>OZ038528.1:705833-1411666 GCA_964036665.1 Gordius sp. MW1
TAAGGCCATTGTTTAAACTAAACACTTGCATATGCTTTTTAGGCTTAAATTTCCCATCAGAACCAAAATCCCATCAGAACCAATAATTGTCTTGCCCGGGACCTTTTAAATGAAATTATAAGCCCAAGTTCACCCCACTGCTAAAATTTGGCTTGTATTAGCATCTTCTTCGTTTTAGGAAATATTTCTTAGAGAAATATTAACAATTATATTTGATTAGAAAACACGCACTCGGGACATATATTTTTCGTATATTAATTTTTTATATAATAAATAATAGTTTTTCCATGGATCTAGAGATAGAGATTATAGAAGATGAAGAAGAAACCGAAGTGGAATTTCCATTTCCACCATTTAAAAAATATTTCAAGCTGATTGATACTACAGATGATAAAGTCAGATTAAAGGCGAAATGCCTATTGTGCATTAATAACAAAATTATTTCTTTCTCTAAAATTAGCAGCTTTAATTTAAAAAACACTTGAAGGTAAAATCAATATTTCTTTATTTAATAATAGTTTTTTAAAATGGTTTTAATTATATTTGGGCAATTCATTACATACATTAGTTGAGCTTATAAATTTAATTTACATTTAGAAAGTACATGATAATCAATATTCAAAAATTGAAAATCATATCAATACCTATAAATATAATAAATCTCCCTCTTCTGAGAAAAAACAGTCAATATTAAATTTTGGTCAAAAAACATATGAACCTACAAAAACTGAAGGAGATAATGCATTGATTATGTCATTGAGACACTAGTTCCTTTATCAACTGTAGATAATCCTAGCTTTGTCAAAATGATACAAACGTTTTCCCCTTCAGCAAAGGTAATGTGCCGCCAAACACTAATAGGAAAGATAGGTTTGCGTTATGATAAAATGATGGATGATATTATAGAAATGCTTTCTGGAGTATCTTATGTGTGTCACAGCTGATTGCTGGAGTGGATTTAGAAGGTAGTGTCTAAATTTTTTTAAATGTGCTTGATTAATTTAACTTATAAAGGTCTTTTTTGGGTGTAACTGCTCATTGGATTGACACAAAATCATTGCAAAGAAAATCAGCAGCTTTAGCCCTAAGACGTGTTCAAGGCAAGCATACTTTTGATGTTCTGGCCAAGATGATAATTGATATACACAAAAGTTTTAAAATTCAGAATAAAGTAATAAAAACCATTACTGATAATGGTAGGAACTTTGTGAAGGCATTCAGGTAATCTCAAATATATATTTTAAAATTATAACTTTCCTTTTATTTTTTAGAATGTTTGAAGATAAAAGTTATAAGATTGATGATGATTTGCAATTTGTGGATATTGATGATATCCTAAATAATAGGGCAGAAAGCTTTGATTATCTCCCTCAACATTCAAGATGTGCTTGTCACAATCTTAATTTGGTGGCAACAGTTAATGCAGAGAAAGCTTTAGTGGATAGAAGCTTTAAAATAGTATTTCAAAGTTTATTTCAAAAGTGTCAATCTTTGTGGAATAAACAAAATATGTCTACAAATATGGCAGACGAAATTATCAGAAAGTTGAGTAGGTATCTAATATGCCCAAATTCCACTAGGTGGAATTCGTATTATGAGTCCATGGTTTTGCTAGATAAAATGTTAGATGAAAAACAAAAGGACCTTGATGAGTTGTGTGATAACCTTGGGCTTATGCGTTTTAACTCCCAAGAACGTAAATTTATTAAAGAGTATAGTCAAGTAAATATTCAAATATAATCGTTATCTTAGTGATATAAATAAATTTTAGGTTATGGAACCTATTAAAAAATCTCTGAAAATTCTTGAAGGGGAGCTTCATATGGACATGGGTTTCCTAAGTCGTACCATTTTTAAAGAACCAGGCTATGTATTCTCGATTTTGAGTGATAAATAACAAAACGTAAAACGCATTTCTTAAACGTTCCATTCCCGAGCGCAATCATCGCGTTCGAATTTGTGTGTTATTGTTTAAAAATAATCCTTTCAAGTCAAAATTATCTTTAAGGGACAGGGTTAAGGTTCGGGGTTAGGGTTTTAGGTCAGCGTTTTAGGTTAGGGTTAGGGTTAGGATTAGATGCAATGGAACGTTTAAGAAATGCGTTTTACGTTTTGTTATTTATCACTCAAAATCGAGAATACATAGCCTAGGCCATTTTTAAACTCATTTCAAAATTAAATGAATTATCAGATTTAGAGTTTTGCCAATTTCTTGTAAAGTCTCTCATCAGCGGTATTAATAAATGGTTTATATTATAATAACGTAAATTATATCTATTTAAATAACTTTATTACAGATTTCCAAATATTTATAATGATGATAATATAATTGCAGCGATTGTCCATCCTGCATTTAAATTGAATTGGGAATGGATAAAAGATCCAGAAAATATGGAACAAAAAGCCAGATTAATTAATTTCATAAGGAAACAAATACCCGGCGGAAAAATAGCTACAACTAGTTCACGGGAGCCTTTTAATGATTTGGAAGATTTCTTTGGATTCCATGAAATCGATTACCATGAAAATAATATATTGGATAGATATTTTTTAGATAATGATAGCAAAATTACTATTTTTGAACAAACTCATGAATTAAAAAATATTTATATTAAATACAATACCGCGCTTCCCTCTAGTGCTCCTGTGGAGCGCCTATTTAGTATCGCAAAACAGGTCTTAGGAGAGAGGCGTGGGTGTTTGTTAGATTTTCATTTAGAACGTTTATTACTTTTAAAAGCTAATAAAATATTATAAATATTTTGATATATCATATAATATAAATAAAACGTTTTGATAAAAAAAAATTTTTTGTTTCGTGTACCTACTAAAAAAAATAAAAATCAATGGAGCGGTGATGGATCGCCGCTCCATTAGTTGGAGCGGGAGCGCTCCTTTTGAGAAGGTAGGAGCGGGAGCGGGAATCGCTCCTTTTGAGAAGGTAGGAGCGGGAGCGGGAATCGCTACTTTTAAAAAGGAGCGTTAACAAGACTGAAATAATGATATAATTAGAATATCAAATTAATTAAGATAATATTTTATTTTTATATGCGTAACACACACAAGACTTATATTAATATTTTTTCCGTATAATTTGAAAAAAAAATCATTTTTTTTGTCAATGGGGGGGGGTCCTAACCCGTAAACCCCGCCCCCTTCCCTACGCCAATGTATACAGTCAATCAATCTGTATACTTGACATTTTTAGTACAGCTAAACGAACGGTGTTTAGATAAAAAAAAACCAAGTTTTTCATAATTTACAATCAATGGTGGAAAATTATAATGGTGGAATGCAAGCTTTTAGTCGAGAATTATTTTCGAAAAATTGAATGTATATATTGTGTTTCCAGGCTTTTATAAGTGTCTCAAAATCTTTAATGCGGCTAAACTATAATTTTTTAACCCATTTAATCTAATTATTAGTCAAGAAATTTTTTAAATTTTGGTCCAGGGGGTAGAAAAATCCCTCTTTCCGTCACCTTGGCTACGCGCCTGAACCGAGTTAAACGTGTGAGTCATACTGAGCCGTTATATCAACCGAATTATATAAAAATTTTAGACTAGTAAAAAAATTGCATAGCATTAATATTAATATTTAAAAATATTAATATTCTACCAACATAGAGTTTTTGCTTATTTATTTATCCTATGCCTTTATAATGTCTTAATTTTACCTGTCCTTCTCCCTGCCTCACGTTTAAAATCAATATACTAATGAAACCATAGACTGCCGAACAGAAATTTCAGCAAGTATACATACCGCCATTTTGTAGGAAATTGTAACCAAACAATAGAAGTCAACATAATTTATTGTTTTATATTGCTTATTTTTTTTTTATTTATAAATTAAGCTAATAATCTTATTTATTTTCTTAAATATTTTATGGTAGAGAGGTATAAATATACATGTGGTTGAGTTTTTCCTTCAAGATGTCAGCTATATTGGTGTCTGAATGATTTCAATAGTAAAAATCAGCTGTTCAGAAATCTATGGTCTTATTAGTCTATGTTAAAATGACATTTCAAATTAACAATGAGAAAAATTATACGAATTTAAATTAGGCATCCATTTTTACACCACTATTATGGTAAAGTCATAGACTAGATAGACTGCTCATCAACGCACAAAATGTGTACCCTTTTTTCCACCATTTTGAAACGAGGATTGTAACGTTGTGAGCATATAGAAATTAGTAATTTTCGCAAATTAAATAATTTTAAAAAGGTAAATAAGAAAATATTAAAGTGGGTAGATATCAAAAACAGCATTTTAAAATAAATACCATTTAAAAAATACATAAAAATTAAAAATGGAAAAACTGCGATTAAAGTTTGTTTAATAATATAGTGCCATCAATATTTTGTATAATATTAATTTATTGACGTCTTTTTAATTTATAAACTAATGAGGAAGGTAAATTGACTGTTATAGGGCAAAATTACAGGTTAAAATACACCAAATACACTCTTCAAAATGGAGGAAAATTAGACACACAATTACCCATATTCAACATAGCATGAGCAGTCTATAGTCTAAGGGTAAAGTACACCGTTAAAAATTGAAGTGGTAGAAGCTCAGCACGCACCACATTTATTAACAATCATTATCCCCTACCCCTCCCTCCCTCTCTTAACTACTGCATAGTGCATAGGCATAGCATAGTAGGGCAAAATAATATTTAAGTGATGTGGGATTAAAGCGGGGTGGAACGGGGTTGCGCTTAATGGACAGGGATGGCCCGGGGTAGAGCAGGGTTGGAGCAAGGCGACTAAATATCTATCCTTACTATTTGGGTGTGAATATTTTGGAGCAAGGGTATCCTCATGTTCTTATTATAAGCTGGGTTGTGTGAGAAGGGAAAGAGAAAGGGGGAGTTCTAGGGTGCTGTGCTACTATTAAGCACGCCACACATATTAACTAGCATATGAAGGGCAATGCGTCAGGGATATAATGTGTTTATATAAATTAAAATCTTTAAAGATGGCGCTAATCTAAATAACACATTTACTTATTATATAGTAGAGTATTGACTTGATATTATTATTTTTTGATATTAGAATAAAATATTTTTTTTTATTTTTTTTAAATTTAAACAAATGATAATTAATAAATCTAATAAAAAAAGTTGCTTAACGACTGTACTTCAGTCGAAATATTTGGATATAAAAACTATACCTTGTGTATGCAAACCCCAAGGTAACCTGACCTAACCTTAAGTTTAGGGTTTGGGATTCGTTCCGACCTTAGGTTTTGGGCTAGAGTTTGAATCCAGCCCTAAATTTAGTTTGGGATTTTGGGAAAACTCATAGGTGGATTCAAAACCCAGACAAAACCTAAAAGTTTTTAGGTTAGGTTATTTTAATAACTCAAGGTTTAAAATAACCTTACCTAAGACCTCAGCCTTGGATTTATTAAACCCCGGTTTTTTTACCACTAATTTTGACCCTCTGCTAACTCGAGCCTTGGAGCTTTGGAATTTGAATGTCACACCCGAGACCATTCAACCTCAAAATACTAGACAAAAGGATTGGGATTCTGGACTAGTATCGCGCTTTGTTGATTACCTTTTATCGAGCAGCGATGATAGCCAGCATTACAACCTTAGGTCCCTCGCTTTTGATGGTGTAGAGGCTCTTTCGCACTCTACTTTCCCTTGACCCCGTCTAGGCGAATTCTATCACGTGATTTTTATTTTAATAGCCCCTCGCTTGTACTTAACCATCACGTGATTTTTATTTTAATAGCCCCTCGCTTGTACTTAACCATCAGGTGATTTTTATTTTAATAGCCCCTCGCTTGTACTTAACCATCACGTTATTTTTTATTTTAACCTCGCTTGTATTCAATCATCGCCGGATTATTCAAATTATAATGGGCTCGCGCAGCTAGATAAGCACAACTTATTATTCGTTTTTTCGCTTAATAATGAAATAAACCACTTCAATGGTTCCGGTCACGATGGGCTCGAAGCCTATCCCAGCAAATTTTTGGGAATGCTCCTTGACGAGTTTGAGCTTTCATATTCCATGGCTATTAGTTACACCAAAGAGTTCTATTGTCGAAATTGTCTTACCATAGTAGACAAATATGCCAGGCATTCTCTAAACTGCTTAGCAAACAAATATAATATGTTAGGCACACTAAAGCCAATATATTAATTCAAACTCCCCTTAAAAAGACTAAAATCCCTTCAATCCTTGCCATCAGATCCCTCTCTTGAAGGTAGCGCGCCCTGACGGCTCTTCTCTAGGCCCCTGGCAAAATGGCCTATCCCTCAAATGGGATTTCACTTGCATTGACCTTGCCCCTTCCCATTTTAATTACGACCCTATCGCTACCACAGAAGAGCGTAAACTCTGCCTTTTTGGCATCTAATATTTTTATTCCTGTCGTTGCCTCGTGCTCTCCTTCGGTAAACAGGCAATAAAATTTTTATTAAAGAAATCGGAAAACGCTCATTGAAATGTAAAATTTCAGCGTCCTTTATACTCAGGCAACAACTAAGGATTCTTGTTGTAAGATACAACTTTAAATCCTTTGCCGACTCATGGCCTATTTTAGAAGATAATGATATAGATCTTTGTATTTAACCAATATGTCTTATTTTATTACGCTTATGTATGTAAATTTGTTTCGCGAATAAACTTTTTACCATTAAAAAAAATGGCAAATATATTCAAAAAATTTTCTTCCTATATCAAATATATATTTTTAAAAACTTTTTGCTCTTTAGTCAATAATGAAGAGATAATTGAAATGGAAAACTGATTTACTTTAAGCATCTCTTAAGGCATATATAATGAAAATAGGAAATCTAAAGATGTTCTGGTGGCTAATACTTATGCTTTTGAAAATTGTTATTTAGTTAATTCAAACTTCTTTTTTTGACCAGATGACTTATTATAGCGTAATTGTTTTTATATTATAATTTCTTTGTATTAATTATAAATGTTTTACATGATTAATATTTCTTTATAATAAAACATCTTCAAGTCTCAATACTTTCATTTCAAAATAAAGGTTTATTAAAAACATTATTAAAGCGCATATTTGTATTAATTTTTTGAATTCAAAATCTAAGATTTCTATTTAAAACATTATTAACGCGCATATTTGTATTAATTTTTTGAATTCATAATCTAAGATTTTAAGATAAAAATTTGGCAAGGCTCGGGAAAATATAAAAATAATAACCCGCTAAGAAAATTTGTTCGAAATTTAATTAAATTTGGAATTTAATTTTATGAAAGGAATTTAAAAGTAGTACGTACTTTTAAGTTTTTGAAAAAATAGTCGTGTACTTTAGTCGTTATGAACCTTTTTCGCATTTACAAATGTATCTTGTGGTAAACATTTTATAACAAACATGGTTCATTTTAAAAATGTTAAATTAAATTTAATTTTAGTTTTAGATTAAAGTTCGTATAAAATTTTATGTAAAATTGAAGGCATATTTTGAGCCAACAAGTTTATACCAATTTAATTTTATAAAACCTATAATTATCTATTTGAATGAAAAAACAATTTTTGATCACTAACATTATCATTTTTAGAAATAATTTAAATTTTTAATTTTAGAAACCGAGGTTAATTATAGCCCTTGGAATTTATTTGTAGCGTAGTAATTAAAAAAAAATTTTTTTCTTATGCAGAACTTTTGTAGGAAAATTTTCATATCCAATATTAACTAAAATTATTTTAATTTATTTAACTATAAAATAAACCAAAAATTTAGAATTATTTAAAATTATTAATAATTTTATGGGGCGAGAGTAGTAGCTTTGACAATAATATGTTTTTTTTCGACAAGTTTGTGTTTGCCATATTAAATTATAATTATTATAGAATTTTGTTTTATGACTACTGTATAATAAGAAATTTTATTTTTGGATTGAAATAAAAATATAGCACGGGGGGCCATTTATGCCCCTGTACATCTAATATATAAAATTCTCGTGTCACGGTGTTGCAAACGGCTTGAACGATTTTTATGAAAATTTGCGAATATTTGGTAGGTCTGAGAATAAGTTTTAAACTTTATTTTTAATCTCTAAGTGATAAGACGGTTTAGTTTTTTTGTTTTATATGTTTTGACACTTTCTAAAATGTCATCAAACGCAACTTCATGACGTCATACAGGGATACTGTAAAATGCAACAATGTAGATTGTAGGTAATCTTTCATATATAAAAAGGGCTGAAATATTCTATTAATTAACATATCATCAATAATATTTGCCCCTCACGTTGCTGGATGTAATCGAATGAGTGGCAATTGCGAGGTAGCTCATGCTCACATTTTGATTTAGTTCATCGACAAAATACGTCCTGAAGACATTGATAGTTTAATTTATTCAGAAATTCCAAATCCGTCTACTGATAAATTATTGTTTGATATTGTCACTACAAACATATTTCATGGCACATGGATATTTTAATCGATTATGGTTGCATGTTAGATGGAAAATGTACAAAGCGTTTTCCTAAGGATTTCACCAACGATATGGTCACACATATCGACGGATATCCAATATATTGTCGAAGAAGTACCGATAATGGCGGACAATCATTTACTAAAACTTCAGTAACGCAGACATTGATATTGGCAATTGTTGGGTGTTACCATGTTCACCTCTGCTGTGCAAAGCTCTCAATGCTCATATTAATCTTCAGTTCTGCGTTCGGTGAGGAGCATCAAATGTATTTGCAAATATGTAAATACAGGAAGTGATATGGATGTATTTAGAATTGAAATAACCAATGTGAATGCTCCTTTATTGAATAACAATGATGAAATAACGAATTACGTATTTAACAGGTACATCAGCTCAAATGAAGCTGTTTGGCGTATCTTCGGTTTCACAATTCATGAACGGGTACAGTAGTTATTCAATTAGCTGTCAATCTTGAAAAAGGCCAGCGCGTAATTTCATGAACGGACAGCGCTTGATCGTGCTATAAATCCACCAAAAACTACACTCACGAATTTTTTTGATTTGTGTAATCGTGCCGATAGTTATGGTGCCTTCGCACGAAAACTACCTATTCAGAAGTACCACGCTATTTTACGTGGACTTAATCGAAAAAATGAATGCCCCTCTAGCAAGGCACACCAATTGATAAATGGCCCGGTTTATTCTAATCAAACAATTTGGGTTGTGTATATACAGGGAATCCAAACAGACTAAGTGCTTTCAACTGCGACTGTTGATGTTTAATGTCACCGGCTCATTGTCATTTCACGATATATTTAAAGTAAATGAACAACAGTATCTAGCGTTTGAAGGTGCAGGCCTTACATTAGGCTTGCTAGAAGACGACAACCATCAGGACATTATTACTGAAGCAGCATTAAACTGTACAGGAACACAAAATCGTCTAATAATCGCTATAGTGTTGACTGCATGTTTCCCACCTTGAGCACAAACGTTTTGGTATGAGCAAAGATTCGATGACTAATGATATCGACATCCTTCAAGGTGCAACGATCTAACCTTATCATTCAGCGACGCAATGTACAATGAAACATTTCGATAGCTATAGGGTCTTTGCATTGTCATTGCCAATTTTAAAGTTAGTCATTTTGGTATGAGTAAACCAAATCGAAGTACATCTGATTTACTCAACACTGATATAAGTCTTGAACTGCAGTACAATACTGTAGAAATAGCAGCGATTTTTACTCGCAATGTCCCACTACTGACTGATGAACAAAAAACCATTTATGACCGCATTATGTTGGCAGTTTGGGCAAGACAGGGTGGTTTCTTTTTTGGATGCAACAGGTGGAACTCACAAAACATTTCTTATTTCGCTAATTCCTGCCGAAATACGATCAAAAAATGGCATCGCATTGGCCGTGTCATTAAAATATTAATGAAAAACTCGAAGTCAGCATTTTGAATGGCAAGTTCCGAGGTAAACAATCCCCATGATTCCCACATATGTGCCGATTGAATTCAGCATTAAATTTCCAATTAGATTGGCATTCGCAATGACGCGCAAGGCCAAACGATGTCAATTTGTAGCTTAGATTTTGCCACACCATGCTTTTCTTACGGACAGCTATACGTGGCTATTTTCGCATGAATAAACCATCCAGTTTGTTTGTGTTGGCTAAAACGGACGAACCAAAAATATTATATTCTTCAGCGCACTTAGAGATTGATGATGAATTATTTTTTAGTCATAATTTGATGTACATATAGGTATCAAAAATGTAATTTATAATATATTAGTTAATTTAATAAACTATAAAGAATGAAATTAATAAATGATTAGTGTATAGTCATTTTAAAGGCCAACATTGTCACAATGCTCCATTCTTATTTCAATCATAACCACAATACACTTATTGTAATTTCTAGTAATAATGTATATAGCATAACAACGTTTGCCGGGTCAGCTAGTAATTATCTAATATGTTTATTAATTTCAAGGGCTAAATATTACAAATGAAAAAATTGTTTTATGGGCGCATCGGTTATTTTTTACATACTAAATTATTTACGATAATTGCATTTATTAGTAAAAATTGTGTTTTTTATGCAATAAAGAATTCCTTAATTTATAAAATAGATTAAATTCATTTCATGCTGCACATTTCATACTTTAAGGTTTTAAAACTATTTTAATTGGAAAATCAATTAATTAAATGGTCTATTTTGATTTGTCCAGATAAAATTAATTATCAAGAAAATTTAACTCGACCTCCACATGGCAAATTAAAATATAATATTTTTATTGTAGTCATATTAAATATATAATTTTTATAATAAAATATAAATTAAGGCTATAATTAGCAAAAACAATTTTATACCTACCATAATTTAAGTGAATCTACATGGTTTATTAATTAAAATGATTCTATTATTAGTTGATTTTCCCAAAATCTATGAATTTAATATTATATATAATATATATATATATAGCTTTTCTTATTTTCAACTAAAATGTTAAAAGCAAGTATTTATAGATTAGATAATTGCGTTTTTAAAAATGATTATAAATTTTAAAACTATCTAAAATTATCATGATTTTAAGTAAACAAGATAATTGTGTAATTATATTGTTTGTTGTGCTAAACGATTTCATAACTAACAACGCCACTACACATTTATTAATTTTTATTTTCATTTTTTAAAAATACATTTTTTGCAAAGTATGAAATCTTTATTAGAGATCACCTTTCTTCTTGCAATTCAATTAATTTCGGGTATATTAATTTAAGTTTTGCAGGATAATTATATGAAATATTTATAAGAGTTTATCAAAGATTATGATATTTTATAGGGGAATACAGCAAGGAAGATGGTAAATTTATCATCAAAAAATATTTTATAATATTGTTTATTTTGTATCTTTCATTTGATTTTCTAGTTATCTTATTCCATTTTTAACTAATAAAAAAACTTAGTTATACTTGAATAATATATAAAATAAAAATTAACCTATTTTTTCTCATATAGCAAAGCTTGCAGTATTCAATAGTCTAACACCCCTCAGGCTTAATTCTATACCGGATGAAGGTAATTGAAAAACTAAATATAATCCAATTATTAATATTAGAAACAATAAAATAATTTTCAAATAAAAAACTGATAAATATAATTATATTCATTTATTAAATGATATGTTAGAAATGATACAAATAGAACATGAATGGAAAAGGTACGAAGATCTCATAAATCGAAGGACGCGTAAGATTTAGCTATACAATATAATTTCATCTTTAACATTTTTTCCTAAACAATAATTAACTTAAATTTTTTGGGGTAGGATTTCAGAAAAAGAAAAAACTTAAGGAGACAAGCCCTCCCGTCAAACAGCAAACATTTCAAAACACATCTGCTATAGGTTTTCATACATTCATTCACTCGTGCTTATTCATTCATTCATTCATTCAGGTTATTTATTTGTAAGTCGACATCCCACGATACTCCACGAGGTCACTATTTCCTGGCACGCCCTTAAGGCGTCGGGACCCACAACCCGTTACATAACTCAAATAAGGAGATGCCTGAATAGTACTCTTTACATATCACTAAAAGCACCGGCCGTAAGTCCCCAGTTATAATTATTATCGTTATTTAAGAAAACAGTAACATGCACCATATATTCATAGAGTGCGGCTTGATGCTCTTTACTTCCCTTAGGCTTAGAGACGTGCAAAGCAGGGGTTTGAACCCGCTCAAAATAAAATCGGGTTCGTGTTCGGGTTTGGCATAAATTTTGAAATCGGGTTCGTGTTCTGGTTTAAGGAAGTGATTTCGGGTTCGGGTACAGGTTCAAGAAATTATATTATATCAATTATATATATAATACTTACAAATAATTCTTGAGATATTTAGTATCGATTAATGAGTGAAAAATGCCGGAAACATAAAAATATTGAAATTACAATCGTATGGTTTTCGTTAAATTGTCATGATAGAGAAAACTGAGATATTCAATTCACAATATATTTTTGAATTAAAAACCCGAACCCTAACTCTTATTTGTATTCATCGGGTTCGGGTTTTAAGGGTATTTTTAAAAATGGGTTCGGGTTTGTGTTCGGGTTCTGTAAAACATCGGGTTTTACCCGATTCGGGTTCACGGGTTCGGGACAAACCCCTGGTGCAAAGGCTAATTTTGCTTTGGTCGGCCTTTGGTTTTAGTCGACTAAACATAAACAGACCAAATATATTTGGTCTATTGTTCTTAGTCAACCTGTGGACTTAGGCGATTTAACCAACAGAGACCAGAGTCGACCGTTTGTCTTCGTTGAAACAAAGGTTGACCAAACAAAACCCAGCCCTTTTTACAACACTTCAGCAAAGTCACTTTTTTTCAACAAGAGCACGACAAAATATTTTTTAATTTTCAACTCAGACCCAGGTCTCTACTTAGATTTATTTAGGTCAGTCTAAGCCTTGACTATTTCCACTGATTTATAAAAATAAATAAAAAGTAAATATGTAATGGGTAAACAAGTAAACAATAATAACATATATTAGGTGACAGCTAGATACCAACGATTGCGATTTCCATCCAATATTAGTGCCTTTTATTTGGTCAAAGTTTTTCCAACTGATCAGCAAGATCAAGTTCTTCTGCCTGGTAAATTCCTATTTAGACCTCCAAACTTAAATTTAATTATTTGTATTTAATTTTTTGTATTTATATAGATGATTTGAACGAAAAAGGTTTGCTAGAACGCAATCTTGATGATAACGTCAATCATCACTTGGCAATTAAATGTTCAAAGGTATGGATTATTTTATTTTTGTAATTTAAATCACAAAGGCGCAAAATTATTATGTGAAATCGTTTGTGAGTCATAAAGATATCATAAGCATAACCAAGTTAATAATGGAAGGTTGTCAAGAAAAAGAACTTAATATGGTACGCTTAAATGAAGGAGCCGCATCTGAAGAGAAAACTGTAGTCATAGGTCTAAACTTTTATTTTTACAAAAAAATATTTATTTTTTACAAAAAATAATTTATTTAAATTTTTAATTTTAATTAAAGTGGTGGATGAAAGACTCAAAAATATAACTATACAAAGACTTCCTAATAACCAAATTTCAGTACATTTCGGCGGGCATACGTTAAGAGATGTGGCAATTAGTAATTTGATAGAAAACAGACATTTTATCGAAAGAAAAGTATAAAATTAATAACTTTCAGATTTAATTTTACGAAATAATTTAGATGTCTAATATAACGTATAACGTTGGATCTGTAACAAATTTTCCCGTCATTTTAAAATGCACCATTACACCTGTGGTTACTTTTATAGATGATTTTGTTCAATCCTTACCTTTATTTAAAGCTCAGTTTTACCACATCATTATTCCAGATACGAGTATACCAACTTATTATGATTATTTTTTTATTTAGTAAATATAAAAATATTAAATTTCAATTTAGCCGATCAAAAATGGGATGATATTAAATGGTTACCCAAATCGATCAGAGCTCAAATGCTTGAGAAATCCAGCAAAACGTACAGTGATGTCATTTGTATGTCTAAAACGGGTAATGATGCCAACACTTATTCTTTTAAAAATTGTCAAGTTTTTCCTAAAGGGACCAAACCCCTCATAGTGAACTTTAACATTAAGCCATTGGCTTAATACAACAATTTCATGACTTTTTTGGCTATTTCATTGTATATTCGTTCTTTACATTATCCATTTTTTTTGATATGATTTATCAATAAAAACTGAAATTCGATTATACATTGCCTAAATCGCCTTGAATTTTCTAAAATTGTTTAAAAAATTAAAACGCTATACAAAAAAATCACCCCTAGCAGTCAATGCTAAGTTTATTTTTACAAAAATAAAGTCAAATATGTTGGCATAAAAACATAAAAAAATGCATATTGCTTAAATACAAAGATCTATAAAGGATTTAAAGTTGTATCGTACAATTAAAATCGCAAGTTGTTGCCTGAGTATAAAGGAGGTGAAATATCTAGATTTTGGAGAGCTTATTACTATTTCTTTAAAAAAATCAATTGCACCAGAGTAGTGTTTTAAGAACGGCTGGGTTTTGTTGGGTCGAAATTTGGTTTTATTCAACTAAACATAAGCAAACCAAAAGTTTTTTGGTCTGTTTTTCTTAATCGATCTCTAGGCTTAGTCAAAATTTGAAAAACAAACCAGAGTCGACCGTTAGTCTTAGTTGAACCAAAGGTCGACCAAACAAAACCCAGCCGTTTCACTACACCAGAGCATGAGGCCACAACTTAGATGAAAATATAGGATGCCAATATTAATATAAGTCTACATCATGAAGTAATAACAAGGGCCAGTAGAATAAAGTTGCAGCTGTATTAGTATATGTGAGGTACTACACGATTTGGTAGGTAGTATAATTTATAAGTTTAGTTGCTATTAAAATTGGTATTAAAAGAAGTGAATACTCTAGCAAAAAAGAAGGGGGAGGGGGAGGCGTCAACTTTAATTCTTTTAATGACTACATGTTAATCTTATATTACCAAAAATTCGTTTATCAAAGCTTGACTTCAATCAAACAAGTAGGTAAAACCAGCATATAGAAAAGTTAAGTGAGCAACTCAAATGAAAAGACTATTTTAATGCTAACTGCGGCGCTTAAATCTATTGTTGTGTAGCATACGTCATTAAGCTGGCTGAGTAAAGTTTGTTAACTTTTTTTATGCGCGGTCATCCTCGCATTCTTGTTACGCTTTTCGCTGATCATTGTCAGTCCATGAAATATGTTATATTTAAAACGCGTTGTTTGATGAAGTAGTAATTTTGTGTAAAATTTTGGAAGTGAAGAACGAGGAAATTACTTATTGCAAAAAAATATATGTTTGGCGAAAACAAAATTGATGGAAAAAACTTTTGTTCGGAAAATATTATTGGAAAAAAGTATATATATTTTTTCCAATAAGTAATTTTCTCCTTCTACACTTCCAAAATTTGTTTAAGCTTATATTCAACAAAAATTACAAAATCATCGTACAACGCGGTTTAAAAATAACATATATCATGGAGTGACGATGATCAGCGAATAGAGTAAGAAGGAGGCGAGAATGAACGCGCATATAATAGTTAACAAACTTTAGTCAGCATAATAACTTATGCTACAATTTGTTAGTGCGAATATAAGCTGAGAAAGTTTGGTCAAAATGTACCTTATAGGTGCTATGATAGCACAAAATATACATAAGTTGTCATCTATTTTTATATAAATTAGTGGTATCAAGCATGTTAAAAAGATTCAAACATAAAAAAATTTGTATATCGCCACCGTATTAACATTAACACCAATGGGCTAAAGGTTGGGACAGATATTTAATTTAAAAATACATTTAGGGGTTGGAGTTGCTTAACATCCTTTAAAAGTCAAAACCGTTTAATTTCAAAGCCTTGGGCCTGTAAAAAATTCGCGATTAACCGACATTTTGCGATTAAACGATGGAAATAAAAGTATATGTACATTATATTAAATATTCATTTCTTACGCTTCGCATCGCAATAAAACAATATTTTATATAATTATCTGGTTGATTGGACTCGCAAATGTTTGTGAATATCCGATATTGTACTATTAAGCGATTGTCAATAAACGATGTTTTTGTTAATATTATCGTTAAAAAAAACAAAATGGCGGTTAACTTCGCGATTAAAAGATTTCCGCGATAATCCGATTTGCGATTAAGAAGTTACGACTGTAGTACAGAACTAATTTCAAACCTTTAGTTGTTTGTATACAATTATTTGTCAAGTTTTACAAATGCACTAATAAACAAGTTTGGGAAATAGAAATTTTTTTATTAAATCAGAAAAAATTCAATATCACTCAGCTTCGCAATAGCTATATTCGATAATAAAACAAATTTAAGTTTTTCGCAATACCATTATGTCTTACATTTTGGATGAATTAATTAAAACGTAAAATAATTGATTAATTACAATAAAGTCAAAATGATATCTAAATAATAGATGACATTTATTCAACTAATAAATGCTCAATTCACTAATTTTTGACATTTAATTTCATTTTCAAATATATTCTTCTTCTTTATCACTTATTTAGTCTCACATTCGTGGGACATAGCACTCACTAGAGTTGTTAAATTGCTCGCGTTAGCAATGCTAACTATGTGCTTTGCTCGAGCACGCACATTAGCTGTTTAATATGCTAGTGAAAGCTAGCTGTTCGGTGCTTAACAGTAGCATGTAAAAATGCTCGAGAGGTTAGTCGAAGCAGCCAAATCTGTTAAAAAATTTAGCAGAAGCTCGAGCAGTAAATTCGAGCAGATAGTAGATTGAATTGCTATTTGTTAAAATTACAATTTTAATCATATTATATATCATAAACAAATTAAGAACTCTGCCCCCCCCCCTTATTTTTTTACCCTCTTTCTCACCAGGGGAAAGGGGGGTGATTTACTTCCCCCCCCCCTTCACTCCCCTTATTTTCTACCCTCTTTCTCACCAGGGGGGGGGGGGGTGATTTACCCTTCCCCTTATTTTCTACTCTATTTCTTACCAGTGGGGAGGGCGGTGATTTGGCCCCCCCCTTATTTTTTACTTTCTTTCTTACCAGGGGGAGGGGGTGATTGCCCCCCCCCTTATTTTTTACTCTCTTTCTTACCAGGGGGAGGGTGGTGATTTGCCTCCCCCCCCTTATTTTTTACCCTCGCCCCCCCCCCTCCTTATTTTTCACTCTCTTTCTTACCAGCGTGGAAAGTGGTGGCCCCCACCCTTTTTTACCCCCCCCCCCCCCCCTTATTTATTACCCTCTTTCTCACCCGGGGGGGGGGATGATTTGCCCCCCCCCTAAATAAGGGGGCGGGTGAGAAAAAGGGTAAAAAATAAGAGGGGTAAAAAAGGGGGGGTGCAAATTACCCCCCCCCCCCTGGTGAGAAAGAGGGTAAAAAATAAGGGGAGTGAAAAGGGGGGGGGGGCAATTCACCCCCCTCCCCCCTGGTGAGGGGTAAAAATATGGGGGGAGGCAAATTATCCCCCCCCCCCTCCTCCCCCCTGGTGAAAGAGGGTAAAAAATAAGGGGGGGGGGCAAAGTTCTTAATTTATTTATGATGTATAATATGAGTAAAATTGTAATTTTAAAAAATAGCAATTCAATCTACTATCTGTTCGAATTTACTGCTTGAGCTTCTGCTAAATTTTTTAACAGATTTGGCTGCTTCGACCAACCTCTCGAGCATTTTTACATGCTACTGTTAAAACTATTGCACCGAACAGCTAGCACTAATTGTGCTAAACTAGCATATTAAACAGCTTGTCTGCGTGCTCGAGCAAAGCACATAGTTAGCATTGCTAACGCGAGCAATTTAACAACTCTAATGAGTTCTATGTCTTAAGTAGTCTCTTTGGTTTTCATAACTTTATCTACTTGCCCTTTCCACGTGACACGGGGTCGTCGTCTTCCTCTCTTCCCCGGTATCTCCATGTCCAGTACCTTTCGATTTACGTCATCCGTGTCCCTTCTTAGTATATGCCCAAACCACCTTAGCCGGTTTTCGTTAATCTTGTCCGCCATAGGTTGAATGCCCATTTGTCATGAAAAAGTCATTCTTCATATGGTCGAGCTTAGTATACCCCAAGCTCCACCGTGTTATTCTCATCTCTGTGACTTGTAATAGCTTTCCTTCCGTGGTGTTTAATGCCCATGTTTCCCTTCCATAGAGTAACACCTAGAGCCCTGCACGGGCCGCCCGAAGCCCGACCCGATCGGGTTTCGGGCCGGGCTCGGACAGAATTTTGGCAGCCACGCCCGAATTGAAATAAAGCAAATTAATCTTTTATAAAATAGGATTTAAATAAACTGAATATTTTCGCACAGCGTACATTATTTAACTCTCAAACTTCAGCTTTTTTCTCTTGTCTATTATAATAGAACGGACCTGAATTGCAAACTTATTCTAGTATTTAAATAGATTCATAGTAGTTACAACTTTAGAAATAAGATAAGTAAATATTTCAAATTTTTTATTTGGAACTGTTAAAAATATATTTTATAAAGTTACATTTTTAACTTTAAATGATAAGCTAAATAAATTGTAAGGAGTGAAAATAAATTTTTTATTTCAAACTTATTCATGTTGTAAATTAAGGATAATATAATCTATTGCATTTTATATTTAGATGGTATTTTTTTGAAAAATATCATTTTTTAAAAATTTTATTTGAAAAATCGGGTCGGGCCAAAAATAATAAAAGACTTTCGGGCTCGGGCCGGGTTCGGGCAAAATAAAAAATGAGAAGTCGGGCTCGGGTCGGGCTGAAAATTTTTTATTTTGCAGGGCTCTAGTAACACCAGTGTTACGATGGATTTGTAAGCTTTGCTCTTCAACCAAATTGGCATTTTCTTATCGCACATTACACCGGATATACTTCCCATTTAAGCCATCCTTTTTGGATCCGGGCATTGACTTCTGTTGCGCAACCTCCCTCTTGATGTAGCATCGAGCCGAGGTATGTAAACCTGTCTACTTTTGGGTACTTTAGCTGGTCATCCAGCGTTGGGGTGCTTGTACCGTTTATACCCATGTATACCGTTTTTCAATCGTTGACCTATCCAGCTAAGCGCTTTGACCACTTTTCGGCTTCTTCGAATACTTTCTCCCTTGTTTCCTCGCATAGTACTATATCGGCTTATAGCATACACCATGGCGATGGCTTTTGAATGTCCCTCGTTATCGTGTTTATAATTATATTAAATAAAAAGGGACTTAAAGCAGATCCTTGATGTAATCCCATTTTAACCCGAAAAGATTTAGAGTCTCCAACTGTCGTCCTAACGTAAGAGTTTGAGGCTTCATAAATATTTTTCATAAGCCGTATATATGCGTCAGGGATATTTTGTTTTCTCAGGCATCACCATATTAAATCGCGGGGGACCGTGTCATAAGCTTTCTCCAAGACGATAAAGACCATATGTAGGTCTTTCCTCTTTTCATGGTTAAAAAGTTTATTTTCACGAAACAAATTTACATAAATAAGCGAAATACAAAAATAAAGACATATTGATTAAACAAAGATCTATATCATTATCTTCTAAAATGAGCCATGAGTCGGCAAAGGATTTAAAGTTGTATCGTACAACAAGAATCCCTAGTTGTTGCCTGAGTAAAAAGGACGCAGGAATTTTAGATTTCGGGGTGCGTTTTCCAATTTCTTTAAAAAACCCCATTGCCTGTTTGCCAAAGGAACCGGAGCACGAGGCTACGACAGGGATAAAAATATTGGATGCCAAAAGGGCAGAAAACTTTGTAATTTTACGCCCTTCTGCTGTTGCGATAGGGTCGTAAAATGGGAAGGGGCAAATAGGTCGATACAAGTAAATCCCATTTGAGGGATAGGCCATTTTGCCAAGGGACTAGAGAAGAGCCGTCAGGGCGCATCCGACCTTCAAGAGAGGGATCTGACGGCTCAAGGATTGAGGGGATTTTTGCCTTTTTAAGGGTAGCTTGAATTTATAGATTAGCTTTTGTGTGCCTATCATATTTGTATTTGTTTGCTAGGCAATGTAGAGGGTGCCTAGCATATTCGTCTACAACGGTAAGACAATTTTGACAGTTGAATTCTCTGCTGTAACTAATCCCCAACTTTAAAGCTATGGAATATGATAGCTCAAAGTCTTCAAACAGCATTCCCAAAAGTTTGCTGGGATAGGCTTCAAGCCGCTCGTGACCGGAACTATCAAAAGCGAGGGACCTAAGGTTGTAATGCTGGCTATCATCGCTGCGCGATAAAAGGTAATCAACGGAGGTCTTTCCACTTTTCACCATACTTATCCATCATTTTTTGTGCGAAGATTGGGTCGATTGTGGATTTGCCGGCCACAAATCAGAATTTATTAGCCGATATTTCCACCTCGTTTTTCAGCCTTGTTACTAAGATCCTTTCCATAAGCTTCAAGGATTGGCAAGTTAGTTTGATACCTCTGTAATTGTTACAGTCTTGAGGGTCTCCTTTGCCTTTAAATAAGGGTAAAGTCGTGCTTGCTCTCCATTGATTAGGAATTCGCTCTACTACCAATATCTTGTAAAGGAGGTTCGTCATGGTGGTGACTCCTTCTTCACGACATCCGAGCAATACTTCCATAGGTATTCCATCTGGGCCATTTGCTTTTCCTTTTTGCATCTTTTTCATCTGTGTCTTAACTTCATCCTCCTGAAAGAGTTCGACCATACTTATATTTGGCTAAATTTTGGGGAGGAAATCCTTGTCATTTGCAATATTCATAAGTTTCTTAAAATATCCTTTCCATTACTTCTTTCGGCTTGAATAAGGTTTGACCCTTCTCGTTTTTGACTATTTTAATAACTCCGACATCGCGACTTTTTTTCTCCCTTATCTTGGCCAATTTGTACATAAGCCTATCGCCCCCTTTATGATCCAGTTTGTTTGCCATCTCGGTGTAGGCGGCATTCTTCGTTTTTGCAACGGCCTTTTTTGCGGCCCTCTTTGCGTCCCTATATTCTTGATAATCCTCCGACTTTTTTATTTATGCCACCGTCTATATAGATTTTTCTTTCTTTCGATGAAATCCCTAACCGATTGATCCCACCACCATAGTACCTTATTCATAGCTTTGTCTTTGGTCTATCCTAGAACACGAATTGCTGTTTCCTTAATGTCCTTAGATAGCGTCTCCCAATCGTCGTCGACGTCCCTTTGCAACTTCCTTGTACACAAGAGTGAGGAGGCTTTTTGATGGTATTCTCGTTCGTCGATTTATCCTTTAACCTTTCGTATCGAATTCGAGGTTCATATACCTTTCTTCTTTCAGGAAATATTTTCTGTCAAGATCCATAACAAGGGGATGATGTTGCCTGGCGATTTCTTCTCCCGGTATTACTTTCCAATCCTTGATACTCCACAAGTCCTTTCGCCGTAAAAGCCAAACTCAATTTGACTGAAATGCTTCCCACTTCTATAGGTCACAATATGATGTTCGCGTTTTTGAAAATAGGTGTTAACGATCGCCATGTCATATGCTTGAGATACTTGGAGAAGTTTTCCCCTTCTTTGTTCTGACCATGCCCATAGCCTCCATTTGCGTTCATACCCGATGCGATCTTTCCCTACGTGAGCGTTAAAATCTGCCCCAATAATTAGCCTTTCTTCCTGTCCTATTCCTTGTATTTCTTTTCCAATGAATCGAAGAATATGTCTTTCTCTGATTCCGAACACCCAATTTGGGGAGCATACGCGCACATAACGGTTAGGAGGCCCCCTTGATCTGCAATCTTCACCCACATTAGCCTGTCGGAACAACGCTTGACTTCCACCTTGTCCTTGAACGATTGGCTTAGAACGATACCCCCGTTTCTACGATTTAGTGACCCACTGTAGAAAAGCGTGTATCCTTCTCCTAACTTCCGAGCTTTCGTTCCGTTCCACCTCGTCTCTTGTAGGCAGGCGATGTGTACCTTCCTCTTTTTAGCATTTGTGCGACCTCGATGCTCTTCCCCGTCAACGTTCCCACATTCCAACACGCTATTCGAATTCTCTCAACAACTAATTTCCTAAACCGCCTTCGTTGTGAGTTGGGCAGTGACCCTAGTGTATTTTTCACATTGCACGGGCGGGGTTTGCAGTGCGCGTCGTTTGTGAAGGACGCCCTAGTTTTTTCTTGTAAAATCATGTTTGAAACTATCATAATTTTGGAGTTGGTTTTTATAGCCGGTTTCCGACCTGACGTCAACCCTCCACTTTTTGCACACGGACTTGGGACCGTAGTTTTTCAAATATTAAAAGGCTAAATAATTACTAAATTAGAAAAAAATAAGCATTTATATAGCATATTTGGAAAGAAAAATGCTTCAATAGTTAAAAATAGTTTTTTATAATTTATGAACCAAAGATAACTATAAATGATATTAGAAGATTCCATAAATACCCTATGATTTTGAACACTTTTTAATAATTGAATCAATATTTAATTTTACAATATTTGAAATGCATTTGATCAAACAAACATAAAAATATATACAAATTTGTAAAATTCTGCTAAATCGTAAAAATAAATGTGTTTGATCAGTTTCATTCGGAATCATCGTATTCATCGCTCCCAAATATTTCATCTTCGTCAGCTGGCGCAACGTTTTGAACGACACTATCTCCAGGGGGATCGCCATCCTGAATAGAATCTCCATCCGAATTGTATTGCTGCTGTTCAGCTAAGTAAATTACTATTAATTAATTTTCGATCTAAAATGAAACAGGAATTCTTTAACTGCCCTCTCTAATTTTTTTGATAAAAGATACTTTCATTTATTATAAATTAATCCTTTATCATGTTGCGACTCTTAAGCTTACAAATTAAAAACATTAATCTTGACTGAAGTACATATTTCAAAATAGATAATAAAAAACCAACTGTCTAATGGAAAAAAACCAAATTTCAAAAATTCGTCCCATTAATATTAGACTGCTAGAAAAATGGATGAAACGCAACACAACAATGATTTTGTCTCGTAAATTAAAAATAGTCCACACTATTAAAGTTTTTAACATAATGGTATCGATACTAGTGTTGTAAAAATGGCTGGGTTTTGTTTGGTCGACTTTGGTTTTAGTCGAGAAAAAATAAACAGACTTAAGGTTATTTTGGTCAAACCTTTGGTTTCTTTATTAAGTCGGCTAAAACCAAACCCAGCCATCTCGGATGGGGTCCCTAAAGACCCCAGGGCCGCCAAGTTTAATTTACCGGTTTGTGGCTGAGGCGAGCTTTGTTCTGAGCAAGTTTCTGAATTTATGTCAATTTGGCTTGGGTCTGGGACAGGAGCTGGCTGCTCCCCAGTATCTTGAGGCAACACTTGGGACAAGCGCACATTCTTCGCACAAGGTTGAAAAATATTACGGTATAGTTTAATCGTGCGTGTTATAAAAACTTGGCTAAGATGGTATAGGGGGGAATATACTAAAAAGGGACACTGACGTAAGGATCGAAAAGTACTGGACATGGAGGTACCGGGGGGGGGGGGGAAGAATAGGATGACCTCGTGTCACGTGGAAAGGGCGAGTCGATAAAGGTATGAAAACGAAAGAGATTAGTCAAGACATGGCACTCACCCGGTCAAGATGGGAGAAACTTATCAAAATAAGAAGATAAAAACTAAACTAAGGCTAAAAATAAGACAGCGATACCCCTAAAAATCGAATAAATCCAAAAAGTCATTGCTCTAAAAATCAAGCTTTGACTGTTGCATCTAGCTAGATCCATTATTACATGAACAGGGTATCGAATATTCACGTTTTTTGGTAAGATTGATAAACGAAAATAATAATATTTGTTTATTTTTATCAACAAACTAGTATCAATAAATAATTTTAGTTTAGCATATCATAAAAATCTTTGAATTTAATCAAATTAATCGAGCATGAAATATATATTAAGACCTGAGAACGAATCTCGTTTTCGTTGAAGGGTCTATATTTGACCGCTAATTTGGTTCGATTAACTTGACTTTGTTGGCCCTGCATCAGTCTACGCTTACTCAACCGCACCCTAAGAGTGCAAAGAAACAAATTATTTAAGATAAAATTATTAATTTTTTTAGTAATTTCGTTTATTTTATTTTTTTTTTAAGATTTCACTGTATTTTATTTGATAATTTTAGATGATATACAAAAAATTCATACACGGCTAAAAATATAAAAACGCGCTATAACTAAACGGATGGCATTGATCCGTGCATGGAAATCGTGTTGGATTTAACGATTTCCATTGTGATCTTTTGCCTGATATCAAAGTACTCTTTCAAATCTAAAGAGACGCTGGAGATCGCTTTTCCAATTTGTTTCAGGAGAGCGAGAGCTTCAGCGCCTAAATTTCCAATTGTGGTTGCCACTAAGGGAATAAATATTGTGTCCGCGAGGGAAGAATATTTGGCTGTCTTCCTATTCTCTGCACTGACTATAAGGTCGGGAGAGGAGTTGGATGGGGCAAATATGTCGACCGTGGTGAAGTCCCAAGTGAGATTCAGTCCACGGGACCATGGGATGAGTGTGAGTCTTTTCCCATCGGTGGTGCTAAGGCCGACGGGCTCCAAGGTGTTTGGGTAGCCAGCCTTCCTAAGGTACTGGCCGATGATTTTGTTGATAGCCGTGTGCCTGGGGTTGCGGCCTTTGCTGTATTTGCAATGGAGGGGATGATGGCCATTGGGTTGGACCTGCTGTTTGCAGAGATCGCATACGAAAGGGGATACTATGTCACATCCGAGACGGAGGCCTATTGCTATGCGTAACTCCTCCCCAGACATATGGAGTCCCAAATTTATGCTCGGGATAGCTTCGAGCCATTCGTAACCGCTCTTGGAAGAGGCCCAATTGAAAAGGAGTTTTTCCTGAGATAGTTCGTTCAAAGAAAGAAAAGCTACGGAACGTGCTATTAGGGGAAGATCCCATTCCTTTTGGGTCACACCAAGTGGTCGTTCGGCTGACTCGAGCTTGTCCGCGTCCCACCTGTGTAGAGCCTCCTGGAGGTGCGGGTCTGGGAGGGATGTCATGGCGGAGATAAGGGGGTCGGTACTCATGCGCGAAGATATAAAACCCGCTAAAGCTATCTGTTGCTGAGATCGAATCCCAATTCCCCACTCTTTGAAGGGAGGGATGCTTGGAGCCATTGGACTGGAGTAAACTTTATATTTAAGCAGTTTTCAAAAAGAGTCTGAATGTTTCGTTCGATTAAATTTAATTGCTCTGGGCAGCCAAAGATAGGTGAAGCACGCAAGGCGTGATTTATTATCGGGATTAGCAGAAAATTTTTAGCCAAAAAAAAGCATGATGTGGGGTTAGTTTCTGCAAGGTGGGTTTGACAGCCTCTATGAAAGTTAAAAATTTGTCCAGAAGGCGTTGGGAAGATATGGGCCCACCCAGCGGTGCGCCTAGGTGGCTGAACTGGTCGAGAGTAAGGACGGTAAAGGGGAGTGTTGAGGGATCTATTGAAGGATCCCTGCTGTATACTTCACATTTTAAGTGGTTGAGTTCGAGGCCAATTGAATCTGAAAAGGATTCAATAATCGGCGGTATTTTACGTATTTCACTCGCGGGGCCCAGCAAAAATCCGTCGTCCATGTACCATAGGTTGCAAGAAAAGCTTCCTGTGGTAGACAGTTTCTGGATGATCCCCTGTATAGCTAGGCAAAATAGAGCTGGGCCTAGGGGATCGCCTTGCTGTATCCCACTAGAGGAGTGTATTATCTTGTCCCCAAACAGTAGAAAGGATGGGGCTCCATAGCTATAGAAGGCGTATGAGTAAAATTGGGGATAAGATTTTTGAAAGGGTGCGAGAAACGCCGCCCTATTAACGCTGTTAAAGGCGTTTTTAAAGTCTAGTTTTACTAACAGATCTTTCTGGGGTGATGCCTCTAAAAGAATTCGGGCCGTATGGGCGGCTGCTTCGCATCCTCCCTTGATTATGAAGCCTAATTGGTTGGGGAGAAGGGAACACGCCAAAGAGGCGCGAATTTTTATTGTGATTAGTTTGGAAGCAATTCTCCGTAAAACTGACCCAATAGCGATGGGACGAATTGAGCCGTCAGGTTTATTAAAGGCCAACAGTTTTCCTCCAAAAAGAATTTGGGATATTTTTGAAGGGAATTGGCCCCTTATTATAATGTTGCTGAGGTGTGTTAGATTCGTGAGTAAGCTTTGTGAGCCGCTTATGTAGGGCTTAATTAGGTCCTGCAGGAAAATGGGGCGGATTCCATCTAGACCTGCTGCTGAATCTTTTTTAAAAGAATTTATTGCATTTGTACTTCTAAAACAGTGAAGTCGATGATTGGGGTTGGTGGGGTTTCCTTTAGTGAGGAGGTTAAAGCTTCACCCTCAGGGTGTTTGGCGAGAAGGAGATCGTATATAGCATTGGTGGGGGGGGGGGGGGTGCGATCAAATCGGAAGAACCCAGAATACGGAGAGCTGAGTTAATTTCCAAAGCATTGATTTTATTTGCTATTGCTATAGCTCTTAAATCTAATGAAGGCTTAGGCATATGCGGCTCCTTTGAGAGCAGAAAAAGCTTCAAAACTTTGGATAGATCCTTTAATAACCTTGGATAATTGGGCGACCTTAGGTTGTGGAATTGATAGGGTATGATAACAAATAGTGAAAAGATTTCTCCACTCTCCTAGATTATCTGGGTTTTTATGATAGCAATGAGGATTCTATTTAGAAGGCCGCTGAATGCTTCCCTTGCTCCCCTAGGGATCCTATTAAGTTGTTAGGTTTTGGAAGGGATATGAGATCTTTTGCCCAAGTACTGCTTGGATGATTGTTGGTGACACATGGTTGGTATCTATTTGGAGGTATTGTTAGGGGTGTTGTGGAGTTAGGTAAATAAAAGGTCTTTGATGCTGGGCAACGGTTGTTGCGGGGGCCATGGACAACATACTTTCCAAATTTAGTTATTACAATTATCTTATAGCATACTGGACATGATGAGGTTGTCATGTTGAAAAGAAAAAAAAAGAAGAAAAAAAAGATGGTGTCTATTAAACTCTAGCTTTTTATTGTATTTAATTATTTTTTCTTGCCATAATCTCAAGGTTTCTGTATTTTAAGGTTGGAGATTGACCTTTAAATTTTAAAAGTTTAGGAATTCAGATTGCACATCTCTTATTTAGAATTAAAGAGTGTATTTGGTTATTTATGGAAATGAGTGCCAAAATTTGGTAAGGTATCAAAGATACTTGAAAAAAAAATATATATATAAAATATTTATACCTTATTGTTGTGTACATTAGTTTATGCTAATGTGTTGAAAAGAAAACTTTTGGATGTTAAACAAATAGTGATAAAAGATATATCATTCTGTATAGGTGGGTAAGATACTGTGATGAGTTTTCAGGTAGGTTGGTTCTAATTATTTTAAAAGTTGCTTTGAAGGATTTCTAGATTAATAAGTATAGGCTTCAGTTTGCTTTGAATAGTAGTGATGATGTTAAAAAAGAAAGAATGGGTGACATAGTTGGTATTTTTGAGCTATTGTGGATTGCAGGATCATT
This sequence comes from Gordius sp. MW1, assembly GCA_964036665.1. Classification (NCBI taxonomy): domain Eukaryota; kingdom Metazoa; phylum Nematomorpha; class Gordioida; order Gordea; family Gordiidae; genus Gordius; species Gordius sp. MW1. Next base: position 733,340 of record OZ038528.1, read on the forward strand.
AAGAATAGATTCCATTTATTGCATATTTTGATGATATATAATGTGGATTGCAGAATCAATAGGAATGGATTCCATATAGGATAAAATTTATATGTACAAAAAGTTTTTGCAAACACAAGAATTTTGATTCTATTAAAATGTTAATACAACTTTTTCATTCGTATTTAGCTGAGAATCATCGTTTAAATTAAAACTAATCATATGGTTTAAAATAATATGGAGGGGGGGGGGGGGGTAGTCGAGTATAAAATAAGTTTCTTCTAGCCCTAGGTACTATTAAAAATCCTTAGGTCACATTTTGAAAGTAGACTAATAATCAAAATTTTAACGGACTACCTTTATTAAACATATATGCCACATAGATTTAATTTCAATCTTTGGGCCATCCATCCCTTGACAAAAAACGTTTTCAGCCGACCATTTCAGATCAGGATAATTTTTGGTGAGGGTGTAGGTCTCATTTAGTTGATTAATTTCTGAAAGTTTTAGCCATTTTGGGCCAATACTTTTTAAGTTATGGACGTTTAAAGGGCCAAAATCACGTTCGGGAGCGTTCTTTGGATTTTACTATTTTTGTCATATTTTTGAAAGTAATTGCGTTATTCACTCAAATTTTGGTGCATTTTGTTCCTAAAAAATTCTCTATCGAAATAATTTAACCAAAACCTCAAACTTTTGCGGTTAAATTTTTGTGGTAAAATGAGTGAAAAATCATATAAACATATTTCTCCGGTATATGAAATCACCAATTTCACTATGTGAACTCCTTTATGACCCATTATCATATTTCAATCATAAAAAGTTTGGAAGCGGCTACGAGATGGTCAAAAATTCGAAAAATTGCATTTCCAACAAAGATAGTTATAGATGGCGGTATAATCTATTACAAGGACACATTATGGTGTTTATTTTTTATCAAATTGCAAATTTATAAAGAATATATGGTAAATAAATAATATTGGAATAAAAACAAACTTAAAGTTGATATTTTTTTCTGCGCAATTGGCAATTATCTGAGTTTGAAATTTAGATCTTGAATTTTAACTTAAATAATATAGGGGTATGCTAAAATTAATATGAGGTTGAAAAAATAAATAAATACTAATATGATGGCAAAATTGCTCATATATTTAATTTTTGTACTGATAATCCATGCTAAAAATAAAAAATTTATGCAGAATGAAAGGTATTTAAAAAAAAATTCGTGCTAGTTGTGACCATTTTTTATTTTAATTAAACCTAAAGTTATTTTCAAACTCGGTTACTTGCCCATCGCGTAGATAAAAGTTCAAAATTTAAGTTGATTTTAAATCCAATATTATTTATTTACATTATATTTCTTAAAAATTTGCGCTTGATTGGTTATACCGCCATCTATAAATATTTTTGTTGGAAATGCAATTTTTCGAATTTTTGACCATCTCGTAGCAGCTTCCAAACTTTTTATGATTGAAATATGATAATGGGTCATAAAGGAGTTCACATTGTAAAATTGGTGATTTCATATACCGGAGAAATATGTTTTTATGATTTTTCACTAATTTTACCACAAAAAATTAACCGCAAAAGTTTGAGGTTTTTGGTTAAATTATTTCGATAGAAAATTTTTTTAGGAACAAAATGCACCAAAAATTGAGTGAATAACGCAATTACTTTCAAAAATATGACAAAAATAGTAAAATCCATAAAACGCTCCCGAACGTGATTTTGGCCCTTTAAACGTCCATCATAACTTAAATTAAAAAGTATTGGCCCAAAATGGCTAAAACTTTCAGAACTTAATCTAATAAATGAGGCTTACACCCTGACCAAAAATTATCCTGATCTGAGATGGTCAGTCGAAAATCGTCTTTTTTTTTGACGAATCGACTTTTCCTTTAAAATTTGCAAAACTTTGTTCTGTAATAAAAAACCAAAAAATAAAAACAAGTTAGTGTTAGGTGATGCGCGGAAGGATGAGCGTCGAAGACCGGTTAGCACGCATACCTCGTTTCCAATTCGTTGTAAAATGCTCCTTCCGGTCGGAGCACAAAAAAGTAGTTTTCCTCGTAGCCTTTGGACAGCTTGTTTTTCACGTTCCAATTGTATTCACGTGCCATCTTGTAAGTGTAACTAATATAAAAAATTTAAAACTTATATTAAAAATTATGGAAAGAATAGGAAAACAAATTTCTTTGCTATCCCATGATAATCTCAAATCTATTTTTAAAATCGGTATTATTATTTGGATATATAATTCACTTAAATATTTATAATACTTAACTTTTTTATTAATTGCTATGCAATTTATGGGCTCGTTTTTGGTTGTCCGTTGTCTGTCCGTCCCTATCTATTTGCATTGGGTATATTAGGTTATCGATTTTTTAAATTAATGCATGAGAAAGAGGTGCCCCACCCCTCATCTGTATCTCCCTTGCTGTGTTATTTTTTATATTAATGCATAGGTGGCCCACCCCTCATCTCTATCTCCCTCGCTTTCGGGCGGGGTCGGGTTTTAATTGCTTTGTTAAATTAATGCATAAGTCCATCTATTCGTTTTTGAATTGGGTAACATTGATACTAATTGCTATAATTACCCTATGCCCTCCAATACAAGGGCCTATGCCTCTACTGATATGGGTGCCTGTGCCCCTACAAAAGCCTATGCCTCTATTAATGTGGGTTTGAACCCCGGCGAACGTTCTGAATTGCTGGTTCGATTCCCGGAGAGGGCAAAATTTTTTTTTATCTTTTAAATTAAATTTTTTTTTTCGAGAATGCGTTAATGTCGCTAAAGAATAAATAGTAAATTTAAAGCAAGCAGCGGGCAAAGGGTTTATTTTTTCAAACCTTTACCAAGCCTTTACGCCTATCAAAGGCAAAAAAAACCATTTAACAATATCTCCTAACAGTTATTTCCATGACAATCCAACTGTTGAATACCAAACATCAAAATAGCTGCCATTTTACTCTACTAAAGGTTTATCCCAAATATCCATAATCCTTCTACATGAACAACACAAACTCCACAACCCAAACCGGAATCTGCCCAGTCTGCTACAGGTTAGCTTCAATTACCCTCTCTAATTTGATTTACGTTCACGGTCCATTAAAACAGAGGTGCCCAGGCTCTGGAAAACATCCAGCAGCTACAGTCCCCAAGAGGTCTACCTCTACTCACAACCATTTATTGCATAATACCTACTCCCCGCTCGAAACCACCACCACCACACATATTCAGACATTCCTCATTCTCCTGTTAACAGGATTCTAAAAAACATCCCTAAAGGTGCCAGACATCAAGTTCTAATTGCCCTTACTGATGCCATCTCAAACCTCTCTAAGGACCCAAGCAGCACCCTCCATTGGGCCAACCTTTTTCAATTTACTTCCCGTGTCCTTTCAATACCACCATCAAATTACAAAGGTACCCTCTCGAATTGGGTTAAACAAAACTCAGCAAAATGGGACGTTTCATCACCCCCCATTATCTACGAGCCACACATCCATAAGATTACATCAGTTCAACAAAGAGGCAAACGGGTTTCCTCAAAACTCAACCACTTTGACATCCAGGGTGCCCTTCGCCTGGCCAATTCAGACTGCAAAATTTCCCCAGACACTCAACAAACCTTCGAATCTTTACAAACTAAACACCCTGAAAGAAATTGCTCCCAATTTCCCCCTACAATCAACTCCCCCTTCAAGGACTTCACATCGCCCGAAATTCTCGAAGCTATCGGTTCTTTTAAAAAATCCTTAGTAGGTTCTGGTTTAGACGGCTTCCGTGCTTCACATTTAATAGAATTAACAAGACCTCACATTGACAGGTCTGGCCACTCACATCCACCCTAACAACCCACCCTAGCAACCTTCCTTAACCAGGTTATTAAAGGCTTAGTACCTGACGCGATCTCTCCCTATTTTTTTGGGGCCACCTTAATATCTCTTACCAAACCTGATGGTGGCCTTCGTCCAATTGCCATGGGTTCAATTTTTAGACGCATAGCTGCAAACTTATCATTGCACGAGTAAAATCCGACATTGCAGATCAATTAGCTCCTATCCAACTAGGTTTCGGGACCAAGGGTGGTTGTGAAATCGCCTCTCACGCTGTTCGCATAGCCCTAGCCCATCCCGACCACTCGATCCTAGCTAAGATTGACTTCAAAAACGCATTTAACACGATTTACAGGTCACACTGCTTAACCGAGGCTTACAAATCTCTTCCCGAGTACTCCATTTTCCTTAACGCATGCTACGCTCCTACTTCCATGCTCAACTTTAATTCCAAAATAATTGCATCGAGTGACGGCATTCAACAAGGAGACCCGCTAGGCCCCCTACTATTCTGCCTAGGTATAAAATCCCTGACTGAAGACCTAGCCTCTAAATATAATCTATCACTCAACTTGTGGTACCTAGACGATGGTACTATCAAGGGAAATGCCGAAGACGTCAAAGAAGCCCTCTCTTATCTAGAAGTCGAGGCTTCAAAAATTGGTCTCCATCTAAATCATAGCAAGACCGAGGTGTGCAAAAACAAACTCTTTAAGCCTAGACCCATACTTTGACGCTTTCAAACATATTCACCCTAACGAACTAACGCACTTAGGATCTCCCGTATATGGCTCACACCCTTGTAACAAGTCATTAACAGAGACAATACAAAAACTAGTAGAAATCAAACCCCTCCTTTCTTACTTGCCAGCCCACCAGGCTTTCTTTTTAATTAAAAACTGCTATTCTTTACCTAAGATAAATCATATCTTCAGGTCATCCACCTCATTTTTAAATCCTAATGCTCTATCTATATTCGACCAAAAACTCAAAGGTGTAGTCGAGGAAATCACAAACCTTTCTTTTACAGGGTCCCAATGGAAACAAGCGTGTCTCCCCACAAAATATGGTGGTTTGGGCCTGAGATCACCCCCTCTAGTAGCTTTGTCGGCCTTCATCTCGAGTCGACTTTCAGCCAAACCAATCATCGACAAAATAATCGATCAACCAGATCCCTTTACCCAAATCGCTCTCGACATGTGGAGCTCTTTGTCCGACCCTAACACTCCATTCCCTACCATAAATTCTCAAAAAAGTTGGAACACTCCTCTCTACGACCATGCCCTTAAAACTCTTATATCGGGCGCTTCGTTGGAGGAGTTACCAGCTTTAAGAAGTTTTGCATCAAGGTCCGGCCACGAGTGGTTGGAGGCCATCCCAAGTCGGACCCATGACCTTCAACTCTCCAACAACGAGTTCAGGATCACAACAGGGCTCCGCCTAGGTTGTGATATAGTTGCCCCCCATCAATGCAACTTATGTGGCTCATCTGTAGGTACAAAAGGTCATCACGGCCTACATTGCAAATTTAATAAGGCCAGATTTTTACGTCACACATCTGTTAATGCTCTTCTACAGAAGACATTCAATAAGGCTGGCTTTCCCTCCCAATTGGAGCCTAATGGTCTTTGCCTTAGCGACAAGAAGAGACCCGATGGACAGACCCTCATCCCATGGGCAAAAGGGCAATGCCTAGCATGGGACTACACTTGTCCGGATGCCTTTGCACCCTCAAACCAAAACAAAGACCCCCTTGTCGATTCTGAAAGAATAAAGTCAGCTAAATACGCAGAACTTAATTCCTCACTCCTTTTCTGCCCTATAGTGACCACTACCCTTACAACAATAGGTCCTCAACCCCAAGCCCTCCTGAAAGAATTGGGGCGCCGTATAGCTGCCAATACCCTTGACAAAAGAGAAACTTTTTTTTAAAACAGAAAATCGGAATTATAATTTGTCATTTCAACGCGATCGCAATTTTTGAATGTTTACCTAGCATATAATTTTTATAGTAGTATATAGTTTCATTTAATAAAAGATATTACTAAATTAAATTAATATATTTTTCCTGTTACTACCATTGATAATATGACTTTTTGGCCGTCCGCTTGTTCTATTATTGTTTCATTTTATTATATAATAAAAATAAATAAAAGTTGTTTACTTTTAATTGCTATGCAATTTAACTAGTTTTTGGGTTAGAATCCCGGAGTTTTTTTGACTCTTATGATTGTTCTTGTTACTATCATTGATAATAAGACTTTTTGGCCGTCCGCTGGCTGCTGACCAATGAAAAAAATGACCATTGGCCAAAATGTGAATCCGAGATTATTTTTTCGTTTTTTTTGACTATTATGATTGTTCCTGTTACTACCATTGCTATTATGACTTTTTGGCCGTCCGCTGGCTCCTGACCGATGGAAAAAATGACCATTGGCCAAAATGTGAATCGAAGTTATTTTTTTTGTTTTTTTTGACTATTGTGATTGTTCCTGTTCCTACCATTGCTATTATGACTTTTTGGCCGTCCGCTGGCTGCTGACCAATGGAATAAAATGACCATTGGCCAAAATGTGATTCAAAATTTTTTTTTTCGTTTTTTTTTACTATTATGAATTTATATCCACTTTTACCGTGTCCTGGCTGCTGAACAATGGAAAAAAATGACCATTGGCCAAAATGTGATTCGAAAACTTTTTTTTCGTTTTTTTTACTCTTATGAATTTATATCCATTTTTACCGTGTGCTGGCTGCTGACCAATGGAAAAAAATGACCAGTGGCCAAAGTAAGCATCAAATTTTTTTTCCGTTTTTTTGGCTATCATTGACTTATAGAGTATCTGTTGGTACTGACCAATGGAGAAAAAATGACCATCGCCAAAATTTTGATTTTTTTAATTAAAAATTATTCAAATTCAACAAAAAATTTCTCCCAACAATTCTGCAAATTCTTAACATTGTGATGTTTTATAATATAATGTTTGTTAGACCCAAAATCACTAAAGGCCGTAAAAACTAATGTAATACGCAACTAGATGCAAACACTAAATCTAACCCTAACCCTTGCCTATATTACATTTTGCCTATAAATGGAAAATTTGTATAAATAATTAATTAATCATTAGGCATTTAATACCCCCCTATAGGCATTCTCGCCCCTTCCCACCTTTCTCGCCCATAAATTGCATAGCAAATATGATACATTTATACGAAGTATAGATGAGTCGTCCCCCCTTCCCTTCTCCCCTCCCCCTTCCCACGAGGGCCGAAGGCCCGAGTATTTATTTATATAATTCATATTCACAAAATATATATTTTTTAACCAATCCTTTCGTAAAACAATTGAAAAAGTTTAAATTCAATGTTATATAGCTTTAAAGAATGTTAATATTTGTAAAATTAAATATTAGCATTATTATAAAATTTGTTTTTTTAATTAATCTATATCTAAGCTTGGCTATAAATTCGATTAAAAAATGATTATTTCTGCAAATTTTAACCATATTTAATAGAATAAAAAAAGATTTTTTAGATAAAATATTACTTTTGGCCTTCTGTGTAGTCCTTATCTTCGATAAAATCGTTTTTCAATTGTTCCAAAGTGTCTTCGGTCGGCAAAAAATAGGCTACGAATTGATTACCACTTTCATCCATCATACCCCTTAATAATATAATTTAAAATTTGGGATACATTTTTTCGAGATGAGAATACAAATAAACTTTTTTACCCACATTATCGTCTGCCTAAAACTTTTCAAAATTTTATACGAAAAACGATTAATATAATTTCGACTAGGATGGCGTATTTTACATTTTATTTTTTCAAATAATGTATATATTTTCACTATCGATATATGTAATATAATAAATAATTCATAAATTTTAAATAAAGTGGGTGTTCTTTATCATAAGCCTATACTCAACTATGACTTAAAGTATAATTTATTAAAAATATTCCCTTTCAAAATTTTTATTTGAAGATTAAAAGGAATAAAATCACAAAATTTAAAATCTATTCCATTCTCATTGACTCTTAATAACAATGACAATTTTCATAAGGCTTACATCAACGTAAGTAAATTGGAAACACACAGCTTGCCACTACCATAGATTAATAAAAACTGGTAAGCAGCTAAAAATAATCTAGAGTATTTTGGAAGTGTACATTTAAAGTCATAGCAATTTAGTGCCATTGCAAAATTTAGAAAAAATAGTAAAAAAGTATGCCAACATAATCTCATTTAACAAATGATTTTAAAAACTCAAAATCAATGACCCTGTAAAACATTAAACCTGATCATTGCTTGAGACATAAGTTCTTCTTGGATGTTTTTTGGTAATTGACCTCCGGGAGAAGGATCTGAATCAAATATAACTTGAGCACATGGGTGTCTCCACAATTTAAAATCTGGATAGAGTTGTAATTCTTCCACAGCATGCACATTGGGTTTACTATAATGTACTGTTACCTATATTTTCAAAATATAAGATTTCTTTTAGTTATAAACTAATCTCAAAATCATTTGTTAATAACATAACAAATTTAACTAAAAATTGGATAAAAATAAAATAGACTAACTTTCTTTTTAACAGCTTCAAAACTTTGATCAATGGCTTTAACTTGACTTTCGCGATCTTTATACACATCATCATCTTTCATTATGCTTTTTATTCTGTAACCAATCCTATTATAGTTATAAGCATTAGTAATCAAGTTTTTTTTAAAAATTACATTAATTTATGAGGCTCATATAGTTTTCTGTCAAAACAAATGATAATTGCTTACTTGCTTTCAACCTTATCAGATGACTGGGTATATCTATTATATTCAGTTGAAATATATTCTGTGCGCCGTAGCCATGGTACAGCTTTAGCATGCCTAGTTGCACGTTTATTATCCACGGGAACAATTGAATCATCCTCAAGTAATTTTTCATCAGCAGGATCCAAAGTAGCTATTTAAACTAATGTATACATTTCACAAATATCATACCATGTTTATCGATTTTATAAGTGTTAGGGTCAATTAGATCAATGTGAACACCCAAGTCGTGTTCAGTGATAATATCAAATTTATAATTTTTCTCCAATGAGGTTGGACAATACTTTACAAACCTTATTTTGTGTGCAAATATGTTATTTGTAAGTATACCTTTTTGAATCAAATGGGTACTTTAGAAATTTTGGTTCAAAGGGAACATCAGGTAAGGCATTGGTATATTTTACTTTAACTAATAAATCAGATCTGGATATACACATTTAAAAATTAAGCACTAAAAAATCTATCAACCTTTTATCAGTTCCACCTCTACCTTTTCTATCGATTCTTTCGTTAGACGTCTGAATTGTTGGAGGCATAAAATATTGTCATATGATTTTTACGTGATCCGCAAGTAACTACTTTTTTTAAAATGTGCAATTACATTTTTTTTGGAGTGTCAAGGTTTATTTGTTAAGAATCCAAAAATTTGATAATAATATAAACAAATACATATAACATATAATCAGAATGCGTCAAATGATATTGATTAGCTTAAGCAAACGATTCGTCTATTACCATAATTAGGTATATTTTACCTCAGGTTCAAGGATTATAACCAGTGGTGTAGCTAGTGGGGGGGGGGGGGCGTGAAAGCCAAGGCCCCCCCCCTTCCATCAAAAACTGGCCCCATTGGCCTCCCCCCCCCCCCCCCCCCTTCAAGAGAAAAATCTTTTGCCACCTGGCCCCTTAGGCAAGTGATTCTTAACCGGGGGGCCGAGAAACACTACGAAGAAAAGCTATTAAACACGGAGATGAGAATGAGGCGGTGGAGCTTGGTATAAGATCGATCATCTGACGAATGATTTGCTCAGGACAAAAATGGGTATTCTACCTGGGCGGACTTGATTAACTAAGCTCGGCTACGGTGGTATGGGCATATACTAAAAAGGGAGACCAATGATTTAAATCGAAAAATATTGGACATGGGAGTACCAGGGAAGAGAGGAAAAGGATGACGTCGTGTCACGTGAAAAGGACAAGTGGACAAAGTTATGAAAACCAAAAAGATTAATCATGTATGCAAAAATTTTTAGAATATAAAAAAAATATATAGAAAAGCTTTAGAAAAAAATACTCACCAAGAGGATCCAAACGCGTTGCCTTCTGTACCACAGTGGTTCCGCAATTTTGGATACAAATTCGTGCAGAATATCCTCCATTATTCAGCAGCAATGCAAAACTTGCTGCCTTTCGCTAGTACATATTTGTGTGAAAAAGGCTTCTCAACTATGATGGATATAAAAACGCAATCGAATGCGACTAGATTCTTGCATGAGGATAGCCATGGGCGTACGCAGGGGGAGGCAGGGGAGGGGGGCGGCTGCCCCCCTCCCCCTAAGGCCCCTCCCCCTATACAAAATCCCTAACAAATTAAAAAAAAAAAAATTTGTTTTGCCCCCCCCTAATTAGCCGGAGGGGGGCAGCCGGACCCCCTGCCCCCCCCCCCTAATTTGCCAGGGGGGCAGGGGGTCTGGCTGCCCACACTGCCTAATTTAGGGCAGTTGCTTTTTTTTTGCTCTCAGGAAATTTTTTGGACGTCGAGACTTTTTTTTTTGCTTTCAGCAAAATTTTAATCTGCCCCCCCCCCTAATTCAAAACCTGCTTACGCTCATGAGGATAGCATTACAATCAATTGAACCAAGAATTAACAAATTGGTTGATAATGTTCAGCAGCAGAAATCTCATTAAATATATTTCCAAATGCATATATTTTCTTTTATAAAGGAATGCTTATGTTTAATTATGAAGTTTTTGTTATTTAAATAAATAATGAAATAATAAAGTTGTGTTTTATGTTTATTATATAATGAAATGAAACAATAATAGAAAATCAATATATTATAGATAATTTAACAAATATAAATTATTATGAAAAAAATGGGGGGCCGCAAAAAAATTATAAAGTATTTGGGGGCCGCGTGTATAAAAAGGTTAAGAACCACTGCCTTAGGCCATTTTTTTAATTTCACCTTAATTAAGAAACAATATGATGATATAATTATTTGTTTCTGAATAAAACTTTTAATTTTAATATTACAAAAAAAGATGCTGTATAAGACAATAAAGGATGTAAATTTTATAAAATTGTTGAATCTACAGAATTCCATAATAGAATATTAATTTTTTTAATTAAAATCGAATTTTTTATAGTTAGTTTTTGCTTTAATATTATAAATTAATCCGCATGAAAAATAGTAGCAAGCAATTAAAGTTTAACATATTTTTAAAGCCCTAAGCTCCAAACAATATAAACCCTCCATCCATTTTTTGCTATAAATTTTTTTTCAAAGTAATTAACCATAATGAATGAGAACTGCAAGATTCCGAAATGTTAATGGCCAAAAATTAAGTAATATTCTATAAATCTTTACCAAATAAAATATAATTATATTTTTCACTTATTAAAATCTTCAACAGTGTTTCCAAATTTTATTATTATGAATAAAATAAATTCCAGTAACTTCGTGTTCATGCCATAGATCGTTCTCATTCCTAAAACAGATTAAAACTTATCTTCGTTCTACAATTGGACAGGTGATCGTCTTTAGCTTTATTAAGCTTAGAATATGACTTTAACTTTATATATGTATTTCCCCTGATAATATTATAAATTCATTTGCAACATCGAGTGAAAGGCGTAATAAACTGCTATTTCTAAAGACTAATTTTAATGTTTAATGAAGAAATATCTGGGCTCTGAACACTTTCAAAATATAATAAATATTATTAAATACACAAAGATTCCATCCTGGATTTAATTTATTTGTCCATCTCACATGCTTATTGTTTAACATCTCTTGCATATTTTTATGTACCACATGCATATACAAAGCCAATGATTTTCGGAAAATGGCTTGCACACCATTTTTTCCCCTTCATTAGTGATACATAAATTTGAGCAGCACATATTGCTTTTAAATTAATATTAATAAAAAAAAATGCCTGAATTCTATTGACAATTAATTGTTAATGCATCAAAACTTTCAAGGGATAAATACCTAAAAGATTCAACAAAATGTACACGAGCCCTAAGTTGTTCTATGCATCTCACATCTTCAATTTCATCTAAAAATATTAAATAAAATTCTGATACATTTAATTTTGAGAGAATATTTTTATAGATCATTTTAGCCGTTAAATTTATGTTAATTTTAAATTTTTGGTGGTGTAAAGGGGGCTGTGCAATTGAATCTATAATAGCATCGGGACGGGGACAATAACTTTTAAATAATCATTCTCGCATTTGCGAATTTTGATTTTACATTTAAGTTTTTTAAGCTTATATGTTATAATTTAGCCTTTTGAGGTCTAACCTTGAAAAAGGCTTCTAAATGTTGTCATTGTTTTCCTTATATGCTGCCTGAAAATGCTGCTAATCTCGTATATGTATAATTAATTTGTTATATATATATGGCCAAAAAATTTGGGCTGTGGCAATCTTTTTGAAAACTTGTAGTATAGTTTTTTACTATTTATTTTTTAAAATATCAAAGTTTTCATATCAATATTCCCACTTTGTGCTCTTACAATTCATTTGTACACAAACTTGCTATACCTTGTTAAATTTTTTATATTGTCTTGAGATAATTGTTTCAATAATCTAAAAGTTTTATTCAGAAACAAATAATTATAATTATGATATACACGAATAAAAAATATAAAAACGCGCTCTTTGTTTTCTTATAAAAAAAAATTATTTTATGTCTTACAAACACATGACCGATCTGAGACATGGACTTATTTGGATAAATAAGCGAGTGTGATGTTAAAGAGACACAAAGTAGTAGCGGGATTTTAAGTTTGACGGGGGAAAAAATTTCAATTGCGTTTGACCCCTTCACTTGTGTGAAATAAAAGCTTGCCCCCCCCCCTCCCCCCAAGTCAAAAAGGCTATCTATGCCACTGATTATAACGATAAGTTTAAAATGTCAAATTTGGTAAATATTTAAAATGAGGCCTTCGACCAATTAAAGCTCAAGCGAAAATATTTAAAAAATATTATTATAACAAAATTTGAATAACCAGCATATTGAATCTTATTATATTATAAAAATTTTATAAAACTTAATGGATTCGCATGTTATTATAATCAATTTTGCTGTACATAAAAAATAATATGAATATAACAATACTTTGTTATTTATAGGTAGATTTTATATTTCTATTGCATATGTGACTTTAAAACCCCTCATTATTTAAACTCCTTTCCTGCAATGAATACATGATTACTAATTCAAAAAGATTAGCCTATTCATTATATTAATTTCTAATTAATTTGTTGATTTCTAATGTAATAAACCTATAATTTTCTAAAATTTAAGTAAAATTAGAGTAAATTTATCATTTTCCTCTTTATATTTAGCGCTTCTTTTTACTAGATTAAGAGCGTAGTCATTTTATATTGCTTAAAAAGAAATCTCAGATCAATTTATTATTCCTTATAGGTAAAATTAGAAAGGTGCAAACATTTTAAATGATGAAATGATGCATAATCTGATTAAGTTTGGTCAAATGAAATATCTGACCCAATTTAAAAAGACCTCAGTTTTTCAGACCTCACCGGATAGCCCGATGTTGTCTGGTTTTTCCTAATCCTAAACCTAAGCTTTTCTATACTAAGTAAATAATTAGTTATTTGTATTTCCTATGTGAATATGGGGGAGGAGGATATGAGATGAGGATTAAAAAACACTAGATTTCTTATATTGCTTAAATTTGTTATTCCTCCATTAAATACCTAAACTATTGATTAATCGATCATGATACATATTTATTTATTTAAAAAGACTAGGGGCACTTTGACCAATATCCTTTAAGAACTAGGCGTTTTAATTTTTTTTAAAATGAAAACAGCTGTTTCATAAAGCAATTAATTTAAATTTTTGGTTTACTTTATTTGAACCATAATTGTGATAAATATAAATAATTTCGAGTAAATATATTAAAATACATACGTATATGCCGAAAACAATCCAATCATTTATAAATAAATAACGTGAATAATACATCCCCGTATATGTGTAATTGTAAATAATAAATATATTCAACGATAAATATATTTACTTTTCTATAAAAATTTGGTTCAATCGCGTGTTTAAATAACGTAAACGAAATACAATTGAGTCGAGGTATATGCTTTTTGGTGTTAATTATAAATAAAGTGCATTTTTTGCCACCACAGGAATGCTTACAATATAAGTAGGTGAAATGAGAAATTGTAAAAACATTTGTGTCTTTTTAAGATGAAAATTTAAGATTTTGACGAATTGATTTCGGAAGTGGAAGGCAACTTATCGTTTGATCGAGTATATATTTTCGGGTGTAATACCATCTCAAAGTACATGATTTATTGATTGGTTCATTATATTCGTCTTCTTCAGACTCCAGCTTCTAAATTTTAACATAAATGGGGTTTTAAACGTTTAAAAAGCGCAAAAAACGGCGCTAAATAACGAACGTTAGCTAAAGTTGTAGGGTTTTAAGTTTAACCCTCGAGAGTATTTGTGAAAATCTCCTTGAGCAGACTTATGGAATATATCGAACCCCATAATTAAGATGATCATAATTTTAACATATATAAAGGAGCGCTTCCCAATTTTTAGATATAAGTTGCTTACAGCCTCTTAGAGGTTTGTGTAAAATATCATTTAATCGTAAGAAATAGTTAAAAATATGGAATAAACAATAGAAAATCGAAATGCTATGTTCTATTTTTGTCAAGGACACCATATAGCTTATACAAATTAAAAAAAAAATTAATTTTTTTCTTGTAAAAAGAAGGTTTAAATTTCAAATATTTAAAAACCATGCATTTACAATGAAATGTTACAAAACTAAAAAAGACGAATTTAAATATGGTTATTTTTCAGGCTTGTTACTAACTTTTAGAAACCCTCTGGCTGGCTGAAAGCTTGTATATATATTTAAATTATATGTATACAAAGTTTTTGCATGCACAAGACAATAGATCTCAAGACTTTGTTAGATTTGTTTAAAATATATTGCATATAGTACTGAAAGAAACAATCATAAATTGAGGTATTCATAACAGATGGTTACAAAAATTAAAAAAGAGCCCCACAAATAGCGATATTTATTTAGGATTTTAAAAGATTTACATGCTTAAATTACAATTTTTTAGATAAAAAAAATAGAAAGAAATCACTTACAAAATACTCAAAAGTTTTTGTTTATTGAATCAATAAATTTTAATATTTAAGACACTCTCATGATTTTCAGAGAAAGAAAATTATATTAAATATAAATTTTTTCGTTTTTTGTTATTAAAATATATAGTCTTGTTAAAACTCACTTCAAAATAATGACTTTGGTTTATACATAATGTTCTTGAAAGATCCCACATAAATTTTCTTGTGGCATATTTGCATGTATCATATAAATTTGGTGGAAACCTCGTGGAGAAAAATGTTTGTATATTATTCAAAATTATTGAATCACAATGATTTTCTTGACCCTGTCGAAGTAAAAGTGGTGCAAATGAAGCAGCCATAATTGTTTCACTCGACCAATCCAAAACTCCATTTCTCCTTATTTTAATCAACTAATTTTTAAAATTTAAAAATATCATTATTTTGTGAAAATAAAGTGCTTTAAAAATAATAATTGGCATATTATAAAATTCTTGAAACAAATAAAATTATTTAAGAGCAACATATATTTAATATTTGGTTTTATGATAAATTTATTTGTAAATCTAATAATTTTAAAAAAAGTTGTACTTGATCATTTAATGGTATAACCAAAATTCCATCAATATTTAAAAGATGCTTGATTTTTTCAACCCAATGAGTGCCTGGTGTTAAAGATGCCCCACAATAGATTCTATCATAATTGAGTAACATAGTTGAATCTTGTTCATTTGGTGTCAAATTAATCATATTGAGTACATTAATAATGTCAGCTGTTATAACTTTTGGATAAGAAAAATGAATTAATAAGTCTGAATCCCAATTAGCTATTGTAGTAGAATCTTGCATTATTATATTTTCATGATAGCAAGTTGGCAAATTATGGTGGTTGGCTGCAATGTCTGTAACTATTTTATTGTGCTGATGAATATTAATTGATTTTGAATCTTCATTTATGTGGTTAACTGAGCCATTTGAATATTGTCTGTTCAATATATCATTACAAAACGTTTCAACATTTTTCATTGAAAATTCTACAAGTTTTGGACATATTTCTACACCATTATTGACCCCATTACTTCCTATAAACAACATCACAAGCATAAAAAATTAGCACTATAAAATTACCCATAAAGTAATTTGATTACCTAATAAAAGGCCAACTAGTGTAGATAGATAGCCACTACCACTCCCTATATTTAAGAAAGAATGATTATGATGAATTTCAAGGGCATTTAAGACTTCTGCATATATACAAGGAGCAGAAATGTGATATATACAATGTTTCCAAGCGACATCCTTGTAAGCGATTTCTTCATATAATTTAGGGAAAAAAAATCCTCGATCTACAAGCCGAAAAGCTTTTTCAATTTCTGGGTTTTTAATCAAATTTGCTTTGCAAAGATTATCTACCAACTCGTCATTGCTTTTGCCAGCACTGACTGTTCCACCCATTTTACATTAAATTGAAATTATGATGACAAAAAGATCCATTAGCGAATTAATTTGTTCATTTCACTCAAGGCCAAATAATGACCTTGACCAATAAAAAATGACCATTACAAAAACATATGTTTACATATTGATTATCAATCTGGTACATATAGATTAGTGTTGTAAAAACGGCTGGGTTTTGTTTGGTCTACCTTTGGTTTAAGTCGACTAAATATAAACAGACCAAAGATTTGACCAAAAAACCTTTGGTCTGTTCATGCGACTAAGAATTATCACCCAAATTTTTTTGGTCTGTTTATGTTTAGTCGACTAAAACCAAAGGTCGACCAAACAAAACCGAGCCGTTTTTACAACACTAATATAGATATTAGACATCCCACACTTTGCGTTATAGAATCAAAATTGTATACCTTACTTTAATAATATGAGCTATAATTATTTGATATGATATTGATAGCTAAATAAATAGTTTAGAAGGAGTTAGAGGTATTAGATATTTAAATTGAAATTAAATACTAAAGAGAATAATTTAGTTGAGCGGGTACAACGCGATCTATAATATTGAATGTTATGTTGTAATCTCTACATTCAAATGTTTGCGACTTAAAATTGTTAGAAATGGTCTTAAATCCTAAATAAACCACTACAACAGGATCTTAGAGTTATAGCAATATGACGCAGATGTTAAGAAACTCACATCAAAGTGGTCAGCTTCAAGAGTCTGTATAAATGTCTAAAATTAATAAATAAAGTCAGATTAAGGACGTTTGGGCTAGCAAGCGTGTTAGGGTTTAAAGGAGGTCAAAATGAATAACCAGACATGCGGTTAGCATCAGTGGTGTAGGCAGGATTGACTAAAAGAAGAAGAATATAAAAAAATATATAAATAATATTATTATTAAACAAAAATTTATTAAGATTTTGTATAGCAGTAGGGAGGCAGGGCTATCCATTTAAGGGGAGTAGGATTGGATTAAAAAAATAATTAAAATTATGCATATTTAATATCTACGATGGGTTTCTGGCGATAAATGCATTAATATCTTCAGGAACGCAAATTGCCATGACCTCCTTCCAATTTTTCTATTTGTGCCAATTAGGGTCATTGTTTGAACGAAACATATGCACGGGGCTTCTAGGCTTAATTTGCCCACCAGTGCCAAAAAATGTCCGGGCCTGGGACCAAAATGACATGATAATTAAGAGGAGCTTAATTAGAAAGATGAGACGTAAGGTATTGTTACGATTATATTTGATGTTTCGACGACAAATTAATTACATACATATTTATTTATATTTATATACATATCATTTGTGCCAAATTGCTATAAAGCGTTTGGTGTTGAGTTTCTTTATTCATATGGTTATGAATTTAAACCCTGATTAATAAAACCATTACGGCGACTAAGATAAAGGATCAAGTACATAATAAATTTGGTGCTACGAAACAATTGAAAATGGATAAATCTAAATTAGCAAAAATACATTTAGCAAAAATTAATCCAGAATTTCATTCAATTAAAGATCATATGAAATACATATTAGAGATTAATGAAATTAAAGCTACAGCTTAAGTTAAAAAAGTTTTTCTCGCTTTTATAGGGCTTGGGATTATTAAAGAACTTAGACAATTATTGTAACCCATCCAATGAAAGATGCAATTTGGAAAGATATGGAAAAAATGTTATATCAAAAATGTCAACCCCCTCAAACAAAGTTTTCGAACTAATGAATATTACAAGACATAATGGGGAAACCATTTCAAAATTGGTAAGAAGAATCAAAAAATGTATCAGTAAGTGCAATTATAAATCTGACATTGATGAACGTTGTAGGGATAATTTTGTATATGCTATCAAATTGAAAAGATTGGAATATGAATTGAGAAGCAAATTTCTTGATACTTTGGATGAAGAAGGGAATCCTTTAACCTTTGATAGAGTGGTCAACATGGCAATTACCATGGATAGAGCTGAAATTGAGACACATGAAGAGAAGGATGAAATGCTTTGTAAGATTAAACATCAAACATAGTCTTATACTTAACAGCACGATCAGACCAAAAAATCATATGGGAAAACATCAATTTGCTCAAGATGTCAAAGAGAGCATCAAAAATTTTGTTGTACGGCATTTAATGCTATTTGCCAAATGCAACAAAAGGGGACATTTTGCCATATACTGCCGCAGCACACTTGTAGTGAAACAAATTCATTTACCTTGAAAAAGATTTGGTTGTGATAAGCACAAGGTGAAAGAAAAAGAATACACTAACATAATTAAATTTAATCTGAATGTTTATCGTTATCCATTGATTCAAACTCGCGATTTATATATTCGTTACCACTGTTATAATTAACCTTTAATAAAATATATTCCAACCCCTTTTACTAAAACCGGTGACCCCGCATTTCGGGGGAACCCTCCTTTTTTTATTCCTCCCCCGAACACGCCCTGTAATCGGCTAAAGGTTATCTTAGTTATATAATGCAACTTGGAAAGATTGGGCACTACTTCCATCACAATGACACTGGCAATGTAATGAGACAAAACAAGCAACCCCTTCAACCTCTCAATAGTCTCGATCTACACATGCCCTAATGCTGTGAGGAATTAAAGATGCCTACTTTTGGTTTAAATGATGAAAACTTAGACGCCTTACTACACTCCTTCCATCAACTTCTGCAACGTCTGCCGGAGACTAAAATTGTCTACTGCTCCTCATGGCCATATTTACACACAATTCAACACAACACATATACGGCCTTTTTATTATGAGTATAGATTTAGGCAATTTCGGCAAGACAATGCATCTCTACACCATCACTTACAGAACCATCATCACTAAACAAAAAAAATTTCATCAAATGTTAATATATACTTTATTTAATATATAATAAAGTATCACATGGGTAAAATACATTGGTAAACAAAAGAAAACGCGTTAAAAACTAATTGGATGGCATTGATCCGTGTATAGAAATCGTGTTGGAATTGACGATTTTCATAGTGATCTTTTGCCTGATGTAGAAGAATTACTTAGGTCTCTTATTCTTTTTTAAGAGGGGGAGTTTCTGTAGTGAAACAAATTCATTTACCTTGAAAAAGATTTGTTTGTGATACGCCCAAGGTAAAAAGAGAAAGAATACACCAACAAAATTAACTTTAATCTGAATGTTTATCGTTATATATTGATATATAAACTCGCGATTTATATATTCGTTACCACTGTTATAATTTACCTTTAATAAAATATATTCCAACCCCTTTTACTAAACAGTGAATCGAGTCATAAATTATGAATCGTCTGATTCTATCAAACGCATTGGGGAACGTGCTAAGCGAGCTACAATTACGGTTGAGTTGAATGGACTTAGAATTCTTATGGATTATGATACTGGAGCCCAAATCTCAGTAATTAATGCTAGAGTATGACAACTCTTAGGAAAATCGAAGTTACACGGGTGTGCGATTCCAAAGGCTTATGGTAACCAACCAGTAGAAATATTGGGGAAAACATATATGGTATTTGAAATGGGGAATATCTCACATTATCTCTCGGCTGTCGATACAAAATTAGATGATGTACCATTGTTTGGGTTGCCGTGGATAATAAAATTAGGATTCCAAATACCGAGGGAAGTCTAAATATATAAAATCGGTGAGAAACCCCCACAAAACGGATCCTCAGTTAACCTTAATAAGGATAAGGAATTTCCAATGGTGTTTAATGGTACTCTTACTCAATTAAAAGGATTTCTCGTAAAAATCATAAACCAATCGCGATTCCGGAGAATGGTACCTTTTCCTTTCCGCAAGCCTGTCGAGCTTGAACTTAGCAGGTTGATTCACGCAGGTTTTATAGAAAAGGTGGATCCTTGTGTTAGCATAATTACATGGAGCACTCCTACAGTAAATGTAAGAAAGAAAAATGGTGAAATAATATGCGCGGATTTCAAGGTAACCTTAAACCCTATTATTCACAATGATTATCATATCATTCCAACTTTTGACGGTATCACAGCTAAAATTCGGGATGGATACTTATATACCAAAATCGACATGCGAGACGCATATTTTCAGCTACCAATGGCTGAAGAATGTCAGAAATTACTAATTTTTTACACACATATGCTTATTTAAGTACAAACGGATGCCATTTGGGTTATCTTGTGCGCCTTTGATTTTTCAGAGATACATGGAAAGTATATTGTGTGATTGCAATCATACGGGAATTTATTTAGATGATATAATTATTACGGGCAAAAACTTCCAAGATCATGTATACAATGTAACAATGCTAAATAAATTGCTATCGGTGGGTATAAAGGCGCAATTCTCTAAGGTCGAATTTTTAAAAGAATCCATTACCTTCCTAGGACATACTTTTATAATGGTTTTCATCCTTCTATTGATAAAGTACGAGCTATCAAAAATAGCCCATCTCCAAAGAATGTTAAGGAATTGCGAGCATTTTTAGGCTTTATTAACTACCACGAGAAAATTATTCCGCATTTACATGGTATAATGGCACCATTACACAAATTGACTAGCGTCAAAGCCAAATGGGTTTGGTCTCAAACGGAAGAGTCAGTTATTAAGATGGTCAAAGCCTTGTTATCAGGACAGTCGACCTTAGTACCTTACTCGAATGAACTACCATTAATTCTTGAATGCGATGCTTCGGAAAATTGGTTTAGAGCTGTACTCTTTCATTTAATAGATTATATAAAAGACCAATCGCATATGCGTCAAGAACGCTAGGCTGATGGAAGGAAACAATATGCACCGATTAACAGAGAAGCAAAGGCCTTGGTTTTTGGTATGGAAAACGTTCATACACACTTACTAGGCCGTCGATTTGTCCTAAGAACCGACCATAAACCTCTTAAAAGAATATTTGGATCTACGCGAGATTTACCTAAGATAAGCAATAATCGGTTAGTTAGGTGGGCTGGAAGATGTCCGCTTATGACTATAGTATCGAATACATTCCTGGCAGGAGAATGTATGTGCTGACGCATTATCACGCCTACCAGTGCCGACGACCTATGCGGATAAGGTCAATGTTTCTAAAAGTAATTCAACTACTGATATTCGTCTCCTTAATTTGCAAGATTTGCACCTCACAGAATAAGCTCTAATAAGGGAATCACATAATAATCCGTATCTAAGAATATTAAAAAGATTTATAGACAACGGTTGGCCAACTGACAAAAATGGTGTTAACAAGGAACTGCATGTATTTTTCGATGGAAAGAACGAAATGGAACATGACGAACGAGTCATTTACATTAACGGGTTGATATTTGCCCTATCGCAGCTTAGGTAACAAGTTTTGGCTATAATTCATAGGGGTCATCCAAAGATCAACTTATTGAAATCCATCGCCAGGTTATACGTTTATTGGCCACATTTGGATAAAGATATTGAATGCATGTGCAGACATGTGTTGGGTGTCAGAAAAATAGAAGCAATCAACCCAAAGTGCCCCTATATTCATGGAACGTGACTGAATATCCGTAGGAAAGGGTACACGTTGCGGGTCCGGTGGACGGATGTTATTAGCTGGTTGCTGTAGATTCGTATTCCAAATGGATCAAAACTGCGTTATTGCGAAGTTCGACGATTCATGTTACATTAAAGAAATTGAGAGAGTGGTTTGCTAGGTGGGGAGTTCCCAAGCAAATGGTAACAGACAATGGGCCTCAGTTTTGAAGCGAGGATTGCGCTAAATACCATATTTAGCACATTAAAGCAACACCATATCACCCCAAATCAATGGCCTAGCCGAAAGAGCCATTAGGACTTTAAAATCACGTTATGCAGCTGCACGCGAATACAACACAGATCCGGAAGATTGCATGATAGATGTTCTTACCAACTACCGCATCAGCGAATATTCGTTTACCGGAAGATCGCCATCAAAAGCGTTAATTGGAAGAAATATTAAAACTTCGTTGGACTGGGTACGTCTCAATCAAAACAAATTTATGGAGCAAAAGATTGATGAACAGGAAAAGAGACACGATACGCATGCGACAAATAGAGAATTCATCCCTGGTCAAATAGTATGGGTAAAAAACAAAGTGAATAATGGTTGGAGAGCAGGGAAAATAATAAAACGTAACGGTTCATGTTCGTTCTTAGTGGAAACGCTAAATAAAAACATGCGGAAACATAGTGATTAGTTGAGAGACCGTACAAGTGCCATTGATACTTTTCTAGCCTGAAGAAACTGAAGGCGATAGCTCTGACAACATCGCACCTACTTCTACCCCAAACGTGGAAGATCCAGAAAGCCAGACCGTTCAAAGGAAATCTGTGAGAATAGAAACCCCCGAGTCGTTTAATAGAAGAAATTTAGGCTTATATAAGGCGAAGGGAAATGTTACGATATACTTGATGTTTCGACGACAATGGTTATTATTAATTAAATACATATTTATCTATATTCATATACATATCATTTGTACCAAATTTCTATAAAACGTTTGGTGTTGAGTCTTCTTATTCATATGTTTATGAATTTAAAAGACCATTACAAGTATAAAAGTTAAAGATAAAATATTTATAAACATAATTTTATTATGAGTGCTTGAGTAGGTTTGTAATTGCGTAAGTTTAAATTTAAACATGTTAGCAATAAGTTATTTTTAAGCATATTTGATAGATAATTTGACATAGAAGGGCAATTCGCAAAAATCTAGCATTTAAAACTAATTAATTCTATTTCTTATGCAATATTGTTTAACGATTTAATTTCTAGAGTTTTCAATTATTTGGGGGTAGAGCTGTTAAAAACTCTTTTTTCTAAACTTGAAATGAACTGGTTACTTTTCCAAAAATAAAACTATGTACTTGAACAGTTCGTTTTTAAAATGAACTATGAACTTGAACTAGTTCTTTTTTTAGTATTCTGAACTTGAACTTGAACTTTGCAATATAAATGAACTAGTTCTTGACAAGAATCATTATTTAAAATGATTTTATAAGCCGAGTTTGATTGTTTTTAGTGTTTCGAATTAGATCTCGTCTCATCTCGGTCTCGAAAGCAAAATCTCGTCTTGGGAGCGATTATGAGAATTTCGTCTCGGTCTCACGAGATTTCTCAACTTTTTAAAAAAATGTTATACTAAATAGAAATTTCTCTTGATGTTATAAAATTATAAATTAGGTAAAAAATCAAAAATGGCAAACTATTTTATTTTTCAAAAATTTTAATACACAAAATTGATTTAGTGCGACATGTAATCAAGAATTTTCAACCCGTTTATACAAATGTCATTGTATAAAATCGGTGGATTTGGATTGATAGAGGTAGAGGGAAATGGAACGCGATATTTCTGGCTATAAAAGCCCATCATCAGGCGAAAAAATAATCAAAAAATAAAAAAGGGAGACTATGAAGTCTCGAAAATTAAAAATGAAGTAAAGTGAGTAAATACGGAGATATAGATATAAATAACAATAAATTACAAAACTGGTTATAGCGAGAAATTAACAATAGCGAATGCGCGACCTACTCCGCCTTCGCCGAACTACCGTTAAAGAATCAAAATTGCAGATTTGGACAACCCGACTGTTCTTTAAAGAGCGCGGTACAACAAATAAAGGAATTTCGTAGAAAGCGTTTAAATCGACCGCCTCAAGCCGAAAAAACAAAATCAACGACTAATCCATCCAATCTCATAACCTCAAGCACATACATCCACACATCTATATAATATATAATTGACTATGTCTAACTACCCTTTCATTACACAATATTATTATTTGTTAAGCACAGTTATTGTATTATACATAAAATACCTGTGATCCCCCCTGTTTCTCTTTTTTCGCCTTTTATTATTTAGCTATTTATTTTCGCACCTTTTTCCTAACTCCATGTGTACATATTATCTATATATCTATATATATAAAAATCTAAGTCCCTTATTTTTGAACGCTAATAACTTTTAGAGTTCTCAACCGATTGCCACCAAATTTGGCCAGATTATTGCCTTAGCATTGTTGATGGTTTATAGATACTTTTTATCAACCTGCGACAGCGGGAACCCTGTTTTTTGGTAGTCTATACTGCCATCTAGCGGAATATTTATACTACGTTTTTTGTACTTATTTATCGTTATGGTACTACTTATTGTCTTAAACTCTTTTCCACGATAGCTTTATCTTTTTTGACTCAATTTTTTACTCAACTACGCCCGTTTTTCCCACAGTATATAAAGCTGTAACAAATAAATATTCTCGATACCGTAAAACATCACCATTTTCTTAAATAAAAATAACGCGCGCTTTTGGAAACATTCCCACGTTTCGTGCTTTTTTGCTTTTAATTTTAATTTTTTTTTTTAAATGTATATATTGTTTATTTGAACGTAAGAACATTATAAAAACGAAGTGTCAAAATTCAAAAAAAATAGCGGATGTAAAACAAAATAAAAATATTATGATTCAAAAATGTCGCATGTGTCATCTTGTAAAAGTGGCCAACTGTCGGCCAGGGATTTAAAATTGTACTTAGCTATAAAAATACCAATTTTTTGTTTAAGTAAAAAATTAGTGGAATATTTAGAGGGCGGGCAGCGACGGCTGATTTCTTTAAAAAGATTAATGGCGGCCGGACCAAAAGTCCCAGAACACGAGGCAACGATAGGGGTAAAGATATTAGATGGTAGGAGGGCCTAGTATTTAACCGTTTTGCGGTGTTCGGCGAGAGTCAGAGCGTTGTAGTTTTGGTTAGAGGGGGCGAAAATGTCTATGCAGGTGAAATCCCATTTAAGGGGTAGACCATTTTGCCAAGAAATAAGGGTAGAGCCGTCTGGTCGCATCCTTCCCTCCAACGAAGGGTCTGACGGCTCTAAAACGGAGGGAATGTTGGCTTTTTTAAAAGCGGCTTGGATAAGGCTATTCACCTTTTCGTGCCTTATGTATTTAAATTTATTGTAAAGGCAGTGTAGGGGATGCCTTGCATAAATGTCTATGCTCTGGGAGCAGTTGCGGCAGGAATATTCCTTTGAATAGGGAATTCCTAGTCTGAGGGCGATGGCGTATGCTAGCTCTGGGTCCTCCAACATCAATCCAGAAAGTGAGCTAGGATAAGCTTCAAGCCACTCGTGACCCGATCCGTCAAAAACTAAAGATTTAAGGTCGAAGTGCTGGCGGGCGTCGCAACTCGACAAGAGGTAATCAACGGAGCGCGATACGAGGCCAGCATCCCAATCCTTTTGTCTAGAGGTTATGGGAAAGGGGGTCCCTGGGTTGACGTTGGCTGACCAAACGTCTAGGGCTTCTACAAACGACGGATCCACATTTGTTGTGATTAAACGGTCGATCAATCCTTGGGCAGATTTATAAGAAGAGATAAAGCAGCTAACGAAATTGATGTAGCTGGGCGTATGCCCAAGCCGCCAGCTTTAGTAGGTAAAGAGGCTTGGAGCCACGAGGAAGTGCTGAATTTGATATTAAGAATTGCTTCTAAAGTATTCTTCATGAAGCTATCGTAGCTTTTTAAAATCTCGGGCAATAAAAAGGCTGAAGAGGACCGGAAGCAGTGTTGAATTTTTGAGATGTTAAAATAGTTTTTAATGATATAAAATGCGTGGTGTTTGGGGAGGGTATTAAGAATATCCATCTTCGATGTAAGAGTTGATAAGTGGCTATGTAAAAATTCTTTTAAGGCGATTTGCCCACCTATTGGCGAGCCTAGATGAGTAAAACTCATCAATTCAACTTTTAAAAAGGGCTTAAAAATGGGAAATTTGTTGGTATCCGGGCACTGATGTATCTCGCATTTAGAGATATTCAATCTCAAGTTTAGGAAGATAATGTTGGATTAAAAGAATGGCCTTGGAAATTTCTTCAGGAGGGCCGCATAAGGTAGCATCGTTCAGGTACCAGACGTTTAATGATAATGAGCATTGGTTTGAGAGGGATTCAGTTAAATTTTTGATCCCAAGACAAAACAGAGGTGGACCTAGGGGGTCTCCCTGCTGAATACCTTCTGCCGAATTAATTAAAAAGTCCCCAAACTTTAGTTTAGATATACAACCGTAACTTAAATTGATGTAATTTGAAAACTTTGGAAACTCATCAATGAAGGTATTTATTATCGTTTCTCGGCGAATATTATTAAAAGCATTGGCAAAGTCCAGTTTAACCATGCAGTGATTAAAGGGAATTTGTTTTAGACTTATCCGCGCAGCGTGACTGGCAGCCTCACAGCCGCCTTTAACCCCAAATCCTAATTGATGAGGAATTAACTTGTCGCTTAACTGGATTTGATTGTCTTACAAATGAGTTTTGATGTTATACGTTGAAAAACACTGCCAATAGCAATGGGTCTCACCGATTTATCAGGTTTTTTGATAGCGATGAGTTTAGCGCCGAACAACATAGGGATTATTTCGGTAGGAATATTACCGTTGACAATTAAATTGCATAGGGACGTTATAGAGTTGAGTAAAATTGCAGCGCTCACATTTTGGAGGTTAATCAGGTCTTGTAAATAAACAGGGCGGAAACCATCAAGGCCTGCTGCAGAGTCGATGGGAAAGGAATTGATGGCTTCCCGAATGTCGGATGAGTCTAGTTTTATGGAAGAGGCTGAGGTAGGGAGTCGATTTGCCGATGAGGATGGGGGATGTTTAGATGAGTTGTTGGTATGAATCAAGGGAGTAAGGAGCAATTGAGTCATTGTCATAAAATATTCTTAGAGCACTTTTGGGGTTAAAGTTATCAATTTTTTTAGAAATTAGTTTAGCAGTTTGCTTGGCAGTGGAGGAGTTTGGGGATTGTTTGTGCTGGGGGGTATTTTTAAAAATATTATCAATGTTGAAATTTAAAAAGGAGTCTTTAATATGTTTGGACAGATTTTCAGCGTTGGGTTTTCTTACATATAAGGTGTGAAAGGTAAGCCTGAAAAGTTTATCCCAGTTAGTAAGATTTGAGGGAGAGTTTGTTATGGAAGTTATAAGGTTGATTAAAAACTGTTGAGAGGCCGGGCGAGCTCCCCTAGGGATTCTTGAAATAGTATTGGGGAAGGTTAAGGCTAAAAAAGAATCACTCTAAGAATAGTCCAAAGAAGTGGTAAGGCTGTCTAAGGATTGAGTATCTGAGTTGGACGAGCAAGGGGCATTATGAGGAGCATCCTCTATTATGGAGGCAAGAGGTGGAATAAGAGGGCTAGCAGGTGGAAATTTCCCAGAGGAGATACAACGAGCAGAAGGGTGGCCATGTATTATAAAACAGTTATTTTTTTTGAGGCTAATAAGTTTTTTGCATGTACAACAAAGGGATTTAGTTGAAACCATTTTTAACTTATTTTAGGAATTAAAGCATTTGGTGAACCATTATTAAGATATATATAAATTATATAGATATTAGTTTTATAAAAAAAACCTCTGAACATTTTAAGGATAATATGTGTATGAAAA
Source organism: Gordius sp. MW1 (assembly GCA_964036665.1). Lineage (NCBI taxonomy): Eukaryota > Metazoa > Nematomorpha > Gordioida > Gordea > Gordiidae > Gordius > Gordius sp. MW1. The sequence continues at coordinate 761,242 of OZ038528.1, forward strand.
AGGTGATTGTTGCATTGTATGTGGACTTATGTTTAATATTTATTTTTATGTATATAAATTTAGGCCTAAATATGTATTGTAAAAAGAACTATGAATGTTAATAAAATAGGGATAAGTAATGTACCAATGTTAATAGATAAGTGATACATGAAGAATTTCTAGGTAAATAGTAGAGGATTCCGTTTGTAGTGCATAATAAGAATTAATATAATTTTCGTGCAGAACTTCCGATAACGGCAACTTTTTCCAAATCCTTTGAGGGATATATACTAATTTGTATAGATTCCAAGTGATTATGTTGTTTTCCTTTTTTTATGAAGTTCGGTAATTAATTACAACTACCAAAAATTCACATATTTATATATATAAAAATGTAACTCCGTTTTCTTCGGCCTAACTCCTAAAGTTCTCGACCGATTGCCACCAAATTTGGTCAGATTATTGCCCAGCATCCTAGATGGTTTATAAATACTTTTTATCAACCTGCGACACCCTTAACCCTGTTTTTGGTAGTCTCTAACTTGACTGGACCTTTCACGGGAGAAGATGTCTTCATACCACGGATCCTTTTAATTCCAACAGATATGCCCTTTGAATTTAAAAGATTGCAATTTCCTTTCAAACTCGCATTTGCTATAATCATTAACAAAGCTCAAGGCCAGTCCCTTGCAATTTGTTGATCGATTTAGAAACAGATTGTTTCTCACATGGACAATTATATGTTGCATGTTCGCGCTTCGGCAATCCACTAAATCTCTATATCTACACAGAAAATAACATGACCAAAAATATTGTCTATCCCTAAGCATTATAACAATTTGTTCCTTTTTAAGGCAGAAGTTAAGCTGCGAAGCATCTCTTATCAGAACCTACAACCCTCTTTATAACGCCTCACTACTTTTCTGCATGAGTAATTAAAGTTAGTATTATTTCTATTTATCCACTCATAACTTTTAGCAATTACCATTAAAGCCCATTGATTTTATTCGCGTATAATTTAAATTCTATAATTTTATATTTCTTTTAGCATTTCTCCCCCTTTTATTACGCCAGAGTACTATAACCAAATTTGACGAGACATTAACAAGAAGCTATATTACTGTAGTGTATTACCTTATTCTTCATAAGACCTATCTTTGGTTTACCCTTTATCCATCAACTTTCCCTCGCAGGTTTTATTTCACTATTTACATCATTTTTTACAATATACTTTCAGCCAAAATCTTCATACAGCTCTTTATTACCCATACATTATTATAAGCTTTTTATATTTTATTTCATATATGACCCCATTTTAGATAAGTCTTAGTAATAGGTTAAACTTATTTAACCACTTAAGGACTGAGCCAATGCAACGCTTGGCCGGGCACAGCTAGTATTGTATAAAAATCTAAGTCCCGTTTTTTGTGCGCTAATAACTTTTGAAGTTCTCAACCGATTGCCACCTAATTTGGCCAGATTATTGCCTTAGCATTGTAGATGGTTTGTAAACACTTTTTATCACACTACGACAGCGGAAACCATGTTTTTTAATTTGGTTGGCGCCATCTAGCGACGTCAGATACAACGCTTATCTCGATTATAATTTTATGTTAGAGTTGTGCTCATATTTTTAAATGTTTTTCTACTAATCTTTGGTCACATATTTCACTATTTTTTTGGGTTATTTTTTACATTATATATATATCTGTTACAACTAAATAATTAAAAACCGTAAAACATCAAAAATTTTATAATATAAAAAAGACGCGTGTTTAAAGGTTTACGTATCTAAACGTATGACGTGAAAATGTTATAATAATCAAAGCGCGCACCAAGAATCACATTTCCTGTTTCTAAACCGGATATTGGTTATAATCATTATATACCATTTTCAAGTTTTAAATTCTTAATTTTATAATTGTTTTTATAGCTTCACTGCCAACAATCCTTACTAATGCAAATTTTAAAATTACTTTGTGTTTTTAGAGCTTTATTGACAACAATCCTTATCAATTCTTATAACTTGAATTTTTGTCCCTGTGAAGATTAGTTATAATCATCAAATAACATTCTCAAATTTCTTGTAACCCTGTGAAACAAGAGGTAACTCTAATGCAAATTTGAAAATTACATTAGTGTTTTTAGAGCTTTATTGACAACAATCCTTGAGGATTGGTTATAATCATCAAATAACATTCTCACTAATGCAAATTTGATTCACTGCCAACAATCCTTAGCAATTCTTATATCCCTGTGAAACAAGAGGTAACTCTAATGCAAATTTAAAAATTACGTTTGTGTTTGTAGAGCTTTACTGACAACAATTCTTACAACTTAAATTTTTATCCCTGTGAAGATTGGTTATAATCATCAAATAACATTCTCAAATTTCTTATATCCCTGTGAAACAAGAGGTAACTCTAATGCAAATTTGAAAATTACATTTGTGTTTTTAGAGCTTTACTGACAACAATCCTTATCCATTCTCAAAATCCACCCGAAGTTGGATTAGCAGGTTATAGATATTTCATCATAAATCATATTTTTGCCCACAGACCTGTATACATTTTTAAATTTCTTTTTTTTGTATATCCACTTTAGTAATTACATGCGCCCCAAGAGAAAATCGATTGGACGGAGGACACGAAATGCGAATCGAATGCTTAGAGTGCGTACTCTTGGGCTTGAAGATGAACTACAACAGTGTACAACTCTGCCTCAGCCACCCGCACGTGCTCAGTCATTACCCGCAGGCAACCGCCTAGCTCGCCATGTTCTCATTGATACTATGTCTATAGTGTGTCCTCATTGCAATTCCTTGAAATTTGCTGGAGAAACCACTGGAATGTGTTGCGCAGCCGGAAAAGTTAAACTGCCTCACCTTGCAGAACCGCCTGAGCCATTACAAACATTGCTGGCTGGTTATACAACTAATTCTAAACATTTTTTATCTAACATCAGGAAATAAAACTCCTGTTTCCAAATGACGTCGTTTGGCGCTGATGTTGTAACCACACAATTCATGCCTACATTCAAGGTAAAAAGCCAAATTTATCATAAAGCCGGCTCCCTTCTTCCATTGCCAGAAGGGCAACATAAGTTCCTACAACTATATTTTAACGGAGATGATGAGATAGAATTAGGTGCACGCCTCGACATTTTTAGCGGTTTAAAAAGATCCATCGTTTCACAACTTCAGTTGCTGCTCTGCGTACGCCCATGGCAACAGTCATAGAAAGAAGAAGATTATATAAAGTAAAATGTATGTATGTATGTAAGGGCTAAATTCTTAAACTACCGGCCCGATTCGCGCGAAACTTTACCCGTAGGTTCCCAGGGCGGCCCGGGGTAAAATAGCTTTTGCAGAATCCTAAAATTCCTTTTAGTTTTAAAAAAGGGCTAAATTCTGAAACTACCGGCCCGATTCGCGCGAAAATTTAGCCGTAGATGCCCAGGGCAGCCAGGGGTAAAATAGCTTTTTTATATTCCTAAAATGCCTTTCTGTTTTAAAAATATTGGACATTTCCCGGCCAGCAGTTTCATTTATAGCATCATATACAATAATGACGTCATACATACAAGGCTGAAGTTTTCTCGAATTAGATATTTAAAAGCATAATAAAAATGTTACAGTATACGGTCATAATTATTGGGGTTTACCAAACTATTTAAATTAAATAAATAAAATTTAAATATGCAATTTTTGCTATCAATCACGTGGTCGATCATAGAAGCATATTTTTAATAATTATCCATTCTTCAATTACTTATTTTATTGTATTAAAGAAAATTGTATTTCAAATAAATCAGCTAACTAGAAAAATAAAATAATGGTATTATTGTATAATTTAAATTATAGAATGCTATATTATGTAAATATATATTATATAGTTTTATCATAGAAAAAGGTATATTTATAAACGATTGAATAGATTTAAAACCGTTTTAAATATTTATTTGGTATTTTTTATTTTTATAGGTCAAAAAGGGCGATGTTAAACTCGCTTTTATTTAGCTAACAAGGGACTAAGCCAAAGCAACGCTTGGCCGGGCACAGCTAGTATTGTTATAAAAACATCCATCCCTTCAATCGCTATTGTTAATTTCTCGCTATAGCCAGTTTTGTAATTTCTATTGTTTTTTATGTCTATATCTCCGTATTTACTCACTATAATTCATTTTTAATTTTCGAGACTTCATCTTCTCCTTTTTTTATTTTTTTATTATTTTTTCCCCTGATGATGGGCTTTTATAGCCAGAAATATCGCGTTCCATTTCCCTCTACTTAGTGCGACATGTCATTGACAATGTTAAGATATGACCCATTTATTTAATTATAATAGAAATATGAAAAAAAGATTAAATATGAGCCTAAAGTGTATAATGTAAATTTTTGAATTTTAGTGATTTATAACATTTCTATCAAATTCACTGTGTCAAATATAAGTACACATATAACAAAAAACATTATAATGAAAAGTTGTATAGTACCACTATATCCTTTATTTTACTATTTTGAATATACGATTTTATCGTCTGCGCATATTTATCTTCTGCCTATGAATTTATCGTATGTGCATATTTATCTTCTGCGGAATTTATCGTCTGCGAATTTAACTTCTGCGGCATTTATCGTCTGCGTATATTAATCTTCTGCGTTTAATATTTATCTTCTGCGAAATGATTTTATAGTTTGCTTACTTTTACTCGCGACTATAAAAACAAATTAATTCGGTTTTTATTGGTGTCCAAATTCACTACACATTTCTTTTTTGTTTGATCCAATAAAATAGTTGTTGCCTTAATTTATTCCCTGGCTTAATACAATATTATACTAGTATTTAAAGGGAAGACGGCCGCAACAAAGTAAACTATGATATTAATGTTTAAGGTCCCATTTTATATACCAAAAATATCCTCCTATACTAACTTTGCCTTTGAATTTATTTTCAAATAAAGTATATATCGTATATTTAATTTGCAGAATATCCATATAGAAATTTTTGGTAAATGCACCTGCCAACCCTATATTATAAGTTCATCTTTATTAACCCTCCGTTGGTCAGGTAGGTCAAAATCCTAACACGGATGGTAAAGGGGTCATGATGACCCCAAACTTTTAATAGCTATAACTTTGTTGTATTATGTTATAAACTTTTAGAACTTTATAAGCATAATACTTTAACTTTTATTTGTTAATTGATATGTTACTTTGGGTATTTGAACAAGTGGTTACAATTTTATAATTGCAATTAGTACAACCCCAAAATTTCCCCTATGTGAATATATTTATGCATAACAATTTTTTCCCCCAATTTCATAATTTAATTTATAAGATCATATTAAATAAGGTTGGAACTATAAATATAGAAAATTTGGCATAAAAAAACCTTAAAACAAAAAATACAGATGTCCAAACTTAGGGAATTTTAGGCCCTATGCTTTTTAAAGTAAAAAAGTTACTAATGTTCTTAGCCATTATTTTTCTAATTTATGGACTTCAAAAAATTTTTTTTTATAGAAATACATCATAGAAGGTTAAAATTAAGAATAGGAAAAAAATCTAAATGTAAAATTTAAAAACAAAAATTTTATGAGACTCTAAAAATAGTAAATTTTGTGTATAAAATGAGATTTTCTACAAGTTATTTTAATTTAAAATTTATATTAGATTGAAAAGATAAAGTCTAAAATAGTCAGTTTATATATAGACAATTGTAATATAAGTTCATGGTTTTTGTAACATTGGCATAAAAAAACATCAAAACAAAAAATAGAGTTGTCCAAACTTAAGGAAGTTTTGACTTTTTATTTTTTGAGACAAAGATTTCTTTTGTAACTGCTCAAATTAGTTTTAAATTTTTACAATACAACATCATATAAGGTTGAATTTGAGAATATTATAATCTTCATATATAAGGCTATAAAAACAGTCAATATTGCAAAAAAACCTACACATATTTAATATCAAATTTGATTTGTTTTAAATTAACAAGAAAGTTTTAATTCAATTGCTTAATAAACAGACATTTGTAATTAGTCTATTTAATCCTAAGCTCCTATAATATTAACTATAAAGTATAAACCCCTCAAACTAATATTTAATGTTTATTTATTTGGGGCCACTTGATAAAATTTTATCGTTTTATATTTATATACTATCTTCAGACAAAAAATATCAAATATATAGCACTTTTTAATGTTAGATATGTTTAAATGTCAAAGTGCACAGGAAAATTTAAGCAAATAAGCACTTTAAGATACCACGAGGAAAAATAAGCATGTTAAAATCTGAGTTTAAAATTTAACACTCCGTTGGCTAGGTGGGGTCTTTAAAACCCCAAGCGGTTTATAAATGTTGTACAAATTAAGTTAGTGATTGTTATAATATCATTTTTCAGTAGCTTATTTATCCTAGAATCTCTCTGCAAAATTTGGCTTGTTCTTATTTAGTAGTTTTTAAGATACAGCGTGTTTTAGATGCCCGGGGTCGTCCAGGATCCCGCGTTCCACAATATGAAAAAAAATATCTTTTCCAAAATTTTTTTTTAATATAATATTAAAAAGCATTATACTTAACCTATTCGTAAAGAAATTTTTTAAAATTTCCTTTTATTTGAGATATTTAACTTTTAAACTCAGATTTTAACATGTTTATTTTTCCTCGTGGTATTTCAATGTGCTCATTTGTGTAAATTTTCCTGTGCACTTATTTCAACATGTCTAACATTAAAAAGTGCTATATATATATTACTTTTTGTCAGAAAATGCTATATAAATATAAAAATATAACATTTTATCAAGTTGTTATATATAAATAAACATTATATATTAGTATGAGGAGTTTATACCTTATAGTAAATATTATTGTAGCTTAGGATGAAATATACTAAAAAATCATATTAATAAACTTATATGTCTGTTTATAAAGTAACTGAATTAAAACTTTATTTCATATTTCATATGTGTACGAAGTGTCCTTTTATGAAAAATTGACTGTTTTTATAGCCCTACATAATGTTTTAAGATATTACATGAAGATTAATTTCATATTCTCAAATTTAACCTTCTAAGATTTATTTCTATAGTAAAAATATAAAACTAGTTGAAAAAATATTAAAAAAATGTATCAATAAGAATAGAAAACTTTCTGTCACAAAAAATAAAGGGTCAAAATTGCTTCAGTTTAGACAACTCTATTTTTTTATTTGACGTTTTTTAGCCAAATCTAAAAAACCATGAACTTTTATTACCAATGTTCATTTATAAACTAACTTTATTAAACTTTATCTTTAACTAAAAAAACTTTAATTTTAAACTAACAAAACATGTAGGAAATCTCATTTTTTACACAAAATTCACAATTTTAGAGCCTCATAAAATTTTTATTTTAGAATTTTACGATTAGATTTTTTTCCTATTTTTAATTCTAACCTTTAATGTATTTCTATTAAGAAAATTTAATTGAAGTCCAAAAATTAGAAAAATAATGGCTTAGAACAGTTAACTTTTTGCCATAAAAAAACGTAGGGCCAAAAATTCCCTAAGTACATCTCTATTATTTTTGTTTTTAGGTTTCTTTATGCCAAATTTTTTATAGTTTTAGCTCCAACCTTATTTTATATGATCTTATAAATTAAATTATGGAATTGGAAGAAAAAAATTGTTATGAATAAATATAGTCACATAGGGGGAAATTTTGGGGGTTGCACTAATTCTAAATATAAAATTATAACCCCTTGTTCAAATACCCAAAGTAATATATCAATTTACAGATAAGAGTTGTAGTATTATGCTCTTAAGATTTGAAAAGTTCATATTACAATACAACAAAGTTATAGCTATTTAAAAGTTTGGGGTTTTTAAGACCCCCTTTACCATCTGTGTTAGGATTTTAACCTGGCCAACGGAGTGTTTAAATTCTTAAATAAAAGGTAATGTTTAGAAAAAATTTCTTTACAAATAGGTTAAGAATAATCGTTTATGATAAAAATTTCAAAAAAAAATATTGAAATTTTTTTTGTTTCGTAGCATCTAAAACACGCTGTATTTTAAAAACTATTGGATAAAAACAAGCCAAATTGTGCAGAGATATTCTAGGATAAATTTTATTAAGCTACTGAAAAAATGAAATTATAACAATAACTAACTTAATTTGTACTACATTTATAAACCGCTTGGGGTCCTCATTTACCCCACCTAGCCAATGGAATGTTAAATGTTAATTTTGTAGATAATATTTTATTCAAGTCCAATTTCCATCTACTCCCCCCTGATTTCTATTATCACATGTAATTATATATATTATATTGTTTGAAATGAAAAATAAAATTTTACACATTGAATTGTCTCTCAAAATTATAAAGCTGATATAGTTTTGTATAAAAAGCTAGTTAGTATATGGAAAATGTTTATTGAATTATTTTATAATGGACTATTTCTAATTTAAATTAAACAATAATAAGTTTAAAATTAAACTTAATCAACAATAAAATTTGTTTCATAGAATTTTAATTGCGGATTCGACTTAGATTTAAAAAACTGATTTTGGATCAGATAAAACGTTTTTAAAGACCCCTCGGATAAGATTAAAATTCTATAATATTAACAAAAATGAACTGAACTTTGAACTGAACTTGAGCTAGTTCATTGTGTATAATTTGATCCAAAATCTGAACTAGTTCGTTTTAAAAAAATGAACTTGATCTAGTTACTTTTGAAAAAATATGAACTCGGACTAATATTTTTTTTTAAACTGAACTTCAAATAGTTCATATCTAAGATGAACTTTAACAGCTCTATCGAGGGGTAACATTTATTATTATTTTAATACTAGTATATCGCAGGGAAAGCAGTTTGCTTTAAACAATACAACAGAAACCCTAGCTGTAAATTTATCTTTTTTTAACATGCTGATTCGGTCGATATCTTATATATAAAAATGAAACTATGTATGTATGTATGTATGTATGTATGTATGTATGCCGCCACCAATTTTGGAGAACTACCGGACCGATTTGGCTCAAAATTTCACAGTTTATTCCCCACACTCCGGAGCGTGTTTTAATATATGTTCCAGCCAAATCGGTCGAGTAGTTAGCGAGATATTGGGTTTTATGCGTTTTGACGTTGTATCGAACGTCAATCAAATGCCCTCATCACGTACTGCTGCGTATCTTAATCGTGTAGGTAGTCTGGTGATAAATGCAGTAGGCATGTGTTGCGGAAAATGAAAACTTTTTACGCACTTTGAAACATATCAAAGCCATTTTTTGCTTATTTTTCTTCACGTCAATTATTATTAATTTTATTATTATAGGACAGTCGTGTCCCCCCCTTAATCTAAAAAATCTAATTTTGTAATTTTTTGCACGTTAAATAAGAAGAAAAATGAAAATACCTTTAACAAAGTGCCGATAAATGTTGATATATCCATGGGCGTACCCAGGTAATTAGGGGAGGGGGGCAGATTAAAAAAAAAGGTCTTGACTACCCAAAAATTTTCCTGAGAGCAAAAAAAAATAAAAAAAGGTCTCGACTATCCAAAAATTTTCCTGCGACCGTAATTTAAATTTCAGTTTACCAAAATAATTTATATTTATGTGTAAATTCGCTAATACGCATCTGTATTATTTTGGGTTAAGTTCAAATAGGGGGGGGGGGGGTAGCCGCGCCCCCTGCCCCCCGCCTGGCTAATTAAAGGGGGGGGGGGGTAAAACATAATTTTTTTAATTTTTAAGGGTTTTTGTATTGAAATCCTTCTTTTTTTAAATTAGGAAGGGGGCAGCCGCGCCCCTTGCTTCCCCCTGGCTAATTAGGGGGGGGGGGGGCAGCCTCCCCCTGGCTACGCCCAGATTATGATATTGTTTCTTAATTACATAAAAATAAAAAAAATTGCTTGAAGGGCCAGGGGGCCAAAGATTTTTTCCTTGGGGGGGGGGGGCCATGGAGCCAGGTTTTCTCTCCTGGGTGGGCCTGGGCCTTGGACCCTCTTTAACTATTTGTTTAAAATTTTTTGCATAATAAACACTTACCAGTTATATTTGATATATTCCTAATCTATTGAAATTTATCTATATGCCCCCCCCCCCCTAATTAGCCAGGGGGCAGAGGGCGCGGCTGCCCCCCTCCCTAATTAAAAAAAGGATCAAATTTGAATACAAATACCATTAAAAATTTAAAAAAAAATTATATTTTGCCCCCCCCCTAATTTAAATTACGGTCGCAGGAAAATTTTTGGATAGTCAAGCAAAGAATTCTAATAATCTGTCCCCCCCCCCTAATTCAAAACCTGGGTACGCCCATGATATATATTCTGCTAATACACCCGGGTAAATGGCAAAACAACGTTTGATTTTTCGTTAAATAAACTATATGCTTATTCGTATCCGCCTTTTGTTTATATTTTATCATAAAGACCAGGCGCAATATTTTTTTTTTGATTATAGGTAAATATGACTTAAAAAAATTTGCTTCATGAAAATTTAAATTCGAACATTATTGAGGTAAAATTTTGTGTTTTTAACCACCCTTAAAAATATTAATTATTTGATATTTTTCGTTAAAAACTATATGCGTATCCGTATCCGCCTTTTGTTTATATTTTATCATAAAGGCCAGGCGCGATATTTTTTTTTGATTATAGGTAAATTTGACTTAAAAAAATTTGCTTTGTGAAAATTTAAATTCGAACATTATTGAGGTAAAATTTTGTGTTTTTAACCAGCTTTAAAAATATCAAATATTGTTATTTTTCGTATAGTTGAGTTTTTAAAAAAAAATTTTGGTAGTTTTAAATTTTCTTATTTAAATTTTTTAATTTTTTTTTTAATTTTTTTAATATGGCAAAACAACGTTTGCCGGGTCAGCTAGTTATTTATAAATATTAAATTTATTTTATATTTATCTATTTTTTGACGCATCGTCCTGACCATGATTGATTTTAGAAGATTAATAGAATTAGAATAGGACTTATATATTAGTTCATTGCTTAATTCAGTGTAGTACTTGAAGGTTTGACTAACACTTTTTAGTCATAAAATCCGCAAGTATAATGTTGTTACGATCTAAAAAGATTTATTTGTTTTAATAAAATTATTAGGATCCGCTACAATCTGAAAGAAATAGATAGACAATCATTGTCATATGGTGATAGCCTATAAGCAGGACTTGCCTCCTGAAGGTGGCTATCGTTTAATACAATTTTCCCGTCAGCCGCGTGTTAAGAAGTATAGCGGTAAGCTTTTTGAGATTAATTTAAATATAATTAATTAGGCTGGGGATTATTTGGTGTCTATGTCATAAGCCAGGTTGTTGGATTATATATGTTTAAAAAGAATAGGGAATTTAAGAGGTGAGCCTAAATCATCTATTCCTTATCATTTGATATTAATAGCAAAGTTGTAATGGACACTAACGATGTTAAAGTTGGATTAATGCCCTTAATATCTGCGGAGCATGATCGAGTGTTAGTGCCACAAATATCATTATTTATATGCTACTAAGTTGTTGCATTATAAATGTTTGAATTTAGATTCTTAAGATTTTTAAAGAAAAAGCTTATTGAAGAGGAAAAAATTATGAATGATGTTGAAGGTTGGAAAACTGGTCATCTCTATGATAGAAAACTTTTTAATACACTAACTGATGATTATTATCTAGCCCCCAGTCCAGAAGAGTTCTATAGTATGTCTTCTGTGGCTGAATATGATTACGATACTTTCTTTCGGTTTTGGAAATGAATATTGCAATTTTGGTTTACAAAAATGTAACATGTGTCATAAGTTTCCATTAATAAATTGCTTGCATACTTATAAATGAAATAGTTTGTAAATATTTCAGGCACTATAAAAAATAATTTTGAGCACACTTGATTTATAATTAGAATAAGATAGTTGAATTTTTTATGATTAAAATTGTTTAACTTGTAAAGAATATTACAAATTGAATTTGTTTTTTTGCTAAATTAATAACTGACACTTCAATTAATGTTAATATTATACATTTTTGATTATAGAACCTTATAATTGTATAATTAATTATTTGACATTAACTTTAATCTTTCCTACTTTATGATTTTAACTCTCTCATTCTATATTATATTTCTAACCTTAAGAACAGAGCTTTTTCATGCTCATCTTTAATGTCAATTCATTTCCAATAATTATTTTTAGAGACTTTTCCACCTTATCCTAAAAGTAATTAACACTTCCACTAATTTTAAAAGTTATTAAAAAAGAAAGATAAGCAATGGTTATTATATCTTTTGTAAGCAGTAAAATTTTAAAACTTATCATTTCATTTTAATTATCAATTTTCTTTAAGTAAATCATCTTAAAAAGGACAGTGCAATTTGATGTCCTTCAGTGCCTAAACAAAGTTATTTTGCAGGTCTTTAATTAAATATGTCTATATATGACCTTTTGATTCCACCCTGTCATCTCATAAAATAATTATGATGAAAAATTTTACATTGAACAATAATTTTGGTTTTTTAAAAAACTTTAGATAAATAAGGTTAAAGATGTAACAATGGTCTTTTTAACGTTATTTAAACTAATTACATTATTTTTATTATGAATATTTATTTAATAATATATATAATTATTGGTGGCCCGTCAACTTGCCAAAAACCATCTCGCCCCAAATTTAATGTCCCCAGTTAAAAATAGTCCCCCGGGGGACGATTTTAAATTAGGGGACCTTTTTTAACTGGGGGACATTAAATTCGGCGAGATGGTTTTCGGCGAGTTGAAAGGGCACCATAATTATTTACATGGCTAAAAATTATTTTTGTCTTTTTATATTAATTATCCATGTTAACCTGAACCCTTGGGATCTGGCTTCTTTTTTAGAAGTGAGTTCATTTTCTATTGCTTTATTTATCAAAATCGATAGATATTAGAAGTTGTAAATGTTTTAAAAATGGAGGCATTATTTAAAAACGAATTATATATTTATAGAGCTCAAAGGCATCACAGGTTTCATCCTCGAGAAGCGGTTAGGGATTTAAAATTGTTTTTGGCAGTAAGGGTGCCAACTTTGTGTTTAAGTAAAAAGTTAGGAGAAAACTTAGAAATCGTACAACGTCTGCCCATTTCTTTAAAAAGTTAATCCCCTTTAGTCCAAAAGTCCCTGAGCAGAGGTGACAATGGGGGTAAAAATGTTGGCTGGGAGGAGGGCATGGCATTTAGCTGTCTTGCAGTCATCTGAAAAGTTAGAGCATTATAATTCTACTTGGAGGGGACGAAACTGTCTATACAAATAAAATCCCATTTAATGGGTAGCCCATCAAATAATGAGAGTTGAGTCCTCATATATCCTTCCAACACAGGGTCAGAAGGCTCTAGGATAGATGGAACGTTACCCTTTTTAAGGGCATTGATTTTGGTGTGCCTTATATATTTATATTTGTTTTTAAGGGAATGTAGGGTGCAGAGATCAGAAATGCCCGGCCCGCTGCCTGAACCCGCCCCGGAAACTGTCGTCAATTTTGACTTTCTGGCGGGCCCGGGCGAGCACAATAACAAGAATCGGGCAATTCGCCCTCGATGTTATTTTAAAAATAATTTATTATATATTTTCTGTGCATAATTTGTCGATTTTTAATTTGATTTTATAATGTTTGTTAATCCTAGTTTTTATCAAAAAAAAAATCAAAAAGATAAAATTTTTAAAAAAATATAACAATATAAGTGCTAAAAATTTTAAAATGCACCATTTTGGCCCGGGCAGTTCAGGCAGCTTTTATAATTCGGGCATAGCCGGGCAGACACATAGAAGGGTTCGGGTGGGCAGAACAATTATAAAAAAGAGGGGTTCGGGCAGAAAAATTTAACAAATCTGACCTCTGGTAGGGTGTGCCTTGAATATATGTCCACAGGTTGGAAGCAATTTCAGCAGGGGTACGGTTTGGAATAAGGTATTCCCAGTCAAAGAGGAATGGATTATGAGAGCTCCACATCCAACATCAATCCAGAAAGTAAACTGGGATGAGCTTCTAGCCGCTCATGACCCTATCCATCAATAACTAATGACTATCGCAGCTCGATAAGAGGTAATCAATGGAGCGAAATACGAGCCTCATTTCAACAAAACTGGCTTAAAATGTAATAAATATTCATCAGGTCTTCATACCTCATCACAAGCAGCTAAAAACAGCGGACGTTTTAGATTTTATATGAAAATTAATTACCATTTTTATCAAATATGGATAATAAGTAAAAATGAGTAAAGCCAAAAATATTATTTGAACAAACTCTTAAAATTTGTTTTAAGGGGTCTATCTTAATTCCCAATATTGAACGGAGCAAAATTTTAAAATGAAGGCTCTAATTTTTTTATCGTTGGTATAAAGAATGTTAATGCTAAGAAAAACTGGGGATGCGAGTAATAACACAGGTCTACAAAAAAAGATCTCGCAATCCGACCAATAAATCTGATTGAGAATTTTGCGCTGAAAAATAATATGTTTTTAGTTTTTTTCTACGGTTACCACTTTTTTAGATATACGAGGTTGACAAAAATGCCCTTTTAAGCCTTTTTGAGGCTATATTGCCACGGCATTTTTAATATTTAGCGAAAAATAGTAATATATTTATGTAGATCAAAGTTTCATCTATAGGTCCATTCTTTTATTTTTTTAAATCACCCTTATTCTCGAATTTATACGCGTTTGCGTAAACCCTTCTCCTTATCAAAATTCGTCCCACTATGTCTGAAAAAAGGAGCTCATTATAGTTCATACTACACACGCGCTGTTTACTAACACATTATCTCTCCCTTCACCTACTCTCCACTCCCGCCCCCTTCGTCTGTGCTTGGATAGATATGGGGGCGGGAGTGGAAGAGTCGGAGAAGGGAGAGAGAGATGTGTTAGTAAACAGTGCGTGTGTAATGATATGAACTCTAATGAACTCCTTTTTCCAGACATAGTGGGACGAATTTTGATAAGGAAAAGAGGTTTACGCAAACGCGTATAAATTTGAGTATAAGTGAGATATAAAAAAATAAAATAATGGACCTATAGATGAAACTTTAATCTACATGAATATATTACTATTTTTCGCTAAATATTAAAAACGCCGTGGCAATATAGCCTCAAAAAGGCTTAAAAAGGGCATTTTTGGCACTTTCAACCTCGTATATCTAAAAACCTGGTAATCGTAGAAAAATAGTAAAAACATATTATTTTTCAGCGTAAAATTCTCAATCAGAATTATTGGTCGGATTGCGGGATACAATTACAAAGTTAATATTTGTAGAGCTGTATAATTTGGGTTTTAAGAAGGTAAAGAAAAAATTCCTGTTGGGAAGTTAGGCGCTCAAGGATTTGACTTATGGAGTCAAAGGAGTTAGAGAAATTCTCAATAGTGATGCGGAAAAACCGAGAAAATCTCGGTCTCATCTCGAAAAATTGAGACCGGAATTTGAAAAATTGAGTCGAGATCGAGACGAGAATTTTGACCTCGAGACGAGAGACGAGATTTTATAGTCGAGATCTCGGCTTTTTATTTTTAACTATTGAGACTTAATTTACCTAATTAAGAATGAATCTGACGCATAATGTGGAAAACCGATAATAACGAAAGTACTCACAAACAAGATATATGATCTAAAATATCAAATTAAAAAGAGTTAATTACATAATTAAATATATACAATATATATAATATATTATATATATAAATATGTGCTGTATATTACATACTTTATAATATACCATAATTATATCGTTATTACATATATTTAAACCCATCTATATATTCCTAAGTATATAAACACTAAAGATATACATTTACAATTATATAAGCACAATATATGATTATAATTTTAGAGATACATATATAAAAATATGAATAATAATGTTAGAGTATTATATTTATATATATATTGAGAATAGTTTAAAAGTACTATATTTATTTTTATATTTTTTATAAAATAGCCATATTTATTTACTTGTACATATAGGCACTAAATATAATGCTATGCAACTTTATTTATGCTTATATATATATATACATAATTATAATCTTTTAAATAATATTTATGTACAATGCATATTGTAGAGGATAATTGACGAAATGTAACTTACGCTTAAGTTCTATCATACTGGTGGAGTAAGAGTCAACGCAACAGATGGCATTATCTTCCTTATCGCGTGATATCGCGTGATTTTCTTATCGCGTGATATTTATAGTTTTATCGCGATTATTCTCGTTGTGATCGGTATTATTCTTTCTTTTCGTTCGCGATCACGCGATTATCCTCGATATCATTTTATATTCGTCGCGCGCGTTGAATTGGAAAGGGAATAGATTTCTAAATAAAATCAAATCGATAAGATCCCAACATTTGGCGTCGTGAGTAGGATACCGGGAAATAAATCAAAAGAGGGAATGGATCGGAACATTATGGATTTATTCCGGTTATCCGATGCTATTGAAACATTCCTAATTCAATTCGAGGCCAATATAAAGGCGCAATCAGGGACGTTATCGGATACCCAGAAAACGTGCAGATTCCTAAGTTCGTTATCGGCGGAGGCATTTAAGGTTATCGCGGACGACGCGTACCCGGATAACCCTACTGAATGGACTTTCGAGGAAGCGACCAAGAGGGCAAGGAGAGTATTTAAAGGGCATACCTGCCCGCTGGCGCAGAGATTTAGGTTTGGAAATATTCGTCAAATGCCCGGGGAGTAACTCATGCGTTATATTCGAAGGCTAAAAGAGGCATCAAAGGACTGCGGTTTTCAGCCCGGGGAATTATCGGCCAGAATGCTCGATCAGCTGATTTTAGGGCTCTACGACCCAACGGCAATCGGCAAAGGCCTAAGGACTATGCACCAGCCAGGGGACGAGGCATTTGCGGTCGACGCGACGAGGACGGGCCCAAGTATGACCAGGTTCGGCCATGCTTTAGATATATTGACTATTGATGTATATATTAATAACACCTTAATAACTTTTCTTATGGACACGGGATCCACCGTTACAATCGTGCCGGCCAACTTGTGGAAGGAGCGTTTACCGGTGCAAACAAACCCGAGACCTTCCGTACACGCGTTCGGCGGCAAGGAGATAAAGATTATCGGGGACGTAATAGCCGAGTCCCGGCTAGGTCCCACCCGGAGGCACCTGCCGCTGTTAGTAGCGGACGTAAAGGGCCCGCCGTTACTCGGGACAAACTGGATAAAGGAGTTCGGAAAGGACGTCTGGGAGCTAGCCCGATGGAACTCGCGTGCCGTCATTGAGCAATACGTAGTGAATTTCGTCGAGGAGAAGGCGCCAAGAGAACCGCGCGTAACCATGGGACACGTCGAAGAGATGGTGCGGCGGATGACAGGGCAGGAGGGGACAATTCCGCAGGCGGTACGGGACATTGAAGTGGACGTGCCGATAGAAACCGGGGTGAAGCCAGTATTCATTCCCGCGCGGCGAGTGCCCTTAGCATGGAGGAGGGAGGTCGAAGAAGAGTTGGACAAGTGGTTGAAAGATGACGTGATCGCGCCAGTCGAGTATTCCCGTTGGGCAAGCCCGTTGGTGCCAGTTCGGAAGAATGACGGGAAACTCAGACTTTGCATCGACTATCGTTTTACAGTTAACAAATATGCTCAAGGATTACGGTACCCGCTTCCCAGGATTGACGATTTGCTCACTAAACTGGAAAACGCAGCGTACTTCACGAAAATTGATCTGGCAAGGCGTACCACCAATTGGGCGTGAGCTGGGAAACAAGCCTCTTTCTAACAATTTCAACGCACAAGGGACTTTTTAGAGTCAAGCGAATGCCATTTGGACTTAATTGTGCACCGGCCATTTTCCAGAAAACTATGGATCAATTGTTTGGGGGCATGGAAGGTGTGGTGGTATACATGGACGACTTATTGATAGTGGGTGATTCAGAGGAGGTCCACAACAGCCGATTGCATAAAGTGCTCACCACGTTGCACAAATGGGGTTTTAGACCAAACTTTTCCAAAACGGTGATTGGTGTAACACAAGTGACGTTCTTGGGATACATTATCAGCAACCAAGGAATAAAGGTGAATGACGAGAAGGTTAAAGTGGTTAGCGATTGGGGACAGCTAACTAACAAAACGGAAGTTAAATCCTTTTTGGGGCTGACGTCG
The DNA here is from genome assembly GCA_964036665.1 of Gordius sp. MW1. NCBI lineage: Eukaryota > Metazoa > Nematomorpha > Gordioida > Gordea > Gordiidae > Gordius > Gordius sp. MW1. The sequence goes on from OZ038528.1 coordinate 779,357, forward strand.
TACTTCGCAAAGTTTATCAAAAATTACGCCCAGTTAATACAACCCATTCAAAGGTTAACAAGAGCGAATGTAGCCTTCCACTGGGACGAAGAGCAACAGTTAGCCTTCGGAAACATCAAGAATGCGCTCGTTACCGCACCAGTATTAGCCTATTTCAACGGAGATTGGGAGACGGGGTTAGTAGTCGATGCGTCGGGAAAAGGTCTAGGGGCGATTTTGCAACAACGATCGCCAGGTGGAGAGTGGAGAGTGGTGGCGTACGCGTCAAGAGCTCTAAGCGAGGTGGAGGGGCGATACTCTACGATAGAGCGCGAGGCTTTGGCCGTCGTCTACGGACTAAAGAAATTTAATGATTTTGAGGGAAGGGAGATCATTGTAATAACGGACCACAAGCCGTTGACTTACATATTTGATCAAAGCAAGAGAGGGAAAGAACAATGGTCTCCTCGCCTTACACGTTGGGTGGGCGATATTCGTATCGGGTTACGCGGCCAAATTCGTTTACAATAAAGGTGAGGATAACGCGGCCGACTTTTTATCTAGACAACCAAGCGAACAGGCCTTCCAAGTTACTGAAGAGGTGCTAGAGGATACCGCGAACGCGTTTATTTCACTGGAAGTTATACAACAATACACCGCCACCGACAAGACATTACGGCAGCTCAAAGAGTGGATTAGGGGTACGCGCTATACAACAGTAGTGGTCGGGCCAATGCTACACTACCAGAAGTACCTACCTAAGCTGCACGAATCAAGGGGAGTGATTTTTTACAAGGGCCGAAGGGTAGTGGTGCCAATGAGGCTAAGATGCAAAGTGTTACATAGATTACACCAGGGCCACGTGGGGGTCAAACGGATGCTGCAGGTAGCGGCACAATATGTTTGGTAGCCATCCTTAACGCGGGACATCTCAGACCTAACGAAGAGTTGCAAGAGGTGCAACATCACGGCCGCCGCAGCGAAAAGGGCGCCTTTGATTAAGTGCGATGAGAACGCTAAGCCTTGGACCCAAGTTCATGTCGATTTGTTTGGGCCGGTGCGGGGTAGATCCTATTTAGTTATGGTGGACAGCGGGACGAAGTGGGTCGAGGTTTTCAAGCTAGAGGGTACATCAACCGAAGTGATAATCAATAAGCTGTCCGAAGCGTTCGCGAGGTTTGGAAACCCGCCCTGCCTAGTATCGGATAATGGCCCCCAGTTTAGGAGTCAAGAGATGCGAACATTTTGCAATCGAAGGGGAATACGTCAGGGGTGGTCAGCGCCCTACCATCCGGCGTCTAATGGACTAGCCGAGAGGTATGTTCGGTTAGCAAAGGAAGCAATAGTCCGCAACGTGTCCGACATAGGGTTAAACATGTTCCTGGAGAATTACAGAGCAACGGTGCACCCAACGACGCGTGTAAGCCCGTCCGAGGGTATGCTCAAGAGGAAGATCCGAACCGAGTGGGAAGTATTAAGAGAACCTAACGTCCTTCAGTGGAGCGATGCAGGAAAAGTTCGAGCGTTCGACGGGGACCCAGTGTGGGTGCGCATGTTCCTGGGGCCCGATAAGTGGGTGGAGGGCACCATTATTGCCAAGCGAGGGGCGCGCTCGTTTGACGTTAAGGCCCTAGGAAGGCGCCATCATCGACATTTAGATCAGTTGAGACGAAGGAAAATATTGGACTGGAGGATGGTGGGACATGAAAATGGGTGGCCGGACCGGAACACACCCACGCGATCGAGTCCCATTGTAAACGAGTCAATAGATTCAAGCCCCTTACCAACGACGTCCAGACTAGGTGCCCTGCCAATAACTCCCAATGACTATGCCACTACAGAAGCGGGGGAACACAATGCCCTACCCATGGCCCCGGAGCTTAACAACGCCCCGCCTGAAGGTAGATACCCACGCCGGGTACGGTAGGCCCCAAGTTACCTAAAACACTATCTCTGTGAAAAAGGGGGAAGTGTAGAGGATAATTGACGAAATGTAACTTACGCTTAAGTTCTATCATAATAGTGGAGTAAGAGTCAACGCAACAGATGGCATTATCTTCCTTATCGCGTGATATCGCGTGATTTCCTTATCGCGTGATATTTATAGTTTTATCGCGATTATTCTCGTTGTGATCGGTATTATTCTTTCTTTTCGTTCGCGATCACGCGATTATCCTCGATATCATTTTATATTCGTCGCGCGCGTTGAATTGGAAAGGGAATAGATTTCTAAATAAAATCAAATCGATAAGATCCCAACACATATTTACTTATATATATGTAGGTACTCTACATATTATATGTCTATATAGAACTTACTATTGTGGTATTTTCTTCACCACTTTAGTAATGTTTAAACTATTGAGTTAGGAGAGTATGAATTTATTATAACAACAGGGAATCAAACAAACATATAAGCGAAACGCGAGCGAACGTTAATAATATGAACCGAGGAAATTGGAGGAAGATAAAAACATATGTGTTTCGTCGACTTGCTACATTCTCAATGTTCATGTCGCTACAGATATTCTCCCCCTAGATTGTTTGGAGTAACACTAAACGATCGATTAGGTGGACACCATCTCGCCTGTGTATCACTTGTATTGGCAAAGTCTTTTGGGCCAATGGACATGTCTGCCACTGCGAGTGGTTTTGACTGGTTGTTGTTCCTGCTCTGGTTCTTGTGAAATAGGTTTTTTGAGGGAGGTTTCTTGATTATGTACCGGTTTCTTGCCTTCTACATGAGCGGGCTTCAATCGGTCGATTGATATGGAGTCCTTTTTTTCTTTTTTCTCGATTATAAAGTACTTTGGTCTACGAAGTAAGACTTTGAAGGGCCCATCGTAGGGTGGGGTGAGTGGTTTGCGTACTGTATCATTTCTGACAAACACTTGCGGTGTTTCCCACAGGTATCGATTTACCTGTTCTTTTGTTTCTCCATGGTGGTGGGGTACGGGGTACGGCGACGCCATCATCGCTTCTCTCAACTTCTCGACGAATTGATGTACTTGTTCTGCTGATTGTTGCGTTGTTTCTTATGAGAAATAATCTCCTGGGAGACTTAAGTTAGTCCCGTATAGCACTTCCGCCGGCGTGCGACCAATGTCTTCCTTGATGGTTGTGCGGATACCTAATAGGACAAAGGGCGGAACTTCACTCCATTTTGTGTTTCCTGAGGCTTTTAACGAAGCCCTTAACTGCCGGTGGAAACGTTCGACTACCCCGTTCACGGACGGGTGGTAAGCTGTAGTTTTGGTGTGTTCGCATCCTAAAATATTCGCGAACTCTCTAAAAAACTGTGACTGAAACTGGGATCCCCTATCTATGGTAACTGTACTCGGAACCTCATGATTTGCCACCCAGTTCTTGATAAATTTGTCCGCGATAACTTCGGCGGATGTTTCTTTAAGTGGTATGGCCATGGGCCATCTCGAGAAACGGTCAACTGCCGTTAGCATGTGAGTGAACCCGTTGGAGGGTGGTAGTGGTCCTACTACATCCAAGTGGACATGAGCGAATCTGGCATCGGGTTGTTTAAAAGTACCTGGTTTCGTAATGGTGTGTCGGTGTACTTTACAACGTTGACATCTTAGGCATGTTCTTGCCCAGTTAGTGACGTCCTTGTTGATAGATGGCCAGACTACGCGACTAGTGATGAGCTTTAGGGTGGATCGAACTCCTGGGTGTGATAACGAGTGAAAATGGTCAAAAACTGTTCTCCTCAGTGCGTCAGGTATGACCGGTCGAGGTTTAGTAGTCGACAAATCGCAAAGGATTTTGTTATCTGACCCTGGGATGGGTAATACTTGTAGTTTTAGTGAAGTAGTATCTTCTAAACCTTCCAAAGACTTGTCGTTTTTCTGGTGCTTGCTAATGTCGTCTAATTCTGCCATTTTTGGAAGATTTACCGCGTCTACTCCTATCCGAGATAGAGCATCTGCTACTGTGTTTCCTTCGCCTTTAATGAAGCGAATGTCAGTGGTATATTGTGAGATTAGGTCGAGCTGTCGTATCTCTCTCGGAGAGTACTTATCAGGCTTAGCGTCAAAGGCGTATGTGAGTGGTTTGTGGTCGGTGTACACGGTAAATATTCGGCCTTCCAGGATGTGTTGAAAACGCTTGATTGCTAGGTAAATGGCGAGAAGCTCACGACCAAATGTACTGTATCGTGACGTGATTGTGTTGGCTGAAGTTTAGTAGAGAAAAACGCTATTGGTGTAGTCTCTCCGGCAATTGTTTGTTGTAATACCGCACCGACTGCTGAATTAGAGGCATCTGTTGTTAGTGTAATTTGGGTTTCTGGACTGGTATTCAAAAAATTTAGCTTGGTGAAATTGATTAGAGCGGATTTTGCTGTGTCGAAAGCTTCTTCCTGAAGTTTGTTGAACGCTATAGATTTTTGCGGATTCTTTAGTATGTCTGTCAACGGATTTAGGGTTTTAGCAATATTGGGCAGAAATCTTCGATAGAAGTTGATCATGCCTAAGAATCTTCGGAGTTGTTTACATGAAACTGGCGTTGCAAAGTTTTTAATAGCCTCAATCTTCTCTGGTAAAGGAATAATACCTGCGGCCGAAACTTTGTGACCCAGGAACTCTAATTCTCGCACTCCAAATTGACATTTTGCAGGGTTGATTTGGAGTCGTTGCAAGACGGTCTTTAGATGTACCTCGTGTTCCTCTTCTAAGCCGCTTGCTATAAGTACATCGTCTATGTACGCGTAGGCGTAATTCAGTCCTCGCAAAACTTCGTCTATGAATCCTTGGAACGTTTGTGCTGCATTTTTTAGACCAAACGGCATTCTCGTGAATTCGTAAAGACCGAATGGTGTCGTCACGGCTGTTTTACAGATGTCGTCCGGCGCTACCGGGATGTGATGGTAGGCTCTAACTAAATCCAGCTTGGAAAAAATTGCTTTTCCGTGAAGGTTAGCTGTGAAGTCGTGAATGTGAGGAATTGGGTACCTGTCTGGTACGGTGACTTTGTTCAAGGCTCTATAACCTCCACACGGACGCCAGTCACCTGATTTTTTAGTAGCCAAATGTATTGGTGCCGCCCAGTTGCTTTTAGATTTCCTTATGATTCCCAGTTCCAACATATATTCAAATTCTTTCTTAGCAACATTAAGTTTTGCAGCAGTAAGTCGCCTTGGACGTGCGTATTGTGCCGGCCCTTTTGTTGCTATGTGGAGATGTCGTTGGTTGAAATTTGTTAGGTGAAATTTAAAGGAGTTAGGAGTGATGGAAAGTTGTTGATCACAGATTCCAACTTAGAGTCCTGACTCGAGGGAGCTATGCGGATTCCTAACGTTTGATGATGGGTGGAAATTCCTTTTGAAGTTACGTGAGTCAGACCATCAATTAATCGCTGGTTTTTGACATCTATGATGATGTTGTATTGGTGCAAGAGGTCGGCTCCAATGATAGGGGTGTGTACCTCGGCGATCAGATATAACCACTGTATTGGGCGTCTCACACCTAGATTGATGGACAACATCTTTTGTCCATAGGTAGAGATATTGCTATTATTGGCCGCCTGCAGTACTGGACCATTTGGTACCTTAGGTGAATTGACGGGTCTTGGAATGATGGACACGTCAGCTCCTGTATCAATCAGAAATTTATGTCCTGACGTACGATCAATGATGTAGAATAGGCGATATGACCGTTTCCGGAAGTAGCCTGAATGGAAAGGTCATTTAGTTTTTTTGACTGGGAGTTTGAGGTAAATGCACATGGTTGTGTGCATTTTTGAGCGTTACCCTTGAACTTGTGGTGATACCAACAAATTTCTTCCCGACGGTGTCTTGATGTTGACCGTGATCTGCTTGAGGATCTCCAAACTTTCTTACTTTGTGGTGGCTGATTGACCAGCTGGTTTACTTTCAATTCCAACTGTGCGACCATTTTTACCAGTTCCTGGACTTCGTTTGTTTGGCCTATTTGAGGGCTTGCTATGGAAGCTACGCTGTTGGCCGTATATGTCTCGTAGATTTTGTCTGCCACCTCAGCCAAATGTGCCAGAGACTTTTCTTCTCCTACGCATGTTAAGATACTTGTTACCTCCCTTGGAAGTTTTTGTGTCCAAAGGGTTTTTAGAATTTTATCACTCATTTGATGTTCCCCGACAAGGCTCTTCAAATGCCTAAGCAATTGGGACGGTGTTTTGTCTCCCAAATATATGTCCTTGAACAGCTTGTCTATTCTTTTTGCTTCACTCTCACCCATTCTTTTGATTAAGGCTTGCTTTAACACCTCATAAGGGTTTTCATCTGGGATGTTAAGTATAAGGTCGGCCACTTCTTCGGCTATCTCAACCGGGAGAGATTCTAAAAGGTAAGCATACTTGACTCTTTGTGATGTGATTTTCCTAGTGGAAAATATTGCGTCGACCCGAGCTATCCAGATTGGATGTTTCTGAGGTGAAATGTAGGTAGCTTGATGTATACTGGTGATGTGTTTGCCGTGGTGGGAGTGTTGGATGCTCTCTCATTGTAGAGAGTTGAATTGTCAGACGATTGTGTATCCATATCACGTCGGACGGTCACCAATGTGGTATTTTCTTCACCACTTTAGTAATGTTTAAACTATTGAGTTAGGAGAGTATGAATTTATTATAACAACAGGGAATCAAACAAACATATAAGCGAAACGCGAGCGAACGTTAATAATATGAACCGAGGAAATTGGAGGAAGATAAAAACATATGTGTTTCGTCGACTTGCTACATTCTCAATGTTCATGTCGCTACACTATCTAGTAAATTAGTTTTTCATGTTTAGATTTTAAAGTTTTTGGGTCTCCCAAATACTATTGGGAGATGCATCATCCCAAATAAAGTCCCTCTCTTATTGCCCAGCTTTTTATATTAAATAGGCAGAACTTACCATCTGTTAGGTTTTTTTTTAAATTCTAGATTCTAAAATTTTTAAGGTGTCTCTCTTTTTAAGTAATAAAACAGCATATAAGTTTGTGAAAAATGATTGTTGCTTGACATAATTAGGTTTTTGCTTTAAAATGCTAAATATTTTGATTTAGACAGTTCTCTTCAAGTAATAAAACAGCATATAAGTGTGTGAAAAATGATTGTTGCTTGACATAATTAGGTTTTTGCTTTTAAAATGCTAAATATTTTGATTTAGATAGTTCTCTTCAAGTAATAAAACAGCATATAAGTGTGTGAAAAATGATTATTGCTTTATTTTGATTTAGATAGTTATCTTCAATTAATAAGTTTGACATAATTAAGTTTTTTTTAAATGCTAACAAATTTTGATTTAGATAGATTTCTTCAAGTAATAAAGCAACATATTTCAAACATTTTGTGCATTTCAATTAAAAATCTTATATAATACGTACATATTACATGTATTACAATTTATTTATTAAAGTGTCTTTATATAGGTGTATGTAAATATATAAATCTATATTTATAATCATATAACTTGCTTATATAAGTGTAAATGTATATATTTAATGCTTGTATACCTAAGAATATATACATGTGAATATTATTTATGATCACACTGATAAATGGTCACAGCATTTAATTGGTTTTAGTATTTTGATTTAGATATTTTCCTTCAAGTAATATAAAACATATAAGTTTGTGAAAATGATTGTTGCTTGACATAATTAGGTTTTTGCTTTCAAAAAATTTTGATTTAGATAGATCCCTTAAAGTGATATAACATAAGGTTGTAAGTTTGTGAAAAATTATTGTTGCTTGACATATGGTTTTTGCTTTCAAAATGCTAAGGAATTTGTATTTAGATAGATCCCCTCAGGTAACAAACAACATATAAATATGTGAAAATGATTGCTACTTGACACAATTAAATTTTTGCTTTCAAAATGCTTAACATTTTATTTTTGATAGTTACCTTCAATTAATAAGCTTGACATAATTATGTTTTTGCATTTAAAATGCTAACCAATTCTGATTTAATTAGATTCTTTCAAGTAATAAAGCAACACATTTCAACTTATTTGTATTTACAAATTAACTAAAAATATTATTTATTAAAGTGTCTGTATAAGTAGCTAAGTATATAGGTATAAATCTATAATAATAATCATATATTGTGCTTACATAGGTGTAAATGTATATATTTAATGCTTGTATACCTATTTATATAGATGAGTTTAAATAAATATAATACCTTAATAAAATTATACATATGAACACTATTTGTGATCACACATAAAGTACTAAGTGGTCAAAACATACATATTGGTTTTAGTTCTTTTGACGCATATTCTGCGAAATTGCCAATGAGTTTTCCGTATTTCCAGCTTTCCACATTTTGCGTTGAAGTGCTTTAAAGCAGTGATGTTAGCAATACTTTATGTCTTCAACGACATCTTAAACGTTACCATCATGAGGATTACTTTAACCTTTATCCTACTCAAGCTAATAAGGAATTAAACTGCCCAAAAACTTTTTATCAGCCAACCATGCTTTGGAAAATCTAAGCATTTAACAGCTATTATATATCAAACATATTCTTTAAAAATGACTAATTAATTGTTAGTTGATTAAAAATTTAATTATCCCAATTTAGCTGCAAATGCTAGAGATTTTTTGAGCACTCCTGCCTGCCAAGATTGTTTTCAAAGCGTCTCTGACTATTCGAAAACATCATGATAGATTAATCCATGAATCTGTCAGGAGCTTGATATGCCTAAACTAATGGCACACCTCAACAATTTTCCCAGCACATTCATAACATTTTACGTCAAAATGTAGGCTTGGCAGATGCATTCAAATTCACAGAATTTTTTGCAAAATGCTGCTATTTATCAATAAATTAAAATATATGAACATAAGCTTTATTATTACATAATTATTTTATGCGAATTAATAATAAATGAATTAATTTAATACTTCGTTATGTATAATGGGATATCCCATAATAAAAATTAAATTTTATATTAACAACTTTAATTAAATTATATATGTGCATTTAACGAAGGATCCTTTTATGTTCTTCCAATCCAACAATAATGCCTATTTTATTGTATTTGCAATGTTCATTACTTGTTAAATAATGATAATATTTTTAAAAGTTTAATCACGCATTTTCGTCATTATTTCAACGTTATTGAATAAGATCTTATTAAATTCATTATGTTAAAATATGAGGATATTATTAAACTTTATCCTTTTGTTGAGCCTTAGCCAGAAAATAAAAGTTATTAATTAGCAATTTTATACCTTAGAGTCAAGTAATATAACACCTATATTAATGCTTTCTACCTTAAGTTACTCATCTAGCTTGTGTTTGGGGTTTGAGACAAAAAATTGGTTCCATTATGACCAATTTATATCTTATATACAAATTTATAGGAACCAGAAAAAAAATTGGTATATTTATTTTTAAAAGTCGAGACGAGACGAGAATTCTCGCCGAGACGAGATCGAGATTTTTATAGGCTGAGACTAGATCGAGATTTTAATAATCGCTCACGAGACGAGACGAGATTTTGCTTTCGAGATCGAGACGAGAGGAGATCGAAACACTAATTTTCAAGTCGATGGATTTACCATAGAGAGCACTATAATATAAAAATAGATAGATCGTTAAATTCTAGCAAATAGCAATGAGCCAATGGAAAAACTTATCTTATAAAAAGGACAAGAAATATGTCTGTTTCGAAATATATTCGCCCTTTCCTATCATGCATAATAACCAGTATTTTTGATCTTGGCTAATTCTGTTGCATAATATATAAACCAGCGCTATTGCACGTGAACTTTTTCATAGAAGAGTTAAAAAAGGGAAGAATGGGAACAGTTAATTTTAACATGCTAGGCTAAAAAATTCATTAGTAAAATTTTTGTAAGGGATATCATAGTCATATACTTATAAATTGTCTGACCCCTTAATATAGTATTCCAAAATTTGACGTCTGTCTTGATCATCTATTTTAGATACTTAGAAAGGCTTATAATAGATGTTCTTTTACATATCATTTTTAATAAAAGAGTACAATCTATTTAAGAATCGATCAACTAAAACATTATTGAAATGTAAATTATATAACTTTTAACGCCATCCATCAGGCTAACTATTGAAATCAATTCTTCTCAATTTAAGATTTAATGAATTTATCGAATAACTATAAGAGTTATCATCTATATTATCAATGATTATTGATAAATACATAGCCTTATTTAAATCTTGTATATATTTTAAATGTGGATTTATTTTTGCAACACGATAGATGCGTCAGTATTATAAGTAATCGATAGTCTACTAGTCTATGTTCATAGCTTATCATATCAACAGGTTTTTATTGATATTTACAATCCTAAATGCACTGCTTAACATTTTATAACCTGTAATTTAAGCCTCATTAAACTATGAGCTTTTAAAGACCAAGTTTTGGAACCTCGGAGAAGAACCGGTATAGACAAGGTTTATAAAAACGGAGGCGAGTTTGTATCGTCAATAGGCCGGATCTTTTAAACCTAGAATCGGAGTATAATACAGATGCCCGATGCAACCCAACATTATGTTAGCTTCAACGTACATCTTCGTTATCTACCGACTTTTAATTAACGAATTTTGAGATACAATAATTAAAGTTTTGTTAATAACTAACTTGAAATTTTATTTAATAAACATTATTTGCAAACAATTTATAAAACCAGCCTGTTATGGCTTTGGATCAAAAATCTCCCTAGATTGAAATTTATGTATTATAGAAAGGGTAAAGCGTAAGAAGGAAATATGAGATAATGAAAAGCCTTGTCTAACTCCAATAGCAAAATTGATTTACATAAGCATTTAGGGTGAGTAGTCACTTCCATGTTTTTATGCAGATCAAAGTTTATATCAGCTTCTTCGGTAATCCTACAATACATAGGCTTGTATATGAGTTAGCAAAGAAGATCAAATTGGAATGAAAATAAAAACATGAAGGACCCCTTACAGAGCGAAGTATTTATTATAATTCTAACCTTAATGTTAGGCTCTGATAGCCAAAGGCCAAAATTCATTTTTATTTTTAACCTACATTTTGTCCAAATTGGTACTCGTGGTGCATATATAAATTTTTCCTCACAAAATTAAATTGTTTACTGTAAATAATGAAGACCGTTGCCTGGCCAAAGACCAACCATTTTTCCTTTTTCTGGGCCTCACTTAACTCTTATTTTTTTGACTTTTTTTTTTGAATTTGTCCAAATTGTGGTGTGAGTGATAAGTTTTAGGTCAAATGCATATATTTTTCTGATTACCTGCTTAAATTTTGACCAATTGGCACGGTATTAATCCGCAACCTGCATAGGCAATCCCCATTTCTTCTCCTCACATGCCCCCCCCCCTTTTAAACTGGCGGCCTTCATCTCTTTTCCCTCCTTGATTACTACGCAAGCGTAGGCCTATAACCTCCCTCTCTACCCCCTTACCGCTGAATTCGCGCGAGGGCCTCACGCCCTCCTTTCCCCCCCCCCCTCTCACTCCATTTTCTCGCGTTTAACAAGGTTTCTCCCTTCCCCCAACCCTCTCTTCTTCCGCATTTACCTTCTCCCGCCCCTCAGCACGCGCTTACGTCATTTATTTCTCCCTTTCCTTCACACCTACACTAGCGTTGACTTCTTCTTCTTCTTCTTCTTCTTCTTCTTTGTGTCCTTACTTAATCCTCCTGAAAGAGTTCACCCATACTTATGTTTGGCTCAATATCGGGAAGAGAATCTTTGTCATTTGCAATAATCAGAAGTTTTTTAAAGTATCCTTTTCATCACTTCCTTCGGCTTGAATAAGACTTTTCTCGTTTTTGACTATTTTAAGATCTCCGAAATTGCGACTTTTCTTCTCCCTTATCTTAGGCAATTTGTACATAGGCCTATCGCCTTCTTTATGGTCCAGTTTGTTTGGCGATCGGTGAACGCGGCATTAATCGCTATTGCAACATCTTTTTTGCGGCTCTCTTCGCCTCCCTATACTCTTGTTAATCCTCCAACTTTTTGATTTATGCCACCGTCTATATAGATTATTCTTTCTTTCAATGAAATCCCTAACCGATTGATCCCACCACCATAGTTCTCTATTCATAGCTTTGCCTCCTTTGGTCTGTCCTAGAACACAAATTAGTGTTTCCTTGTCCAAAGTTAGCGTCTCCAAATTGCCGTCTACGTTCCTTTTCAACTTCCTTGCACACAAGAGTGAGGAGGCTTTATGATGGTATTTTTCATTCGTTGACCTATCCTTTAGTTTCGTATCAAATTCGAGGTTCATATTATTCTTTAGGGAAATACTTTTTTGTCAAAGATCTATAAAAAGGGGACAGTACATTGCAATCCTTGATGCTCAATAAGTCCTATCGACAGCAGATAGTCAATTTTACTAAAATGCTTCTCACTTCTATAAGTCACAATGTGATCTTCGCCTTTTTAAAAATAGGTGTTAATCGCCATGTTGTATGCTTGACATACTTGGAGAAGTTTTTCCCTTTCCTTGTTCTTCAGACCATGCCCATAGCCTCCATGATTGCGTGCATACCCGAGTCTTTATCTACGTGGGGATTAAAATCGGCCCCAATAACTAGCCTTTCTTTCTGTCATATTCCTTGTATTTCCTTTTCCAATGAATCAAAGAATATGTCCTTCTCTGATTCCACACACCCAATTTGTGAGGCATATGCGCACATAACGGTTAGGAGGCCCCCTTGATCTGCACACTTCGGCTACTGATCAACGCTTGACTTCCACCACCTTATCCTTGAACGAATCGCTTAGAACGATACCGACCACGTTTTACGATTTGGTGTCTCACTGTAGAATGTATCCTTCTCGTAACTCCCGGGCTTTGGTTCCGTTCCACCTCGCCTCTTGTAGGCAGGCGATGTGCATATTTCTTCACTTTAGCATTTGTGCTAACTTGATGCTCTTTCTCGTCAACGTTCCCACATTCCAGCCCGTTATTCGCATTCTTTCCACAACTTATTTTCTTAAACGCCTTTGTTGTGAGTTGGGCAATAACCCTAATATATTTTTCACATTGCACGAGCGGGGTATGCAGTGCGCGTTATTTGTGGACGACATCCTCTTTCTGTTGTAAAATATTGTTTAAAACTATCATGGTTTAGGAGTTTTATAGTCGGTATTCGACTTGACGCCAATCTTCAACTTTTTGCACACGGACTTCGGACCGTTGTAGGTAGTGTATATCTATTAATAAGATACATGCTTTATAAAGAATTTTCTTATCCAACTCCTTTCCCTACCTTATAGTCAGTGCAGAGAACAGAAAGACAACCAAATATTCCTCCCTAGCCGAAGATTTCCGTAGTGGCAACCTCAATCGGAAACTTATGCAGGTTCTCGCTCTCTTGAAACAAATTGAAAAAGCGATACCTAACGTCTCATTAGGTTTAAAAGAATACTTTTTTTTATCAGGCAAAAGATCCACAATGGGAATCGTTTAATCCCACTATTTTCATACACGGATCTACCGTAGTTAACGCGTTTTTATAGTTTTTTAGTCTTGAATTAAAAATATTTTTATATCGTTTAAATAACCTTTTTTGACCTTAAAAGAAATATTTATTCCAAAATTCCTACATGTTGTCTTTTTATTAAAAGTACTAAATACTTTTTTTCATCCTAATGAAAAACTATGTGGCAAAATAATTATGAAGACAATATTATACATTATTTTAAAATATCAATGAGCCCGAATTGCCCGAGTCTTGTTATTGTGGCGCCCGGGTCAGCCCTAAAATCAAATTTGCGACAGTTGCCCGGCCCGTAGGCGGGCAGGTTTGGACAGCTGGGCCCAGCTTTCTGGTCTATGATGCCTATCATAGACGTAACAAATCAGGATGATGAGGAATATTTTTAGAAGGGCTAGAGAGCTTATGGAGTAGTGTTGTATAAACGGCTGGATTTTGTTTGTTCGGCCTTGGGTTTTAGTCGGCTAAACATAAACAGGCTAAAGGTTTTTGGCCTATTTTTCTTGGTCGCATTCGACTAAAACCTAAGGTCGACAACACCTGGCGTTTTTACAACACTATTATGGAGTAAGAAAAAAATCTAAAATCAAAGATGTATAAAAATGTAAAGTTGTTTGTAATTTTTCCTCACCAATTCTTGTTTACTCATTACCTTTTTGCGCTAGTATTATAGTAAAGCTTAGCTATCAAATTAGATGAATAAAAGCTTAGGATCAAAACGAAATTCAATCTTGATCATTTAATATTTTCCTTATGCTATTTAAGGATATTTTCTGATAATATGATTAATTTAAATGAAAATGAAAAAATTCTGTAATAATATTGTATAATAAATGTGAATAAAACATTTCAAAATTACCTATTAATTAATTAAATAGTATTTATCTATTTTTAATTTTGGCCAACGTCAATCAACTTCATATTTTTAAACGAAGATAGAATTTTTTTGACAAAATAGTTTAGATTAGGAATTTAATCCAATTTCTTATTACGACCATATGTGATTTGAAAGTGATAAATATTGTCACCTTAAGCAACGATGATCACCGGGTAAATGACATTAACTATTTAGCATTGCCAAGGGCTCTAAATCCAAAAATTCTATAAAATTTAATAAAATTATGGCTAAAATTCCTAGAAATTATCTTTTGCCCCTCTCTAAATCATCATTGCCCCCCCCCTCTATATTTAATCCTGACTACGCTATGCTAACCGCCTGGCTTAAGGTTAGCAATGTTAAGCTTAAGGATTATTAGGAGTAAAAAATAGTATCAGCCGGGCCGCAAGTTAGAATTCGGCCCATATAGACCTCTGATTCATACCCTCACACATATCTGATAAAAATTTTGGTGCTGCAAGTTCGTCTAATTGCAACTGCATTATAGAGAAAATATTAGTTTCAACATAAACAATAGGTATAATAATCAAAATTTTAGGATGATTTTATCACCCTTTTGAGGTCTCTACCCTTTCTTCCAGGCTTGCATGCATGGGCATAGCCAAGGGAGGGGATGAGGGAGGTGCGGCTGCCCCCCTTTAAATACAAATTGCTAAAAATTTTTACAATTATGATTAATTTAAAAAATGATCATTTTGCCCCTCCTTAAATTATTTTTGCCACCATCTAATTCCATTGCTGGCTACGCCCATGCCTGAATGCCGACACTTGGACCGTCTAAAACAAAAATGTCTTAGTTCTTTGTATTAAACCAAGATATCTTTTTGTTTTTTAACTATCTATCTAGCTTCGTCTTGGTACAGATAATGCTTTTAATTAAAAATAAAAAAATATGATCAACATATACTTTGCTCATGGGCGTAGCCAGTGGGTTGCAGGAAGGGGGCGACTGCCCCCTTTAAATCCAAAAATTCTTAAAAGTTTCATATAATTATGGTTAAAACTTCAAAAAAATCTTTTGCCCCTCTCTAAATCATTATTGCCCCCCCCCCTAAGATTAATCCTGGCTTGGCCTATGACTTTGCTCATGATTATATTGGCACAAATAAATGGGACTGACTTGGATGATAAACGTAATAAAAACTCAAGTATAGAGTTGACTAAGATGATGGATAACTTTTTACATTTTGTCGCATACACACCCTTCGTACCTACGTCTTACCACAGAATGAGACATAAATATTGTCAAAAGGCTAACCCCTTAACTATTAGACTGTCATTTCACCCACACAAATCCCTTGATTTCTTTACCCTTCCTGTTATTATCACCTTTTTAAAATTATAATTGATAAAGGTTAAATCCCTCCTAATTCGCTACATTATTCATCTCAAATTCGTTTAAAATACCCTCACTTCTGCACTAATATACGATCATCATAAAATTTCACCAAAGTTTGAAATTTTTTGAATGACTGTTTATACCACGGTAAAAATTAAAATAACGGTAGAAATAAAGCTCGGGGCTGTACGCAGTGCTTAAATCGTGGGAAATAAATATATGTGACAGGTTATCAAGGTAGAAGTCACCACAAACTAAAAAAACAATAGAAGATCGGCTATAAATAACTGGCGTTAAATATATTTCGGAGAAAAAACATATTTTATGAAGATAAAAAACAAAGATTTTCCGTACAACTTATATGACCCGGAGGCAAATATATTCATCTATGGTAAATTTTATTATTTATGTATTATTCCTTTCTCGTTTCACCGATAAAATTTTAAAAAAATTTAATATAATATTTTTAGAATAATCATCATAATTATTTTTTAATTGTAATTAATTATAATATTTTAGTATACCCAAATGTTTTGAAACAATAATAACTTTTGCCGGATTTATAGAAAAACTACTTCAACTTACATTTTTCACTCAAATATAAATCATTTGATTCATATTAAAATTGCATAAGATGTAAGGTTTCTTTTTAATTTGTTAAAATTGTTTTAATTGCTATTTTTTTAAATTACTTCAGGCAAATATTTTAAATTTATTTGAGACTATTTACAATTTGAAGAATTAAACACACTTCAAATTGTCGCAAAGTCAGTGACCTTTGTCATTAAAAATGTCAAGTGACAATTATGGAATTCAAACGATTTTATGTTTAAATGTTTTACGATGTCATATTTGTTTTGAATTCTAGTTTAATTGTATATTTTACACAATATATCATCTTAGTCTTTACTTCATAGTTGAATCTTTTACTATTAAAATAAAAAAAATTTATTAAATTCTCTTTAAAATTGTGTACCATCTTTAGTGTTTTTAGTACTTTTTACAGTGAACTTTAATGCCGCTGGACATAAAAATCCTAACATCTTTGATGGTTATGATTTGTAATTAAGTTTTCTAGAAAAATAATATGATGTTATATAAATAACATAGAATTTCTATTAATATTTTTATAATAAAATTTTACCAACAGTATTGACTTTTTATTTGCTATGATAAGCCAATGATATAATTGTACAATTAAGTTTTTATACACTAATTTATAAATTTAGTTAGGCATAAAACACCTATTTCTATATTCATTATAGCATTAAATCTCTTGTAACATGGTTTTCGCGAAATGATAGTATTTAGGGTAGTTACACTTCTTAAAACGAATTTATTTATTACAATTTTAAATATAATTTAATGATACGTATAAATTGTAAGTAAGCCTGATTAGTGTTGTGAAAACGGCTGGGTTATGTTTGGTTGATCTTTGTTTTTTGGTCTGTTTTTCTTAGGCGACCTCGAGGCTTAGTGAAAATTTGAAAGAGACCAGACAGAGTCGACCGTCAACACTAAACCTGTGAGCAACGCTATTACTATAAATGACTCTTAGATGTAACTAATTAAGATTGGCAACCTGTAGCGTACAAAAGCAAGTATTACTGAGAGTTATTTTTATAAGGACCAAACGGGTTTTATTAAACCAATTGCCATGGGCGTACGCAGGTTTTGAATTAGAGGGGGGCAGATTAAAAAAAAAAAATTTTCTAAAATTTTCCTGAGAGCAAAAAAAAAAAAAAAAAAAAGGTCTCGACTATCCAAATCCAAAATTTTTCCTTACCAAAAATTTTACTGAGAGCAAAAAAAAAAAAAAAAAAAAAAGGTCTCGACTATTTGGAGGGGGGGGGGAGCCACATTAGGGTGGGGCAGAGCCTAATGAGGGTGGGGCAGAGCAAAATTAGGGGGGGGCAAAACAAATTTTTTTTTATTCTTGAGGGTTTTTGTATTAAAAAAATCTTATTTTAAAATTAGGGGGGGGGGGGGGGGGGCAGCCGCCCCCCCCTGCCCCCCCCCCCTGCGTACGCCCATGCCAATTGCTTATATGCAAAAACAATTATAAATTGATAATTAGATAATTTTCAAAAACAGTAAAAATATCTTTTTTTAACTAGTGAATTTATTATAATACAAAATAAAAATAATGTCTCATCAGATCTTTTTAATAATCTAAGTCATATATTCTACTACCATCATCCACATAAGAAACATAGCTAATAAAAAATATATTCAACAATTAGAAGTTATTCAAGCTAGCTTTAATAAATTTTTACTCTTAACTTAACTTTAATATGAGACTTGCTAATAATTTAATTTAAAAACTATGTTTTAAAAAGGGATTACATATAGGCTTAAAGTTAAAGTTCATTTAAATAAGTTTTCTGTAATGCAAAAATATCTTCTTTAATACCTTTTTATGATTATTTTATTTGGCAAAAGCAAATCAAATGTCTTCATATGTAATGACAAGATAAAATGGCTTTTATTTTTTCAAAACTTAATTTTATTTGAAACATATTAAATAATGAGATTACTTGTTCTTTGCAGAAAAATTCTTAAAATGTGAAAAAAGAATTATTGGTAATGAAACCAAAATATTTAAGATCCGAAACTGTCGTTAATTTTTAAATATAACATTTAGTGGCGTAGGCAGGATTGCCTAAAGGAGATGGGGGTTGTGTGAAAATTATTAATTAAATAAGAATTAATTTGAACTATATACATTCAAGATCTATTATAGATTTTTAACCAAAAAATCTTAGAAATTTTATCAAATTAGGCTAAATTTAAAAAAAAATGTTTTTTTCCCCCTCCCTAAATTATTTTGCCCCCCCCCCTCTAATTCCCATGGCATCAATAATATCTTGTAGTGTTTTTGTACTTAGAAAAACATCAACGGTTATATGCTTTTGTAACCCAATTCTGCCTATGGTCTTTCTTTTATGAACGCATTTGCACTAGCTTCTTTCGCCAACCAGGGCCATTGTTTGAAATTCAGATAAAGGGCCTTTTAGGCTTGGCTCTTCAGTACGATTTTCGGGCCCAGGCCCATTAAAATTAAATTATGGGCCGGGCCCAGCCTGGCTAATTTATTAAAAGCCCGGGCTCAATCTGGACTCATTCCAAAAAATCCGTTTGGCTGTTTTTTAGAGGCAGATTTTTGTCATTATTAAAGCAATCATTTACATATGAGTTAAAAAAAATTCAAAACTATCCCATGATAATCGCAAATCTTTTTTTATAAGAAAGAAAATCGGCATAGCTATCTGTAAATATAATTCAATAGCCATAGCGGAATCCAAATATTTTTAATTCATAACCTTTTTTATATTTATTTATTTCATCTTAACAAAATATGTATTTTACAAAAATAATAACTGATTAGTTTACAAAAAATAATAATCATGTAAATCATCAGGCTCAAACGGGTTTTTATTTTTTCCAACAAGCAAATGGCAGTTTCATTGAGTAACGCTTGTATCTGCATCAGAGACTAGGAGTGCCCGGACCGCTGCCCAAACCTGCCCGCGGGCAACTGTCGTATATTTTGACTTTCGGGCGGGTCCGGGCGGGCACCATAATAAAATTCGTGCAATTCGGGTTCAATATAAAATAATGTACTATATTGTTTTGTGCATGATTTGTGACTTTCTAATTTGATTTTATAATGTTTGTTAATCTTAGTTATCAAAAAAAAATCAAAAATTAAGATAAAATTTAAAACAAATATAACGATATTAGTAACAAACATTTTAAAACACACCTTTTTTGGCCGGGCAGTTTGGACAGCTTTCATAATTCGGGCATGGCCGGGAGGCCACATAGAAGGGTTCGGGCGGGCTCTGGCGGGCAAATCAATTACGGACCGGGCCGGGCTCGGGCAGAAAAATTCTAAAAAATCTGACCTCTGATTTGTTTAAAATCATTTATGTCAAATCTAATTAGAAACACAAGGCAAGGTTAGATTTATTTAAGAAAAAATACCTAGTTTTGATAATTTTCAACCTTATTAAAAATTTAAAGCTTTTAAGAACCACTTATCAAAAAATTCTAAGTTCTATGAATAAATTAAAAAAGTAATAATTATTAAATCATTATAGTAAAAATTAAATAAATATAAAATTTGATCAGCGTCATAAAAATACGCCAATTTTTATGCATTAAAATACAAAAATAAAAACTTTTTTAAAATAATTTTGCTAGCCAGAGTCGGCCTAGAGCTATGCCTGACCCGAGTCCGTTAATTATATCAGCGCCACTCTAAGCCCGATCCGTAAATATTTGTTAGCAAAAGCTATGTCATGATCAACTAGGATTAGACTTTAAAAATCATGCTAAAGCATGAGTATTATGAGCGCATCCAAAGTGGGGGGGGGGGGCGTTTGCCCCCCTCTCAGCCCAAAAATTTGTTGAATTTATTAAAATAATGGCTAAAATTCTAAAAATGACCATTTTGCCCCTTATTATTGCCCCCAAATCTAATGCTGGCTACGCCCAGAGCATTCTTAGTTGAATTTGATCATAAATCTTACTGATGCTCTTCTCTCCAAGTACTAAGACTCGCAATTAAAAACAAGGAGTTTAAAGTAAGTTTAAATGCGCATGCTAGAGGCTTACAAAAAATTATATTTTTATCTTTATTACCTACTATAATTTGACTTGTTTTAGCATCCTTTTTTTCTATTTTAGGATTGAGATAGTTTTTTAGAAAAATAAACATAAAATAAATGGCTTTTCATTTTAATGCACCATTGGGGGCGGAATTTTATTTATACTTAGCCTTAGAATTAGTAGTTTTCATCTAAAATCTAATCTCAAATTATTAAGGCAATTAAATATTTGTATCTGCGCCATGCCTATGCCACTGAAAACATTGGAATCTGATTGTATCATCATTATTCGTTACAACTGACCTATATCTTAATTACTAACACTTCTTTCATTTTCAACTCTATTATTTAAATACAATATAGAAAATTTAAACATAAAAGTAACTTATGACTAAATTTCACAATTATATGCTCAAATATATTTGTTAACGATAAAATACAATCTGATTACAGTCTCTTATTATCTTTGTTATATTCCTTTATTCATACATATTATAAATTAGAGTAATTATTATTAAAATGTAAAAGAAAAATAATAAATTTATGAAATAATAGGAACAATATCTAATCTTAAACTGTAATTTGTTAAATCATTTATTGTCCAAGTGTTTTTAAACCTCCAATTGTCTGTTTGTAATTGGTATAGGTTGATTATATTGATAAAACCATTTTCTTAACATGATATTATAGTTATGAATTTATTTATGTTTAAGACTATTTCAAAATTTACGATGCTGTTATTCTATGGCCAGAAGGAAGGATTACTGTTACAAATATTCAGTCGGATGTTTTAGGGGGTTCTAAGAATCACAAATTTAAATTGATATAATTTAGTTATTTATAAGATAAACTTTTTATATTTTCCATGCATACGCTTTTATAGGCAAACTAATGTCCTAATATCGTTATTTGGTGAGTTACTTTTGATTTTATATTAATTAGAACTACCATCCCTGTTAATGATAAAATTGAATTTTTTGATTAAATCAAAATAGTTTGCAATTGAAAATATAGATGGGGATAATTGGGATGTAGGAACCTAAAAAACAGAGTGACCCAAATATTAGGGAAGTTTTTAGGAGGCAAAGATATAAAGTTGTAATTATGTTTGATTCATATTTATATATTATTTTGGAATTTCGTTTCGATTTTTTCATTATTGATACTTTATAGAAAATTACGATTTAAGATGTATGTATAAATCCTACAAACAAATACTAGGGGGGGGGGGTGAGCTTAAGAATGTGTTATCTTTGCCTTTTTAGAAATTTAAGTTAGATTAAATCTTTAAGTTAATAATAATCCTTACAATTAGGTATACATTTGTGTCTTTTTTTCTTTCTAGAAATCAAGCGATCATCAGATCAAATTAACTTACTTATAAAATACTGCAAAAAATGGAAACTTTTCACTAATTTTTTATGATGTTATTAAATTAACACATTGTATTCTATTTTTTTAAAATGTTTTAACCTTAAAATGTAATTTAATAAATTTTGTTGTTATGAATTTCAACGAGTGCACCCAATAAATTGAAGTCAACCGCCTCGTTTAAACTTAAGTTGAAAAGAATCAAGCAATTTTTTCATTTTTTTCATTATATCAAACTTTATTTTTTTAAAAACATATTATAACCCACTAGTGAGCTTGTTAATTTAAACGCTTAATTTTCAATATTTTGATAGATAGAAAAAATAGACAATTTAAATTTATTTATTTATTTAAAAACGCTTATCTTAACATTTTCATATTAACATTTTTATTTTAGAAGTTACTTTAACACTTTTTAAAATAAACTTATCGTCCGTTAGTTAGTATTATAATTGTTATTATGTTGTTGCATTTAAAATCTATAATAGCTGTTTATAAGTTCTAGGTATATTGTCATAGAGAAAACTTTTATTTTGCTTAGTCCATCAATAATAACTTTTTTTGGAACAATTAGCTAGTTTATATTTTTTTATAAACAATTTAAAATAATTTATTTATATGAGCCAAATTAGTATTTAAGCCATCTAATGAAACATTATTTAAAATACTCTATTTAACTTCAACTAATTGATTTAAGTATAGATTTGTGTGCAAAAAAGAGGTGCAGGTGCAAAACGTTTATCCATAATATTTTAAACATATACTATTTTAAAGTTTCGTTAATTGATAATTCCTAGTTTAACTAGTACAATAAAACAGGTTAGCATTTTATTCAAAACATAGATGTGTTGTTGTAGGAATTGAAAGTTAAGATGAACGGTACCAATGTCACCAAACTGACAATTTTAAGATGACAATCTTTCATGGTCTACCCATAATTTATAAAAAAAAACATCTAATTAATATATTTTAACTGCCACGCCTGGATATTGTCTCTCTAGATGGCACCATGAGAAGAATATACTATATTTTGCCAGCCAGCAGCAATAACGCTAGTTATATTGTATGAATTGGGTGTTGTGCGAATGTAAGATAAATCATTAAGCAGGGCCACAGTTTATTGACCTTTAGTATGACAATTTAAAAATGGCGGTACCGAGTGGGAGAAGGAAGGCTAGGTCGAGAGACCGAAGCGCAAATAGCGAGAGGGATATTGGTGACATTAAAAAATTTAAACATTACACAACACCCTTGACTGGTCCCGTATGTCCTTCACGAGGTAATTGTGGTTAGCGACGTTTATACTTGCTCTCGCATCCCTTTAACCCTCAAAATTTAGAGGTAATTAATGCGTTTTGCGGTTTTGCTCCACGACAGCAAGATGGCTCACCCAAAATACATTGTAGTCTTTCGTCTTAAGCAATTTATAACCCCTACCAAACATAATAGCTCTTCTCTCTTTTCTCATAGAATAATAAGGGGTTCTTGCCCCAACTAACAGTCATTTTTTTGGGGAGGGGAAAGTTAAAGTTTAAATAGATTTAATCTTACTACCCGCGGCTTTGGCATATCATAACACGTGCACTCGGTTTGACGCTGTGTCGAGGTGTTTACAATTATTTTCAATTGCAGAGGTAACATTGCACATCATAACAGGCGGTATAATTTTTTATATTTTTTAAAAAAAGGCGACCTAACCAAATTCAAATATGCAAATTAAGAGGGCGATTGTCAGGCCAGCAGCCACAGACTAATGTGTTTACCCTTTATCTGTCCGCTGACCCAAGAGAAATTTTTGCGGTTTTTGGGATATCAGCTATGAACGCGCATAATAGTAGAGACCTATGCTAACTCACCACCCCCACTCTCAGTTATGACATAATGGTAAATGGTGTAGGACGATGATGTCAAGATATGTCGCCCAACCTTTAACTTACAAAATAAAAAGACATTGTACAAACTTTCGCCCCATAGCATATTTAAAGGACTTTAATCCCAAGCCTTTTTTAATGCATTGTCTTTTAACTCGACCCCTTTTAGCCTTTTACAACAACTTTTATCGGACTTTACATATATAATTTTTCCCATTAATACGAATTGCATACATGTATATATACGTGCATGTGAGATGCTCAATTCGGGTATTTCTAAATTTAGCTTACATATAAATTAATTGTCAAAGTCTTAGCGATTTTAATTTTTCGATCGACTTCACAGTAGACCACAATGGTATGGCAATAAATGGGAGTGAATAGCAGCAGCTCCTCGCGGTTGTCATATGTCAACTAATTAATTTATCGTTGTATTCAAATTGTGGGCACTCTTTAGGCATACCTCGCAGATCATGAACGCGCTTGAGGGACCTATAGTCCGTGCCCACATATTCATTACTCATCAATGCTCCCACCCCCTTTCTCGTCCCCTTTCAATAAGACTGCACCCTCGTGCGACAACCAAATAGTGTAGACGTCCTGCGGTGATGATGAGCGACATTAAATTTAAAATTTTTTAATTTAAATTTAAAATTTACCCCTCTTGTCTTCTCTCGCCTTTGCTCAAAATTAAATTTTTAAACTCATCTCAACGTCGGGTTGCCTTTCTTGAAATCTCCCTCTATCGGTCACTACCCAAGTTGCTCGATACTATGCACCATGGTGTTGCAGTTATAAAACAGCTAAATAAATATCTACTTGCATTTTATTAACTTTATCCATCTCACAAACTAGGTGCCGATCGCGAGAAGGAGAAAATCAAGTTGATCATTTTGTAGGGCCAGTATGGACGATTTATTTGTCACCTTAACATGTTTAATTAATTGTCCGTACTGACTGTACAAATAATCGCTCTTACACATGAGACGTTTATGAAGCGATTTGAAAGACTCATCTCTCGAACCAACCAACTGACCACAGAGGTGGTTTGAGGACATCTACTAACGCCACGCCACACCAAAAAACCGATAACATTCCAAACTCACACATATGTGACACCGTGGTTCACTTGACGTCATCAAAATATTATAGAAGCGCGATCTTCATTACTCGTAAGCAGGTGCCTAATTCGCAATCATTCGACTGAGTAAGGAAAAACTTATAAAATACTCATATTTTTTATAATTAAATGATGTTTCATTTAATTCAAAATAAATTGATTAAGCTATACTCCACTAATATCATTCAATGTTTTTTTGATACAATGATTATGGTTTGGTTTGTTTTATATACTAACGTCACTTGCATATTCTAGCGTTAACATCTCTGCCCTCTTTTAATTTAAAAACATGTTTGCAAATTGGACAAATGTTGAATAGATTTAAATATAAACCCTTTAATAATTTTAAATCCTCAAATTTTTTAAAGTTCACCAAAAAGTGAATAGAGTGGCTTTTTGTTTAAATATATTATTAAATCGCCCGCGGCCAAAAGTCTAAAATCTAATGTACATAAATAATATAACTAAGGCAAAGATGCATATATTAAATTATAATTCCAATCTAACGGTTAGCTAATTCTATATAAATTTTTTTTAGGGAAACCTACACTAGTTATCTAACAACATTAATTTGATCAAAACACTTTCACTGGAACACATGGATGAGGTAATATTATTACATTTATTTTGCACATTGTAATCTATTTCATTAATAGAACATCAACGGTATGTGTGACCCGTGCAACTCTATAGGATTTTAGAATTGTACAATCACTGAAATCAGGTAAATGTTATGTAAACGTTACAAATATTTCCAAGTACAACTTTTCTTCCATACGGGCAATAATATCTCTCAGAGAAGGGGTTTGTTTAATATAATTTATTCACAATTTTTGTAAAACTCCGTGAGTTTTGGGTGGCTGAAATGATGGGTAACCTTATACCTGTACCTTGGATAGGAGTAGAGGGGAGGGAGGTATTTTGTACTGGCAACACTATTCGGACTACCTGCTCCCCACTACTTTACCTTTCCCGTCCCAAGCAAGTATCAATCATTGCAAGCGACAAAAACACCACCAAACCTCATTTGCATAATGATAAAAACGTTCGTCCTTTCCTAACATTCACTGTTGCGTGTTTGTGTGTGCTCATCCCCCTTCTCCAATCTAAATTTTGCTGCAGTTTTTGCGGGCGCATCTCACAGTTCAAAAAGGGCACAAAAGTTGGGGGGCCGGCGGGGGTAAGGACTTAAAATTTAATGTAACGAAGACAAGTTTTTACGTTATATATTTACCCTTTCCCCGAGAAAGTACAAGCAGGACCTTTTTCTCTCCCTCTCCGAGGTAAAAAACATTTTTGACCGCGCAAATTGTGCACACAGGTATAATTATAGCCCGTCATTTACTTCTTCATTTTTGTACATTGGCCCAACACTCCCCTTCTTATCCTTTAAGCACATACCCTCTGTGACATTTATATCTGCTTCATCAAACGAAAAACCACATTTACTTCTTCGAAATTATGGCTAAAGTCCTTTAACCTTTCCCCTTTAGCTAGAGCACCTATTTGTAAGAGGTGCGCGAGAGTAATAAATAATACATTTATTCCCCCCTCAAGTATATACACTTGGGCAAAGTAAAGCTTGTGATTTTATTTTGTACTTGCAATTTTGGCTCGGTTACTATAAAAAGAACGTTTATAAACCACAATCCTAGTCTAACAAATATACCTGCCCTTTTCTTCATGTTTGTGCACGTTGGTAGTGGAGAAGACGTCTAGTTATTTGCAATGCGCCTCGGGAATAAAATGGCGACTCCTTGGGGTTTAAAATATTGCGAAAAATACGAAGCCGGATGAGGTAAAAAATGGAATATCATTAATCTTATACATACATATTTATAGTTTGATTCGGACGTTTTAGCAGTCTCCTTTAAAGCCCAAAACTTAACACACAACTCTGGCAAGCTATACAACAATGTACGAGTGTTCAGTTCATAGCATTTTACTAAAAGCTCGACATTCCTTTAATTGTTTATTATTGAGCCCTTAAATAACTTTTGATTGCAAACGATTTTTTAAATAAAGATATTTTAAAGCTTAAACATTATACTTCATGGATTTGAACGTGTCAATCAAAGTTTACGATTACGATCTACATAATTAACCTAAAATCGATAAACAAAACTTTTAAAAATGCTTTATTGTACAAACAACATCAATATAATTCACGCTTTACAAAAGGATTATAATAATAACTTACATTGAAAGTTGAGTATAATATTAGTCTGTTACACCCATAAATAAATAAAAACAAACTTTTATAAGTATACATTTCAAATATTATATTGGAAGAGGCAAACATTTTCAAAGCAGGTACATATGGTTAATCACTAATTGCAATAAGTAATAGCTTAAAAGATTAAAAAAAAACATTACTTTTTTTGTTTTATATTTTTTAGCTAATATAGATGCTTTCAAAAAACTAAACAGTTAGATATAAATACTTAAGAGCGACAACTAATCTTTAATGAATCTAAATTTCATGGTATTGTGGCCCAAAAGATTAACAATGTACAAGCATCCATCTGGTCCAAAACACATATCAGCCGGTTTACTCAAAGATACCAAACTTCCATTTTTTGTTGTTCTCAACGGGCAAATGTAATTTCCATCTTTATCATAAATCTGCAAACAAAAGAAGACTTGAATCGCCTAAGACAGCTTAATTAATAATTTTTCAATGTGAATGGTAATAGTAGTCAAACAAAAATAGTGCTAATGATATATAACATATTTAAAAAGTTAAAAATAGTATTATTGACGCTCAACCCATATTAAATATTTGTTTTAAATAGACCAACTCTCTTCTAAGGCGATAAGACAAAAAGCGTTCAACAATCCGCTGTGAACACCAGAGCAATTAGGCTATATTAGTTATGTATCAAAAATTATGGGTATATCAAAAATGAGCTACACAAGGGAGTGGTAATAATGTAAGTAAATTTAAATGTAAACATACGTGAATCCGATCGCTTTTGGAATCAGCAATGGCCAAAGTGCCTTCGCTATCGATAGCCACTCCCGATGGTTCAATCAAATCTACGTGATTATTATTGTTATGGCCTCCGAATATGGCCAAAGGTTTACCGTCAAAATCAACTCTGTACACCAAGTGCTTGCCTAATAGAATATAATGACATACCCATATACATTTTGCTAGGGGTAGGCGCCACTAAAATTTAAATTGTTCTACTTTATATTAGAAATCTTACTGGAAGATTCCTTAGACATTTTCAATCTGGTGGTGGTTGAATTTTACAAAGTTTTTGATATGTAATTATTGACATGGGCGTACGCAGAGGGGGGAGGGGGGCAAAGGGGGGGGGGGCGGCTGCACCCCCCCCCCCCCCCCCCCCAATTTAAAAAGCAAATTTTTAATACAAAAACCCTTAGAAATTAAAAAAAAATATGTTTTGCCCCCCCCCCCTAATTAGCCAGAGGGGGGCAGGACAATTAGCCAGGGGGGGGCAGGGGGTCCGGCTGCCCCCACTGCCTAATTAGGAGAGTTGCTTTTTTATTTGGTTGCCGGAAAATTGGATGTCGAGACCTTTTTTTTTTTGCTCGCAGGAAAGGAAAATTTTTGGATAGTCGAGACCTTTTTTTTTTGCTCTCAGGAAGAAAAATTTCTGCCCCCCCCCCCCCCCCTAATTCAAAACGTGGGTACGCCCATGATTATTGAAAACGTTGGCGATTTATTAATTTTATTATTAAGTTAATAAAGTGAAAGAACGATATAGATATAGTATAAAGAGCTTTAAATTTGATGTAATCGGTTATTAAAGGGAAACGTGGCCCATTGATTTAATAAATTGTACATTTATTCTCTTTTTTTAGATTAGAGTAAAATTTTAAAATTCATGCCATTAAATTGGGCAATCAAGAGCATTGTCTAATAATGATTATGGAATATGAAAACAGATGCAGGAAAAACATGAGGAGACACTTTATAATTTTTAAAACTTTTCAACTCTCACTAAATATTTAAGAATTAAATCGAGTTTATTAGGTTTTTGCATATCATTATGTAAGAAATTTATGGTGTTATATAAAAGCAAAATTAAGAGTATGCGTAGAGTTACACCAAGAATTCTTGGATGAAAATTGACCTATATCATAATAGCATTCTTCCTTTAAAATGTAGCTTTCGATTAACATTTAAAACTCAAATTTATGTACACGCTTTAAATCCTTAAAGTGGATTAAACGTTCAAAATATAGATCCTCTTTGGGCTCAAGCATAAATCTGATCATGGAACGTCAATCATTAATAGCTTAACGGTTAATTTTTAAACGCATTGTCGCGATCCATAGTTAAATTTGTCATTATAAAAGCACTACATCGATCTTAATAAAGAGCAATCTATAAAAATGCAAAATTAAAGAGTGAACATAAACAAGAAGAGGCAGGAACGGTAAGCCCTAAATCCCCAAAATGTTTTTTTGCATATGATGTCGATATGAAACTTAAAGTTATATATATTGACTTCATAATTCCTTTTATAATCTTAAAAATGACACAATCTCCCTAACATTACCAAGATCTGTGATGGCGATCCAATCATCGTGCACGGCTAAGAAACGACACTTGCTCCCCTGTCTCCAATTCCCGCATATAGTATATAGCGAACTCTGCTGAGCCAGTTTGCCCGTCGTCGAATCGTAAAATTGCAAGGTCGGATCCGGGAAGGTATAACAGCACGTAACTATCCAACCACGTCTCGTTACTCCCAATCCTTAATGGTTTTAATTATCGCGAGAATGCAAATTAATTTAAGCAAAAGAGCTTAGATCCCGCTCCGAGAGCGATAAAAAAAATTTTGGGAACATTAAAATTTTATTGTGTAAAGGACGAATACTGTCTTTCCTGACATCTATAAAAAACCCCTGATTTAAATAAAGTGTCAAAACACTTTCAAAGAGGCTATTCTAAATGAGTCTATAGTAAACAGGGACTTGGAGAGACAGGTGCCCTCCCCAGTTTATAACCAATTAATGTTCTATTTTTAATAAATATTTGTTTTTCAAAAACCTATCATTTAGCTTTTTTGTAAATCATTGCAATCCTAATCAATAAATTTCTACTAATTTCCATAGTATGGATGACTTCCAAGCTGCTCAAAAGCCTAGCCTAGTGCCATTGAAGAATCAGTGTTTTCTCTCGACACGCATCGCAAAATTACAAAATTTTCATAATAAACGAAAATATGTTTACAACCAGGTTAATGTATTAACGTACACACAGTGTCCAGACCTGCTTGGGTGCCTTAAAAAACCGACCTGCTGTCAAATTTACATGTATTTTCTTTCGAGTCGAGCCCGGACCTAATCGGGCCGGACCGGGTCGAATGAAATGTGTATTTTCTTACCGTAGGGTCTATTTACGTGGCCATCCCCAAAAGCTTGTACAAATTTCCCGGTTGGGGTGTAAATTTGTAAGCGAAAATCGTCCTTGATGCAAATGTTCCCGTTATCCAATACTACTGCCGCCGAGGGTCGAGTAAATCTTCTCTCCTTGGTAGAAGTCCCAATAACGACCTAGGATTAATTTTGCAAAATTTTTAATTAAATCATATATCCTAATATGGCAAAGCGCACGTACAAAATAAGAACGATTAAACCTATTACTAATGATTTAATAAACCATTTTGCTGCAAGTTTTTTTGTATTCAGTCGAAAATCGACAAAGTTATAAAGTGTTACTTTTTTGTAATTATAAATATATTTGTAACATTCGCCTAATTTGACTTATTTTAAAAGTGTCACGGTAAGCAAATCTCATGCCATTGGGACCTTTCACCTGCTGAAAACAAGCTATATGAAAAAAAACAATATTTTGTGAAATTTATCAAAAAAATATGAAAAAACTCTTAAACAGTTTAGTCCGTACTCCTTTTTATAATTTGAGTTTTAGGCCAAATAATGCATTCAAAATCTTGTTTAAACCACTCGACATAGTTGTTCTAGGTTGCATAGTGAAAAAATACTTCAACATTTTCGTACCACATCAACGCACAACATTTTACCTCCTGATTGCCATTTTGATCAAAAATTTTGATTTTATCGTTGCCACTGTCACATATGATGATGTTATTACTAAACGGGCACACGGTAATACCGATGGGAAAATTGAAAGTTCCTAGGATACCTTTACCCCATTTACCAATTTGTAGCACCAAATCCGATTCGATACCTATATCAAATGACGTGTTAAATACAAGACAAGGGCATGGGCTTCCTTTATTTTTGATGTTAATTAATCTTATATAGGTATACACATAGTTCTGTTATTATAAATTGGAGAAAGGTTTGAATCACTTTACTCAAACAGATGTAAAGGGCTAAAGCAAAGAAAAACAAATTAATCAATAAGAGGCATAAGTGCACAATTCAAAATGGCGTCGAATTATACCGGGTCCTCTGATGACGTTGCTACTGATCATATCTCTCAATTTGACTGGGCATACGGGGCGTTTAGGCATCATAATTTCTCCAAAAATCTCTGCCAAACTTAATCGTCTCACGTTATCATCTAATTCTTCCAAATCGATCGCCGCTAAAATTGGATGACAATTAGAAGAAAACTATTTTACGGATTTATGTATAGTAAATTGGCGACGGTAACTTTCAAATTTGACATTTACGAATAGAGACCTGCACGGGCCGCCAGAAGCCCGGCCTGAAACCTCAATTGGGCCGGGCGGTTTAAGAACGAAAGGTCATGCCATGCCCTCAATTCTTTTTAAAATAAAATTAGACCCTGTCGGGAATCTATATTTTTGAATATTAAATATATGAACCTCTTAAAACTGTAGCTAACAATTTTTTTGTTTCAAATAAATTAAAAATGATAGTGTCCTCTGGCCCTACTACAACTCGTGTGTCCCATCAAAATTGTTCATTTTTTGAAATAATCTAAATATAAATTTTTAATTAAATTTTTGAACGTCAAATAGATAAAATACAAAATTTTATTAGAAAGATCAATATTTATTGTCTGATACGTGGACAATTATTTCTTAAAATCCGGGGCAGGCCTTATATTTGATTACAGTGAAATCGAGGCCCTAGTTGGGCCTCAAGTTATTTTTGTTTGCAATTCGGGCTTCAGCCCGGCCTAAAAAATATCATTTTATAGGTGTCTGCCTGAATAACGTGTAAGGTAAGGGCTTGAATAAATATCGGATTTTGCTGCGCAGCAAAAAGCGTCAAACGGGTTATAACGTTATAACATAGCCGTGTCTTAACTTCGAATTAACAACAGATTTACAGGCGCATAACATAACAGCGATTTTGTAAGATGCAAAATATTTCCCTAAGCTTAAATGTTATATGTTTTTAAATTTTTAGGTTTTAGCAAAGCTTAGATTTAATCAAGAGTTGAAATAAACAAAAAAACGTTTTTAACTATCAAAAATAAAATATTAATTGCAACCTAATTTCACCAATGAAATAACCGTATTTAGTAAAAGATAAATTTAATTTAAAGGTTAATCCGATATAAAGATAAGCCCTAAAAGTTCGATATTATATTTATATCTCAACTATTAGTGAGAGTGTTTTTTATACGCACATTTGCCCTGGTGGGTTTTATCTGGGATAGTAGTCCAGAGAGGTAATATTTCTGCTTTAGGCGTAGCGTTTTCTCTATCCAGTGAATCCGCGGTCAAAATACGGTTTAGCATGGGCAGATCCTGATTAGAATTGCCGTACTTGAATTTTTCTATAAAACGAAAATAATATTGATGATAGTAAGGGTAGTGCATAAAAGTAATGATATATAATAGCTAAAATAGACTACTCTGCGAGCCTTGTACAGCTTCGTTGGTTGAAATTACGGAGTGAGCCGAGCTGGGTCTTCCAATTTCACTCGTGACCGAAGATCGATTTCTTTTACAATTTTCATCTGAGTGTCTCTTCTACAAGGTAATAAATTTGTAACTTTTTTCTTGATTTTAAGTGTGATATTTTTATCGTGCGAAGAGTAAAAATTTTATAGAGCAAAGTTTATAGAGTTACCCCTTTCAGGTACAATAGGCTTATATGAATTTGTCAACAATGATTTTTATAACTTATCCCTCTTATGTCGTGTGTTAAAATACGGGATAAAAGATTGTAAGCGCCTAAACCTGCTTTTCATTACTATATTAATCACCATGTTTGCAAGTCGGTCTCACAATATTCGCGAGTCTAACAGCCCAGCTACAAAATTTTGAAAAACCCGCCAAACTAATGTAAAAATAACGTACGGATAATGTGTATTCCCCAGCACGTTCCGTAGGAATTTCCTGCTTGTTTTTGCCTTCCAACAAGGTTCTCAGCTTAGCGCCTATTATAACGTTGTCATCTTCTTGCTCTTCCACACGACCAGTTGGGATCTTGCTTCCATTGGTCGCCTTGGATCCAAGTTTTTTCTTGTGTTCTTTATATCCCCAAAATAATAAACATAAGTTTTAAAGTTGGCTGTAAAAAATGCTAAGTTTGGGTATTTTATAACTAGTTGCGTAATGTATTACATAAAAGTCAACTTTTTTCTTGCATTTTAATTATTTAAAACACGCTTAAGTCACTGAGGTAGCAACTGGAAAGCCTAAATTTAAATTAGTAGTATACCCTTAAAAATATACTCTATAAGTGCATCGTGAAAAATTTATTATAAATAGGCAAGAGACTCTGACTTAAACCATGAAAATTAAAATTAGGGAAATGCAAAATATCAAACAATGCCTTTACTATATAACAAAATAAAGCTGCATTATTATATCTATGAGTATTTATATTCTACACTCTATGCTTCAAGAGTATGTTAGATTTGCGAAAGAACAAAGTTCTTTAAATAAAAACGTGGGCGAGGTAGTTCTTTATACCTAGAATTATATAATCGAAATTTATTATAAATAATTGGACTACGCTTTCGCATCACATAAATGTCTATCCCTCCTTGTTTTTATAATTAAAATATTTTCATTCAAAAAAAGTTTAGTATATTAGATTGGGGAATTTCGTATTTGTAATTTTATTAACCAATATCTCGATCATTGATAGGGTTGCAAGGGAGAGCAGCTTTATCACAAGAATCCCCGCAATCCATTCTCTCGATATGTTTTTTAGCTGCAGTGCTAGGTGATACATGAGGTTCCAAAGGACCTACGTACTCTTTATAACCTTGGCGCACACCGTTTGCATTAGTCTATGATGACACAAACATGATTGTTTCAGTAGATATTTTAATCTTTCAAAAGTTTAAAAGAGTCAAGTAACCTTATGAAAAAGCATAAAGATCTTCTATTGATAGTATTAGCTAACAGTTGGATCGAATCTTGCAAAAATATAATTAGATAGATCATAGCTTAAGGACTAGCTTGAAATTGACAAAAACTATTTAACAAATCTAACTATGGGAATATATTGAAGTATTGGAAAACCATCAATCAAATGTTGCAAACCAAACCAAAATTTACAACTGCCCTAAGGTTCTAGTTTTAAAGCTTGCAAACCTCAATAAATGTAAAAACAATATTTGCTAGCGTTTTTGCTTAAAATGGACGAACATGTCTTCTCTTATAATAAACTCGTAACAATACATTTTTAACCTGTAAATGGGAACACTTCATTTAAAAAGAATTATAGAAATAGAGCCAATCTAAAATTTTAACATAAAGTCATAATATTTGAATAGTCGTTAAGTTTCTATAAGTACGATTTAAACTGAGACATATTTTTATAATATAGCGTTAGCAAGTCATGCAATTAAACAAGCAATAATAGGAGATAATTTATTTTTTGATACAGACACTTATATTATATCTTCTCAATGTGTTAATTAGTTTAGGCTTAAATAGAGACTTAGTTTTGGCAACGGTCTTACCCCTACGCCTTTGCACAAATCTTTCAGTATTATTCGGTGTTTCTTGAGTTCTTCCTTCATGACCTGAGTGACGGGAAGACTGGCGCAGTAAATCAAGAAATCCTTGGAATACGTTATTCTGGGTTCGGTGGAAATCTTAAACTTGCTTATAATTTGGGTGGTGCTACTAGAGTTGCTACTCCCGCTGGTTGCTAGACTGGCACTCCCACTGGAGCACAAATGCTTATCCTTGATCATCATATCGACACCAACCATTTTGTCATCCATTGCAGTGTAGCTCTTAGATATTCTATAATCCGACATGGTTTGCATAGATCCCTGAATAAAAATTTATATTAGGTAACTTAGAAATGAGTCAAAGTCTAAATCTTATAATGATTCACCACGCGTAAAGTCTCTTTTATGACTATAATTTCAGTTTATCACAAGTTATAAAGACTTAACATAATACGATCTAATAAAATCGACGCCAAATCAAACATTACATTAACCTTACAAGCTATTATTTGCACTTTTCTAGCTATCTATTGTGTAGCAGAAATAAATTTGTTTTTACAAAGCCTTAAACACAATCTAGCCCAAAATTGTAAGAGTTTATAAATTCATTTAGTTATCGGAAGGTAAGCATTGTTTAAGCAAAGTCGATTGGGTAAATAATGAGGGTAAGGTAGGATCACACTGTTCAATCATCATTTAGTTCGGGGTTGAGCATTTGCCCCGCCCCTATGTAACTCCAATTTTTTATATTTAATGAGTTCGAGATTAAAGCATTATTTAACCTCACATAGTCTAGATTAGAGGTCTGCATGGGCCGAAATTTTAGGTTCAGGCGCACCCGGCCCGCAATAAATCCCAAAAATTGCGCCGCATCAGGCCCGCATGAGTAAAAACATGCCTACGCTGTTTTAAAATTATTTATTTGTATAAAAACTATATTGAATTGTTCCTGAAATAATTTAGCTATAGCATATAAAATCGGCTTTAATTAAAAATTACAATTTAATATTGTCATTAAGACTATCTATTCTATCTGGCAATAATTTCGTTCTTCTCTGTTCTATAAGACGACTTGCCATACTGCGTTCACTCCTATAACTGTTGGCTGGAATTGACAAAACAAAAACTGACTAGTTAATTTTGTTAAGTTTGGTGCTATAAGTTGGTGTTCTTTCCCCATAAAATTACATCTAGCTGAACATCCTCAGGTTTAGATTTAATTTAAGATGTATCAACTTCGTTAAAATCTTCAATCTTTTCCGTTTCATCATCGCCCCAAATAGAAAATAGATAACTGCTTAGTGTTGCACACCTGAGCTGGATTACTCATAGTTGGACGACTTATGCAAGAAGATCTCTGAAAGAAGAGCCAGGATCTTCTTGAATAAATTTCTTTAAAAATTCGGTTACCGTAGTTTTTAAGAAGCTCTTTCATATTCGGGTAGCATTTTTAACGTGCGAAACTAAGAAAGAAGAAAGGTTGAATTTATGATAATTATCGATATTAAACATTAAAATTAACATAGTTTGGTCTCTTGACTTCAATTTGTAGATAGATCTTTAAGTCAACAGGATCACCATTACACGTAATAGATGGGAACAAATTTGGGATGCTTTTTAGTGATGTATAAAAGGGTCATATTTTATAGAGTGTTGGTGTCTTATCCTCTTCTAACTCGATGCTTGCCTTTTCAAAAGGTAAAGATTGAAAAGCCTTCAAGTTTTCCCATTAAATCTTTGCCAGATAAAAAATGACTATTTTATCGTATATCTTGTGCAAACTTTTTAACGTTATGATTTTTGAGTTTCCATCAGATTGTTGTTCGGAAAACTAAATTTTTTTATCATTAAGCTAATAAGCGCATTTTTTGTTTCTATAGTATAATTAGAGTATAAAGTTAAATAAATTCCAATTTTTTCACTTTTCAAAGCCCAAGCCCGGCCAGTACTTTTATTATTGCTCTATTTTAGGCCCGGCCCATGCAGACCTCAAGTCTAGATCATAAGCCCGATCACGTGATCATATCAAAAAATTTTAGCTATGGCTCCTTTAATTTATATTTGGCAAATCTTTCTCATCAAAGTGCCCTAAATTTCACGATTTTTAGCAAAGAGTTTGACAATCGTTATGCGTTGAAGATGTATAAATGTTGACAGTTAAAAAAATGAGGTTATATTATAATCATTGGACTATGTTTATACATTTTTGGAATTATCATCAGTATGCTTCTCTGTGAGGCAGGTCTGTTAGAGCAACGCTCATTAAAACGATTATAGGGATTTTTAACTGCTTTTAAATAGCTTAACATTTTTAAAAAAAATACAGTTAAGAGCTCATTAAGACAACAATCTGCTTAAAATGTAATCTAAAGGAATTTCAAGTCCTTTTATTCTATGAGTTTTACCCTGTTAAATCTCCTGGGCGCTTCGTAATAGGCAGTACCGTTGTTGGTTGTCATGTTGGGTATATTTCCCTCGAAAGAGGGTGTTCCGTACATGAGAGAGCCGCCTCCATTTTGAAGTGTCGCTTTCCCATATCTCGACCCACTCCTACGGGCTGGGGGCGTTGCATAAATCAACAGAGGGCTTCCAGTCACAGCCTGACCATACAACGTCACACTGATCGTATAGTAGCCCAACTTCAAAGGCACAAATTGAACTACGTATCTGAGAAAATGCGGTTTTTTTATGAAATACATTTAGAGGGTACACATTTGAACATGCGAAAGCAAAAGTATAAAAGCAATAGAGCTACTAGTCCAAAAATTAAAGATCATGCTCTTCTTATGAATTGTGTTTTAAAATTCCAACTCCTATTTTATGGTAAGAATCTGTGCCTTTTAGTAAAATAAAAATCAAGTTTCTTTAAAATCGTAATGACTTCGATTAGGGGGTGATTTGTAAATATAAAACAAATCAAAAACCAAGCGTTTTATTTATTAATATAAATGTCCTATATATAGTGCGGTAATCAAAGGAAACCGCAAACATTCGCAATTGAAGAATTGATTGATTAAATATTTTTATTTTCATTAGAGGTTTATTTCCAAATAATTTTGCATGATACATGCTAAAATATATTAGATTAATGAGCTGACAATGAGCCATGGATTGAAATTGTATACAATTTACAATTAAAACTTAAGATCTTTAGAAAAGATTCCTTGCAATTGACCATTACCTGCCATCAGCTGTGTGCTTAAACGTGTAAGCCACCTGTTTCCGCTCCTGATCTTCCACTAAGCATTTTAAATGATCCCTCAGTTCAGGACAATCCTGTTTACACACCAACTCCAAGCCGCATAAGCTATCGACATCCGTCAGCTGTTTATATGAGATTAGGTCAAAAGTGAATAAAAGAACAAAAAACTTAATTTATTTTAGATTCTTGATATCAAACTACGTGCATCTATAATTGAACATAGCAACAGTAAGTCCCTTGTTAACGAGTGTTCGTTGATTACCGTATAATCCAAAAAATACTATTTTATTAAGAAAAAATCTCAAATCTAACTATGTCTTATATATATAATTGTTAATAAAATTAGTAAAAAAACTAAACGAATTTTGCAAAAAATTTGAGACTGTCAATTAAATGATTTGTAGGATTCAGCCATTAGACAAATTAAAAATAGATAATTGTTATTATAAATCCTTAAGGCATATACATAATAATTTCACATATACTGAGACTACGAATTAAAATGTTAAATATGAATTGTAAAATTAGATATAAAGAAATTTTCACTATATCTCCTCCTTGTTTGACAAAATACATATCTTCTGGTAGTGTGGCGAGTTGCCTGATGTAGCCAATATTTTCCTTTTGATAAACTTTTTCAAATTTATCCGACCTAAAAAATTCCAAAATATCCACTGGTCCATTGTGTTCATTGGCTTTGAACGAAATCTCCAGGATTGATCTATGAATGTTTTCAATGTTATCGTCCAGATCTTCGTTCTATTCAAATAGACAAATGTTTCAAACAATTTAAATGGCTTTAATTATGAAAAATTTCAATTAAGTTTTTCAAAATATTTGGCTCACAATTTTTCCTTTCATAAGGTTATTAATATGATCCCTCTTTTCTTTTATCGCATCACTGATAACTTCCAAATTGTGCAGAGACAGCCTTAGTGCTTGTCCTTTTGAATCAATCGCCTCGTTGAGGTCTCGAATCAAATCATCTTCAATCTTTAAAAGTCTGACAAAAAAATTTTAAATATAAATAAATTTCCAAATATATGTGATTCTTAACTTTTCATTATTTTATCTTCTCAAAAATTCGTATTTTTTAGAAATAATAAATGATTATTACTTTCTAAAGGTATCATCAATAGCCCTTTTGGAAATTAATCTTTTGCTTTCTAAAAGTCTTAAACTATCTCTTATCTTGAATTGCTTTTCTTCATTCTCAGCAAAACATTTTTCGATCAGATCCAAAGAGGACGACAAAGTACTTTGAATGTCATTACTTTGCAACTTCATATTTAACTATAAAAACCTAAATTTGTAAAGAAAGTGCAAATTCATATAAACTTACATACCTTATAGATTGGTTTTAGAGTAAATAATGTAATTTGAGGATATAATATGTTGGATCAAAAAAATTAAATTTAGGAAAGTTTTGCAGAAAATAAACACACTTGAAAGTCAAATTAAAACTTTTTAATAATAGAACACAATATTCTATGACAAATTTAGCAGCTAGACTTTAATTCGAACATAATTTAATAAATTGAGCCTTAAGAAAAAAGAACAGTTTATATAAAATACTTGCTATTTGACATGAATTAAAATATTATAACTATATGTTTATTTAATTTTAATACTCTCTTCTAAAAAAGTGACATAAGCGCCATGTATAATATATATTTTTTTAAGTTATAAAAGTAATAAAAATCCTGATTTAAAATTACGTCATACTATTAATAACTTTTAATAAAAATCAGGTGTTCTTCAGTCTGTAATTTAGTCTATGAAAACTAAAAAAAAATTGAAAATTAATTAGGGTTTTAGGTTTAGTGGGGTCATGATGACCCCAAGCCATTTAAACCTGGACAAAGCAACTTAGGGATTTTTATGGTTTCCTTATTTTACTATAAAAAAATTCATCCTAGAAAATCTCTGCAAAGTTTGGTTTATTTTTATCAAACAGTTCTTAGGATAAAGAGTGTTTAGATGCCCGGGATCATCGGACCCCACCTTCTAATAAAAAAACTTTCAATCATTTTTTTAAATATATTTTTAATTTTTTTTTCTTAACCTATTTGCAAAGAACTTTTATATACATCTCCTTTTATATGAGATATTTTAATTTCAAACTTAGATTTTAAGATTTTATTTTTGCTCGTGGTATTTCAAAGTGCTGATTTGCGTAAATTATCTTGCGCACTTTAATATCTTAACATGAACTTTTTAAAGTGCATATCTTTGCCTGAAAATGTTATATGAATATAACAAATACAACATTTTATCCAGTGGTCCCAAATAAATAAACTAGTTAATATTATTAAAGCTTAAGAATTTAATAGAGTAAAAATCATAAATTATGAACTTATATTAATAATGTCTGTTTACAACTTTCTTCTTAATCTAAAACAAATCAAATTTAGACCTATGATGTCATTTTTTCAAAATTTACTTCTTATAAATCATATAATGTATGTTTAAGATATTACATGTAGTTTTTTCCATATTCTTAAATCTAACCTTCTATGATGTATTTCTATTATGAAAGTTTAAAACCAAATTAAAAATTATTTTAAATAATGGATTAAGAACAGTAGAAACTTTTCTGTTTTAAAAACTAAAGAAAATTTCCTTAAGTTTAGACAACCATTTTTTCTTTTAGGGTTTCTGCCAAATTTTCTACATTTATTGTTCCAACCTTATTTTATGGGTCTTATTATTCAAACCATAAAATTAAAAATTTATTTTTGTTATCAGCCAAATTGGTCACATAGGGGGAAATTTTAAGGGTGGTGTGGATTAGAGGTCTACATGGGCCGAAATTTCAGGTTCAGGCCCGGCCCATACCCGCACAAATATTATTTTTTCCCGCACCCGGCCCGCCAAAAAAAGCCAAAAATTGCACCGCATCAGGCCCGCACGAGTAAAAGCAAGTCTAGGTTGTTTCAAAATTATTTATTTGTATAAAACCATTTGTATTGTTCAAAAAATAACTAAGCTATAGCATATAAAATCGATTTTAATAATTTAATTTGTCATTTAAAAATAAAAGTCTATCTATTCTATCATTCATTAATTTTGTTCTTCTCTGTTCTATAAGACTTGCCTTTAATGTAGATTCACTCGTAGCACTGGTGGCTGGAATTGACAAAAATTGAATAGCTAATTTTGTTAAGTTTGGTAGCATAAGCTGGTGTTCTTTCCACCAAAAACTCCTAGCTGAGCATCTTCAGATTTTAGATTTAATTTAAGATAA
Source organism: Gordius sp. MW1 (assembly GCA_964036665.1). Lineage (NCBI taxonomy): Eukaryota > Metazoa > Nematomorpha > Gordioida > Gordea > Gordiidae > Gordius > Gordius sp. MW1. Next base: position 820,319 of record OZ038528.1, read on the forward strand.
GTATCAACTACGTTGAATTCTTCAATTTTTCCGTTTTATTATCCTCCCAAATGGAGATATCCATATCTGCCTCACCAATAGATAATTGTTTAGTGTTGCACACCTGAGCTGGAATGCTCATAGGGGGACGACTTATGCAAGAAGAGCCAGGATCTTCTTGCGTGATTTCTATAAAAATTCTCTTACTCTAGTTTTACGAAGCTCTTTCATCTTCGGGTACTAATTTTAACGTGCAAAACTTAGGAACAAGAAAGGTTGATATTTAATGATAAATATGGATCATCATTACTAGAAGATGGATACAAATTTAGGATGTTTTTTAATGATGTATAGTAGGGTAAAACTTTATAGATTGTTGGTGTCATATCCACTTCTAACTCTATGCTTGACTTTTAATAAGGTGAAAGCTTATTAATTAACATCTTGATATGTTTTTTTTAAATGCCTTCAAATTTTTCCGTTATATCTTTGCCAGATGAAAAACTAATTATTTCATCATACATCTCATGCATACTTTTTAACATAATGTTTTTAGGTTCCACCAGATTTTTGTTCAAAAAAATAAATTTTTTTATCATCAAGCTAATGAGTGCATTTTTTTGTTTCAATATTATAAATATAGTATAAACTTAAATAAATTCAAATTTTTTCACTTATCAAAGCCCAAGCCCGGTCTGCACTTTTTTATCGCTCAATTTTAGGCCCGGCGGCCGGCGGGCAGGGCTTGGGCCTGCGGGCCGCGGGTCGGCCCGGCTCATGCAGACCTCTAGTGTGGATATAAATTTATAACCACTTAGTCAAATGACCATAATAACATATTAATTTACCGATAAAAGTTAAAGTATTATGCTTTTAAAATTTGAAAAGTCTACATTATAATGCAACCGTAGCTATCTAATGGGGTCATCATGACCCCCTTTACCATCCGTGTTAGGATTTTGACCTGACCAACGGAACCAAAAGATCTTAGCTATGGCCTAAAAAAACTTTTTATACTTAAGAAGCTTCATATGCAAGCCGATCTTAGAAATTAAAAACTTGAAATCTCTCATTTTATATTGATGATTTTCTTCAGCTCCCTAGGTATCAGCCCTCATTAAAATGCTTTAATACGGTTTAGTTTACTTTGAGACTGAAATACTGTTCATTAAACTAAATGTAACCGTGATTTTTATATTAATGAATTTTTGTATTATTTTTTGGTAAAATGCTTATTAAAACATAAAGGTATGTCTGTATTAAGATGAAGTATATACATCGGTCTGGAGTGGAAAGTTTCTTTTATGTTGATCGGATTTATTTTAGTAGTTTGTGTGCACTCATCCAAGAAAGGAGGGTGTGAAAGGGCCCATTCTGTAGAAACAAAATCAAAAATGGATAAATCACAAAAAATGAAAAGCGTTAATTTTTATTTTGTTTACTCAAGATGGGCTCCTATGGTCCGAAATATAGATTTCCATTTCCCTCAACACATTTAGCGAATGCAACATTACCACTTAACAACATGTACATTACCTGCCATTTTCTATTTATTCTGCATTTGTAGAGGGAGGGGGTGGGGGGTGTTGTGTACAATCAATATGTGAGGTTGATAAGAACATATATTATTAAAAACTAATGTTTTCCAACTAATACCCTGCTCAAGGATATAAGGAACTAGATGAACCCGGCAAACGTTGTTTTGCCATTTACCCGGGTGTATTAAATTATGTTGGAATTTTTATATGATGATAAAGCGGTTATTGAAGTAAAAATAAAGTTTGATGTCTGTCTATATGTTCTACTTCAATTGTTCTATTTCCGTATAAAGTGCAACGCGTACGAATACTCAAAAACTACTGCACCGATTTGGCTCGAACAAATCTTAAAACATGCTCCGGAGTGTCAGAAATAAACTGTGAATTTTTGAGCCAAATCGGTCTGGTAGTTTTCCAAAACATAGTTTCATTTTTATATATAAGATTAAAAACAATAATACAACTTCAAAATTAAGATCGCAATCGAACAATAAAGGGCATCCAGACTTTACAAAGTATATACGAGGGAGAGTGGAAAGGGGAGAGTAGGTGGATTTTATGTGAGGCCTGGATTTACTCTACATCTTAAATACATTTATAAGGGCCATTTTAAGAAATAGCAATTATAATCGTTTAAAATAAAAGTTATGAATAGGTAAGTAGCATACAGTAATAAGTATTATGAATCATAGTCTAAAAATGTCAAATAGCTTTATGGTATGATTCATTATGTGTTTGCATCTTTTGTTCTTATTAGAAATAATAGATAGGCATAATAATAATAATTTATTCATAAGGGCAGAGGTGTGGAAACTAAATGAACAAAGGATGATTAGAAGGATAAGAATAAAAACATATGGTTATTACCAACTCGGATTTGGCTAACAATATTAAAATATATAATTATAGCAATAATAAATCTGTAGCAAATGATATACAAATAAAAGTTATACTAAATTAAACTATTCTTCTTTCACGTATACACATATACGACAGTTCTATAATTGAATTCCCGTTTAATTTATAAGTAATATTTCTAAAATCCTAATTTATTCACATGATTTATAATATTAGAGCATGCAACGTTATGAGGACCAGAGCCCATGGGCGTACGCAGGGGGGGGCAGGGGGGGGCGGCTGCCCCCCCCCCCTAATTTATGAAAAAAAAAATTTTTCAATGCAAAAACATTGAAAAATTAAAAAAAATTATGTTTTGCCCCCCTCTAAATGAACTTTTGAACGTTTTGCCCCCCCCTAATTCAAAACCTGCGTACGCCCATGCCAGAGCCTCTGCTGAAATATATATGTAGCCAGGGAGTGTTATTTTTCCTTATAAACAGAAGTGGTCTTATGTTAAATATTGTGCTATTTGCCTTAAAAAACTTAGGATTAGCTTTCTCTCTTATATGTAAAGATTGAAAAAGTCATCTTTGTGAATAAAAGACGGCTTAGTGAAATATTTTTGAAACAATTATTTAAAAATACTAAAATCATAATATATAAACATAAAAGAGCGCTATAAAAGTAAAATGTCACTCTCTTCCTCTTTTAAAAAAGGAATTTAAAAATTAATCCATCACAATTGCGATTGGATGTTTTAATAAGAATACGGAAAAATATTAAGAGGAGATATTCTGCCTGCTTTTTCAAAAGGCCATTACATTTTTTAATAAGAGTTAGTTCAAAAAACCTTTTTTTTATTCAGCTTGAGATCTTCGAAGAGGTTCATATAGATCATAGAATTCTGGGGGCTGGTAGGAATACATGATTTAATTCATTATTCTTCGAATATTTGAGCAATATATTCCCTATAAAATCAAATGGAATTTTGTTAATTCAATAACTCAAAACTTGTGCATGCTGGCAAATCTAAAATGAATCTTTATGAAACCCAGTATGACTATTTCTCATAATAAATGGTCTGCATGGCCCGGTCCGACACGCGGGCCTGGCTTGGACGGGCTTCTGCTTTAAAATAAAACAACGAATTGTGCCTGGGGGCCGTAATATAACCTAGAGGACTCGAGCCGGACCTAAATATACGTTAAGCCCTTTAAAAGCCCGTTACAAAATTATCGCATTCCTGGGAAAAGGAATATGATTTGCGAATTTTGAAGGAAGAATTCTTAGGAATTAATTGGGGGAATTTAAAGAAATATTGGGCCGTAAAAAGATAAATATTGGGGGATGGCCGGGCTTAAAGCCACTAAATAAAGATAACTTTACCGCTCTACATTTCGCCAATCTATTTTATCACGTAGAAAAATTATATTGTGTATCAATCTCCTTACTACAAATCACTCATCCGTATTCATGTTGATAAACAATCATATATGGGGAGAAATAAATAACACAAACGTATAAGCGCGTCGGGGGGGGGATAACATACGCGTACTAGGAATTAAATGTAAAAGAATAATAGTCTACGCTATGAGTGTACAACGTGTAAGATTAAAAGAGTTGTACCGCGTGTTGAACTCTTAACTTTTGAATAAGATAAGATGGGGGGGGGGGGGGGGGGGGGGTGTGGGAAGATATCTTCATCGATACCTTTCCCTTTTAAAAGTCGAAGACTTAATGTATTTTCGATAGAGTTCTAAGAGTTCAGTGTTGTAGAGTGCAACTATCAAGGCGGCGTTATTAACATTATAAGTTTCAAACATCTGGCATCGAATACCAACTCTGGCCTTTGCTCACACGACGACTGATATATGTAAAAATCAGTGATAAAAAGGCAACGTCATGGCTAACGGATTTTCCACCAAATATCGCATTCCTGGGAAAAGGAATATGATTTGCGAATTTTGAAGGAAGAATTCTTAGGAATTAATTGGGGGAATTTAAAGGAATATTGGGCCGTAAAAAGATAAATATTGGGGGATGGCCGGGTTAAAGCCACTAAATAAAGATAACTTTACCGCTCTACAAAAATTAGTTAGATTTCAACAAAGGGTGTTTTTATATTGTTCTATTTATTATATTTTTGTTGTTTATGACATTAACAAGGAAAATTATTTTATATTTCCATCTTAATTCATTCATTCATCAATATCTCAACGCGCATTATAAGTGTCAATTAGAAATCATTTAAATGTACACGTAATCACATGGGCGTAGCCAGGATATAAAATTTTGGTTAAACGGAGGTGGGTGCAGCTACCCGTCATTTTCTCCGCATTTGTACCGTTAAGCAATATTGGTGTGAATTAATTTAATATTTATTAGCCTTATTACAAGTTTATATAAGATTTTATATAACTCCGAAAGAATTATTCAATAACAAATTTTAACCGTTTTTTTCTTCAAGTTTCCTTTATAACTGCTTTTTATTCACTCAAATTAGCCTAAAAAATTTGAAATGGTAGAAAAGCAAATGAAAAAATTGTAAAATAAGGGTTTTTAGAAGTTTAATTGGTGTATATGATTTTATGTATCCCTTTCCCTACTATTCTCGTAAAAGATATCTTTAACTGTAGGTCGCTTCTTTAAAGATAGAAGAACTCTTCTGACCGGAAATTATTGATATTTTATTAATTATATTTAATTATCAAAATTTCCAACACATATATATTGATTCATATCGATAAATATTTTTAAACGGGCTCGTGCTGGGCTCGGGCTTGGATAAAAGCGGGCCGGGCCCAGGCTCTCACATTTTTCTAACAAGCGGGTCGATTGACCTAACCTAATATTAAGCAGAATATAAGAAGATAAACAAATTTCTATGTATTATATATGCTACTTAATAGTTAGTTAAATATAAGATTTTTTTTTTAATATCCATTTTTTTATAAATGAAACTATAAAAAACTATAAAAATTATATGCGAGATAAACATTCGAAAATTGCGATAGCGTTGAAATGACAAGCAATTTAGTTAACAGATGAGATAGTAAAGAGCCTATTTTGCCAATGATGTTTATTAATATGTACAGTAATGTTAATTATAGAAAAGCTTTAATATTGTATTACAATATATGCAACAATGCGCATTACTATAATATTCAATTTAATTATTTATGCGTTAATCAAGAATTTAATCCATTTTTAACATTTGTCACTTGCATATTTATCTAAAATGGCTTATAATTATGAGAAAATACCTATATCGTACCTTCGCAATTACAGACCTTTTTGCGAGAGTCCACCCATTGCAAATCTTAAAAGGTTTGAGGCCTTGAACCACCACGAAGGAGATCACGTGATTCCACATCAAAGAAGGTTCAAACCGCCAAATCCGCTCCCGTGTCATGGTCATGTGAAGCCTGTATGGTCCACCGTCACGTGCTCACCACCTGAGGACGGAACTGGTGGTTGTGGTCAGGTGAATAATCATGTGACGGAGTTCGGGGAGACGCTGGATATGATATTCGAACCAAAGATGGATCGCGAGTTGTGGAACATACGATTCGAAGGAGATTTCGACACGAGCGGTACTTTGTTGACCCTCAAATCATTCGGGATGGCGGTGACTAAGGAAAGTTTTGTTGGTTCCTTACAAGGTCCGATTAAATTTTGCGGTTCGTTCACTTTTGCAAATCCCTTCAGGGAAGAATGTTCCGCGGATTTATTTCTTCGGTCCAGAGGCAACCTAAACCCCAACGTCATTCATAAATTGCCTCAGCCGCAACAGCAGGCTCCATCTTTTTCCAATACACCCGGTGTATTCATTCGCCTATTCCCACAAGCCATCTCGTGTAGGGGCAAACCCGAAACGACTCTATCCACCGAATACACCACGACCCTCAATATGAGTGCAGCTGTTAGCCCTCTCGGTGACGGGAAAATTAATATGGCGGCATCGATTGCGGGAGAAACGGAAGCGGAAGTGAGGAATGATATTATATTACCGGAAGTAGTTAACCGGTTCAGATTTACCCTAATTGATTACGGAGAAGCGTATTCACTCTTCACCAACGTGGTCGGTATTAAAGATGGCGGTGGGGATAATGTTGACGAAAAGTTGTCAAATCATCGCTACTATACGAGCATCCAAGAAATACCCCCAATCAAAGAGAACGTTCAAACGAGTGACCATTACTTGGGTCTCATAAATACGGGGAAAGCTGACATCATAGCTGATTACCTCAATGTCAGAAAATGTTAATAAAACTTAAAAATGATATTTCATTAGTTATAGTAATACATAATGTAGTTTAAATAATTTATTTGCCCTATCCAGTGGTCTGCAAATACTAATTTTTCTCTTAATATAGTCGGGCTCAAAATTGTCATAATTTATCCCTCCCGACTAGTCACTTCGCTTAATTGGCCTGATTTGATACGATGGAGAATTCTTTTATTGTGTTAGCCTCCTGCGAAAACTAAAATATGCTTATAAAAGCCAATCGACTAATAACATTTTTTTAATTAGAGATCATTATCAAAAATAATATTTGATGATTTAAATATAACTGCAATATAACATGCGTCACTCTGAAAAGACTTATAGTGTAAAGTATACTTAGAAATATTCAGTCCATTATTATATAAGAAAGTTGGATTTATTAATGGTGGAAAGAAATAGACGCGATGATTTAGCCTAAATATTAATTACGCTAAATGTCGTTAGCCCTAAATAAGTTTATTCAGGGTAATTTTCTAAATCATAATGCTATCAGGATCGGGAATAGACGTATTAAAACTTGAAGGGCCAATAAACCTTGAATCAAGCATATATCTGATTTTTACATAAGCAAAATATAAATTTATTATAAAATATTATATCAAGAACGTAATTTATATAGTTTTAAATAGTTCATAACAACTTACTTAAACTTTAAGTTTTAAAATTTTGATCAACCTTAGAAACTTACTTAGTTTTATGAATATCATTATAAAGTGTCCAACATATTTGTACTTATTATTTTATAAAATTTCCATATATCATTAAAGGCTTGCTTAAAAGCTCTAAAACGTTATAACCTGTCTAAAGCAATTAGACTACCTACATTCTATTATATCTTATTACGTGGGTCTAGTAATTAAAATTTTAAAATTAACTTTAAGTTATAAGTTTTGTGAAAGATGTTTTAAGAAATAAAGAATGGTCTTTGCTATCTATTTGTGAAGGCAGCACTAAAGATCATTTATTAATTCAAGCTGCCTATAAAAAGGCTAAAATTCCCTCAATCCTTGGGTCGTCAGATCTCTCACTTGAAGGTAAGAGGCGCCCTGACGGCTCTTCCTAGTCCCCTGGCAAAATGGCCTATCCCTCAAATGGGATTTTATTTGTATTGACTTATTTGCTCCTTCCGATTTTAATTACGACCCTATAGCTACCGCGCATCCAATATTTTTATCCTTGTTATTGCCTCGTGCTCTGGTTCCTTCGGTAAACGGGCAATGGATTTTTTTAAAGAAATCGGAGAACGCTCACCGAAATCTAACATATTCGCGTCCTTTTTACTTAGGCAACAACAACTAGGAATTTTGGTTGTACGATACAACTTTAAACCTTTGCCGACTATTAGCCTATTTTAGATGCTAATGTGATAGATTTTTGTATTTATCCAATGTGTCTTTTTTTGTATTACGCTAATATACGTAACTTTGATTTCGTTTAAATAAACTTTAAAAAAACTTTTTTTATAAACATAAAAATAATTTTATCAGGTATTTTAAATTACTGTACCCGAGATATTTTTTTATTCATGGGCAACTTCCTTCCGGGTCATGAATTCTAAGTAATTAGGTGATGATGGAAAAACCAATCAATAAATTAAAATCAATCAACTTGCTAATTTTTAGGGGTTCCTAGAGTATATTCAGCAATTATATTTGGATTTCTCAATTCATCATTAATTAAAAGGCTTGTCAATATGATGCCTGTGCCTAATTAGTAACAAACCATTAATTATGCCTTTGAGTGTGAATATTTTTGATATTGATAGATAAGCTACGATAGGTTTTTATATTTTAAATTCTTCTACCAGTGTATACACATCCTAACAAATAACAAATTGTTGAGCAAGATACATTTAATATAGTTTAAAAAATACTCCAAACGAATTAGTGATCGTTATACCTAAAAATTAAGCATGCCTATTTGTATAAAATGAATTAAAAATTTAGAATTAATTTTCATTTTTATAAAAAAAAGAGATAAAATAAATGAAATTTTATTTTTACTAGCAATGGCTAAAGATTGGCAAGTTAAGTTGAAATGTGTTTAGTTTAGATATTCAATAATAAAGCAATAAAGACAAGACTAGGCAGGACAGGACATATGTCCTAGAGCTGGTCTGCTTAGCGTGAGACAAAAGTTATAAAGCCTTTTAGCTTAATCTTAACAAGATAAACTTGTTATTGTAAGTAATTACTCAATAAACGCGATTAATATTCTACTACCCCCAAATTAAAATTATTTGACCGATTCTGTAATCCGGCCCATCTGGTCGGGTTCAGATATCGAAAAATCGGTCATGGACTTCATAACTTTATATATTTTAAATTCTTTTGTCGTTATGATAGTTCAATTTTTAACAATTATTAATAAACTATTGAGTTTAATCGTTTACAGGTGAATAACTCTATAATCTAGTCTAATTTATTTTGTTATATTTTTTTAATCTTTTAATACTGTTTGAAAATGAAATTATGGTAATTTGATAATTGCGCCGCCCAGAACCAGGTGACCAGCTACTCCGAGATTAAACCTTTTGATAAAAGCTGATGTTTCTTATCGATTTTGAGTTTTTTATTGATCTTATGGAGTCTAAAATGACCCCAAATCAGGATAAGACTACAGTATGGAGAGATGTATTGGAGATGGATGAAGCCTATATTTATGCAATTGTTTATAATTTTATATTATAATTTCTGAAATCAGATAAATAAGTAAACAAATTTTTGCAATTTTTAGAATGTATACTCAAGGTTTTTTAAAAGTTAAAAACTATTGAAAGTTATATGTTTCAACAATAATAATTACTTAAGAAATAGTTATATAACTCATCTCCCCTCCTAGAAAATAAAAAAAAATTGTTTTGAATATTTGTAGACCATTTATTTCGTATAGAAACGAAATTCTATGTTTTTTTATTAGAGCATATGACAAATTTAACCTTGGATTTTTTAAGATCAAATGAGGGAGTACTTTACAACTCTCTTAACTAGGACCACCTTTATCATTTTTTGAATACTAACATAAATTTACTGATTTTATACCTTTGTTTTTATTCGAAAATTAAACAAATTTCACAAAGGTATATACAAAAACATATTTATAAATAAAGAAATAAATTATAAAAAATTTAAAAATAAAAAAATATTAAAAAAATGCCGTTTTTCGTGTGTACTAGGACATCCGTGACCTCGACTCATTATAAGAGGGATAGACAACAATATTGTGAAACATAGTCTGCAATTTCATCTCAGCGCTATTTGTAACAAAAAAATAACAGGTCTCAATTGTCGTCTCATTAAATATTCATGAGATTTGCGACATAAAAAATTGTCACCAAATTTTATTTTTCTCTTCTTCTTACCACCTTGGCCCAGGTGATAAAATATAAAAAGTCACAAAAAAATATTGTTTTTTATACAAATGTTTCTAAAAATAATTATTTGTAAATATAAAAAATTATTTTAAAAATTATTTTTTATATATCTTGCAAGTTAACATTTTTTAAAATTAATCTAAAAAAATTGTTTTGTAACCTTTAGTATAAAAAAGGCCTTGGCACATAGGTGTTATGAGAGAGTCAATTTTCCTTTGTTTGAGATTTAAAGATTTTATGCGAATCATTAAAATGCTTTAAGTGAGGTCGTGTTATATATTTTAACCGCAGAATATCATAAATTCACATGGATGTGAAATTTTATTATTTAAGTTTACCATGTAAATTTTTCATTTTTTCATACACTCTAAAAATGGAAAATTAAAAATATATAGTAAAAATAAAATATTTTAAAATTTAAAAGACTAATTTAGCTTATTTTTAAGTTATCCGTAATAAATTTTCAATGAAATTTTAAATAAACCACCTTCATTGGACTTTACAACTAATCACGTGTTTATTTATGGACCAAACGCACGAAGTATAGCTCTATTTGAAGTTTTTTGACCTTCCAACACATTGTTTACGATTCAAAAATATTACTGAAAAACTTGGAGGCCATTAAATGAAATTTATCTTTTTAATTGCTCCTTTATTGGCTAAAGACTGTTATGTGGGGGAGGGGGGGCTTGAAGGGGTTAATTACCCCCTCCCTTAACGCCCCTTTTTTAATTAGGTTGTATGAGTCAAAAAATGCAAAAAATTTACAACGAACTTAATTTGTTTTCGTTATTTTGATTTTTTTTAAATATTTTTCCTCGAAAGTAAATTTGAGGAAATGGTTATTTCGTCTACTTATTTACGCCTCCACGACCATTAAACACTCGAACTCAATTAGTGTGAGAGGGGGAAGGTGCGCAATTTAGTTAACAGGTGAGATAGTAAAGAGCCTATTTTGCCAACTTACCTTTTTCCCCGGCAAATTTTTAAATTCACCAATCAATCACTACTATTAAATTCCGCCAAATTACATTGGCCCATTTAAAATTTAGAAATCGCCCCTAAACCTAAAATGGCGCCAAAAATGTTGATTCCTGTACCGGCTCACATTTTTATCACGTGAGTCACGATGAACTAACACCCCCCCCCCCCGAACCCCTCAAATTCTGATTATTATTTCATTCACTCAATTATTCTTTCCCAGAATGAGACTGTTTAAATAGAGAACGATAAATTTAAAATAGACGAAAATTGTTTGTTAAAAATGACAAAAATGTCAGCAATGTTAGCAAATTACGTCAATTTATTTATTCCCTGAGAGACACATACGTACACATCTATCTAACAGGTGAGTTAGTAATATACCGACATAGGTCTAGCCGAAGGGTGGGGCAAGGAGGGGCGGTTACCCCCCACCCCCTTCTAATCCCAATCCTGGCTATGCTTATGCATACCAATATATTCTTCATTTACTAATATTTTTTCGCGTTATTTCATAAAAGTAGAAACCTAGGGAAAAAGTACGACAACTGTGTGTTGTATATGTTACACAACAAAAGTGAAGTGTCATCTATCCATCATTATATTGTATCATTGAAAAGCGCGAAGAAATATTTGTAGTAGTAAAACTTGACATTTTCCCCTTTCTCATTTATTTATTCTATTCCACTACCACAATCCCAATTTATACTGCGATCGGCTGTTACATCAATATCGACAATTTTACCAATCAATATAGATCAAGCATCACACATGAAAATTGGGCAAAATTTTAAAAATCTTATCCTATTTACAACTTCAATCATTGGCATAGTTTCGACTTGGACATGTAGCCAGGGCTCTAACGGGACATTTAAAGATGGCGATCTTTGTCCCCAAACAGCTGATTGTCGCTACGATCAGCTGGGCAGTTGTGAACACGTAACCATAGATCCTTGCACGTGTTGTCCTACATGCCCGGTCCCGGCCGGAAACAGCTGTTCATCAGCTGGGTCGCCAAATTTTGGAGGGATTTGTCAAAATGATCATTTTTGTATTCTTGATGGTGCTAAAAACCGGCATTCCTCCAGCCATAAGACCGGGATATGTTTGAGCTCAGGTTACAAATCACACTTTAATTTAAAACCTTAATTTTGTCATTTATTTAATAAAAAAATAAAAATAACCCTAATTTATAACTTACGTGACCTTAGCCCATTACATTTTTTTTGTATTTAAGCTATTTAATTTGACAACATAGTATTTCTATGATAAATAAATTACAGTTTGAAAAAAGCAATTCAATTAATAAGTTCAATTGTGATTGATTTTAATAATTTTGAAGATATTTTCCGATTGTAGGAAATTGTTATTGAAATTTGATACTTTTCAACTTGAACCTAATGATGACAATTTTATTATAAGTGTCATCTAACTATTGAAGAATTTAGTGAGATCAAATTACAATTTATATATTAGTGCGGAAGTAGGCATATGTTTATGCTATTTCTTTCACATAAAAAAATTTCAGGAATTTAAAAAAAGTTTATAAATGACTAACAATTATTCAAAAAATTTTATTTTATTAAAAAACTTAATTATTCCGCTTTTTTACTAATCATATTCATAAATTTTAAATATAAGTAATATTTTGTGTGCAAAACCATAGTTTTTCATAAAGAAAATTTTAATCTTTCTCTGTAAGAAATATGATATGAAAGAATAATAAAACTTGGCATGTATTATTATAGATATCAATTGACCTATGTGGTAAAAGTAATCTTTTATGAACTTTTTACTGAGATAAAACAGCAGGGGGGAGCAAAGGAAATTCCCTAGGGTTTATAAGGGATTTTGTCCAAGATTGCCTTGCAATGCTTCATAAAATGTTTAAAAATATTTATTTTTTTGATTTTAAAAATATATAATAACAAAATCAGGAAATATTTGTATTTATAATTTTGATACTTTTCTCCTATGTTTGCGATTTTAAAGAAATCAAATTTTTCATACATATTTAAATGCGAGATAAATTATTTTTTTTTACTTTTTAAATAATAAGAATTAGTTTTTGGTCAATTTATTATTTTTAATTTTATTTATTTCCATAGTAAAAAAATATGAAAAAATTGCAATTTTCAAAAATGTCATTATGTTTTGATTTAAATTGTTTAACTCTAAACTTTCTCACCTGTGTAAAATTTTAATTTGCTTTTGCTTTAATTTTAGCCCTTAAATTTTACGATTCCTTTTCAAGTCTTTTAATGAACCTCGATTAAATTTTAAAAACTTTTGATATCAAATTGGAAAATTTGTAAAATGTTTAATTTTTTACTATATAATTTTTATAACAAAAATTTAAAATTTTGGATTTATGATTATATTATTAAAATAAATAATTTTCTTTAATTAGATATGTTGGTTGATTTGCGATGTGATAACGGAACAAATTTTAGTGGTTGTACCATATATTCGGAGCAATGTATTTGTCAAAATGTCAAATTGTGTCCAAATTTAAGCGCCATTTTTCCATTTCCAGACAAAAAATCTTGTCAAGAAAAATTGAACAGTATTTTAAGTAAATTTATTATTTCAAAAAAATATTATATCCTAGGTTTTCATAGAAAATTATCATTAATTATAAAATTACGCTGTATTATCCAGCTTTTTTCACACGTACCGAAAAGTTTTTTTTTCTCTAAATTTAATTATAATTAACCCTTTCTTTTGTTATCTAAAAAATGAATTTCTGAATTAAAATATAATTAATTTATTGTTTTATTTTATATGAAAAATACTTTTGAGATTGTTAAGGTGGTTTTTGACCTCAACAGGATTATATATTCATCTTGGAAAATTATTGCCCCCCCCCAGCAGACCTATTGTTTTAAATTTAATCGTTGGTAATAAAAAATTAAATTTACTTTTTTCCCCTTTTAATTTCATTCTAGCTTAACAATTATTTCCGGTTAAACTGTTGAGAAATTAAAATCTATGGATCAAGCAATATTTCACAAAATTTGTTAATAATATTTTTAAAAAACTGGATAATATATTTTGGTAAAATTATAAATTTTATTACAGGAATATATATATAAATTTTATGCTCTATTACTTTCAAAATTAGTATTGAATCTTAAAAAATGTTTAAATCTAATTTATTATTAACTGCTTCCGTGGTTTCTATTCAAAAGTCTTTTTAAAAAATAAATAAAAAGGGTACGAGCTGGATTCGAACCCACCAAGTGATAAAGATCTCCGATGTCCAAGCGATTCGGTAGAAGTGTCTGGATCGGGGGCCCAAAACTCGATTGGATTTTCTAAGGAACTTTCTCTTCTGGAAAATTCTTCTCAATTCCATTGTAGGTGTGACATGAGGAAATGTCACGTGACTTGTAAGGGGAAAAGTGGCGGCCCCCAGTTCGACTTAAAATTGCTAAGCCCCGGCAATGATAAGATCCCGGGCAAATGTTGTCCTACGTACGAATGCTTACCTACTCCTCATAACAAAAGTATTATTTTGAACAAATTTTGATAAATATTATTAGTAAACAAAAATGTATTAAGATTATATACAATCAGTAGCGTAGGCTTCCCCAATGGGGGAAAAATTCGATAGGAAAATTGATTAAGATTATATATATGGTTTTAGTTAAAAATGTTTTTTAATATCTTCAGTATTATGTTTGTACTTAAAAAATGCATTAATAGTTATATCATCTTATGGGCCTAGCCAGCAATGAAGTTAGAGGGGGGCTGATTTAAAGAGGGGCAAAATGATCATTTTTGAAATTTTAGCCATAATTTTAATAAATTTCAACAAATTTTTGGATTTAGAGGGGGCAACCTCCCTTTCCTGCCCCCCCCCCCCTGGCTAGGCCGTGGCCCAATTCGCCTGTGGTCTTTCTTCTAATGAGCAATTTGCAAAGTGCTCTGCTCCTTATAGTTTTTCTGAATCTACCAATCAGGGCCATTGTTAGTAGTAGAGATAGGCTGGGCCTTTTAAGCTCAATTGGCCCCACTCAGGGGCGTACGCAGGATTTTATTTCGGGGGGGGGGGGTTTCAAAATTTTTCTTCAAATATCAAAAAAACTTATAGGAACTTTTTTTTGCATTTTGATTTGTA
This sequence comes from Gordius sp. MW1, assembly GCA_964036665.1. NCBI lineage: Eukaryota > Metazoa > Nematomorpha > Gordioida > Gordea > Gordiidae > Gordius > Gordius sp. MW1. The sequence goes on from OZ038528.1 coordinate 835,441, forward strand.
GCGTCCATTTAAGTTAGTCCAGCCAAATTTAGATTTTAAAATCTCTTGAGGCTGGTGTAAAGATAATGAGAACAAAAAAAGCTGATATGGTATGAAGAAATTATAACACAACACATAATGTTGATGTGAAGTCTCACTTGGTAATTCTCCTTTATTTGTTCTAATAATTAAAAAAAATTATCTCGATAATAAATACCCACTTTTAAAATTAACATGAAATTCATCAAAAAATATTTTTTAGTAGTTTTTCCTTTTCAACTTGACAGCATTTAATGCCTTTGATAGGTGAAATTTAACATTTAAGGTTCTAAATTTGTTATTATAATAACACAAGCGTAGGCGAATTTAGAGTCCTGCAAATTGTTTTTCATTGGATTTAGCTCAATCCAAGTTTGATTTTTTATTATGCCCGTCCAAAAAATTATGTTTTAAAGCCCTTTTAATTAATAAACAAATTATAAATTCAGAATCTAAATTTATCTCGTAGCATGCAATAAAGTTAATTGCTATTAGTGAGAAAAACTATAAAAATTTCGATAAATGATTTGTTGAAGATTGAATTATTTTGCAACGATTATATCATCGTATTTTTCAATTTAAAATTATTTGCTTCGCAGTTAAAAAAAATTATTTAAAATATAATCTGATAAGCCCGATTTAGTAGAATCTAAGATTCAGGAATCTATACGAGCCCGATTGGGGCTCAAAATAAATCTAAAACTAATTTTTTTATAATTCTTAATTAGTTGATACTTGATAATATTATTATTTAATTGATATCGTCATTTCTGACGTTCTGTAACTTTCTGTAAATCTTTTTATTCGCAATCGCAACATTATTCCCAATAAAAAAAAGATTTAGGAATTATCTTCTCTGTTACTTATCAACGCAAATAATTTTTTAGCAATTCATTTATGTAGTAAAGTAAAAGTGAGTATAACGCCGCTATCGTACTTATTAGATTTTATAATGCATTACATAAAGTTTATAAAATTTTGTTCCCGCGGGGGGGGGGGGGGTTGAACCCCAAAACCATCCCCTTGCGTACGCCACAAGTCCCACTAGTAGGAAATTTACAGAACCGGCCCAGGCTCGAGCCTTAAGATTAAATTATAGGCCCGGCCCCATACCTACGCTTCTGCATTAATTAATTCATTTATTCATTGATTTGAAGGTCACGTTAATTGTCGTGATGCCATTTGTCCGCACGACGAGGCTGAATTTGCTTGTTCAAGCGATAGTATTATTTTACCCAGCCTTTTTACCCACGATCATTGCTGCCCAGTTCCTCAAGGGTTAAATCCTTTTATTTATTTATATATTTATTTATTGCATATATTTATTTATTTATTTTTAACCTACAGATGTCAATGTTTAAAGGATCTATGTCAATCTCCACCCATATGCAAGGACGGACAATGGCCCTCATTAACATTTAGAGGCAATGGTATTCCTGGCAGTTGCTGTGATGTATTCACTTGTCAGGACATTGGTATAAAACAATTAATAATAAATTTTAATCATTTTTACCTATAAAGAATCAAAGAGTGATATCAAGGAAGATTTAAATAGTTGCAAATCGGGAGATGTTTTATACGAGAACGGGGCAAGGTGGGACAAGGATCCCTGTGTGACATGTTATTGTCGAGCTGGCTTGACATTTTGTCAAACTAAAAATTGCAGTTCCGAATATTGTCATCTTCACACCAACGACACTTGCTGTCCCGAATGTCAACCTAAAAGTAATATAGGACCTATTTTTGATTTATTTTTTATTTATGTCTGAACTAATAGAAAATTACTCAGTTGAAAAACTTATGGGTATTGAGCATATTTTTTATTGTAATTCTTAATATAAATCAAATTAAAATGGTTAATTACCCTTTAAATGGTCAGCCATGAGCTGCTTCTTCTTCTTTATCAGTTATTTGGTCCCACAGTCGTGGGGTATGTTTTGATAATTTTCTTCCATCTTGACCGGGTGAGTGCCATATCTTGACAAATCACTTTTGTTTTTATTACTTTATCGACTTGCCCTTTCCACGTGACACGGGGTCGTCCTCTTCCTCTCTTTCCCCGTACCTCCATGCCCAGTACTTTTCGATTTACGTCATTCGTGTCCCTTCTTAGTATATGCCCATACCACCTTAGCCGATTTTCGGTAATCATGTCCGCCATAGGTTGAATACTCATTTTTGTTATGAGCAGGTCATTCGTCATATGGTCGAGCTTAGTATACCACAAGCTCCACCCTATCATTCTTATCTCTGTTGCTTTTAATAGCTTTCCTTCACTATACTTTCATTAATTTATTACTTCACGAAAGTTCAAATATATTGAAAAATTATTACATTCCCAACGCCTCCAAAAAAGCGGCCATTTTGATATTATCTTAATTTTAGGGGTTATGTGTGTTTCGGAAAGCGGGATAAAATATCAGTCGAATGATACCTGGACCGAAAGCGATTGCGTCCATTGTACTTGTAATGTAAATGGTAGAGTAGAATGCATATCTCAAATGTGTGCCCTACCACGGGATTGTGACCCTGACGATATAGTTAAAATTGCGGGAGTTTGCTGTCTCATTTGCCAAACCAATGGTAGGCTTATAAAAAAATTGTCTTTAGTTTATATTCTATTTAAAAGTTAGCAATGAAATCACTAATGCAAATCCTATCAAGCACACTACGAATGGGACATTATCAAATATGGCATCTTCTCTGGCACCAAATTTACATTGTCACAGTAAGCAACTAAATTTGTATTTTGCACCCGAGCAAACTTGGGCCGAAGACTGTAGACGTTGTTATTGTATGGATGGAATCACACTATGTACCCTCCTATCCTGTCCCATTCCCAAATGCGAAAAACCATTTTATTTGCCCGGGGACTGTTGCCCCTTGTGCCCAGGTAAATAGCATTCATTCATAAATTCATTCGTTCACTTTATTATAGGACTATTGAAGGCAGCGCCATACTCAAATTACACTGAATGTAAGGTTTTGAGGTCGCCGTATGCCAATGTTATTTCGGACGTACCATCATTAGTCAACGAGATGATTGGCGTGAAAACACTGGATAGTTCATATTTCTATCCACCTAAACTTAGCAACGGAGTTTACGATTCGTGGTGGATTGATGATTGTATCAATTGTATTTGCAGGGATGGAATAGTATATTGTTCCGTGTCGGAATGCAAACCCACTCCTTGCCATTTCCCCCAAAGCTTTAATGGCCCAACTTCTTGTTGCCAAGGCTGTCTAAGTATTTTGCATTCATCTTTTGCATAATTACTTTTCTGTGTAAACTAAAATGCAGAGACAATTAGATCATTATGTATATATTTGTGTTAGATGAAATTGAAAGAAGAACCTCGCATAAAAATCATGACCGGGCTCTTGCCATCAATCCCAGCTCATTTTGTAAGTCAGCTGATGGCCAATTGTATGCCAACGGTGCTCTTTGGTACCAGGACCCTTGTAATAGCTGTAAATGTCACCTTGGTAAGGTTAAATGTTACAGTACCATATGTCCCAAACAATATTGCGACAAACCGCTCCTTCAAAAAGGCAAATGTTGTCCTCTTTGCTTGGGTATCAATTTATTGATTAAGGAATAATATCAATAACATTTCATTATACTTAAAAACATGCTTAAATCTAATTTTATTTATATAAATGCTGCGAGCTTGTCATATTTACAACAAATATAAAAAACATAACACTCCTTTGTTTGTTTAATAATAAGATAAGATCACCCATAACGAATATTTAACGAATCGTTGAACAAAGGTTTATTGTGTTATATATTAGGTAACGTGGGCAACATACCGATTGAAGTTGACGCCATAAGTAAATGCTCTTATTATTTATACAATCTAAAATTGATCACCTTAGTTATTTAGAGTCATTCAATTTTATGCATTTAACTCAGATACCTTAAGCACGACGCCTCTTGATTCGATCCCAGACCAGGACCAAAGCAATGATAAATGGCATATAAACTTACCCGGCATAGTGTTTTACAAGAGGAGAGCTTACTTTAGTTATGAATCGTTGCCTTTCCTTTTACTCCTAGTGTTGTGCGTCCTTCTCCTGTTCGTCGTTGTTTACCTGCTTATCTACATCTACGTGAAACGCGACAAATTGATCGTCAACCATAAAAAACCTCCTAGTCCGAGAGTCAAGAAATTCCGGTTTTTTAAGCTTTCACCACATAATCTACTGAAAAAGTCTTTGCTCCTACACTCCCCCAATCTCAAGGAGTCATCCACTTATAAGCAAACCACTGAAGTACAAGGTGATAATTATACAGCTTTGGCTTCTATGCCTGATCTCGAGGATCCAAAATTGGAGTTGGAGGAGAATAGTGAAATATACGAACTCAAACCGACGGAAAATTATAAGATTTATGCCATAGATTATGACACTGATTCTTATTTAAAAGGTTTTGAGAATTTTACGGGAGAAAGTACAAAGGATGCAAAAGCTGAAAGCTGTGATAAGACTATGTTATCTGAAGATTCTGGTCTAACACAATCTAGAAATTCAAGTCATAGCGAATCTTGCAAAAGCAGCATTTCATCGTTCAACAAGTCCTATTACTGTTTAGCACCCCAAAGAGAGCCCCACGAAAATGATTTATTGGTAGAAAAGATGGTTTGAATAATTTAATATTAAAGCTCAAGTTAGTAACTATATAATTTTTTAATTCTTTTGCTTGAAAAGTAATTACACACACACAACACACTTAAAAATAGTAGTTATTTTTATATATCATGTACATTTGTTTGTATTAAATAATCCCCATATCAAGTGTGTATTAAAATATTATTATTACATGGTAGATTATTGCTCGGTATAAGCGCGTATTATTTATTTTTACTACAAAAAATATTGAATTTATTTATAAAACTAATATATATATTACGAATATATTCTTCAATAAAATACTTGAATTAAATATTGTACTAGATTGACTTTATTTGATAAAAAAATGCTTTATTATAAAAAAGTATTAAATATATGAGATTAATAAAAAGATACAAGAACGAAAATATTTAATAAAAATGATACAAGACATTATCCGATTCTTCGTCTTCTTTAAGGGCATTGAAATCAGGGAATGAAAATTAGAATTAGCGATGACGATGGGATTGATTTTTCTATTAGAAAACTATTCGAAATTTTTAAAGGAGATGAGCGTTTAATAAGTTCTTTGAAAATTTTTGAAGCGCTCTTCCCAAACGTCCCTTAGCAAAAAACGATAGGAATAAAATTGGAGGATCCTAATAAAACTGAATACCTCAAAGATTTACGATGCTCTGTCGATCCTAAAAAGGATAGTTGATTGGATTCTAGTATAATGTTTATAACTTTCACATATTTTGATTATTTATACTTATACCTCTCACATACGGAATATTTATAGATGATTTTTAGTCGTAAACAATACGCAGAAGAGTACTTTATTATGGACGCACTTCTTATGTATCTTTTTCGATATTAAATTGTGAACAATTTTATATTTGCGTTAAAATACAGCAGTTGAACTCCTCTCATCTACCCTTTTCTGGTAGCGCTATTTAATTACTTAGGCAATAAAAGGTCACATTAAATGGAAGCAAAATATAACTTTATGGGTTCACCACTGATTAGTTAAAACTATTATCATAATATATTTTATGTATTTAGAATTTATTTTTAAAATCAAAATTTGATTATCATTCCGGTTGTCTATCGCTTAAAGTTTTCTTGTGGAATATATCAAAAGCTGAAAATTTGTAATAATGCCCTCCAAAGTTGATATGTTCCATCCTTTTACAAATGGCGAAAAATAAGGTTTAAATAATTATTAAGTTTTTGCTAGTGCTATTTCATGACCCTATCAAGATTTAGTTTAGTAAATTTCTTATTGAACCCCAGTGTCTCACAATATTAGAACTTAAAAATTAGGCAAAACTTTGTTTATATAATTTAACAGCTCCAAATCACGTTACCCACATAAATCGATAGATCTTAATCATCTGTTTCCTTTATTTGTTGCTTTCACCTATCCATGATGAATTTAAGTTCTTATTGACTTAAATAAATATTTGTACTAGTCATTCAAAATAATAAATTATGAATATGGTGTATCACAAACGTCACAGCAGAATCGGCTTTGCGTCATTAAAATAAATTGTAAACTCTTATATTCTAAAGGCGAATTATATATTTAGGGTAACAAATAAATTATATAATCACTTATACCTTTCTCTTTAATAACAAAATTTGGATGCACATTTTAGTAGCTATAATAGCGCAAACTAATAAGTTCTGGTCTTTACATATAGATTTAATAGACATAGAACGTATACCCAAAATTATTTAACAATTGGTGTATCATCATATATAGCTTAGTCTGTGAATTTATTATAAAGGCAAAATACAATATGCTCGCTCCTCAGCCATTCATCTAAATCAGCTGATACCTAAAATGTTCTTAGATTACAAAAATTAGATTATTTTCTTATATAGCCATATGGACGAGCAAAATTTAGAATTTGAGTCGAATATCAATGAAGGGTTTGTGCGAATAAAGAAATCATACTTATCTGACATGGGTATATCAGATTTCGGAACATTTGATGAATGTATGGAAGATAGTGTTGTTGAACCAGTATTTGATCCCTATGACGAAGTGTCAGTTAAGGTATATAGGATGTTAATGTCTGCTAATTTTATTCAGAGACGTTTATTATGGGCTGCCCAAAATAACAGGATAGATATTTTGAAAGAAATTTTGGAAGATCCTAAACAAGATCAAACATTGTTCAATAATACTTTTGATGAGGATGGATATACTCCTTTGCATAGAGCCTGTTATAATGGTCATACTGAAGTTGTGAAGGTGTCTCATAAATATTATCAATAAAAATTTATCTCTATTATAATATAAGTATTATGTATATTAAAAAGATTAGTATTTGATAGCACATGGAGCAAATATAAGAGCTAAGACAAATGATGGTTGGGAGCCTATACATTGTGCATGCTTTTGGTCCAATTATGAATGTCTTTCATTGTTACTCAATGCTTCAACAGCTATACAAACATCTCATTCCACACCCTCTCAAGGTATAAATCTATTAATTTGAAAAATTTAGTTAAATATAAATACTTTTTTTACTCTCTGTCTGTTAAACATTTAATCAGTTTTATTGCTGCTTGATTAATTAAATTATATATATGAAATTTATTCATAAATATGAAAAATTATTTAAAACAATAATGTTAATTAAATATAAAAGCTCCAAGGTGTCATATAATCAATGCCTTGACTCATGGAGGTCTAACACCACTCCATTTAGCTTGTCAAAATAATGCGTCGAGGGAAACATTAGAAATTCTTTTATTACATCCAGCTCTTAATCCCATGATAAAAACTCCACAAGGAGATACGGGAAAGGATATAGCTCTACGCAAAAATGTTCATGCATATCTGTTTGAAATGCTAGAACCTTCCATTAATTCACTTTACGAAAAATCTAATAGTTAAAAATAAACTTTTAATCTATTTATATTTATTTATTGTTACCTGTAAGTCTTGCTAATGTGGTGTAATTTGTATTTACACTAAAATTGTATTAGTAGTATATAATTATTATACATTTTAAAAATCTGCTATTCCATGGCTCTTAAAATACTAGACTGACTTGTTGTATAAATACTAACCCTTTATTTATATTTAAGGGGGAAGGGCAGGGATGGAAGTGAAAGCAAAAAGAGGGCCTCTTAATCAAAAATTGGATGCACATTATTCTTTTTAAAGTGGAGGGGGGGGGTCAGTTTACCCTTAGTTTCGCTTAACTAACCCCCTTTCCCCCCCCCCCTTCCAGTTAAAAAACATATTCTTCTATAAAAGGGAAATCCTTATACATTTTTAAGCTAGACTTTTCTTTTGTCCTCTCCATGTAAGATGAATATTTTTGGTTTGAATTAATTAAAAAATGTATTACCCACTTCCTCACTAATTACCGTAAACCAAAATGTGATAGGGAATTTTGGCAATATAATTAAAAGTCTGAAATTTCTTAGATATTTAAAATGCATAAAGAAAATCAAAATATGAAGGGCCTTATAATTTCTAAATTAAACTCGAAATTGATGGAAGCACTAACTGCTTCCCTTACTCTTTTGTGTAAAAATGTGGCTTAAATTTCAATATCATCTTTGCATACGTCCGCCCTCTTCAACTGGTCAACAACAAATTTTCAATTCTAACAAAGTATAAAAAGTTCTGTGCTTTCGTCCATCTTTTTTCAATAATGTTTAGGAAAACTTAAATAACTCAGGTCTACAAATTTGACTTTGTGATTTAATCCCGCAATCAGACCAATAAAATAATCTGTTTCTAGTTTTTATCAAAACTTCTAGTTTTTAGATAAACGAGATTGAAGGGGCAAAAAATGTCTATTTTAACCTTTTTTGAGGCTATATTACCACGGCATTTTTAATTTATACTGAAAGTTATGAATTTATTCCTGTAGATTAAAGTTTCATCTATATGTTCATTATTTTACTTTTTTGTTTCACCTTAATAATAATTAAATTTATTCGCGTTTACGTGAACCTCGTTCCCTCATCAAAATTCGTCTTACTAAGGTTGGAAAATGGAGAACCTTACACTACATATTATAAACACGATGTTTGTAATTAATATCCCTTTCTCCTTCTCTTCCAGTCCCGCCCGCATATCTATCCAACCAAGCACACATGAAGGGGGCGGGAGTGGAGGAGAAAAAGAGGAGAGTATTGTCGAGTTCAACGTAATGATATTGCAAAAAATACTCATAAAATAAGTTATTTGTTAAATTTAATTTCAGCGATAAAAGATCCGCGAAAAGTATATATAAATTCTCTTTATTGGCGTTTACATTTTTTCCGTAAAATCAAAAAATATATATCTTATCAATAAGAGGGGTAATAAAAATTGTTTTAACTGTTTATGTCTTAAAGGCACTAAAAATCGTGACTCACCAAAACTAGGAGTAAAAATAACGCGTATGTGTGTGGGGGGGACGTATATATAAATTATCGGATAACACTTAAGTAAGAGGGTGGAGGATAGCACATGTATGTTAAAGGTGTGTTAGTAAACATAGCGTGTGTAGTATACTCCATTTTCAACCATAGTGGGACGAAACAAAAAATACTAAAATAATGGACATTTTTAAGGATTCATTCACAGGAGCATTAGAGGGCATGAAAAAATAATTATAATTGTTATAACAATATTTCGTCCTATTCAAGAACATCATCAGATTAAAACATAAATGAATTGATAAATAAAATTATACAATTAAATAGAACGTTCTATAGGGAGGATAATATTATAATGTAAAAATGGATAGAGGATCTCTTTACCCATATTTTCATCATTAGAAGGTTAAACCCAACACTCAAACGTGCCGCTTCCGCCACCTCACTGGCCCTAGATTTTATAAATGCAATCTTATTCTGTCGTATACTTGACTTGATGCGTTTGCTAAGGAAGCATGAATATTTAAAAGGAAAATTCTTCCCGCAGAGAAATGTTATTCCTTGTCCTCAGAAGATTCAGTGTATATTGAGAAAACCATGTTTTTGTCTTTCAAATTTTGTTGTTTAGGTTTATTTGCAAACATAAGCGTAACTAGGATTTACCATGGGTAGTGTTAGAAAATTTTCAAGGTGAAATTTTTTTTGTAAATATTTTTTTTAAATAAAAATGTTTTTTTTAAAGTGACAATAGCGTAAAAATAATAAAATTAAAATTCCAACTACTATTTATTTATATTAGATATACAATATAAAAATTGTAGAGAGGTAATTGGAGTGCGAATAAATTGAAAATCAATATCGACGATTTTTAAGAGAAACGCATTTAAAACATCTGAAGTATCAGGATTATATTGCCTGTGTACATAGAGCAACGTTAATCCGGTAAGCCTGAAATTAAAAAAAAACCATTTAGTTTACCTTTCTTGTCCAATTGTGCTTCTGTTTTAAGTCTTTTTGGCACTGTAAAACACTGCTCATTAGAGCACGTTGTCATAGGTAAGGTTGCTAATATATGGTAAAGAATTTTAATATTAGGATAAAGATCTAGTTTAAAGGCCCAATGTATTGGTAGGTAATATTTCTGGAGTTTTTAAAGGATGAATACCACGATTTAATATCGGATTCAAACTGCTCTCCTCATCCTTCAGATCGTCTTCATAAAACTTCGCTAATATTAAAAAATTATTTAATATTTGAGGGGAGAGCTGAACGGGGTCTTTAATAGTGTTGTTAATATGCTCGAATTGGTTCTGCTTGTATAGTGCTAACCTGGTAATAGGCATATATCTCCTACCATTACCATCATCACAACCAGCACCATGCTGCTTAATAACCCGGTTACTAGCCTGGCAGATTAAAGTTGCCATCGTTGCTGGTTGAGAGAGATGTAACTAATCGGGCATTTGGCAGATTGGATTGAAATAAACCGTGGTATTGAGCAGGGTTGTTTTAAACTAAACATGGTTTTTAGCAAATTTAATTTTAGCTTACTATTAGAGTTGGCAGCTGACATATAATGCTAATCAATATTTTTTAATCATATATTAATCCAAAAATGGTGATAAAAAAATTAAAATATATTATAAAGAACTTTGCCCCCCTCCCTTTATTTGCCCCGTTGGTTTGCCCCCCCCTATTTTTTACCCTCTTTCTCGCCAGAGGGGACGGGGGGGGGGGGTGTTTTGCCCCCCCCCCCCTTATTTTTTACCCTCTTTCTCACCAGGGGGGAGGGGGTGTTTTGCCCCCCCCCCTTATTTTTTACGCTCTTTCTTAACAGGGGGGAGGGGGGGTGGGGTATTTGCCCCCCCCCACCCTTATTTTTTACAACCCCCCCCCCCTCCCCTTTGGTGAGAAAGAGAGTAAAAAATAAGGGGGGGGGGCAAAACACCCCCCCCCCCCCTTGGTGAGAAAGAGGGTAAAAAATAAGGGGGGGGCAATACCCCCTCCCCCCTCCCCTCTGGTGAGAAAGAGGGTAAAAAATAAGGGGGCATAACACCCTCCCTCCCTTTTACTAAGAAAGAGGGTAAAAAATAAGGGGGGGGTCCCCCCCCCCTTGATGAGAAAGAGGGTAAAAAATTAGGGGGGCCCCCCCTTCTCTTTACTGAGAAAGAGGGTAAAAATAAGGGGGGCAAAACACCCCCCCCCCCCCTCCCCTCTGGTGAGAAAGAGGGTAAAAAATAAGGGGGGGGGGCAAACCAACGGGACAAATAAAGGGAGGGGGGCAAAGTTCTTTATAATACATTTTAATTTTTTTATCACCATTTTTGGATTAACATATGATTGAAAAATATTGATTAGCATTATATGTCAGCTGCCAACTCTAACATTAAGCTAAAATTAAATTTGCTAAAAACCATGTTTAGTTTAAAACAACCGTGCTCAGTGCTCACTACGACGGTTTATATCAATCCAATCTGCCAAATGCCCGGTTAGTTACATCTCTCTCAACCAGCAACCATGACAACTTTAATCTGCCAGGCGAGTAACAGGGTTATTAAGCAGCATGGTGCTGGTTATAATGATGGTAATGGTAGGAGATATATGCCTATTGCCAGGTTATGGTTTTAGCATTTTGGCATATTAACAACACTAGTCTTTAATATATCAACTCCCATAAGTATTTGTTGGTTTTTAGTGAATCGTTCATCTAATTCAGCTAAAACAGAATCCAAAAAGGGATTATACAACGAGATCCTGTATTATGAGACCTTAATGTTTGAAAGGACGTCCTTCTAGGAATAGTAATGAAAAAATTATGACTTTTTCCAAATATTGAAACATTGGTAAAATTTATAATCAGTATACCATTAATATACCATAAGTATTAAATATTTTTTGAATTTTATCCTTACTATTATCTATTTTAGACTTCACACTGGCAGTACCTAGAAAAATAATTAGATTTATAGTAAGTTATATAAAGCATTTTCCTTCACAAACTCTCAATAACCAAACTTACCAATTGTTAGTGTTTGATTATCCTTTTCCTCTTCTTCTTGTCCTCTTACAGAATTAGTACTATCATTTTCTAAAAAACTAAATTCTAGAATCTAAAGTGAGATAGTAAGTTTTTTTTTTGAATTGACATGCTTTATTAAAAAAAGTATTAAATATAAAGTAGAATTAATAAAAAGATACAAGAACGAAAACATTTATAAAAAAAAATAATTAAAGCACAATATCCCGTTTCTTCATCTTTAAGAATGGGCATTGAATCCATCAAAGAATAAAAATTGGATTTAGCAATCACAATTGATTGTCTTAGTAAGAAACTATTCGATAGTTTAGAAAGGGGGCGAGCGTTTAATGAGTTCTTTAAAAAAATTAAATGCGCTCTTTTCAAACGTCCCTAAGCACGACGAGACGATAGGAATAAAAACGGAGGTTTCCGATAAAACTGAGTATTTTAAGGATTTGCGATGCTCTGCCGATCCTAGGGGGTCGTGAGTATCGTTGGAGGGGGCAAACAGGTCAATACAGGTGTAGTCCCATTTTAAGAAAAGGCCTTTGACTCATGGGATAAGTGACGAACCGTCAGGACGCATCCGCCTTTCGAGAGAGGGATCTGACGGTTCAAGGATGGAAGAAACTTTTGCCCGTTTGAGGGCAGCTTGAAGCAGTTTATTCATTTTTTGGTGCCTACTATACCGGCTTTTGTTAAATTTACAATGCAGAGGGTGACGCGCTTCCTCATCTACAAGTGAATTACAAAGCCGGCAGGGGTATGGGGACGTGTATTTACAGCCCAAGCGGAGGGCTATGTTGAAGGACAGGGTAGGATTCTCTAAAAACATTCCCGAAAACTTACTAGGGTAAGCTTCAAGCCATTCATGACCGGATTGGTCGAAAGCTAATGACCTAAGATTGCAATGCTGTTTGGCGTCTTATGTCGAGAGAAGGTAAGCAACGGACCGCGACACCAAACTTGCATCCAAATCTTTTTGGGCATATGATTGTGGAATGTCAACTCCTAAATTGACATTCTCATTCCATAGAGATAAGGCTTGACTGATAGAGGGGTTGAGTGAGAAAGGGACAAGGTCGTTAATAGATTGTTTAAAAGAAAGGGAGGAGGAAATAAAGGCGGCTAAGGAAATCGCGGTTGGGGAGCGAATACCTAGACCGCCGGATTTTGTGGGAAGAGTGGCTTGAAGCCAAGTATTCGTGTTAAAAGAAATATTTAAAATTAATTAGTACTATCATTTTCTAAAAAACTAAATTCTAGAATCTAGAGTGAGTTTGAACAAATAGTAAGTTATCCTGATCACTAATTGTGATTGTTAGTGTTTGATTATTCTTTTCCTTTTCTTCTTGTCCTCTTACAGAATTAGTACTACTATCATTTTCTAAAAAACTAAATTCTAGAATCTAGAGTGAGTTTAAACAAATAGTAAATTACCTTGATCTTTAATTGTGATTGTTAGTGTTTGATTATTCTTTTCCTCTTTTTCTTGTTCTCTTACAGAAATAGTCCAATCATTTTCTAAGAAACTAGATTCTAGAATCTATATTTAGCTTATATAATTTATTTTTCACCCTGATCTCTAATCGTTAGTGTTTGGTTAGCCTGTTCCCCTTTTTCTCTTACTAAATTAGTACTATCATTTTCTAAACTAAATTCTATAAATCTAGAGTGAATTAAAATTTTTTGTAAATTACCCTGGCTACTAAATGTCTCCTTTGAAAAGTTAATTTTTTTAGGGAGCAGTTATAAATGGAATATCGTTTCATATTAAAATTTTGGAAATACGATAGGATGGGAGCTATTTAACTAAAATTTAAATTCAATTTCGAATAAAATTTATAAATTTTGAACATAAAAAAATAGAAAAAGCAACAAAAAACATAATAACACTTCCAAAATAAATTATAATTATCAGTAATATTTGTGTGCAAATACAATATAAAAATTATACTATTTGAAAAACATGGGTAGTGTTACAACCAAGGGGTTTGTCCCGAACCCTTAAACCCAAACCGGGTAAAACCCGATGTTTTACAGAACCCGAACCCATTTTTAAAAATACCCTTAAAACCCGAACCCGATGAATACAAATAAGGGTTCGGGTTTTTAATTCAAAAATATATCGTGAATTGAATATCTCAGTTTTCTCTATCATGACAATGTAACGAAAACCATACGATTGTAATTTAAATATTTTTATGTTTCCGGCATTTTTCATTCATTAATCGATACTAATTATCTCAAAAATTATTTGTAAGTATTTTATATATAATTGATATAATATAATTTCTTGAACCCGAACCCAATTCCTTAAACCCAAACACGAACCCGATTTCAAAATTTATGCCAAACCCGAACACGATTTTATTTTGGGCGGGTTCAAACCCCTGGTTCCAACCTTAAACTCTCCCTACGCCAATTTTTGTAAATATTATTCGAGACTTTGTTCATTAATTGTGGGCTTCGAAATATCAGCATTTTTAGCTTTAAAATGTAGACACTCTATAAACTCGAGATTGCATATTTTACCTTGTGGTCTTACTATTGGATTTTTGCTTGCAAGTGGTATACGTGGAGTGGCTACTTTTCTAAAATTGGGGTATCACAGAGTGATCTGTTTTCTCTGATGGAATCTAAAATTGCACGAGAGTTTTTGACAATTTTAAAATGGCGTGTCCTACAAAACAAGTGATCAATTTTACTTGTATAAGAATTAATATTTCCCTGAAAGGAAGCGCACTGCATTGGGAAGTAGAGAAGGAGAGGCGGTTCGCCATCTGTGTTCTTTACATCATTTAGAAAATCCCATTTATATTATTATAGCCCAGCGAGATTTGGCCAATCAAGCTGGCGTCACCATGATCCGTAAGGGCCACTGGGTTTAATAAAGATCTCCTATTATAATTGACACTGACCTGGGATTAAAATCTTTTAATGTCATTGCGATAAACCGAAAAATTCTTTAACATCTGTAGTTTATGATGGAGTTGGGGCCTAGACATTTATAATTGAAAATGTGCGCACACCCGCATTTATATTCTGAATTGGAATTCAATCGCTAACCTAATTGACACAAGGTAGGACGCCTGGTCCGAAGTGTGGAAACCCCTGTAGCTGATCGATCAACCAGGACATTTTATATAGTCATTTATCAATTAGCTTCTTGTTATTCTGTTAAATAGGCTCAGTTTTATGGAAACCAGAAAGAGTCCTTATGCCTATAGCATTAAATAACTATGCCTAGTATAGATTTGTTTATATAACTTTGGGAAGAATGGTATCCTATTTTGCAAGACTTTGAACTAGGAAGGTGACATGTAAGCTCAGTGTGTTGACAGCTTCTCCTCAAAGTAGTATAAACTCCTCGCGTGATCTGGATGTAACATAACAGCGACCCTCATGTTATAATAAATCGCTATGTTAAGCGCTTTCTTCTATTCAATCACGACATATTATTTTTATTAATTATTGAAAAGCTTTAAAGATAAAGCAATAAACTATAAAGAGAGCTTATGGTAACGTGTCCTTGATGCAAGTCACTTAACTAATGCTTACTATTTGGCAAACAAAAAAGACATGCATTTAAGTATGATGAAGTGAAACGAAATATAGTTATACGGCAAATGAATGTGGGGGTAAAAATAGCTAAATAAATATAATTTTAGTCCTTAATTTGCACAGCAAACTTAAGTAATCATGTCGGAAAAATGTAGCTCAATCGGGTTAAATTAATTTACAAATTTTGACCTTTTCCTTTTCTAAAGAATAACGAAATTGTTATATAGATTCTTTCTGAAATTAAGCAAATAAATTTTGTGAACAAATAGCTAGAGTCTTTTAAACCAGCCACAACCAAGTGAGTAATTTTTTTAACCAATCTAGAAAGGGAATTTATAAACTCAATATTAGAGCTATCAAATTATTTCGTCTACAGCTATATGCCTAAATGTATAACTTGTTTATAATTAATTATAATCTGTGCTCAGTATTTCAGTAAAAGGATGAAAATTACAATATTCAATAATAGTAATAATGTTAATAAATTAATAACCTTACCTAAAAACTATTCCTTTTGCAATTTTGACCCCCAAATAATTCCTTCCTTATGATTCTGCCATGATCTATGAGGCTTTAACTTATAAAAATTTTTTGTTCTTGCTTCTTTGTAACTTAGAAATTATAAATTTTGTGAAAATTTAATTATTGCCATAAAGATAAATGTCCAGGTAAATGATTAAACGATTTATATTATGATTTTGTATAGGTAAGAGCTTATCGGTACATCAATGACATTGGTAATAGCCCCAAGTATATAGAATATTTGCGAGATAATTTTTTGTTTTCATAAACATTTAAACTATGCATGCGCTTAGCTAGCATTGGGATTAGAGGGATGCAATAATAATTTAGGGTTGGGCTAAATAATCATTTTTTGAAATTTTAGCCATGATTTTAATAAATTCGAACAAATATGGGTTTAGAGGGGGGGGGGAACTGCCTATCCTGTCCCCCCCCCTTGGTTAGGTAATACTATGAGTTTAAAATATTGTATTTTATAAATAGCTTTTCAAAGCATTCTTCAACATAACATGAATAGTATACAGATAATTCATTAATCCGTTGCTGAATATATCTATTTTCCGGCATGTCCACTTTTAATAATAAGGCATGTTAAAATCCATTAAACTGAAGGGTTAACCACTTTTAGAAATGGCATCAAGTAGTTTGTTTTTAATCATTATGGTACCCCTATATTCAAATTCCATATTTGAATATTATATGGTCACTTATTAATATCCTTTTACTATTTTAAAGATATCAATTTATCGTCTGAGTATGATTTTATCATTTGTTGATAATTACTCGCGGTTATATAAAATTAAATTTGTTTTTTGGTGTCCCAATTCTCTACAAATTCCATTAGGTTGTTGTTTGCCTTTATTTATTTCCTTGCTTAATATAATATTATATTAGTATTTATAAGGAAGACGGCAGCAACAACATTCCGTTGCTTAGGTACCCAATAGTTGCAACATTAATACCAGCTGAGTTGTAGCAAACTTTTAAAAAAACTAGGTTGATGACTTCCTTATCTTTGCTGTATAGTAGATTAGGCAAAGTTAGTAGATTAATAAAAATAGAGGTGTCCGGAAGTATGTGTAGCAGGAGACATAATCATGCATTACCTATATCTTTTTATAAATTTTATACAAATTCATCCAATAAGCACCTAGACCAATCAATAAATCTTAAATCCGCCATACTTAGTAATCTTTCAACTCCTATAATAAATAAAGAAGAAAAAGAAAAGTATGAAGAGGAAAAACGAATAAGAGATGAATGGAGAATCAAAATGATGAAATATTCATTTTTATCTCTTTCATTGTTCCTTGGCAGCTCAATTTTATGTATTATATACTTGTTTGGTAAGCTTAAACATCTAATATACATGATTTTATAATAGGGCCACCTGAAAAGGATAAAGATGGAAAAATTGTAAGCATATATCTTTATTAATTATATAATATTTACATAGATTGAGGATGCATTCACAGAGAGTATTGGATGAATATGTATATAGTAAATAATATCTCTTTTTTAGTGCCTACATGGAAGGCATATTTGTTAAGAGCTTGGAAAGAGGTCAATTACTATGAAAAGGTATCATATTTAGTAGAAAATATAAATTTTAGATAGATTATTAAAGAGCCTTCACGTGAAAAATTATTACCAGATCCTCTAAAGGAACCATATTTTCAGCCTCCCTACACATTAGTTTTAGAACTAACTGATGTGCTAGTTCATCCAGAATGGACAGTTATTTAACCTTTTTTTCAAATAAATGTGTTTTTAAATAATGAATTAATCGTTTTGTTTATATTAATTTCATATTTTTCAAGTATGGTACAGGATGGAGGTTTAAAAAAAGACCAGGAGTTGACTATTTTTTACAACAGATAGGCCCACCCTTATTTGAAGTAGTGATATATACAGCAGAACAAGGTTTTGTAAGTTATTAATAATTTTTCTCTCATTTATATTTAATTTATTTGCTGTTACTTATAATTTAGTTTAGGACTAAACTAAAGACATAAACTCTTTTTAAAAAGCATTATTAAATTTTTTCCCTAATATATACATATTCATGACATTTTTTAACAGAATTAAAAAATTTAATTGCTATGCAATTTATTATATTAGACAGCTTTCCCAGTGATTGATACATTAGATCCCAATGGATATATCATGTACAGATTATTTAGGGATGCCACAAGATACCTAAAGGGTCATCACGTTAAAGTAATTTAGTTAATTAATATATTTTATTTTTAAAAACAAATGATTTAATTTTTTATGTATATATATTACTTTTACAATTAGGTCTAATGGTTATTATGATCCAGTCTAATATGCCTTATAGTAAACTATAGTTCCATAGTGCAAAATTTTACCTGATAATATGGTTTTGATTTTATAAAATATGTGGGCTATATTGACCCTAATCACCAAAGGGTCAATTACAAAATGCTTGGCAACTTCTCGATAATTAATTTAACAGCTTTTTGATTTTTTTAGGCAACACGAAAATCTTTTTGATTTGAAGTCACACTTGAAATAAAATGAATCATTTTTTTTGTATTGATTCCTCTATGTTTATACATGAAATATGCTGTAACCTATCCTGACAACATTAAAACAATAAGTTCAATATCATTAAATGGCATCGAAATTGAAGATTGTTAAAGATTTTTTTAACTTTAATACATTTTATTCTGTTACAAATTTACCAAAAATGTAGTACCTTAAAACAACAGCTACATCTTACTTAGGACTCCTTCATTTTAATTTAAACATTTTTCTGTCATTCCTTGTTAATAAGATGCATATTAAATTGAAATTAACATCTTTTTCAAAACTTTACTCTTAGACTGAAACTTCGATCTAAGATATATTCACAATTTAAAATTTAATTGTCTTGGGGTATCTAATCTGACCAAAGGAGTTATCGTGCTTTTATAAAAGTGTCATAATTTTGCTCCCAATTTTGATTTGAAATGTATATATATGTATGTTTGTGATACATTCATTCGTAAAATGACAGGATTTAGGGTGCCTAAATCGCGACCTTTCCAAAGTTATAATGGTAGATTGGGACGCGAAATCTGTGCAACTTCAGCCCGATAATGCCCTCGCCATACCTAAATGGGATGGCTCTGATGATGATAGAAGTCTCGTCGACCTGGCCCAAATGTTGAGAAGTTAGCCTCTTAAATATAAATTCTAGAGGGTTTTTGAATTAAATGACCAAAACCACTGACAATTTTGCGTTAACTGTATAAAATGACGAAATAATGCGGGGCCAGTTATGTCCCAAGCATAGATTAGATAGACTGCTCATGCCATATGTTGCATATGGTTAATTAATTGTGTGTCAATTTGCCTCCATTTTGAAGAGTGCAACTGGTGTATTTTAACCATGTAGTTTTGCCCCATAACAGTCAATATACCTTCATCACTAGTTTATAAATAAAACGAGCGCCAATAAATTAATATTATAAAAAATATTGATGGCGCTATATTATTAAAAAAACTTTAATCGCAGTTTTTACATTTTTATGTATTATGTAAATGATATTTATTTTAAAATGATGTTTTTGTTATCTACCCAATTCATTTACCTTTTAAAGATTATTTAATTTGCGGAAATTACTAATTTCTATATGATCATCACTTTACCATGTTCACATCAAAATGGTGGAAAAAAGGGTACACATTTTGTGCGTTGATGAGTAGTCTATCAAGTCTATGGTCCCAAGGTTGAAATAGTTTGCTTGCAAAAATTGAAAAGTTGAAATTGAGTAAATTAACCAAGTTATAGGTATCGGAAACGGGCCGTTTTTAAGAGGTCGGAAAACCTTGAGGCCCGTCCGAGCCCGTTATTAAACTTGTTTGGCCCGCCTGAGCCCGACCCACAGCTTTCCGTGCAGATCTCTAATAGGTATTAAAAGGTTATAGTTCTCCGCCCTCCCAAACCAACTAAAATATAGCTAGTTCGTTTAAGCCTTAGAATCATTTCAGAAATAAAAAGGAATGGTCCCGAAATTGTTTTAGTTTTTCTCGGCCAGACACTGCTTGAGTTTGCAAACAACCCGATTGATATAAGTGTTAGGCCATAATGTATCTTTATTTAATGTTAAATCAAACACCACAAATTAGCTCAATAGTGAGGATTTTAAATGAATACGCCTTTATATAAGTATTAATCTTCCAGACTTTAACCTATGTTATATAATTATTAGCATTTGATATCTTTACTTTAAAACCCGTGCAATTCTATAGATGTATCAAAAAAAATTATTATCATTTATTATGGCTTCAAATCCATAGTTAATATATGATGACTCGCTATTTTAATGTTTTTTAAGCATGATATTGACCTTAATTTTTAGTTAATTCTGAGCCCGACCCCCAAGGTTTAGTCGATAAAGGATTTAAAAATAATTCTACATTTCCGCAAAATGTTTGTACATGATTTATAATTTACCTTTTTAACACCAAACCCTCCCTAAAGTTTTTGTGTAAAATCTTGGCTTATATATTTTTTTTAATATATGTTGGCATAGCCATTAATGTAAAATAGCTTTTGAAATTTTAAACGGAATTTACATTTTAACCGTTAAATAAGAATTTGTATGTTAATTTAAAGTGTAATTATAACATTAACTTCGTTGATCTAATTGGAGTTAGGTCAATGTTGGCAATCAATTTTATTGTATGAACTCTATTTGTATATATAAATGTTAAGGGTAAAATTTGCCTAAAAGCTACGGATTAATGATTAGCCTTGGTTCGTTTCAAGAGTCTAATAAAGATTTCTAGTTTAAGTTTGGCAAGATAAAATATCGGGGACGATAAAAAGTAGTTTTACAGGAACCTAGATCAAGTGTAACCTTAGCTTTCAAAATTCAAACCTTAATATTTACATTCATTTTAAATGTTTGATCGAATTAAACGCCCTAACATACACCATTGGTGCACGGTCGACCACGTTGACTAGTAGATATAGGTTGTTTTATAGCAATCCATGTTAATTTTATATTTATTATACTTATTCTCTCCAGCTATAGCCCTGAGCAATGTATCTGACGTTCGAGATGTAATTCGATATTATCGATCTTTACCGAATGATCCTGTCGAATCTTTCCGGAAAAATCAGTTGGCACTTAGAGTAAAATTTGTGAATTTTTGGATTTCTAAACTTTTAAATATCGTTTAAAAATTATTTTTTTGATGAAAAAACACAAATAGCTTCAAAATATAATTATTTTTGATATTTTCAAATTTATATATTTTTTACACCTTTTTTCACGTGGGATTTTTATGTACCATTAGGAAGAGGAAGAAGAATTGGCGGCGCTTGAGGCAGAAAAAGCCAAATCCCAAACCTTGTTATCAAAATCTTTTTCGAACTGGTTTGGACTTCGTCGTTAAATCGTTTTAAATAATTGAATTGAAATGCAATAACCTGTGATGAAATAAAATTGTTGCTATCATGTCCAAATTTTTGTGAAAAAAGTTTATTAAAAATTATTATTCATTTAAACCTTAGATGTTGGAGTAAATTCTTAAACAGTTTATGAATGATGTGAATACTACAATACACTGGCTAATAACAGGTTTATGCGTCATTGACCGCCTTTTTGCATTCGGGGTTTTAGATTAATAATTGTACAAGTTGTAAAAGAATGAATAATGATAAATTTTAAAGGATTATACATAAATTTAACATTTAATTACTAAACCCAATGTATGTATCTATCTATTTGCCCGATGACATTCAAGAGCTTAGCTAAATCGGTATAATTGTTAAATTGCTAAGTAGCTTCAACTACAAACGCGAGCACGCACACTACCTGTTTAATATGCTAGTTTAGTACAATGAGTGCTACTAGCTGTTCGGTGCAATAGTTTTAACAGTAGCATGTAAAAATTCTCGAGAGGTTAGTCGAAACAGCAAAATCTGTTGAAGCATTGAGCAGATAGCTCGAGCAGATAGGAGATTTTGCTATTTGCTATAATTACAATTTTGATGATATTATATATCATAAATAAATTAAGAACTCTGCCCCCCCCCCTTATTTTTTACCCTCTTTCTCACCCAGGTAGGGGGGGGGGTGATTTGCCTTCCCCCTTTTTTACCATCTTTCACCAGGGGTGAGGGGGGTAAAATGCCCCCCCCCCTTTTTCACCCCACTCATTTTTTACCCTCCGGGGGCGCTCTTTATTTTTTACCCTCTTTCTTACCAGGGGCCCCCCTGGTAGAGGTAAAAAATAAAAGGGGGGGGGGCACAGTTCTTTATTTATTTATGATATATTATATCATCAAAACTATAGCAAATAGCAATTAAATCGCCTATCTGCTCGAACTCTCTGCTCAATGCTTTAACAGATTTTTCTGCTAAGACTACCTCTCGAGCATTTTTACATGCACAGCGAGCACTCATTGTGCTAAACTAGCATATTAAACAGCTCAGTGTGCGTGCTCGAGCAAAGCACATAGTTAGCATTGCTAACACGAGCAATTTAACAACACTATAAATCGGCAAGCTATGATTAAGTCTTATGACACCTTCGCGGTGCATCTTGGGCGTTAACCACAGGTATGCCTCAAACATGGCCGCCTACATCTTTACTTAGTAAATATCAGCTGTTCGTCCGTCTATTTTATTGTTAGTCTAGGATAGGAAAACCTTGTTTAACAGGAACAATTTTTTTGAAGAAATTATTATGGAAACTTTACTTGAGATGTAGCGGTGTAATTTGTAGATATTTTAAAATCTATTTCTGTCTTGTTTTTTGAAATTAATTTGATGAATTGATTAGATAAATTAGTTATATTACGTGTAAATTTCAGGGCAGTCGATTCTTACTTATGTGGTATAAATTTTTAATTTTTCTTGTTAATAATATAATCCTATTTTTCATGTTCATTAATTTCAAAACAAGTCCAATTAATGCCTTAAAAGTGAACAAATATGTTTAAATGTTTATTTGAAACTAAGTATGTTTAGTTCGACGTTAATTCAGGTGTAAACAAATAATATCATCAAAGATATAAGTATTTTAATGCTTTAAAACACAAAATGATAGAAATTAATATTTTTCAAGGGTAAAAATGATATAATGAGCGATTAAAATTGTTGAGAATATAATATTTAAAAGTATATATTATTTAGGGGAACTTTCATTCGGGAAAAATCAATTTTCCAATGGGAAGTTTCCACGGAAAGATTTTTCATGCTTCCATTTCTAAAGTTAGCTATAAATTTATAAAAAAAAAGTATACGATTATATAGACAAATAAAGGTTCAATATGATATATTTACCAGTTATAAGTGCTACTAATAAAGAATTGAAATTTCGTAATTTTAGCCCCTTTTATAATGATTTTAAAAACTTCAGTCCCTCCCATACTCAAATACAGGGGAGACCGGGACTAGTCGTAGCTCGGGGTACTATTATCTTTGTGATTATTTTTAAAAATAATCATGATATGTAATTAAAATTTAAACCATATGTGTATTTTTTCTTCCGGTATAAGTAATTTTGTTAAATAAAATTTAAAATTTATATTGAAAAAAAAAGATTTTTTGGGGCTATTAGTAGCCTTGACAAACTTTTGTATTTTGGACATAAATTTTTTTTGGCTGTGTATTTTGGACTAATTTAAGTTCTGTCTTATAAAGGGATATTTTTATATAAAAAACGTCTAATAATTAAATTTTTATTTGCAAACATGTTAAATTATTAATTGTATATAAAAATAGGGGTCGGGGCTAGTGCTAGCCCTTTTTTCATTGTGTAGACAAATGTCAAGATTTAAAAAACAATAATTTTGCTTAATAATAATTTATCTTAGTGAAATTTGGAATATTAATAGACTATTTAAAGTTTTTTTCCATTGCAGAATTTGTCTTTTATGGGTACCTAAATCAGATTCCTTTTTTATTTCTATTATATATAACATTTGCATTCTATGTTTTTTTTAAAACAAACTTTTTATTGATTTGAGTTAGCATACACCAATAGGAAGTGAAAACGTAATGGATATTTTATCCCCCGAAAGGGGCTAGGACTTGCCCCAGGCATTTTTTCCTTTTTTAGTATTTTTTTTTAATTTAATTTGTGAGAAAACTGTTAATTTTTCAGTTCGAATTTTTTTCCTATGGTAAAAATAGATTTTAAAATTACGTTCCAACAAAAAAATTAAAAAATATTTTTTAGTTTTTTTCAAAACGCGATTTTTTATGGCTATTTAGTCCCCGGTCTCCCCTACATAATCTTACTAAATATATACGAGACCTTCATGGTTATAATATAACTATAGTGTGTATTATAGGAGAAATTATCGGGTTTTTTTGCATGTTAATGTTGAAAATGGGGTAATAAAAGTTTGTACAAATGCACTTAGCTTTACTCTTTCTCTTTAAATTTCATATATTTTATATGGTTAAAATTGCAAAAAAAAATGAAATTTCAGTTTAGCTTTTATAAAATTTTATTTTAATTTACTAATTAAATTTTGGATTAAATTTGAAATTTAATTACCAAAATTTAGAAAAAATTTTTAAATAATAGACATGAAATATAAGATGGTTTCAATCACATTTTATATTTTCATATGCCTTTTTATAAGCAGAAATAATATATTTTTTACTATTTATCATTTTTTAAACTCATATTGGCTTAATTAATATTGAATAAAAGTTAAAATTAAAAAAAAATATCTGGAGAACAAGTTGTTCTATTATGTAATGGATTTTACTTAAGAAGTCATTAAATTTAACGACTTGTTTTTAGTGAATAATCAATAAATTTATGTAAAATTAACCATTTTCTGTATATTAACTGCCAAATTTGTCTGAATTTTTTGACATTTTCCATAAAAAACAGTGTTCACACATATTTTTTAAGTTGCATTTAAGTATTGATAAACTTTATTTTATGAAATTTAATTTTTTATTAGTATTGAATTTGTTTATCTATTAAAATAAATTTAATAGTTTATCAATTAAATCGTAATAAAACCATAAATTGCATAGCAATTAATATTACTTCCAAGCAAAAAATATTTGGGACAAATAATTACCAAAAAATCATAAAATAGATAAATCCCTTGTGGATATATGTATATATGAAATATTAATAAAAATTTATTTTTGCACTTTTATTAGCACACGGCAAAATTGCAGTACTTTAGACCTATTGCCGATAGTATGCAAAAAACATATGTTTTTAGATTTTTAACATTTTTACATAAGTTTCTGATATGATGCAATATTAATTTAACCCTATATTTTAGATTTAAATTGAAATATGCTGTTTACTTTTGAAGTTTAAGTTTATAATAATTTTTATGAATTTTCAATATATTTGTAAATATCCACTTAAAAAATAATTCTTAATGAGTTTTTCTAATATCGATTTACTTTTGTTAAATTAATTAAAAATCATAAAAGGAATAACAATCAATACTTTGCCAGGAACATTTAATGATTTCTACCTGTACAAAATAAACACCTTTAATAAGTGCCCCATATATTGATTGATATTTGTAATTTGCGCGGGTGTATAAATCTATTTTTGACAAAATTGTGTAATTAAGCTTTGTAAATTTTTTATATTAGAAAAAAATTTATTTTCTTATTTTATAAATTTTATATAGGAAAAATTAGTTTTATAAATATAATTAAATAATTATCTATTTTTTGGCCAAAAAATACACGATATTTTGCCAAGTTTACGAGTATGTATAACTTAAATATCGAGATTTAAGTGGAATTTATAGCCCCTCGGGGCTCATCTTATCATTAAAATCCAGACAATTTATGACATTTAATATCGCTTTCTTCAATCAAGCGCATAATTTGCACAATTACAACTTTTGGGAATTAAAGATTTATATACGGTATTTTACATATTTAATCAATTAATACTCATAAAATTAAATTTTACATTGCGTGTTATGGAGCTTTTGTTATTGGAAATTAAAAAATTTAAGACCCGCACCAAGGTTATATTTTAAAATGACGTACCATAAGCAACTGTTTTTAAGTAAACTCGACATTTAAATGCAAACTAATGGTGAATAGAGACCTGCACGGCCCGGCCCGCGGGCCGGTTATGGGCGGGCTTTGGACTTTAAAAAAAACAACGGGCCGGGCTTGGGCGGGCCGACAAATCAACGGGCCGGGCTTGGGCGGGCCGACAAATCAAGCGGGCCGGGCCTATATTTAGCTAGGCCCGTTAAAGGCTCGTTGCAAAATAGTTAATTTTTTATTTGTGTAGTAATAAATACTTTAAAATAATTACAACTTAAACAAAGACAAACGTCTTATATTTAAACTGTTTTTTTATTAATTTAAATTTATTTTTTTGTGTCCTAATACGCAACACAAACACACTTACTTTTCATTTTTCATTCATACATTTACAAAAAGTACTGCGAAATTTGAATTGTACTCAACTCAATTAAATAAAATGGTGGAAAGGCGAAGAAGCTAAGTAAATAAAGTAAAATCAATATAACCTTTAATTAGGTACCCAAAATTATCTCATTTGGCATTTATCGTTTCATGTATCCCGGCTACAAGTGCCACAAGTGAACGAAATTTCTCTACGGTTGGTCGCTTATTAGAAGAGTGAAGAACCCGATTAAGACCGGAAATAATTAACGATTTATTGTTTTTACATGATTATTTTTGATATTTTTAACATATATTACTGAATATTGAATTAACTTTTTAATAAAAAAATAACAATCGTTTTAAATTTGCAAAAAAAATTTCTACAGGCCCGGGCCGGGCCTGGGTTTTGCAAAAAATGTTTAGGGCCGGGCCCAGGCCAAATTTTTCTTTTTTCAGCGGGTCAGGGCCGGGCCCGGGCCTAGAAATTTTTGAAGCTGGCGGGCCGACCAAGCAAAATAGGCCCGTTGCAGGTCTCTAGGTGAAATGACTACAAATTCATATCTAATAAAATCAATCTCATGATAATTTTTTGGTATTTTTAATAATATTTTAATTTTTTAAATTGAGGGGAGGGGGGGCAGCACCGCCCTTGGTAAATTCAAAGACTTAATTTAGACATTCCTGCTCTTCAGCTAGAAGTTTAAACGATTTATTATGTGCCAAGTAAAAAATAATAACTCATTATCGATACAATAATAATAATTCATTGTCGCTTTCTATTTCCAAACCTGACATATGCCCTGAGGCAAGAGTTCGAAGGTAGGAGGCTGATGATGATAGTTACAAATTAACCTTGCCCCGTTTGCCTCACACTTAAAGGGGAAACGAAGTTCGAGTTTACCTAACGCAAAATTGATAGGCACCCGCAACCCCGTCCCTCACTCACCCCTCCCCTTCATCTCACTTATTGAACGGTTTTCTTTTCACATATTATGTGCTAGTTACTACAAGGCATATCCCCTTCAGTTAATATGCTACATCAGCTGTGATTAATGAATGATACCATCGGCTACGAGACTACGTGTGTTCTGTAAGACGTCATTAGGCAGGCAGGAGATACATTATAATAATCATTACATCTTATACTTATCGATATCGCTGCTTTAATCTACCTTTATGAATCCATCCAAAGCGAAGTAATAGCTCTTAGTTCGCCTTTATATCAATACTAAGATAGTAATTGGAGAACGGCATTTCGTGGTACCTATAAAAATATGATACCTCGCCGCCCTCCTGTACAAACGTGCGACATTTAGATTTAAATGCCTGCCGCCAATTAATACGTGTCGTTCCTATAATGCCTCCTCACCTCTCCCAATTTATGAGATGTGGGAATTGAGAGATAACAAAGGAGAATAGGAGTCCGGATGAAACCTTTGAGCTATCGCTTCTCTTCTTTGCCAATAATAATAATAATAACGTGATGCCAAAAGCGCATCATTACGCAAATCCGACCAATCCAATAATTGATCATGAAAAATGCTGTATGGAAAGCACTAGTGGTGGAGTGTATTAAGGCGAGGGAGAGAGAGGATTAAGAAAATTATAAATATAATTCGCTTCACGCTCGCTACCCCTCCCCTCTTCTTTCTCTATCAGTCAACCGACCGCACGCGCTATTGTAATCAACATCGTCGATAAAATTAAACTATGCTGCTATCCATACCATACACAAAGGAAATTTGAAA
The DNA here is from genome assembly GCA_964036665.1 of Gordius sp. MW1. NCBI lineage: Eukaryota > Metazoa > Nematomorpha > Gordioida > Gordea > Gordiidae > Gordius > Gordius sp. MW1. Next base: position 863,706 of record OZ038528.1, read on the forward strand.
CGATCAATCATCTCCCCCCCCCCTTCCATTCCTCCGCAATTAAGGGATTGAGAAAGGAAAAGGTTTGAAAGATTTTTTCGAATCGATTAATTTCAGAATCCATAACGAAGAAGGATAGATGTTGAGGTAAAATTCTCTTTGAAAGATAACAATGAATCGATGTGCTGCATTTATCGTCTTTCGATCGTTTATTCGATTAGGTGTAATTAATTAACACTTACCCTTTCATCTTTTTCAATCAAGATACAGTTGTAGTTTTGGCGATTGTTTATTCCAAATTATTCCTAAATAAATCTTTTGGAAATAGTCTGAGCGTAAGTATGTGTTCTTTTTTTGTAAATAAACAAAGGCAGACGATATTATGAAAAATTACACCAAGTTTTATTTGACCAACAAATATTATTGATAAAAAAATTACACTTATAAAAAAGCCTAGAGATCAATCCTATTGTTTTAAATTTATATTTGTTTAAAAAATTGTATGAAAAAATATGATATTTCGTTAAAATCGAGTTTAAACTTTTTTTTCAATATATTTGAATTTTGACTTGCAAGTTGCAACAGATTAGTCACAAAAATTATGAGATGGCCTTAAAAAATATTCAATATAATTTGTCAAAAATGTCTTTCAGCTTGAAAGCGTTTTTTTGCACAATTATTTTGCTGTATTTTATACAAGAGAGAACCATACCAATTAAATATCTAATTTATAGTTTTAATGGACATATTGTTAAACTAAATTATCATTTCTAGCTATTTTTCTTTTAAGTGCCATGACATACGCTTATCTTGTGTAATTACAAAAAGTGGAAAACATCATTTTCATGTTATCTCATAAATATGAGTAAATTATTATGACAACAACTGTCTCTAAGTATATTTTTTGTGTCAAATGCAATTTCCACTTAGATTTAAAGTGTTTTTTCTACTAAACACTGAAAATAATTATATCTCTTCACTTTTTTGGCATACATGTCGTTGTATAATGACCTTTATAAACGGTTTAAATTGTTGTCAATATATTTACTATTTAATATTATATCATAATAATCTATGATCTAGATGAGAATTTCCCGCAAAATCAGATTTTATAATAATTCTACTGGAAAACATTGAAGCATAATCTCAATTTTCTTCTAAAGTATTAAAAGAAATATCGAAGTATGGCAGTTATAGGCCGTTTGCTAGTTCTAATACTTTTCAGCATTCCACCCTACTTGACTCTAATATCAGAACGTCAAAAATCTCTGGAACAATCACGTGGAAATTCCTTAGAAACTCAGTCTAATTTTCAAAAATCGCTACGATACTTGATTAAAACAACTTACAAAAATAATGCGATCGCCAAAACGAATCAAAGTGATAATTCCAAAATTTATCCAAATATAAACGATTTTTTGGGAAAAGTTATCATAGAAAATGATCCCAAATTAACAGGTTTACCACTTAAAAATTTAGATGGATTAGCCAGAATTAATGAACCACCCATTAATTTTCGGTATCCTCCATTGAATAGAAATTCTCAAACCACAACTACCACGATTTCCAGCAAATCTACTCAATCCTCATTAAGTAATAACAAAATACTATTTTTATTTATTTTATAATATTGATATTTTGATGTTTTGCCACTTTCAACATGATTATGACAATTTTTAGCTTAGTGGGGTCAATATTGGGGGACATAATTTTAACAGATATACAGGGTTTAATTTGATTTATGGCCTTTTAATGATTTCGAAATAAAAGAGGAAAGTAGAGATTAATTTTTTTGATACAAAACGTTATACATCACTCTCCACAAAACAAATTAAAAACGAGACCAAGTTGCCCAAAGAAATTTTTTAAACAAAAATAAGGAGCAATTAACAAGGATTTTGGCCTCTGGCCAGGGTCAGATAAAGTTGAAGTAAGCAACGGTCATCATTAATTTGCAGGGAACTATTTAGCTAATTTTGCAATTATCTGTTATAAATCAAAAGGTAATCAGTCAGGAGGCCCAAAAACAAAATGGAATTCAGGCAAGGTCGAAAATTCGTAACCAACCAGCGATTATTAGCTAGTCTATATGCGAAAGCAAAATAAAAATCTTTTACAAAAGCATAAGTCCACAGCCATTAAAAACCCATATAAATTTCCACTGCAATTATTGAAAAATTACAAGTTGGACATGACAGACAGGACAGGAGGGATGGACAATTAAAAGCGAGCCCATAAATTGCACAGCAATTAATAATCATAGTTTATCTTTAAAAGACTATACATCGTGCAAATAGTGATGTCATGGGCGCAGCCAGGTTTTGGAATGGGGGGGGGGGCAAAACGTTTAAAAGTTTAATTAGAGGGGGGCAAAACATAAATTTTTTTAATTTTTGAAAGTTTTTGCATTGAAAATATTTTTTTGTAAATAAGGGGGGGGGGGGGGTGGCTACGCCCATGAGTGATGTGATTATCAAAATTATACTAGACCAAACAGTATTCTTAAGCATACCCAGCACATTAAGAAGTTTTCTGTATTTTTGATTAAAATCCTGCCCGATTACAATAATGAAATTTCAATTCAAATTTGACCCTCTATCAATTTCAAGTCAATAAATAGAAAAATAATACAAAAAAGTCAAAACATTTTTAACTAATATTTTTTTGCAATTTGTTATATAACAGGTACGCCAGCCATAAACTCGACTGAACAAGAAAATCAAGATATACGTCTGTACGAAACTATATTCAAGGCATTCAGTTATATATTCCTCGGAGCCATAATAATATCAAATTTAATGGTACTAATAGCGTACGCTAAATACCATAGATTGCACACTATAACGAATCGATTCGTAATTTCACTAGCTGTAGCCGATTTATGCGTGGGGCTTAGTAGAAGTATTCAAGAAATTGTAGAATATCTCGACCCCTCTGATCCTGCCAGAGAAATTGTTACTTACAGGTTTACAAGTTTTTTGTTTTGTTTTCTAATTCTTTATATCATGGACGTAGCCAGGGGGGGGGGGTAGGGAGGGGCGGCTGCCCCCCTCTAAATCAAAAATATGTTGAAATTTATTAAAATTATGGCTTTAATTTTTAATTTCAATTAATGATCATTTTGCCCCTCCTTCAATCATTATTGCCCCTCCCCTCTAATTCCAATACTGGCTAAGCCCATGCTTTATCTACATTATATTTTTATTGCAAAATTGGTTGGAGCAGGCTACAAAGAAAATTTTTGGGTTTTTAGATGCATAAAAATACTTTTTAGGATTAAAAACAGGGGTAATAATGTATTTTTATTAATTTAAAATAATATTGTTTGTGAGTTTAGAAGTCATAAACGTTAAAAATTTAAAAGAAATATAAAATTTCAAAGGAACTATATAATATTTTGACTTAGGAAAGTTTTCTATAATATAATTCATTGGGTGATTTATTGAACATATTCTCGATTGTTTTGTCATAAAATATGAGAATCTAATTTATATTGAATGATAACTGTAGCTGTGTTAAATATAAAATTAATAAATATAATTTTAGTTTTTTAATAAAATGTTATTTTTTAAATGAGGCCTGTTGCTATTTTCTCTTATTTCTTATTCATCGATAGATTTAGAATATTTTTATTTACTTTTATAGTTTCAAAAACTAGTTTTTAAATGAAAACAAAATCTTAAATTTTAAAATTTTACAATATAGATGCTTCCCCTTTTTGATCAATTTTAAAATATTTAAAAACCAAAAACTTTAAAATACTCTTTAACATTTTAAAGGTTGATTCACTATATGTATGTATTGCATAATCCACATGATTTAAATCAATAATCAATCAATAATTAACCTAAATAATAGTAGATCACGCTCCTGAAATGCTTCTTTTCCGATAATTTAAAGCGCAATTATTTTTATTCAAATGGTTGATTTAAGCGATTGAATTTATTCAAACTAGATTTATCGATTTTCTATTCCTTTCATAAAAATCTCGTCGATTTTAAAATACAAATATTATTTACATTATAATTTTGTTATCTTTTTGTTTCAGTTATTCAATGTCTATTAATTTGATACATATTTGAAGGTAAGTCATTCTAAAAAGCAACTCAAATTTATACAGCATAGGATCAATATTTTTTTTAAGCTTGGTTTTTTCTCCAGTCCATTTTGATAAGTACAAGGTGTTATAACCATAGACTAGTATAACGGACCTTTTAGCGCATCGCTGTTAATAATTGCTTTTTAAAGTGCCTCAGCCAATTAAGTGCAATTATACCTTCCTCCATCAGCTCAGAAATCTATTTTTATTTTATTATTTATTGCAAAGAACATTAAACAAACAATAATTTCATTTTGTTTTAATTCCCTTTAGTGTTGTAAAAACGGCTACCTTTGGTTTTAGTCGACTTTACGCATAAACAGACCATAGGTTTTTTGCTCTGTTTTTCTTAGTCGCATAAACAGATAAAAGGTTTTATGGTCTGTTTATGTTTAGTCGACTAAGGTCGACCATACAAAACCCAGCCTTTTTTACAACATTGATCGTTTAAGAGGGGGGGGGGGGGGTAGGTGCCCCGCTTTGCCTTCCCCCCCCCCTTGGCTAGCCCTACATGAATTATTATAAGTAAATGTCAAAATAAATATTTAGTTCGTTCATTGAAGAGTTATTGGGTATAGCATAAGAGCTTAGTCTATCGACTACATTAATCTTTTGATAAATCGTGGCTAAATTTGCCAAATGAGCGCTAAGAATGAATAATTATTATTGATTGCTAATAGTTTTTAAATCGCTCTCTTTAAATTTGTTTGTCACCCCTGTATGTGTCTGAGTGTTTATGTAGCCCTGTAAATGCCAAGATTTCTATACGCGCTCTTAGGCTACGTAGACTGCTCATGTCATATGATGTTTCATACGATAAAATGTGTAGCAATTTCTTTGGGCAATTGTTTAGGGTTTATCTAATAGTTTACGATAAAGTTTTAGAAAAGTTGTTTAAAGTGGAGCGTTTTGATTGAAAACTTTCGATTTGTTATTACCCCGGTCGGACGCTTCTTTTTAATTTATTTATACTCCTGATCACTAATATATTTTAAAAGATTAACTTTTCTTAAGTGCACTATCTTGAGTTCGTGATAGTGGTTAAATTTAATCTCTGTAATTTAAGTTTTTTAAAGGCTTGGGTTAACTAAAACCCCACCTGACCTACGGAAAGTTAAAGAGACTTCGCTAAGATTTTGCCATTTTTCAACATTTAAGGCAACTAATTATTTTAGAAATCATCATATATATTATTTATTAGAGCTAACTTTAGACTTAAATCAACTATTAATTGCAATTTTTTAGTCTTTTGAAATAGTTGTTTGCCGAAAAAATATTTTGATTTTTACGATATTTATTATTTACAATAATTAATATTTATATTGTAAAGAGTCCAATTTTTTGGCACCTTCCCCACCACAATGAACGTTGCGTCACTACTGAGTTTACTTGGAGTTACTATTGATCGCTTTATATCCGTCATCAATCCTCTAAGGTAATATTGTAAATTTATTTATTCCTTATTTATCTTTTATAAACTGAATTAACCAAGCTAAAATAATGTTGGTATACTTTTAAACTCATCAGAATTCAAGTATTATAATCTAAAAGTAGCGTTTATAGAAAATTATGTTTTGGAAATATTTTCAATTGCATTTATTGGCAGCCAGGGGGGGGCAGAGAAGGGCGGCTGCTCCCCTCTATCTAAAAATTTATTAAAATTATGGCTAAATTTTCAAAAAATGATCATTTTGCCCCTATCTTAATCATTATTGCCCCTCTCTTAATCATTATTGCCCCTCCCCTCTAATTCCAATTCTGGCTACCCCCATGATCATATAAGCCGGTTGGATGTCATGATAGGGGCGGGTTGATATATTGGAAATCTTTTAAAATATGTATGAGTTAGTTTTTCATCTTTACTTTAATTTAAAGTAGTATCTTGTCTCAGAGATAAATGTTTTTAAAGTTAATTTGCAAATAACTCTAGGATCATCTGATCCAGGACAAATAATATATTTAAAAGTTGGTGCCGAAACCCTTAAAACTTTGGTCCTGCAGTTTTAAACAAAGACTCCGATTTAAGATAAGGTTGTTTATCTATTGGGTAAATTTCACAAAATTTTCTAAGTTTTATTTCATGAAAACCCTGGCTGATGTAACTCTAGACATCCACTTAGACAATATTTAGTTTTATTGATTTAAAATTTATAATGAGAAAAAAAAATATGCTTGTAATAAAGAAAACCACCCCTTCGACATTCTCTATTAGGTACACGGCCATAATGACGGAAAAGTTGGCGAATGGCATTATTATCGGTGCCTGGTGCTTAGCTGCCGTCATAATATATATAGTACCACATTTTTTCATTTTTTGGCACGGACGGAGCATATCTCACTACTACCTCTTGTATCGTTACATCCTTATCACTTATTTTATCCTCTTCGTTTCACTCCTCTTCATTATTTCCCTTTTCTACGCGCGAATCTTCTACGCTTGTAACAAACACCAACTCATGGCCCTCTTCTCCAAAGATTTTTCAGCGCGCGCTTCATCACAGTCTATACCCGTACCCTCTCATACCAACGTACTCGCGGCGCATCGCGAAGAGAACAATAGCAATAAAAGCAACGCATCTCAACAACCATTACCAGTACGCACCACCGATAATAATGCGCTGCTGGGCACTGGGGCTAATAACGGATCTATAAACGATTCAACCAACGATGTGAAGAAAAGTGCTAACACACCATCACTCGGCAATGTGCCGGACCTGGGAATTGCTGGGGCTGAGGGGATGAGAAACAGTTTAACTGTTTCGAAAAAAGCCGACACTGGGTCGTTAGGTTCGGAACCGTTGCAAACTTGTTCACCTCCCCTTATCCCGCACGGTATTCTCAAAACTACGAGTTCTTCATTAAATAACGTGCATCACGTTTCCCCTAAAATCACTCATAGAGAGACTTCGTTATCTACCGACGCCTGTCCTAATGGCAATCCAGCCCTCGAACCTCAAAGAACGGTTTCTATCAGCGACGATAAAGATGAAATCATAATTCCACTCTTGCCCTCTTTTCACGGAGACTTGGCTACTAGCCAGTCCAATACCTCCAAGGACTTAGATGATCCATCCCAAATGCAACGCCATTCTAACGAAACTGCGCCCCTAACGCGGAGAGAATCGGCTGGAGTCATAATAGCCTCGAAAGCAACTATTATGATAGCCATGATCGTCGGTACTTTCGCTACACTAGGACTTCCATTGCAAATTATGGAATACGCTCTCATATTTAAGTAAGCCCGATCACTTGCCACACTACGAAACTAATTATAATATTGTCCAAATTTTCCTGCATAATACTTATTGAGTTGATTTCATAGATGCGTTATAAGTCTGCCTATTTATTAAAACTGAGATTTATTAACATTTATAGCCTTATCGCTTTGATTTTGGTCCAATCAATATTAATTCTTCTAATTAATAACTTCGTAAATTAGTTTCATTCTACTAATTATTGATGAAAAGTTTATATTAATCAAACATAATTATATAGGTATGACTCAATCCAAAATAAAGTACGTTTTTTCATCATCCATGGCATATGCGTTCTCCTTTATTACTCCAACAGCGCCGTTAATCCATACATATACGCGTGGAAGAATCGAGATTTTAGGGAAGCTTTTAAACGCATCCTAACGTGCAATCGTCACTTAAATTTTTTCCGAGATCGAGCCCCAACCAATTCCTATTTTGACGATCTGCCTCCACTCTCTACTAGGTTGTAGCATATATTTTCTGTATAACCGCGCTTTTAGTCATAGCAACTAATACTATAATTGTCATATCCTAGTTTTATCGTTAACTTGCTTACTTTCAAGAGGATTACCTTTCATTTTGTAACAAGACAGTAATTAGAGTTAGTGTTAATCATTACATTATGATGAGCTGTGTACTAAAACGTTTAAAAATTCATGCGTTCTAAGTTGAGACATATTCTAAACGAGTCTCCCTCCATATTACTAAAATCTAGATGTTCATATAATAACTCGGGCCTTCGGCCCTCGTGGGATGGGGGAGAAGGGAAGGGAAGAGGGGAAGGGAAGGGGGGACGACTCATCTGTACTTCGTATAAATGTATCATATTTGCTATGCAATTTATGGGCGAGAAAGGTGGGAAGGGGCGAGAATGCCTACAGGGGGGTATTAAATGCCTAATGATTAATTAATTATTTACACAAATTTTCCATTATAGGCAAAATGTAAGGCAAGGGTTAGGGTTAGATTTAGTGTTTGCATCTAGTTGCGTATTACATTAGTTTTTATGGCCTCTAGTGATTATGGGTCTAACAAACATTATATTATAAAACAACAAATGTTAAGAATTTGCAGAATTGTTGGGAGAAATTTTTTGTTGAATTTGAACAATTTTTAATTAAAAAAATCAAAAATTTGGCCAATGGTCACTTTTTCTCTATTGGTCAGTACCAACAGATACTCTATAAGTCAATGATAGCCAAAAAAAACGGAAAAAAAAATTTTGATGCTCACTTTGGCCAATGTCATTTTTTTCCATTGGTCAGCAGCCAGCACACGGTAAAAGTGGATATACATTCATAAGAGTAAAAAAAACGAAAAAAAAATTTTCGAATCACATTTTGGCCAATGGTCATTTTTTTCCATTGGTCAGCAGCCAGGACACGGTAAAAGCGGATATAAATTCATAATAGTCAAAAAAAAACGAAAAAAAAAGTTTTCGAATCACATTTTGGCCAATGGTCATTTTATTCCATTGGTCAGCAGCCAGCGGACGGCCAAAAAGTCATAATAGCAATGGTAGGAACAGGAACAATCATAATAGTCAAAAAAAACGAAAAAAATAATTTCGATTCACATTTTGGCCAATGGTCATTTTTTCCATCGGTCAGGAGCCAGCGGACGGCCAAAAAGTCATAATAGCAATGGTAGTAACAGGAACAATCATAATAGTCAAAAAAAACGAAAAAATAAACTCGGATTCACATTTTGGCCAATGGTCATTTTTTTCATTGGTCAGCAGCCAACGGACGGCCAAAAAGTCTTATTATCAATGATAGTAACAAGAACAATCATAAGAGTCAAAAAAACTCAGGGATTCTAACCCAAAAACTAGTTAAATTGCATAGCAATTAGAAGTAAACAACTTTTATTAATGTTTATTATATAACATTGGTCAGCAGCCAGCGGACGGCCAAAAAGTCATAATAGCAATGGTAGGAACAGGAACAATCATAATAGTCAAAAAAAACGAAAAAAATAATTTCGATTCACATTTTGGCCAATGGTCATTTTTTTCATTGGTCAGCAGCCAGCGGACGGCCAAAAATTCTTATTATCAATGATAGTAACAAGAACAATCATAAGAGTCAAAAAAACTCCGGGATTCTAACCCCAAAACTAGTTAAATTGCATAGCAATTAAAAGTAAACAACTTTTATTTATGTTTATTATATAACTAGTTAAATTGCATAGCATTAAAAGTAAACAACTTTTATCTATGTTTATTATATAACAAAAACTAGTTAAATTGCATAGCAAATAAAAGTAATGTTTATTATATAACTAGTTAAATTGCATAGCAATTAAAATTAAACAACTTTTATTTATGTTTATATAATAGATAATTTAACAAATCTTATATATAACACACCGAGGGAGATAGAAATGAGGGGTGGGGCACCTCTTATGCATTAATTTTAAAAATAACACAGCGAGGGAGATAGAGATGAGGGGTGGGGCACCTCTTTCTCATGCATTAATTTAAAAAAATCGATAACCTAATATACCCAATGCAAATAGATAGGGAGGGTAACGGACGGACAGACAGACAACGGACACCAAAAAACGAGCCCATAAATTGCATAGCAATTAATAACTATTAAACTCATTCCAACCATGTTAACTTTTATATCCCTGTAAACTTTAAACGGGTTATACATGATTTAACGATGTCTGCTATCGTATTCTTCATTCCAACAAAAGTGTTTTTGGAATAAAGCCAAATGTTCCTATCCCCATCTGTTCTCTTTACAACCCGTTCACTTTTTGTTTTGTTTCTAGTCACACTTTTTAAACCACTCTCCGACAATCAAAAATTTATAACGTTTACAAAATGTTTGGTTAGAAAAAGTAGGCTAGCTTCTTTCTTCTCCTCATTCGACAAAAACAATCACGCTCGGGGCGGTTCGAAAAAAGCACCTGGTCCATCACGGGAGGGAGCGGCGACGAAACGTGGCGACTTTGGAGAGCAGGTATGGAAATCGCGACATTCCTAAACTCAACCATGATCAGCTGCTTCGATACAAATGGCCTAGGGGACACGTCATTACGTGACAATGGATCACGTGGTTAAAGATAGCCGTCTTCTGGATGCGCAGAATTGTGCTCTATATTCCATCATTTTTTATATACGCACATACTGGAAAGATGATGAATTTTGTTTACCTAAATTGTTATTGATGTTGTTGTTTAATATCTTGTTGATTCGTTTAACTTATTTATGACTGTAAATCACATTTATTTTACTATCAATAAAAATTAATGTTTGGTTATGCTTCTCAAAGACGTCCATGCTTGCATACGAACTGTATAGAAATATTCTTCCCCCCTCCCAATAGATTGGAAAAATTTAAATGATTAACATCTTTATATTGCACGATGGGCGAAATGGGGACGCAGGAAGGGGCTTATGCCTCGCCATCCAGGGGTTTGAACCCGCCCAAAATAAAATCGGGTTTGAGTTCGGGTTCGGGTTTGGCATAAATTTTGAAATCGGGTTCGTGTTCGGGTTTAAGGAATTGGGTTCGGGTACAGGTTCGGGTTCAAGAAATTATATTATATCAATTATATAAATAATACTTACAAATAATTCATGAGATAATTAGTATCGATTAATGAATGAAAAATGCTGGAAACATAAAAATATTGAAATTAAATCGTATGGTTTTCGTTACATTGCCATGATAGAGAAAACTGAGATATGCAATTCACAATATATTTATGAATTAAAAACCCGAACTCGAACCCTGTATTCATCGGGTTCGGGTTTTAAGGGTATTTTTAAAAATGGGTTCGGGTTCTGTAAAACATCGGGTTTTACCCGGTTCGGGTTCAGGGGTTCGGGACAAACCCCTGCCGCCAACCACAATTTTAACAACTCATACACTATTTTCAGAATAAGATTTAAGGCAACCTATCATCATTCTTAAAAGACGCGTTCCTGGTGCCTTAAAGTATTTTCATTTTTTTAGTACGCCTTAAACTTAATTTTAAAAATCAGGAAATGCTTTGAGCCTTAAAATTATCTAAAATTTCGCACATGTTTTGACAACTAAAGTATAATTAAGGATTAAATTAACGACAACATCTATTATATTCCGCATTTTATATTAATCAAATTATTATGCAAAGATGCCCACATCGCACACATATATTAATGATAATACTTTAGATTGGCGAACAGCTGATTTTTGCATTAAAATCACCTTGTAACCTAAGCTATCATTTTGGGTGAGGTGTTCAAAACTTGAATTAGTCTGTTATTAAGAGACAATAACTTTTTAATTGACAAGTAATCTATATATATAAAGTAAAGTGTATGTATGTATGTAAGGGCTGAATTCTGAAACTACACCCGTAGGTTCCCAGGGCGGCCAGGGGTAAAATAGCTTTTTCAGATTCCTAAAATACCTTTTCGTTTTAAAAATATCGGACATTTCCCGGCCAGTTTCATATAGCATCAACAATAATGACGTCATACTCGAATTAGATATTTAAAAGTATAATAAAAATGTTACAGTATTAGGTCATAATTATTGGGGTTTAACAAACTATTTAAATTAAATAAATAAAATTTAAATTATGCAATTTTTGCCATTATTATCACGTGGTCGATCAAAGAAGCATATTTTTAATAATTATCCATCCTTCAATTAATTATTTATTATTAATAACCAACCCATACACTTATAGTGTTTTCTCGAAATAATGTATATAGCAAAACAACGTTTGCCGGGTCAGCTAGTTAATCTATAATTTAAGAAAACGTATATGATGCCCTATAATTTTTTTTTTAGTCAGATTATGATAAAGGCAAATACATTATTTATATTTATTATCAGCCCTTCGCATTAATATTTCTTATTGAAAATTGTAAACTAAAAAACAATAGGCTCTTAGTTTTTTCCAAATCGTCTAGACTTTGAGATAAATGAGGTATAAAAAATGGCGCTATAGCCTACTTGAGGATATCACGCCATTTTCAATTTGTTTTTAGAAATATTAATGTTGTAAAACCGGTTGGTTTTATTTGTCGACCTTTTGTTTTAAAAACTAAATAAAAACACACTAAAGGTTCTTTGGTTTGTTATTCTTAGCCGCATAAACAGAACTAAGATTTTTGGTCAAACCTTTGGTCTGTTTATGATTAGTCGACTGAAATCAAAGATCAACCAAACAAAGCTCAGCCGTGTTTACAACACTACTATAGACCATCTATTAATCTACAGGGCTATATGAAACGGTCATTGTAAGTTAGGTGCAACGAGATTGTATTTAGTTAAATAAAAGGTGTTGATGTTCAAATTAATAGATTCATTAACATCTTTTAGAGAAAATTTATTTAATAACCTACAAATCAATAGTTTTATTAAGATATAAGAAGTTGGCTAGCTCAAAAAATACAAGGCCCTTTTGGAGTCTAGTATATTTATCCCAATAGTTCCTTCTGGTCAGGTTCCTATGGAAAATGGCGTTGGCTTTATTCAAAAAAATAAGCAAGTGATCCCCTCCCTTTAAATATTCCCCCGCATTTTTATTGAAACAATAGCAATTTTAAACGCAAATTTAATTTCAAATCTTTTTTTGGATTCCTAGCCTCTTCTTAAAGGGGAAGATGAAACATATTACTCATATCATGTTTTTTAAAATTATTATTATTATATAATTGTATATTTAATGTTCTAATTATTTTGATTTTGGGGTCTCATATAATAAAGCATTAACCCCGAATGTTATTTTACATGATAAATAAATATATACAAATTACATGCAAAAGAACAAAAAGATTTTTCATTGGCATCATTAAGATTTTTTTTTTGGGGGGGGGTCTTTTTTGGGTTTTGATTTAATCTTAGATTTTTGTGGTACTAAATGCCATTTTAAGGCCATTTTATATTTTGACTTAAATTTTGGGATTTTATAAACAAAGACCAAAAGCTAAACATTTGCATTTCGTTACAAACTAATTTTTAAACATAGACTAACAAAACTATAGACTGCCGAACAGCTGATTTTTACTAATAAAATCATTCAGAGACCAAAATAGCTGCCATATTGTAGGAAAAATTCAACAACAGGTATATTTATACTTCTTTACAATAAAATATTGAAGAAAATAAATAAGACTACTAACTTAATTTATAAATCAAAAAAAATAAGTAGATTAGAACAATAAATTTTGCTGAATTCTATTGTTTGGTTACAATTTCCCACAATATGGCGGTTGCTATATTTGCTGTAAAATTATCAGCTGTTCGGCAGTCTATAGTTTTATTAGTCTATGTTTTTAAATTTAAAATTATTGTCCCATTTTGCTGGTCTATTGAGGTTTTGAGATGAATGGCAAAGAGAAACAACATAATTGTTTACTCTAGCGATAATAATCATGGGGCATTATTAGAATCTCAAGGAGAATTTTTGTTATTTCAAAACGGAACTGTGTTTTATATAGGTTATCCCCTATTAATTGTTTATATTATATTTTTATGTAGATATAGAGTGTTTTAAATCATTAAAACCAAATTACACTAAATTTTTTGAGGGGCACGCTTGTATTGGTTTCATAAAATTAGCATTTGGTAATTATTACTTTGTGGATATATATGCTTTTAACTAGGTAATGCTGAAGCACATTTTCTTATTCTTGTTACTAATTGCACATCAGTTGGAAAATTATTTGAAACCGATGTATATAAAATATTGACGACCACTTTTGTACCCTTGAATACAAATATTCCATATGAAGAGGAATATAATGGTATATCTGAATTGAAAAAATTCTTAAACTCTGGGTGCTTTTACTTTTCTGAAAAGAACTCATTGGATCTCACACTAAACAACCAAAAATACTTTGAAAATGCTCAAACAGATGATAGATTCTTTTGGTAATTTTAATATTATTAGTAGTTATAATTTTTAAAAAAGGAATAGAACATTGTTCAGTTATTTAAGTCAGAATGGGATAAGACATGCAAATAAATGGTTTGCAATGATCATATGTGGTTCAATTGAGATTAAAACATGTTATGCTGGTCATCAGAAAGCCAAACTGTGTCTTATCTCTAGATATGGGAATGAGAGGGCTGGCACTAGATTTAATGTACGAGGTGCGGATGATAATGGCTTTGTGGCTAATTTTGTTGAAACAGAACAAGTACTTTTTTAATATTTTTAATATGCAATGATTCTGAAATATTTTATAAAACACCAATCAATATAACAACTTTTGAAGTATTTTTAAATTCTTATATACTTATTTAGTATTCATCAAAATTTTAATGTGAACTTTGCCTATTCTTTAACTAACTTTTTGGAGCATTTTAATGGAAGCTTATAATCATTTTGGATTAAATATCTGTGCTTTAAAAATAATGAAAATATAAAGTTTGAAATCCTTATTTAAAATATTTTTTATTTATGTAATATTTTAACAAATAATATCTACATATTTCAATTTTGTCTTGCCTTTTCTGAATTAAATCAATATTATCACACCCCCCTATTTAAAATCGATTGAAAATGGTCTTTGGATGATTATTGATTTTTTAATTGGAAATAAATAATACTAGCTCACTAGTCTTTTGTAGATATTTTATTTGGGTCAAAGTCAACTTCCAATAAATAACACTATCTGCAGTATAATCTGAGCGATAACAAGATTTAATGATTAATACTTTAATTTTAGAATTTACAATTTTTCTAATTAAAGAATTATGAAAATTAAATTTAATTTTATTATTTATATTTTTGATAGATTATATACTTGGACAAAGAGACTTTAGTAAGTTCATTTGTACAAATTAGAGGATCAGTTCCTGTGTTTTGGGAACAGGCAGGTCTACAATTCGGAGCTCACAAAATACAACTGTCTCGTGGGTTCGAGGCCACCTGCCCCGCATACCAAAAGTTTTTTTTTAAATATTTTTTGTTTGTTTTTTATGCAATAATCTTACAGTTATTTTTTTGTGAAAAATTTATATAGACAAAAGAATTAAGGAAAATTTTTAATTTTTTTTTATAAAAATTATTAATTATTTCAATATTTTATATAAGTTAAATGTTTTCCAAATATTTATTATTCTCAACTTTTTATTTATTTATCTCATCTTTACAAAATATGTATTTTAAAATTTGTTAATAATTTTACAGACACTTTGGACTTCTCCTTCATTTGTATGAGAATGTAGTAGCTCTTAATTTGCTGGGGAGCAAGGAAGGGGAAAAAACCCTGAGTGAAGCATACCAGGTATTATTTACCCCTTTGCCCCCCCCCCTTCTTTTTATGCTTTTATTCCATCGATTTTTAATTAAATAAGCTAGCAATTTTAGTTGATTCTTAAGATTTTAATCAGTCTAAATGTTGAATTAATAGAATTTGATAAATTTGCCTTAAATGATGGTTTTTTAAATTTTTTTTTGCATTATTTCGTTATAGTTCCCCAAAAATGACCTCAAATTTTTTTGTGGTAAAAACTTCGTTTAATGAACGTGATAAAATCATATAAAAAAGTTACTATATAGTACACGAAAACAAAATAATACACTATATAAAAGGTTTGGTCCCTGTTTAGAATAGAAAAAATTTGATCTTCTTCTATGTTTTGCGAGCCCTTATTTTTAAATAACCCATAAAGGAAGTTTAAGTACAGTATAACTAAGGCAGACTGTTAATAAGTTTTTTTTCTAATTTCTGAAATTAATTTAAATTTTTGAAATAATTTTTTTTTGAACCGAGTTAGGCTCATCACAAGATATGCCCCTACGCGACTTCCGTTCCCATGATATTATTCGATTATCACGCCATGTGTCGAAATAACAAAAATGGTCCCCAAAATTTGCAAAAACTTTGGCAAATGTCCATAAGACCAGCCCTAGGAGGAGATGATACTAACTTTTTCTATACCTCGCCCCAACCCACGGGTTAGTTTGTATTAGCAGTTGCTTAAATAGGGTTCGGTTTTGTTGGGTCGACCTTAAATTTTGGTCGATTAAACGTAAATAGACCACAGGTTTTTTGGTGTCTGTTTACGTTTAGTCGACCTCTAGGCTTAGTCGGAATTTATAAAATGCCAGAGTCGGCCGTTAGTCCTAGTTGAACCAAAGATCGATTAAACAAAACCTACGTCTTTTTACAACATTGATTTGTATATTTATATATTTCTTAATTAATAATAAATTTATTGACTGTCAGCAGGGGGTAGACGGCAGGCAGTTGTTATACGGACTAATTGTGTGGATTGTATAGACAGAACCAACGCTTGTCAAAGCTACATCGCCCGAGAGGTTTAAATTATATGGGCAAAAAATTATTTCAAAGTGCAAAGCTTTTTTTTTGCAATTTGCCAAGTTTTTTTGTGTTAAATGTCACGTTTTTAATTGGATGTTCAGATTTTTAATTATTTGCTCAGAAGAGATTTATTTAAACTTGCAAAATTCTTTTATGCAAAATGGTTATTTTACCTTTTTTCCCTAACACCTAGATCCTTCCACTTCAGATGATTTCTTTGGGAATTCGAGAGCAACAATTAGTTAACAGGTTTGAGGAGGCATTCAAAGGGATGTGGTTTAGCAATGGTGATAGACTTAGTAATATATACGCGGGCACGGGGGCTATGGAATGCAAAGGCAAAGTAAACATTGAATTTTATTATTTTGTTGATAATAATGAGCATTTTTATTTGTAAATGATATCTCATTTTACTTTTTGTTCATTTTTTCATTAATTTTCTAAAAATTGTTCATTTTAAAATATTTCAGTTATATTTGTTTAATGTTTATTCAAAATGACAATCAGTTGTTACTATAGATACTGACCGGTGTTAAAATAGTAATAATACCTTAATAGGTTTTTTATTCGTCTTTAACATATTAAATGATTTAAAGAAAATTGTGAATACAATAGCTTTTTAAGCCTAAACGTTATTATGTTCTCGATCAATTATTTGTCAAGTTTTTTTTGCGGCCATGCCAAGATTATTATTCGTTCCAGTAATTTAATCTGTTTAATGCTCACGGTTTAAGTTGAGAGAAGGAGCCCTGTCGGTTAGTAGAACTATACAAAGCAATTTTCTGGATGACTCTCGTCAACTGGCCATAGATTTAATTTTGGGAAGTGGAATTATACCTCCATACCTGCCATACGTTAGGGCCATTATCCCAATTGGTTACGAATGTCGTAAGGCTACGATTTATCGCAACTTTCGTTTATTTTGGTTTATAAATTATTTTTTCTACAATTTTCCAGAACTAAATATGTATGACAATAATTGCTGTATTTTGGCATGTGTCAAACTATTCTTCTTAGTATTAGTATATTTATAACTTGTAAAACGTTTTTCGCGACCTCGGGTTATGTTTCTGCAGGAAATTAGGGAAATATTTTACTTTGCAGTGCTCCGCTTGCTTTATATCTAATATTTCTCACAAAAATAACATTTATGTACTTGAATTAACAAATTTAGACTCCTCAACACTTTATAAAACATGAGTTAGTGCCATGGGCGTAGCCAGGGGGGGCAGGCCCCCCCTAATTTACGGAAAAAAAAATTTCAATGCAAAAACTGAAAAATTTATGTTTTGCCCCCCCCCCCCCCCCTAATTCAAATGGCTACGCCCATGGTTAGTGATTTTAAAAACTAGATTTAAGAATAAAAAATATTTTCTATTTAATTTGGAAAAGCTGATGTAAATTATAGGAAATCTCACTAGGCTAAATTCATACATTTGAAATTTAAATGTTTGAAGAATTCTTTGAAGTTATGGATACCTTTCAATAGTTTTCTATCCTGATATTATTGATAGTTATAGTGAGATTAACAGAATGAGTAAGAGAAAAATAGTTTTAATTTTAATTATGACATGTAATTTTACCGATTTTCACTGATGCTTTTAGTATCGCCCGAACTGACCGAAACCATTTACTATTGGCAGAAAGAATTCAGCGCGGTTAAATCTACGAGAATATTCATCGGAACTTGGAATGTTAACGGAGGTCGGGCCTTGAGCCAAGCCGATGCCGAAAATTTGGCCGAATGGCTCAGCAAACCCATCTACAAAACGGGCCCGAAAGGTAGAGCTCTCGCTTTATAATTTTCAAATTTGCTAGGCTCTTGTTGAGAAATATTGGAACCTGTTTTTTTTCTTCAAAATCTTGATAATATATTTTAGCATTTAGTGTTTTGTTGGGTCGACCTATGGTTTTAGTCCGCTATTATAAATAGATCAAAGGTTTTTTGGTCTCTTTTTTTAGTCGACCTCTAAGTTTAGTCGAAATTTGAAAAAAGGACCAAGTCGACCGTTATTCTTAGTTGAATTACATGTCGACTAAGCAAAACCCAGCTGTTTTTACAACACATTTATGAATTCAATATATTTGTTGATTAAGGGGCAGAATTATTACTTTATTATTTTGGGGCAGGTTGGTTTATTTTGTTGATTATTTTGTCAGAAGTTGCACAATTGCTCTAATTACTTTGGTCCATATAATTTCCCAGTATTAATTCTGAAATTATTCCACAACACCACCCTATTAACAAAACTTGTGATTTTTACTGGCATCGTCCATGTAAATTGAAAAATTAAATTTATTTTGCTTGGATAGATTATATTATTACAAATGAATGAAGTTAGCATAAAACATGAGAGGTGCAAAGATCGATAAGCGCACAATTGTCACGGTTAACAAACCTTAACTCCTGAAATATAGTTTAATCTTAACCATTCACTGACATTTGATTATTACTATTTGTAAAATAGAGCATCCGCCAGATGGAGGTAACGACATCCTGCCCGATATTTACGTAGTAGGTTTTCAAGAAATCATAGATTTGAGTGCCAAAAACATCGCTATAGCCGCCAGGTATCATTAATCAATAAAACGAAGCGCACTAATATTCTAAACCAAATTGTCGATCTCAGTTTTGTCAAATCACACTTTAAAGGTTTTGGACTAAGTAACGTTAGAAGCAGAGACTAGATAGACTGCTCATGCCATATGTTGCATATGGTTAATTGTGTGTCAAATTTTCCTCCATTTTGAAGAGAGCAACTGGTGTATTTTAACCATGTAATTTTGCCCTATAAAAGTCAATTTACTTTCCTCACTAGTTTATAAATTAAAACGAACGTCAATAAATTAATATTATACAAAAAATTGATGGCGCTATATTATTAAACAGACTATAATCGCAGTTTTTACATTTTTAATTTTTATGTATTGTATAATGATATTTATTTTAAAATGCTGTTTTTGACATCTACCCAATTCAATATTTTTTATTTACCTTTTTAAGATTATTTAATTTGCGAAAATTGCTGATTTTATATGATCACTACTCTACCATTTTTACATCAAAATGGTGGAAAAAAGGGTATACACATTCTGTGCGTTGATGAGCTGAGCAGTCTATCTAGTCTATGATTAGAAGTGACATTTTGGCCATTATCAAATGACCAATCGATAAAAAATAGTTTCCATTTTTTTATTGAGACATGTCTCACTTGTCACTGCAACAAGATTTTAAGAGTAGAGCGTGAATAACTTAGAAGTTATCTAATTTAGCGTTATGACCGGATGTCGTAAAAAATCAATTTTTGACTTTTGAGACAACTCGAAAAGTAGTGGTTCAAATTAGCTAAAACTTTCAAAAGTTTATTATCTCACTAGTTTCTAATTTTTACCATTTTTTACAAATATTTTAGGAGGTTCAGCCAAAAATGGCGGTGTTATGATCGATTTGACATATGTAAAATGGATAAAAAAAACTTAGCCTATATCTTGTTTTTATATAGTACGGAAAATCAAAGGATTTGGGAGAGTCAAATACATGAAATATTAAAATTGAAGGGCCATTATGTATCATTGGTGTCAGCTCAACTAGTGGGTGTTTGCCTCTTCCTTTTCACAACTCGGGAAACTTTGCCCTACCTCAAGTTATTTTTTGATTTATTCTTAAATATATATACGTATTTAAAAGTTGATTTTTTATGGATTTATAGTAATTTTAATCTATAAGGGCTTGTCTTAATATCGGATGTTGCTGCGCAGCAAAAATCGTCTTACGGGTTATAACATAGCCTTGTCTTAACTTCGAATTCACGGCAGATTTACATTCCTGACGCATAACAGAATGCAGCAATTTTGTAAGATGCAAAATTTTTCCTAAGCTTAAATTTTTAGGTATCAGCAAAGTTTGGATTTAATCTCAAGAGCTGAAATAAACGAAAAAACGTTTTTAACTATCAAAAAACGAAATTCTTAATAATTACAACCGAGTTCGACCCATGAAATTGAATCGGATATTTAGAAAAAAAGATAAATTCGCGCCATTCGAATCTGAATCCGATATTAAGACAGGCCCTAAAATGTAGTGTTTTTCACGAATCTCGCGGCAAAAAATGCATCTTATTACTGAAATTGATCTTAAAAAATTGATATTTACAGGGACGTTAGCCTATGTAAGGTTAAAACTGGATTGGGAGGAGCCACTGGAAATAAAGGCGGAGTCGCTTTAAGATTTACTCACGGCTTGACCTCTTACATTTTTATATGTGCCCATCTCGCGGCTGGACAAAGTCAAGTTAAAGAAAGAAATGCTGATGTAGCCGAAATAGCTAGGGCCATCAATATTTTCCCTAATTTCGTTAGTTTTTTTTTATTTTATATACTTATTTGTCCTTTTAATTGCTTTTGCATACAAGAATTTTAGCTTTTTTTTCTCGAAATTGTATGATTTTATAGAATATTAGAAAGCTTTTTGACTATATCAATAGTGTTCATAATTTGCGTTTTAAGGTTTTTTCGTTAAACTTAGACAAAGGGTCACTCTGGTTTGTTCTTCAAATTTCGACTAACCTAGAGGTCGCCTAAGAAAAACAAACCAAACAACCTTTGGTCAGTTTATGTTTAGTCGACTAAAACCAAACGTGTACCAAACAAAACCCATCCGTTTTTACCACACTAGTTCTGACCAGGGGTTTGTCCCGAACCCCTGAACCCGAACCGGGTAAAACCCGATGTTTAACAGAACCCGAACCCATTTTTAAAATACCCTTAAAACCCGAACCCGAACCCGATAAATACAAAAAGGGGTCGGGTTCGGGTTTTTAATTTAAAAATATATTGTGAATGGAATTGAATATCTCAGTTTTCTCTATCATGAGAATGTAACGAAACGAAGAAAACCATATGATTTTAATTTTAATATTTTTATGTTTTCGGCATTTTTCATTCATTAATCAATACAAATCTCAAGAATTAATAGTATATATATAATTGATATATATTAGACCATAATTTATATAATAACTGTAAAATACTTTAAATATATGTACTTTAACATTTAATATAAAGAAATATCAGATGTTTTATTATAATTTTAAATTTGTTTCTCACTTGTTTGTAAAATTTACTAAGGTCTAATTATTATACAATGTTTAAATAAAAATAGGACATATATTTTATTATTCTCTTTTAGAGTCTAAAAATGGTGAAGGAAAATAACCCCATTAAACAATTGGCATGTGAATTTAATTAGGTGCTATTGAAAAATTAAGTTAACTATTCAATAATTTTTTGAAGGTAAAAATGTATTATTAGTATAATAAAATTTCTTGAACCCGAACCGGGTTTCAAAATTTATGCAAACCCGAACACGAACCCGATTTCAAAATTTATGCCAAATCCGAACACGAACCCGATTTTATTTTGGGCGGGTTCAAACCCCTGGTTCTGACTAGTGTTGTAAAAACGGCTGGGTTTTGTTTCGTCGACTAAACATAAACACATCAATTAAATTTTTGGTCTGATTGTCTTAATCGACCTCTAAGCTTAGTCGAAATTCAAAAAACGGACCAGAGTCGACCGTTAGTCTAGTTAAACCAAAGGTCGATCAAACAAAACCCAGCCGTTTTTACCACACTAGTTCTGCTGACTATACAAAATTGAATAAGGTTTCGTTGTTTATTCTTTTATAAACCTTGCTTCAGTTTAAAAGTTAATTATCAATAATTTTAAGATTTAATAATCCATTACTTTGCTTAAAATTAAGCCTTTCCACTCATCTTGATTGACAGACTCTGGGTGTCCACGATTACGTATTTTGGTTCGGAGATTTCAATTATCGCGTTGATATGCCAATCGACAGCGTTAAAGATTACATCAAAAATGGGCGCTGGGCAGCTCTATGGGCAGCTGAGCAATTGACCTTGCAAAAACAACAGGGATCGGTCAGATTTTTAGATTTATGCATACATGCGTATTGTTTTTTGAAAGTTGGTAAAAGTTTATTTATGTTAAAAATCCGAAAATTTCACAATAATAACCTATAAATACATAGGGCATATCAAAGGAAATGCGTCAAGTACGAAAAATATACTATCATTTTATCAAAATTGGCCAAGAAGTTACGCGAACTATTTAAAATTGAATGTGGCTATTAAGAATACCAAGTCTTTGTTTAGGATGAGCTTTTGGAATGTTTAGACGGCCATGAACGTCTTGCTAACTCTTTAAAAAAAGCTAAGGCCCGTTTACCAAATGTGTGACTAATGTCATAAAAAAGTTTGACCTTTAAAATGGGCTTTTTATTTATTGATTTATCGCCACTCCCTCGGCAATATTTAGATAATCAATGATATTTTGTTAGATGGGGCAAATAGGTTTAAATATTTTTATTATTTGATGCATTTGGTTTTATGTTATTTGTCAAACCACCAGATTTAAATAAATGAACTTTTATCAAGGAGAGAGGAAAAAAGGTATATTGCCTCTGATCAATAGTAGTAGTTGATTAGGTGAACTTCAAGTTGACTCGGGGTCCGAGCTATAAAGTATTGAATAATTAATTGAGTTTAAATTGAAACATCAGTGCAAATATAGATATTTTTAACCCGACTTTGTAGTCAAGCCGAAATTTAATTATTAAATTTATCTTTTTTACCAAAGTTTTTTAATTGCTATGCAATTTATGGGCTCGCTTTTCGTTGTCGTCCGTCCTTTCGTTGTCCAACTTGTATTTAAGTTTGGGATCGTTTTAGGCATAGAAATTGCTTTTATAATGGGGCATACCATGTGAGAAACTCCCCTTAATTTTTTGATTTTTGTTTGAAATTTAGCGGGGAAGTCGAAAGTAGTAATATTGTTTAATTCTGAAAGTTTTAGTTCATTTGGATATTTTTACACAATGACATCAGTGGCTTAATAATTTAATTCGGACTAACTCCAAGCTTAGCGTACTTATAACTTTTTGCAAAGGTTTCATCGTGATAAAAATGCCTTTCAAAAACCCCTGGTTTAATAAATATTTTAACGCGCGGATTTTAGGTGTTTAAAGGCTTTCAAGAGGGTCAACTAGATTTTGCCCCGACCTATAAATACGATTTGAACAGTGACCGTTACGATACGAGTGATAAATGTCGCGTGCCCGCGTGGACCGATAGAATACTTTGGAAAAATCAAGCGCGGCCCGGTTTTGAACTCGACCCGGCCACGCCGCCTAGTAGGCTTTTGGTTTATGGCCGGGCCGAACTAAAAACCTCCGATCATAGGTATGTTCCAGGCTCTAGTGTTGTAAAAAGACCCCGATCCTTTGGTCTGTTTTTCATATTCTGACCAAGCCCGAAGGTCAACTTAGATTAAAGAAAATCCAGGTCTTTTTACAACACTACTACACACCACCTAATCATTCTCTAAGGCAACCCATTTATTTTCGTATATTCTGTGGCGAGGGCTATTCTATAAGAAACTTGAGTCGATTTTAAGGAGTTTAATATTGTTTATTGAGTATACACGAAATTTAGGACAGAAATGCACTCTATTCCCTTAAAATCTAGATTTAAGGTTGTTTACAGGCAGCTTTTAGTCCCACAAATTTCCTCTTTCATATAGTAATCATATCCCAAACTCCGTTATCATTGTTATTATTGTTCTCTCGCTTACCAAAGTCCTGCCTCTGAAAACCCGAGGTTGGCTTGATTAAGAAGTTTGCATGCCAATAAAGGATATCATCTGGGATTGTTTACATTTTTGATGATTTATAATCAATTTATTATGTTTTACTCGCATAATTTCCAATTGTGAAGGGTTTTCTTGTTTTTTGCAATTGAATGATGAGTTAATTTATGTAAATAGTGATTTCTTCTTAATTTTAATTTCCAATCTTATTCTTCACATATTCTGACACCATTTATTGAAGTAATAACGAATAATAAGTAATAAGAATAAATTCAACTTTTATGTATTCTCATTTGTGTTGCATAAACGGCTGGGTTTTGTTTGGTTGGCCTTTGGTTTTAGTGGTTGACCAAAAACCCTTTCGTCTGTATTAGGTTAGAACATGAACGTTGACACAGGAATGAAACTAAACATTGATATTTATTAGTTAGAACATGAACGTTGACACAGGAACTAAATTAACATGGTTGCCAACAATTGGGTACAAATCGATATATATATGGTTGTTAATAGAATCAATGAGAGTTGTAATAACAATTGAAATAAGAATATAAAGTATCAACACAACATTTCCCTTCGCCTACAAAAGCCTAAATTTCTTCTATTAAACGGCTGGGGGGTTTCCTAATCCTTTCCGATTTCCTTAGGATGGTACTACTTTCTTGTTCTTGTTCGTTTGGTGTTGGACCAGAAGACATGTCGTCAGAACTATCATCTTCCCCCTCTTCCGGGACCTGAGGATCAACAATGCTTGCCCGATCTCTCAACTGATCACCATGTTTTCGCATGTTTTTGTTTCGCGTTTCCACTAGATAGGACCAAGGTCCGTTGCGTTTAAGAATCTTTCCCGCTCTCCACCCGCTATTCATTTCATTTTTTACCCATACCAATTGACCCGGAATGAATTCTCTCTTCGCCGCATGCGCATCATGCCACTCTTCCTGTTTATCGATTTTTTGTTCCATATATTTCTTCTGAGTGGGACGTACCCAGTCCAACGCCGTTTTAACATTTCTTCCAATTAATGCTTTAGATGGGGATCTACCGGTTGAAGAATGCTCGCTTATGCGATAGCTAAGGAGGACATCTAACATGCAGACTTCCGGGTCCGCATTATATTCGCGCGCCGCTGCGTAACGTGATTTCAACGTCCTGATGGCTCTTTCGACGAGTCCATTCGTTTTTGGATGGTACGGCGTTGTTTTAATGTGTTTAATATGATACTGATCACAAAAGAAGTGCATCTCTTGGCTTCTAAACTGGGGTCCGTTGTCCGTAACTATTTGTTTCGGAACGCCCCATCTGGCAAACCACTCTCGTAATTTCTTTAATGTAACCTGAATGGTCGAACTTCGTAACTGCGCTACTTCAATCCATTTGGAAAACGAATCCACCGCCACCAACCAATAATATCCGTCAACTGGCCCCGCATAATCTAAATGTACCCTTTCCCAAGGGTTTTCAGTTACGTTCCAAGAATACAGAGGGACTTCAGGTCTATTACTTCTATTTTTCTGGCACCCCACACAATTCTGCACGTGCCTTTCAATATCCTTATCCATGTGCGGCCAATAAACATATAATCTGGCGATCGATTTCATTGCATTGATCCCTGGATGGCCCCGGTGAATTATTGACAGGACTTGATGCCTTAGTCGTGACGGCACAATTATCAGGCCGTCTACAAAAATGACTCCCTTGTCATGCTCTAACTCATTCTTCCTGTC
This sequence comes from Gordius sp. MW1, assembly GCA_964036665.1. Classification (NCBI taxonomy): domain Eukaryota; kingdom Metazoa; phylum Nematomorpha; class Gordioida; order Gordea; family Gordiidae; genus Gordius; species Gordius sp. MW1. The sequence goes on from OZ038528.1 coordinate 889,719, forward strand.
AAAAAAAACTTGAATATCCTTGTGGAGGTCCTTTTTGCTTTTAGGCCAACCTTTATCTATAAATCTTTTTAACAGTTTTAAGTTTGTATCCACGAGAGATTCCTTTATTAATAATTCCTCTGTTAAGTGTAAATCTTGTAGATTTAAAAGACGAATACTATTTATCGAATTGCTTTTGTAAAAATTGATCATATCGGACTCCGTGGCAGGGGCCGGTAAACGAGATAAGGCATCAGCACAACCGTTATCTTTGCCAGGAATGTATTCTATTTTATAATCATACCCCGACATTTTCCATGCCCACCTTATTAAACGGTTATTGCTGATTTTGGGCAATTCCCTTGAAGCCCCAAAAATCCTTTCCAACGGTTTATGGTCCGTGCGTAGCACAAACTTGCGACCTGATAAGTAAGTATGAAACTTTTCCATACCAAAGACTAAGGCCCTTGCTTCTCTATCGATTGATGCGTATTGCTTCTCACCATCAATCAACGTCCTTGACGCGTAAGCAATTGGCCTCTTATTATCGCCAATTAAGTGAAAAAGTACCGCTCCAAATCCATGTTCCGATGCGTCGCATTCCAGGATCAGCGGTAACTCATTTGAATAAGGAACTAACGTAGACTGCTCCGATAGCAAAGTTTTAACCTTTTGAAACACCGACTCCTCGGTTTGTGACCAATACCATTTTGATTTGATACTAGTTAATTTATGTAGGGGAGCCATTATACCATGTAAATGTGGTATAAACTTTTCATGATAATTGATTAAGCCCAGAAAGGAACGCAATTCCTTAACATTCTTTGGGGCTGGGCAGTCTTTGATGGCTCGTACTTTATCACTTGAAGGGTGGATACCTTCACTGTCAAAGGTGTGTCCAAGAAAAGTGATAGATTTTTTCAAAAATTCGACCTTTGAAAATTGTGCTTTCATGCCCACGGATTGTAACTTGCTCAGTACTTCCCTTACATTGTATAGATGATCCTGGTAATCTTTGCCCGTGATAATTATATCATCTAAATAAATACCCGTGTGGTTGCAACCACTCAAAATACTCTCCATGTATCTCTGAAAAATCAAAGGCGCACAAGATAACCCAAATGGCATTCTTTTGTATTTAAAAAAACCGACGTGTGTGGAAATAGTTAATAAATTCTGACATTCCAGAGCAATTGGTAGTTGAAGGTATGCATCACGTAAGTCAACTTTGGTATATAAATAACCATCCCGAATTTTAGCTGCTATGTCGTCAAACGTAGGAATGATGTGATGATCATTATGAATGAATGGGTTAAGAGTGACCTTGAAATCGGCACAAATTCTAATTTCGCCATTTTTCTTCCTAACGTTTACTATCGGCGTGCACCACGTTATTTTACTAACACTAGGATCCACTTTTTCAATGATACCTGACTGTACCAATCTATTGAGTTCCAGTTCAACCGGCTTCCGTAACGGGAAAGGAACTCTTCTCGCCGGGATCGCAATAGGTTTCGCTTCGTCCAAAAGCATGATTTTTACAACAAATCCCTGTAAATGGGTAGGAGTTTCATTGAATACCAGTGGAAACTCTTTGTTGAGATTAATTGATTCCTTTTGCACAAATTCCTGGTTGATTTTATGTATTTTAACTTCTTTAGGAATTTGGAATCCAAACTTAATAATCCAGGGCAACCCAAATAAGGGTACATCTTTGGATTTCGTAACTACAGCCGAAAGATAGTGCGAATTATGACCGACTTCCACGACCATATGAGTTTTTCCCATTATTTCGACGGGTTGATTTCCATAGGCTTTGGGAATCGCGCATTCATGAAGCGACGGTCTCCCTAAAAGCTGCCATACTTTAACATTAATAACGGAGACCTGCGCTCCAGTATCATAATCCATAGAAATCGGATGCCCATTAAGCCTCGCCGTAATGGTTAGACGTTTAGCATGTTGCCCAATCCGGTTTACAGAATCCGAAGATTCGTAATCAACAATCTGATTCAATGAACTTCGACAGCCAATGGCAAAATGTCCTTTTCTTTTACATTTGTAGCATGTGGCATTGAACGCTGGACAACGAAATTTGGGGTGTTCTTTATGGCACCTTGAGCAACTTACCGTTTTTCCAAAATGTTTATTTGATTGGTCACGTTGATTATGAGAGAATGATTCATGTTTAATCTTACAAAGCATTTCTTCTTTCTCTTCTTGTGTTTCGGTATCTGCCCTCTCCATTGTTAAAGCCATATTGATTACCCTATCAAAAGTTAACGGATTACCCACTTCATCTAAGGTGTCAGGAAATTTGGTCCTCAGCTCCAATTCTAGCCTCTTTAACTTAATTGCAAAAATAAAATGGTCCCTGCAACGTTCATCAATGTCAGATTTGTAATTACATTTGCTAATACATGTTTTAATTCTTCTGACTAATTCTAGTATGGATTCACCATTATGTCTTGTAATATTTAACAATTCAAATCTTGAAGCAAATACAGTCTGAGGGGGTTGGTATTTTAGGAATAACATTTTTTCTATATCTTCATATTGTGCATCCTTTAACTTAGTAGGGTAAAGTAATTGTCTAAGTTCTTTAATAGTATTGAGCCCTATGAAAGCTAGAAGAACCTTTTTCTTAACTGATGCAGTAGCCTCCATTCCTTTAATTTCCAATATGGATTCCATATTAAATATATAATCCTCAATTGAATGTAGTTCAGCATTGAACTCTGCTAAATGAATTTTTGATAACTTTGATTCATCCATTTCTAATGTTTCCTACAAACAATTAATTAATTTACTTGTTCCTCGTCGCCACTATTAGGTTAGAACATGAACGTTGACACAGGAATGAAACTAAACATTGATATTTATTAGTTAGAACATGAACGTTGACACAGGAACTAAATTAACATGGTTGCCAACAATTGGGTACAAATCGATATATATATGGTTGTTAATAGAATCAATGAGAGTTGTAATAACAATTGAAATAAGAATATAAAGTATCAACACAACAGTCTGTTTAAGCGACTTAGAAAAATAGACCAGAAAACATTTGGTCTGTTCAGTTTCATAAATCACAAATTTGTAGGTCTAGTTGCCAAAGAGTTTGGGTTTTGTCCCATATTTTTTGTTGCCAAAATTAAACTGGGTCATAAAAACACACGCATTTTATTATATTTTGGCCCCCCAAGACCGGTTTACGCCATAATCGATACCTTATCACGTGACTTGAAATGGTCGGCCTTACAATCCAATATGGCTGCCATAGTGCGAGCCGCGGGCCCATTGGACAAGACCGTAGTTGTGGGGATCGAGCTAACCAATCCAATCGATTGGCGCCCTGAACCACGTGACATTTTGGCCTCCGTAGAAGCTTCGCTGACTCAGAGCGCGGGAGAAATCATCTGGTCCAGGTTAGAATTGTTAAAATTCAATTTTTTTAATCAAATTATTATTTTTAATCTTAAATTTGGCATGGAATAATTGATTAGGGTATAATAGGTATGCTTATTGATTTAGTTTTTCCACTTTTAAATTGTAAACAAGTCCTTGCCTTTGGTTTTGTCCAAATAAACCTTATTTTACATATATCTTTCATGGAATAATTGATTAAGGTATTATAGGTATTCTTGTTGATTGAGTTGCCTCACTTGTAATTATTGAAAACGTACTTTTGTAAAAGTCCTTAAGAAAAATCAAATTATTCTTGATTAGATAAATTCCCATAAAACAATTGATTAGAATATAATAGGTTTGCTCATGGGCTTCGCCAAGGGGGGCAGAGAGGGGCGGCTTCCCCCCTTTAAATCTAAAAATTTGTTAAATTTTATTAAAATTATGGCTAAAATTTCAAAAAAATTATCATTTTGCCCCTCCCTAAATCATTATTGCCCCCCCCTCTAATCCCAATGCTGGCTACGCCCATGGGTATGCTTGTTGATCTAGTTACTCCATTCGTTTCATTTAAATAGAACCCTTTCCTAAGCTTTTCCGCAAATAAGGAATAAATTAGATGGCATTATTTCTATGAATGAATGTCTTACATTTTCAAGGCAAAAGTCGTCTAAATTTTGTGCTTTTACACCGCGATAGATTCAATCAGGGCGAAGCATTTGAATTTCCATTGATATCAAACGAAAACCACCGCGCGATACCATACGATTATCAAATGCTGGTTACTTTTAGCCGTGGCTATCAGGCTTTTTACGCCCTTAAATTAGATTGCTATCCCCTCACTCCAAATCCCGAACACTCTTCTGTTAGGGTTAGAGTGCGCCCCTTAGATCCCGAGTGGGAGTCTTTTGCCACCGCCCAACTTACTCAGTGTTTTCACGTCAATCATCTCCACTACGCGCTAGGAGGGAATGAGAGGGCAGGCTCTAAGAAGGAGGAATCGAATTACTTTAGGAATGGGTATGCGGCCGAGCTAATGGCCAAGGCACATCCCGATATTGGTAATTGAATCAGTTAATTTAAGTTCAATTGCTATATATCATGAGTAAAATTATACTTTAAGAAAAAGCTTCTTTTTTAAGATGACAATTTTAATCCATTGAAATAAAGTAAATTTTTAAAATATATTTTCCGGACAATTCCAATGTAATGAAGTGGCACTAGGTTAGTTTTAAAAAGAATTATGTAACTTAGCTCATAGCCTTCCCCTCTCACCTCCTTTAATATTGAAGTACAGTTGTTTTATCAAATATATAAATTTGAACAATTTTTCATCATTTTGGGACATTTTGTCTTCTTTGTAAACAGCTGACGCCATTGATTTAACGCCCGACATTCCATCCGATGCTTTGTCCGATCATATTACAACCCTACCCATAAACGAGAATAAAGGTAAGTTCTGACATTATTAGTTTTTTTTGTGTATTTTGCTTAATTTTACCCTTTTTATAGGCCCGATAGTTACGTATTTCTAAACATTTTGCCGTAAATTAATCAGGAAGCACTTATTCAACTAATATATCTTTATTTTATTACGCTTATGTATGTAGTAACTTTGTTTCGTGAAAATAAACTTTTTAACCACCAAAAAATAAAAAAAATAAAAATTAAAAAAATTTTCTCCTCCATAAACCTCGTATTTTAATTGCTCTAGCTACATTTATCGGTTTAACCGGTTTACCCGTCGTTATTTACCCTTGCTACCGTTATTCCATATTTACATTGGAGCACGTGTCAAGTTTATTTTATTGATATTTCGCTAGCGCGACTCATAACTTAATACTACACTACCTCGCTATTTTTTATATTTTTTAATCTTCCATCTCAGACGTTATGAAAAAGTCCTACGCCTCTGAAACAGCTGCTTGGCCAGATAACAGGAGCCAGAAAGTCTTGGCCCCGCCCCGAAGACCTCCACCCCCCAAAATATCATCAGAGGGTAGGAGCTCTTTTTTATAAACATATTTAACAAGTTATATATTCTTAACTATTTTCATATGGTTTATAATTGCTAAATTTTAAACCAAGACGGGTAAACGTAAGTTAAAATTATTTAGAATTCTTGACCTTAATACATAAAAATTGTTTTAACATAAAGGCCATTCCCCCTAAATTCTGAAAATTTTCGAAATTCAATTTAATATTTGGATGTATATTTTTTTAAAGTTTGTGGGAAGGCAGCAAATACGCTACTCGATTTAGATTTTGAAACTGAAGGGACAACAACGTTAGCTCATTCTATGATAGAACAGCCAACTTTTAAAAATTACATATCTCAACCTGACCAAGTAAGGATTTCATTCAATTCGTCAAGGTCGTTATAAAATATGGCGATTTTTAAGTGAACAATTTAAGTGTCAAAGTCTAACTATTATTATTACGCTCGCATCGAAAGTTTTATTAATGTATCTTTTAATTTGCAAAATTATGTCAGTCACAATTTCCAACCTGACCGAAAAAGTTTGCATTTTTGTAATTTTTTTGCTTGCCTATTTTAATACTTATAAAAAAATCTGTTTTTGCCAGCTATTATTCGACCAAAATTTTTGCGTGCCGTACGAGGAACCAGAGAAAACAGGTCTATTATTAATAAGCCATTCATTTGCTATGATTACTTATGTAAGGCAGTTTGACCCCAAAATACAAAAATCTGTTTTCTAGATTATTTTGACATCATTCCTAAAACATATCTAAATCGTAATTTCTATATTCCTGAGCAAATAAGTTCTTATTAATTTTTTTGTAGAATTAAAATTAAGATTTCATTTTTTTGATCCTTGGGTTGATTAGGTGCTAGGGATATGATTGGTGGATCGGCATTTTACGATCAGAATACCTACAACCAATCACATCTCGCCCAGGATAACAATATTTCTTCCACCTGGTGGCCATCGGCCTCCTTTGAAGTCGATCCGTCTTCCATACAATGTGACAAACATGAAAGAAATGCCGACAATAACTCGATCCCTTTGTATTTACCGCCCCTACCCCCCAGACGCAATAAATTGGGCCCACCCAACATTTAATTTAAATCTTAAAATAATAATTATTATTAAATATTATTCGTTATGTATGTTTATATGTGCGTGGTGTTAGTCAAATGTTTATTCTGGTGTTATCGTTGAGTTAATATGACGTTATTTACCAATTATGCATTCCTCGTGCAACTTTGTTCAAAACCTTCGTTCATACGTCACCCTTTTTTGGTGTTTAAATCACGCTGTGTTTGTACATTTATATTGTCTATTTTATTAAAAAGAAGTTCTTTAATATACATCAAACTTTTTGATTAAGATTGCCGAAGTTTGCATTTCAAATTTAGCCAAATTAGTGCCCTGCCAGCGCCATATAGCTTTGAACGGGCTGACTTTAACCTATGTAAGTTTAAACTTTAGTAGAAACATTGATTTAAGCTTGCCTTTAATCATAGACTAGATAGACTGCTCAAAAACTTTAAATAAGTGTACCGTCTTTCCGCCATTTTGAAATATGCACAAAGGGAAGGGCATATACATTGTAGTAATTTTGGTTAATTTAACTCTTTTAAACCCTAATAAAAAAGTATTGAAATTGTTAAACATTAAAAGCAGCATTTTGTAATATATATCATTTACAAAATTAATAAAAATAAAATACTGTTATGTGATGTTAAAGCAATTTAATGCCTTCTGCATTTTATTTAATAAACATTTATTAACATTCTTTTTTATTTATTAAAAAATGTGGAAGGTAAATTCACTTTTTCTGCTTTAACAATGAAGGACACTGCAGAAAGACATGGGAGATATTTAAATTCAAAATGGTGAATTTAATGCTACACATTTTACCATATGAAACATATGACAGGATCAGTCTATGTAATTTATGCATTTAATGAGCAATTGTAAAATGCAATTTAATAAAAAAATGCCTATAAATTTGCTAATTTCTCACGCTTTAGATGGAAAGGCAAATTTGAAGCTCGAACTTAATGCTAAATATGTTTTTGTCTGATCGTTACACATTTTAAAAAATACGACATTTATTCACGATTTATGTGTAAATTTTTGTATGTACATCACTAAATTCTTGGGTTTTATATTTGGGGAGGAGACAAACACAATTATTTGGACTGACAATGACATTCACTCATTCAATACGAACTGGAAATCAGATTGAAGGACACCTGTGAAGCGGAAGCACGGTTTTAGGGAAATTGTTACGAATCGCCACTTACCCTATAAAGATATAATATCATTTATTTAAAAAATATTGCCTATCGTAAATGTAAAAGCAAAATCATATAGTGATTAAAGAAGTGTATCTTGTTGATGTAGTAAATAATGTTATAATTAACACGCGTGGTTTAACCATTACACTCGTGAGAAATATTTTAGTGATCGAACCCTAAGCTATATACTATTATTAATAAGTTTTAAATAATTTTAAGATTTGGGTTTAACATCAAAATTTCACTTATTTCAATGAATGTAATTTAAATTTAAATACCCTATCTATGAATTGTATACATCTTGGTGCCATTTAAAAACTTGTATTGTAAAAACGGCAGGCTTTAGTTTGGTCAGCCTTAGGTTTTAGTCGACTAAACATATACAGACCAAAAATTTTTTGGTCTATTTAGTCGAAATTTGTTGCTTGACCAAACAAATCCCAGCCGTTTTTACAACACTAACAAACTTTAAAGAGCTTTTATAATAAATGACTTAAAATATAACTCTTATAATTTAATGGCTATCGTACGAAACTTAAGTTCTCGCAAAAACTATCTTTCATCTAGACCTTTGTTATTTAATGAGCATACACAAAATATAAGAAAATGTTTTATAAACTAAAGCTTAGACTTGTTTCCTTTATTTAGGGATTAGTTCGTAAAAGTTTAAAATTATAAGCGCTTTTTTTTAAATGTTACCAATTGATCCTAGAGATTTGGAAGACATTTGTGTATTGGGTGAGAGGTAAAGTCTGATCAATTTCTCGTTTCCCAAGTCTGATTGGAATAGGGATCTCGCTGTCGTCTACCACAAGTGAGTATACGTTTAAAGGCTTGCCTAAAGTCTCCATTCTTCCACGCGTATATATAAAAATTGAAGGCGCTGTGGGAATAGTACAACAATACGCATAGGCCATCCATGACGTAAAACGTTTTAAAATTGGAGATGGAAGACTGCTGATAAATCAGAATGTATTCCACCACTTGAAGGGGTATACTAAGTGCTGCGAATGTTCCCACTATCATAGCAATCATAATGGTAGATTTGGATGCGATTCTCAATCCACCAGAGCCCTTACTGCTCATACTGATACCACGGCTTTTGCTCTTTTTAACGAGCCCCCCGGAACCAGTACGAGAGGAGTTGGGTTCGTCTTGACTGAGTTTGACCCGAGAAGGACTGGGTATTAAAGTGTTAACCGTCCCATTATTGTTGTCCAGTTTATTCAACGCCTGTAGTTATGGTTTTCAAAGGATTCAAGGGATTAAATATATTAATATTAAATGGGCTAAATATATTAAGTTAAACGCACTGTGCATAAATAATGTTTAAAGGTTTATGCAAAGGAAAGATGTGGATCCTGAGTCCCGAAGGTTTAATTAACTGGACTTAAATAAATGTCCTAAACAACCGTCGTCCCAAATTAAAATCAAAGACAATAACCAACGGTATTAGTATAACGGCGTGCGACATTATAGAGGAAAACTGGATTTTACTTAAATATGGCTCAATGCAAAATCAGTTTAAAACAGAGTTTAAATCGTTTGTTAACGACACTACCTGTCCTCCATTATTGCTATTTTTCAGAATTCCGCAAATCCTCTTGGGATTAGGATCACAGTTATCGCTATCCCTAGCTTCATATCTTCCCTTATCAATTAACTGTTTATCCGGATCTCGTGGGACATTAGAAAAAGTGTCATCCTTAGGCAAAACTAACTCATCTTCTTCCTTTGACGTTTTCATTTGAACTTGCGTAGATGTTCCACTACTCGTCCTTATCGTTGGGCTGGCAATTAGTTGTTGTGATGCTACGCGTTCGGAAAAATCTTTGGACACTAGTGCCATGAGTTGATGTTTGTGACAAGCGTAGAAGATTCGAAAGTAAAACAGTGATATCACCAACAACAGAGATACGAATAGGCTAAAATAGGTGGTCAAGGTATACCTATTGAAAGGGTTAAATAAGATTAGAAGATTTTTGCAAATTTTAACCGGTCCTTAGTGAAACTATTAAATGTTGAGTTCGGGTCACCAGTTATAGTAAGAGGGGTTGGTAGTGTATTTTATTATATCGAAATTATAACAATAGTAAGGAATATATAAATTAAGCAAAGCATTTATATATCATCAGTAAGTGTTGTAAGTAACGATAAAAATTAAAATTCAAGTTAATTCTCCTCACGTATTTTTTCTCTTTTAACCTTGTGCGTATTTTTAACAAATTTCTTTCGAGGTAAATAAACTATACATTTAATAGTTTCACTACACGTGTTGTTTAATTTAAAAGTGTAAATATCTCTTTTGCGGTTTAATAAAAGTTGATCCTATATATACCTGTATAGGCGTGAAATGGCGTCAGCTGAATTAGGGTCTCGGGCAGGCCAAAGGTAAAAGTAATGCGAAGCCAAGTATATAACGCCTATCGCCAAAAACCAACTTCCAGCTATTATACAATTAGCTAACTTGCCCGTCATGATAGATACGTACCTAATATAAAGTAGAGTTGTTAGTAATTGATATTTATGGGCTTTTTGGTCCGTCCGTCTGTCCTTCCTGTCCAACTTGTATGTTTATAGCAAATAATATTGCTTGGATTAAAGTATATACTAGTAATTTTCTCTCGGAGTAGTTAATATGATCAAGAATTGTCAATCCTTTTATCTGAATATTGTTATATAAAAGCGGTGAGATAATGTGAGTAGAGGGAAATGGAACGCGATATTCGGACACTTATGGTCCATCTTCAGGGGAAAAAAATTAAAAAAAAAAGATAAAAAAAAAGAAGAAGTCGCAATCATACGAATAATTCTGGGTCCTTCTCTTTTTTTTTATTCTTTTTTTTCCTGAAGATGGACCATAAGTGTCCGAAATATCGCGTTCCATTTCCCTCTACTCACATTATCAATCCTGTTTCACCGATTTTATACAACAATATTCTAACAAAGTTAAGTTTGAAATCAATGTCTGGCGGCAGAGATTTTTTAACATGCCATTCCATCTACTATGTAAAATTGAGATTTAGTAATTAAACTTATTTTTTAAATAAGAAGAATTATTTTTTTGAAATTTAATTTAATTATTACCTTAATGGATTTATAACTGATATATATCGATCAATGGTAACTCCGAGTAAACAGAGCAGTGATGCCACATTCATTGTCACAGGAATCGTTATGAAAAATTGTTTTCTAAATAAAACCAATAATTTTGAAATTAAAAATTAATAGATAATTATTTATAAAAAAATAATATTTATTCACAAATAAATTTTTTATATGATAGTTATTAATTAATTTTTGAATGAATTTTTGGTAAAATATATGTTAAAATTGCATAGTAGTACGTCGTAAATTATTATTTCAACCTCGGTTGACTTACCATTTTAATTATGAAATATTTTTACAGCATTTAATTCCCCCTTAATTGATATTCTGTTGCCGTACATTTAAATAAATTATTTTTACATGGTGACTCCAGAATAAAACATTATTACTTAATCCCTAAATAACGTACCTGCCAAAAAATATAAAATTAGAAATAAAAGTAAACATTTATGCTATAATAAAATGTGTATAAAGAAACAAAAAATAATTCCCCAAAGATTTCTAACATGATGTATATTATCATTTTTTACAAATGTATTAATCTGCCAAAATTTTAAAATAGGTTTGAAATTTACAGTGTTGAGGCTCAAAAAAGTGCGCATTTTAAAATATAGTTTAAGTTTGGTAATAAATTGGATGAGAAAATAATGATTTTACTTCAGATGTTATTCGTCATTTGATATTAATATTAGAAATATTGAACTTGAGGAATAAAATGGGAGGGGGGGAGGAGAGTTTGCCCCGTTTGCCCCTTCCTCTCACCCCATAGTTTTGGATGGCGACATTTTGGTTGCCCACGATTTTTATATTTAATTAACTTTGTTTTCAATATAATTTGTATTATTCACGTGTTAATATTTTTTTTTTAAATAAATTTCGAAAGCTGTTCCAAAGCATTAACTATAGATAAATAAAATTATACTCCTTTCGTTAAAAATGCAATCTAGGACTTTACACAACCCATTACAGTCAAAACCGTTTAATTGCAAAGCCTTGAGCCTAAGAAAAAAATTCGCGATTAACCGATATTTCGCGATTAAACGATGGATATAAAAGTCTATGTACATTATATTAAATATTCATTTCTTACGCTTCGCAATAAAACGATATTTTATATTATTATCTGGTTGATTTAAGGACTCGAAAATGTTTGTGAATATCCGATATTGTACTATTAAGCGATTTGTCAATAAACGATGTTTTTGTTAATAATATCGTTTAAAAAAACAAAATGGCGGTTAACTTTGCGATTAAAAGATTTTCGCGATAATCCGATTTGCGATTAAGAAGTTTCCACTGTATTGCACTACAATTTGACTCAATATTAAATAACGGACATTTTGATGCCAAGCCCCTTACCTTTCCACTAGTATGGTTAAAATGGCTGGGTTTTGTTTGTAAGCGATTTGTCAATAAACGATGTTTTTGTTAATATTATCGCTTAAAAAAACAAAATGGCGGTTAACTTTGCGATTAAAAGATTTTCGCGATAATCCGATTTGCGATTAAGAAGTTTCCACTGTATTGCACTACAATTCGACTCAATATTAAATAACGGACATTTTGATGCCAAGCCCCTTACCTTTTAACCAAGACTAACTGTCGACTCTGGCTGTTGCTCAACTTTCGACTAGGCCTAGAGGTCGACCAAGAAAAACAGAGACCAAAAGACCTTTGGTGTCTGTTTTAGATTCAGTCAACTAAAACGAAAGGTCGACCAAACCAAACCCACCCCTTTTTGCAACACTACTCTCCACAACGTGTTAACTAAAGGAGGTTAAAAAAATGAAAGAGGACATGATAGGACAGGACAAGACAGACAGACAGACAGACGCCATGACGTACCTGTATGTCAGAGTGGTATCTGTAACATCTCGCAGATCAATGTATTCAACTAATTCTTGAACTGTTCTAGTTAAACCCACACAAAGATCTGCCACAGCCAGAGAAACCACGAATCTATTAGTTATACTTCGGAGACGACGATATTTGAAGAATGCGCTTATAATGAGGGTATTGGCTGCTACCACGACCCCAAGCAATATGTAAGTGAGCGGATTGAAAATCTATGAAAAATTCGGTAATTTATGAATAAAGGCACATCTTGGGATAAAATAAAAGAGATATCATGCTACGATAATATTTGAGTTGGGGGGGGGGGTAACATTTACCTCACTCTACCCCCTGCCTAAATATTTACCTTAAAAGATAAAGGTAGACAATGGGAGTCAAGTTTTTTTATCCCATTAGTTTCCTCCTGTTTGTGATTTTCATTAATTTTAGCCATAAGTATATTAAATGTTAAAGAATTTTTGGATTTAGGGGGGGGGGGAGGTTAGCCACACCTCCTTGCCACCCCCTGGCTACGCCCATGAAAATTGTATTTTAAACTAATAGTATTATAATCAGATATACATCAATAAATATACCTTTAATCAAAAAAATTTGGCAGTCACTTAGGGTGTTTGCAAAAAGGTAAGGAACCTCATCGTGACACGGCTGCAACCTCAACTATCAAATTTTATTTCATGGGCGTAGCCAAGGGGGGGGGGGCGGGAAAGAGGGCGACTGCCCCCCCCCCAATAAATCCAAAAATTTGTTGAAGTTTATTAAATCGATGGCTAAAATTTCAAAAAACGAACATTTTGTTCCTCCCTAAATCATTATTGCCCCCCCCCTATTCCTAAGCTGGCTACGCTCATGTTTAATTACGCTTTTTTTTTGGTTTTTTTAAATCAAAATCAACTTATACAACCTAAAATTTTTGTTGAAATATTTAATTCGAAAGGCGTTTAATAGTATAACTAAAACAACAGACCCGTTGATAACGCTGTATGGCGGCCCTTATAGCTTCTCGTTCGTCCGCTTCCATGTCACGTGGCTAAGGGGATTAACGATTAGGGAGTGTCGCTTGGGTAGAAAGCAGCTGATTGCGGTGCGATTACTGAGTGTGAATGAATGATTCCTCGACTCGCCGATATGAAATCTGCTGATTGATAGATCACCAGCAGTAGTGAAAGAATGATTTTAGAGTACTTAGGGTGTCCAATATTTATTCTAGATGTTCCTGGGTTTTGTGTTTGATAATGCAATTTAGGGATTTTGAAGGTGCCAAAAACTTTATGCCATACCTCTTTCTCTCTATCTATTATGAATGAGTATTGATTGAGGGGAAGGGGAGCGTGTTGAGGGTTGAGGTGTAATAATTTCAATGTTTGATTTGGCAAATTAGGTTGATTACATTATTAACCAAGGGCTAGGTGGTAGCCTAGTATTTTCCTTGAATATACGAGAAGGACGTTTAATTAGATAAATAAAGAGTAGTCATTCAATGGTGGGTGCCCCTTTATCAAAAATTTGCGAAGGTTTTTCAAACACACACACAGGTTTGATAAACGAAGTTTGATTGGGATTTTGTCGATAATTGATCAATATGAGGAAATCACGATGTTTATTGATTGCTTTTAACACCCTACTAATGTTTATTTGATGTGTATAATTAACACGCTGGAACGTTAGATAAATATTACTGAAGGCACACCAAAAGCTGATCAAATTAATAAAATGATTTAATCATTAAACGTGCATGTCTATTTAGAAAAAATATACGATATTTATTCAAACTATTTATTTTTTATGAATTATTGGATTTCTTAGATGAATTTGGCAATTATATTATTCAAATTTACAGTAATTAACTTCTTTTTCATTTAATAATGTTTTATTTAGATGAATTGAAATTTTAAAGCTCTTAGAATGTCCATTTAATTTTAACTGTGCCAGCCAAATTGATTTCTAATGTCACCAATAATCTACGATATAAAGTCGTATATCTTAATTTAAAAAATCAAAAATGTTTGATCGATTAGACAAATATTTTATAACCTAAAAATCTAAACAATCTATTTTCCGAATATTTTGAGCTGTCTAAAAGTTAAATTTGTAATTCTGGTCGAGATAAATAATGGGTTTTGCAGCTTAAATTTGTCAATAAATACACTATGACAGTCTTGTGGTTTAGTCTCGCAGTGATTTATTTCCCCTACAATAGTTATTAATGTCAAATCTATCTTTCCATAAACGGATTAAAGCTTCAAACATAATTATAATCGATTTTTTTGATTTATGTAGCCAAAAAATAAGCATTTTTATCTTAAAAAAGAGAATATTTAAATTGGTTACTTATATTTATAAATAAAATTAATTTTAACACTTTAAAAATTTTTTTTTAATAAATTTGGAATATTATAAATATACATTTCTTACGTCTTGTTTAATGGTTAGTGGAATGAGGATTTAAAAGTCTGAGAAGACCGAATGCTAAATTTTAGCAATTTCTACAACTCTTAGTATTATGAAGGGGAGGGGGGAGACAAGCATAAAAATTCTTTGTTATTTCAATAATTCGGGGTAGATTATTCAATCGATATCTAAAATATTTGCCAATATGCATAAAAAGGGGCGAGGCCAATTGTCGAGCTGGGGGTGAGGTCGAGAACAATGAGTTAAATAAACCACCACCCCCCCCCCACTAAGCAAATCCCTTCCTTGGGAATTATAGTGATACGAGAGATTAACTTTTTTAAGCGAAAACATAGAAGAGAAGTGGACTGTTTTTATATTAAAAAAGCAAAATTTTAGTGTATTAAATTCGTTATATGACTCTTTATTATAATGTGCTTTTAAAAACTGCGGTTTTAATATAGCTAGTTAATAATACCCCTGAGAATAATGCTTAAACATTCTATTTTCCATTTTAGGTTGATAAATTGATTGTCGTTATAATAAATTTAGTTTTTGAGCTTTACAATAGAGATTATGTTTTTTTTATACATACACTATACATAAAATTTCCATAAATTTATGCGAGTTATTTTTAAAATTCTCGATCTATGCTCGAAACATCGTATAAACTTTTATTTTTTGGCACTTAGTTGCCCCTAATTGACATAGTTTTTTTTCCCCTATAAATTTAATTTTCAAAGAAATCACTTCATAATTTGCGAATCGAAGATATATAAAATTAAAAGGGTTGCTGGGCCAATTTGTCAGAATAGATTTGTAATGGAGGGGTGGGGGTGAAATTTTATTGATCGAATTTTGGGTGATTATTTTTATCGATCAGATACATTGTTTTCAATCACTCAAAAAATTTGCAATCAATAATGGCCAATCATCGAATGGCAATTTTGATTGCATATTATTAGCCAACAACCAAAATGTTAATATTAGCCAGCACATTCCCTTCCCTTGCAATCCTTAGAATCTAAAAACTTTACGCTTTAAATAAAGATTTAATTCAAATTTAATTTATTTTATATAAAATTATAAACAAGTCACATTTTAGCCATATCTTTCCAAATTCATCAGAAAATATTTTAAAGAAATACCAGGCTAAGAAATGTACTGCAAAATAACTCAACTTTTTTACACCCACTCTTGCAATTATTTGGACTTTAATCGTATTTGATTGTATAATTTTAAATTAATCGCTATGCAATTTATGGGCTCGCTCTTGGTTGTCCGTCCGTCCATCCTGCCCAACTTTTAATTTTATTTTTATAATAGGTATAATTGTTATAGCAATTGAAACATCAAAGCTGACTTAGCAAGATTTTTGAAAATATGAACATAATTAGAAGGGAACAGACCATTTTAGCCATTGTTCCATTTAAAGTTAAATGTCACTTTAAATTATATGACTTCAAGCTCTATCAATACTTTTTTCAAAATTAATTAATAATCCATAATATATTCAGCCAAATTTTTTCCAAAGATTGTTAAATTTTCAATTATAGAAATTTATTTAATCTTTAAGTATTTCAGAAATTCTCTAGAATCCTGCCCGATCTGAGTGAATTTCCTTAAATTTTTTCACAATATATTCCTCTAATTTTAAATAATACTTTTCAGCTTCAGTTAGAACCTGATAACACCTTTTTAAATCGTGACAGTTTATTAGAAGGCGAAGTTTACTCGAACTACAAATATTATTTAAAATCAATAAACTAATTCGATTGAAAATATTCAGCTGCATATTTTTGCTGCCGTGAAACTCATATTAGGTCAGTTTAAAGAAATGTCAAGAATTTGCAATAATTAATGAATCAAGTAGTTTATCTTGTTTTAATTATTAAATAGCTAAAACACACGATGACCTTAAATGAGATCAGAAAAGCCCGGCCCGCTGCCCGAACCTGCCCGCCAGACCCACGTGTCGAGTCGGGTTGGGTTGGGCAACAATCTTATAGTGAGATATCCACCATAACAAGGCTCGGGCAGTTTGGACTCGATGATATTTTTTAAATAAAGTATTATTTTGTTTTCGATTATTATTTCGTCACTTTTTTATGTTAATCCTAATTATCCAAATATATTGAAAATTAAATTCATAATTTTTAAAAAATATAAAAAAATTTACATATGTTAAAAAACATCATTTGTGTCGGGTAATATGGGCAGCTTTAATAAATCGGGCAGAGCCGGACGGGCACTTAGAAGGGTGTGAACGGGCTCGGGCGGGCAGTTTAGTTCAAATTGTTAACATATATGAGCTTTACAGAATAATAACTAACAATTTAAACCTAATTAAAATTGGTGTTAAGTTTAAAATGTTTAGAACCAAGTGGGATTTTGGATTTTTTAATTAATTTATATATCTTTTTTAACATTTTTTATGCATATACAATTAATTTGATACTTTACTTTAAAATGTTTTCTAATTGAAAAATCATCCTTCGAAATTAAAATTGTGTGCCAAATTTTATATTTTGTTTTTCAAATCCTCACCTTGACCTTAAATTATTTATTGCTTTAAAAAACTAATATAAATATAACTTTTTAATTTTTGAACACTGATGAATAGAAAAAGATTAAAGGTTTTCTAAGTCGATTATAGAATGAATTTTTATTTGGGAAACGAAAGCTGCAAACAAAGAAACGTTTGTTTAGTTAGAAATAGATCAGAACACTTTAATATAGACTTAGCGTTAAGCATTATGGCTCAAAGGATCTATATAGCAACTGGTAACGCTTGGCAATATTTCACCTAATAACTTTTTATGGTAGGTAGAAAGATGTTTTAGGACATAGCAGGCGCGTAGCCAGGATTTTCTCAAGGGGGGGGGGAAAAATTTCAAAAATTTTAAGAACTTCATCGGGAGTAGGAGCTAACTCCCGATGAATTGTCAATAAAGCCAATCCATTTAATCTATTCTTAGACATGGTATTTCTAATGTCAGTTTTTAGCCTCCTCAGCGTTGATAAGCTATAAAAAAATATTTTTAATCTTTGACAAGGGGGGGGGGAATTTCCCGTTTCCCCCCCCCCCCCCCCCCCTTATTTACGCCACTGGGACATAGCTCTGAGACTCAATAAAGGGTTAAAACTTAAAATATTTTTTGATTAGTTATTAATTAACATTTTTATTTAAGCCTGCTGACTAAGGACTTCACACCCCCTAGTGTTGTACATATTACTTATATCTATGAGTATCAGTCGGTTTAAAATAAACAGATTAATATATTTTCACCTTCTATTAAATCAGACCGTCCTCTGTCATAAAAGTGTCTAGTCACAGCTCCTTCTTTTATATTTTTAAATATTTCCTTTTTTAAATACATAGTTCCAGGAGCTAGAGATTTGAAACTAGTGCCTTTAATAACTCAAGCTAAAGCAATGTGCTTTCAAAGAAAGTTAGGAAAACCAAATATACGTATAAATATCAATGAATTGGAAGAAAAAAGTTACAAGTATAAGTCAAACAGAAATTTAAACAAGTTATAGGAACAAAAAATTTATAAGAAGTTGAGAATTAGAATAAGGATCGAATAAAGTAAGACCTTGTATTAAAAATAAAATAATCTGTTTACCTTCATTCTTCCTATAAAGTAAGAAAATTAATTAGGGTTAGTATAACAAATTTATTGAAAAATATTAGTTTTCGTTTCAAACAGTATTGAGAATATTAACATTCTTTAGAAACATAGGGTTGACAATATCGCGTATGAAATATTATTTGTCTTAAGCATGGTAATATTACCCTGATTATGAGGACAAATATGTAGAGATATGATGTAAATATTTAAAAATAATTACAGCATTTAATACAAATAAAAGAGAAAAGATTGCTAATAGCATAATGAAGAAATTATTCAATAAAGGTCAAAAGAACATCAAGGCGAGACCGTTTACAAGGAGAAATATAATTCAATTAGTCTTTGCTGTTACAACTTACCCCTCACTCATTTTACCCCAATTAATATAGCAGCTTACGCGTCGAACGTTCAAGTCGGATCATATCAGCAACTTATCAACTATACCCGTATCAAACAACACTATTTTCTGCCTTATATTTAAAAAGTGACGAGTTGCAGGACATGTGTTAATTTTTTAAAACTATTCAAATATATTTTTATAAAAGAGGTAATTTTGCTATGAACCAATTTATATTTTTCAATTTTTTTTAATATTACTGTATTTTTACAATTAATTTTTGCACGGTTGATTATTTTTACATTAGATTAACATTCTAGTTTTGTAGTAATAACAATAATCTATTAAATCTTTTGTGCCTATCCTTATGCAATATATTAATTGGTCTATAACCTTATTACAAACTTGATTACATAATTATTTAATATATGAAGATTTTAATTTTTAATAACGTAAAACATTTGGTCAAATATTATAATTAATTGAGTGCCACATATTTTTGGTCAGATTAATTATTTTTTACAGTTGTCATCCTTATAAGATCTATGCATGAATTATACACTGGATATATTTTTTATGAGTATCACCCTTATAAAGACAACAATAACTTGGAGTTAAAATTATTAAAATCACTTAAATATCAATCCTTTACCTTTAAAGTTTAGTCCTATAATTATTTATAGATTGTTATTAAATCAAATTCATTTTTTTAATGATAACCTTTTTTGATAGTGATATAAACATGTCTGAAGAAAATACAAACCCAACTATGGAAAGCACTGTATTAAAGCAGCCCATGATATATATATGTGGAGGTATTCCATTATCATTTTAATTAATTTAGATATATTCATATACTTTTTTTAAAATACTTAAGACTGCCACTCAGAAAATGAAATTAAAAGTAAGGATCCTATAAGATGTAGAGAATGTGGATATCGTATCATGTATAAAAAGAGGACTAAAAGATGTAACTTATATCAATGCATTTTAATATCTCATTTTTAGTGATTGTCTATGATGCAAGATAATTATCAACTTCCATTTTAAGTTTATATATATATTTATTATATAAAAGATTTGCAATTGTTATACTACAAAATATACATCATTAATAAATGACTTTAAAATTTCTAATTTTTATATTAATTGTTATTGTTGTGATAGGCAAATTTCAGTATAAGCAATTTACATTTTATTAAAATTAAATTTTATTGTTTATACTATTTGGCATAATTGGAGTTTTTTGTTGCTAAAGTGTATGTGCATTACCAATGGGTTTTAAGACTTATGAATACATTGCAGAATACCGGGGACATATCTTTAAAAATAATACTATTATATGTAATATTTTTTAATAATTATCAAAATTTATAATCGATGATCATTCATTAAGTTAATTAGAATTCCTTTTGTTTTTTTTAATCTGATTGTTTTAATATGGACGCAAATTTAAAGTTGTCTCGTTAAAGGTAAAATATATCAACAAAATATATTTGTAGATTGTATTTAATAGTGTGAAGTTGTAGTTCATTTTTAATTTAAACTACATAATTATATATTCATAAAACAAATAAGATTATGTTTAAATTTATTAAATGATTCATTTGCAAAACTCTATATTTCAAATTGAAGGTGACCAGATATTGTATGCTATATATATATATATCTATAATAAATCATTAAAATAAAGTCAAAATCTGTGGAATCAATTATTTTCATAAATCGCACTTTAATTTGTCGTATTTTAAACACCCTCAAGGGAGTAGCCAGGAATCAAAAAAAAGACATATATAATATAATTTCCGAAATTAGAGGGGGGTGGGGCAATAATGTTTAAGGGACCATTTTTTTAATTTGAGCCTTAATTCGATAAAATTTCAACGATTATTTGGGATTTAGAGGGGGCCATCCGCCCGTCCCTGCCACCCCCTGGGTACGCCCATGCAAACCGCAATTTTTCTTACGGTCGCCTTGGATACCAAAATTTAAAACACGTTCGAAAGGGATTCGGTTAAAATTTTTACTCTTTCGGGCCCGTCGGGTTCGGGTGGAAAATTTTAAAATGCATTCGGGTTGAAATTTTTAAAATGATTTTGGTTCGGGTTCGGGCTGAAAAATTTAAAATGCTTTCGGGTCGGGTTTGGGTTGAAAATTTTAAATTTCGGGTTCGGATGGCCATGGTTCTTAATGGTGTTATTAAAAGGGCTGGGTTTTGTTTGGCCGACCTTTGGTTTTAGTATTAAACATTTATTAACCAAGGTTTTTTGATCTGATTTTCTGAGTTGTTACCATGTACCAGCGGCGGAATAATGATTTAGAAAAGAGGCCGCGGGAACATGATTTAAAAAAGGTTTGAAGGGGAATCAGGAATAAATTGGGAGAATTGGGGAGGATAGGAAAATATATTGGAAGACGTCAGGTCAGGGATATATGCCTCCCCAAAGGGAGACTTACTTTTATTTCTATACTTCTTCTTTATTATATACTTAAAACTATGTAAAAATCCAGGAATAAAATAATCATTCCAAATATAAAAATTCGATGCCTATATAAAACCATAAATTGCATAGCAATTAATTCACTGATGCGTGTTGATAGAAATAACAAACACGTATAAGCGCGTGGGGGGGGGGGAAAGTAACACACACGTACTGGAAATTAAATGAAAAGGAAGAGGCGTGTATGCAGAGTCTTTGTTCAGTATTACGTGTATATATTAAAATCAGTAAAGGAAATACAGCAGATGTTTTAACGTGTGTAAGATCGAAAGAATCTCACAATCAACGAACTTGCAATTATTGTATAAAGAAAGGAGGGGGGGGGGAATCGAATAAGTATGTCTGAGATACGCCGTTGTGGGGGAAATCCTTAACTTTGGTATAAGGGGACATAGGGGGGGGGGGGAGAATTCATATATACGAGGATCTCCGGATACGACATTTGTATAAACAGACCAAGGGTTTTTTGGTCAAACCTTTAGTCTTATGTTTACCCGACTAAAACCAATGGTCAACCAATCAAAACCCAGCCGTTTTTACAACACTAGTCTTCGATTGAGTTTCAAAGGTAGAAAAGAAAAGATTAATCTATAAAACATTGATCTCGACAATCCAATAAAAAGTATAAGAAATGATTACGCTTTTGTTATTCTTATAACCTAAAAAGGTTCCCTCCTCAGCCAAACAAATCTTTAGTTATGCTAGGACGAACACTCACTTCTGAATTGCTTTTAAAACCAAGAACAACCGTTTACAGTATATCTTCAGTTTCTCCTGCCACCAATATATCTACATACACTGTCACTCCCTCGATTTCTTCCAATATTCAGTCCATCTATCAGAAGATGGCGAGTGCGAAAGGCATCAGCTTGTCTAACCATTAGCTGAATGTAGACTTTGGCCATCTTTTAAAACTGATGCGCTTTGTGGCTTAATAAATAATCAAAATTTTGTAGGGGATACATAAATCCTTGGATATATCTGTTATTCGTAAAGGGGCAATTAATGCATCGTTGTTCTTGACTGGCACACCAGGGGGCTCGCCCATAGTATTTCAATATCATCTAGAATGTGAAATCTCGTCGCGACCTGGAAAAATTTCGACGAGAAGTCTAGACTTGTCTCGACTTTAAATTTTTTAAAATTAAAATGCTTCTATAAGGTAAAAATGATCCTTATATACAATAAACGAGCATCAAATATAATTGAAAAGCTATTCATCAGATTGGTCAATAGCCAACAAGGGGCATGTATTAAATAAAAATTGCTAATTGTATTTTGCTATCAAAGTGCCGATTTTTACTGACGTATAATAAGTTTAGGGGATCTATTTTAGTCTTTTTTTTGGCAACCCTTTTGTATAAAAAAACATCTCAATAATATGAGTTGTAACCTACTTAACTCGGGAGTATAAAGATAATTAAAAATTAATAACAGTTTCCATAATCCTTTCCTATGGATTCTGCGTCTCGACGGCATAAAACCAATTTTTTTAAAAGATCTTATAACAATTGATAATAATAACTCCTCCATCTTACTAGACTTACTCACCAAATTTTATAACCTTTTAGTCAATGGGAGTATACCCAAAGAAATAACACCCATAGTCTTTGGAGCTAAGCTTTTAGCTATAAGGAAGCCGACAATTCAGCCAGGCCTATCGCTATCGGCGGTGTCTTTCGAATAATTATTTTTAAATGAATTTGTTCGGCGATCAAACCCATATTGTCCCCTACTTTAATTCCGCATCAATTAGGCTTTGGGGTCAAAGGAGGGTGCGAGATAGCTACCCATGCCGCACGCTTAGCCCTGGAACACCTCCCTCTGGGCGACTCCTTTATAAAACTGGATTTTAAAAATGCTTTTAATAGCATGCCGCACAGCCTTCATTAACGATTTTATCAAGCTATTTCCCCAATACACCAACTACATCATTTCAAGTTACGGATGTAGAATTCTTCCTTGAATCCGCAGAAGGGATCCAACAAGGTGACCCCCTAGGCCCCCCTTTATTCTGCTTGGCCATAAATCACCTAATTAACGAAATTAACAAACATTGTAAACTCACCCTTAATGTCTGGTATCTAGATGACGCCACTCTTGTTGGCACCCCTGACAACCTAGTCCAAGCACTAGATGTAATACATGCTTTTTTCCCCACTTTAAACTTATGTTTAAATGCCTCTAAAATTGAAATATATTCTGACTTGGATAATATTCACCCAAAGTTTTTTGACTTTGCCAAAATTAATAAAGACAATATGTATGTTTTAGGCGCACCTATCGAAGGCCCTGAGTGCCTCAAAAACTTTTTAGACAAAACCCTTTCTTCTTTAAAAACCAAATTAGGCATTTTTAAATCTATGCCCTCTCATCATTCCTTTTACATTATAAAAAATTATTACAACATTAGCAAAATTTTATTCTGCTTCCGCTCCACGCAAGCTTTTTTATTTAAAGATGTCTTACAAAATTATAAACACTTTTTTAAATCCACACCTGAATTAATTTTAAATATTTCTTTTAACACGAATACTTGGCTTCAAGCCACTCTTCCCACAAAATCTGGCCGTCTAGGTATTCGCTCCCCAACCGCGATTTCCTTAGCCGCCTTTATTTCCTCCTCCCTTTTTTTTAAACAATCTATTAACGACCTTGTCCCTTTCTCACTCAATCCCTCTATGAATCAAGCCTTATCTCTATGGAATGAGAATGTCAATTTAGGAGTTGACATTCCACAATCATATGCCCAAAAAGATTTGGATGCAAGTTTGGTGTCGCGGTCCGTTGCTTACCTTCTCTCGACATGCGACGCCAAACAGCATTGCAATCTTAGGTCATTGGCTTTCCACCAATCCGGTCATGAATGGCTTGAAGCTTACCCTAGTAAGTTTTTGGGAATGTTTTTAGAAAATCCTACCCTGTCCTTCAACATAGCCCTCCGCTTGGGCTGTAAATACACGTCCCCATACCCCTGCCGGCTTTGTAATTCACTTGTAGATGAGGAAGCGCGTCACCCTCTGCATTGTAAATTTAACAAAAGCCGGTATAGTAGGCACCAAAAAATATATACACTGCTTCAAGCTGCCCTCAAACGGGCAAAAGTTCCTTCCATCCTTGAACTGTCAGATCCCTCTCTCGAAGGGCGGATGCGTCCTGACGGTTCGTCACTTATCCCATGAGACAAAGGCCTTTTCTTAAAATGGGTCTACACCTGTATCGACCTGTTTGCCCCCTCCAACGATACTCACGACCCCCTAGGATCGGCAGAGCATCGCAAATCCTTAAAATACTCAGCTTTATCGGAAACCTCCGTTTTTATTCCTATCGTCTCGTCGTGCTCGGGGACGTTCGGAAAGAGCGCATTAATTTTTTTAGAACTCAGTAAACGCTCGCCCCCTTCTAAAATATCGAATAGTTTCTTACTAAGACAATCAATTGCCATTGCGATTGCTAAATCCAATTTTTATTCTTTGATGGATTCAATGCCCATTCTTAGAGATGAAGAAACGGATAATGTGTTCTAATCATTTTTTTTATAAATGTTTTTGTTCTTGTATCTTTTTATTAATTCCACTTTATATTTAGTACTTTTTTTTAATAAAGCATGTCAATTCAATAAAAAAAAGGGCAAATTTTTAAAAATTATTAAATCACATTTGTAATAAAACTTTTGCTGAATTAGAGGCTTACATGTATTTATTTTAATCACATATTTAGCTAGCTTTAGCGAAAATCAGTAATGCCTTAGCTCTCTAATATCCTCTGGTATCCTCCACCCCCTTACGCCTCACCCCCTTACGTGTGTGTCATCCGATAATTTATATATTCGTCCCCCCCCACACATACACACATACGCGTAATTTTTACTCCTGTTTATGATGAGTCACGATGGTTAGTATCTTTAAGATATAAATAGATACGATTTTTATTGCCCCTCTTTGATTTTTCGGTATTCTAAAATTTAAATTAGCAAATAAATTCTTCGCCATCCAGTCAGAACAGAATTCCTTTTAACACAAATCCTTTATTCCTTTTGACCATTTATTATATCATAATGAATTTATTGCATGTTTGTTATATTGTTAAGAAATAACAAAGGTACCAGTGGTTACTTCTTATCATTATTTATTCATAACATGAGTAATTAGCACTTACAACGCTGGAATACACCAATAAAAATAGCATTGTTAGTTGAGTAATTTGTAGCTTTATTTATATTTGCTACTTCAACAGAACTTATTTTAAGTTTGTTGGTTTTATTGTAAATAAATGCTAAGAATATAAATATTTAATAAAATTACAGAATTATTTACATCTCCTATGGGCCACTCATATTTTATTGAACTAGCTAAAATTACTAAAATTTGAATTTTACGCTGGTATTGATATAAAATTTATTTTACTTTAGTGTGTAAATTATATAATATCAAGTATCTTCAAATTAAATTATAACACCCTAAATGTAAAAAACAAACAACTAAATTTCCTTTATTATGATTATGGTGGTCAATAAAGAAATTATAAAGTCGAGATCTCGCTGATAACATCTCGTCTCAATGTCAAAATTCTAGTATCAATCTCGGCTTAATTTTTTAAGAGACGGGATTTTTCGATCACTACCCGCTCATTGGATAAGCCTCTCTTTATGATTATGTCCTTAATCAACTTGTTCCATTTACGCAGCACCCTTCTTAAAAGGTAAAACTAAGTGATTGTTTAAGACCCAAAGAGAGTCCGTTGGCGTCAAACACTTAATCCTCTTGCCGTGTGACGCCTAAACCGCTCCACCACTAATCTCGGGTTATAGCATGCTGTGTTGCACAAGATAGTGAGCTCCTTGATCAAATTAATTCCAAAATACTACGTGGTGAAGTCCCGGGCTAGCAATAAATAGGCATTTTAATAAAAATTTATATTATAAATCTTTATCTGACATATGGCCCTTGTTGGCTCTTGACAAAAATAATGAATATTGTAGAGAGGTAATTGAAGTGTGAAGTGCCTCCGGGGATACGTTTTACATATGAGGATGCTAAAAATCGGCTAAGAAAATTTTCCAGAGGAATTCATGCACGAGGGCAAAGAGGTATGAATTCTCAAAGGTTCGACAAGGCCTGGGAGAGACGATAGACGCGTACGCAAATAGACTCAAGGCTGGAGCTAACAGTTGCAACTTCGGGAACGATGAATTGCAGAACAGAATTGTTGACCAATTTATTACAGGATTATGCGGTAGAGGCTTACAGGCAAAGCTGTTGGCAAAAAATGACATCAAATGGGACCGCCTACGAGAGCTGGCGTTAACGGCCGAAACGATAAAGGGGGGGGCTAAGCACCTTGCAGGACGGGTCCGAAGAGGCGTGGAGTGTAGTGGCGAGACGAGAAGCGTGGCCTGGGCCGGTCCGAATTCCCAAGTTAAACCATGCTTTAGATGTGTAAACAGTAGATATATATATTAATAAGGAATTGTTCCAATGTATCTTCGATACAGGCGCTACGGTATCGATAATACCGGCGCAAAGATGGGCGAAGGAGATCCCACGCAACAAGGAGCCCGTCCCGACGGTGTACGCGTACGTCCACGAGGAAATAACGATCGTAGCCAAGGTGCAAGCTGATGTCCGAATGGGTAACACGAGAAAACAGCTGTCGTTATTGTTAGCAGACGTAGCTGGGCCGCCGTTGTGCGGGATCGATTGGATCCAAGAATTCGAGCCCGAAATTTGGCGACGAATTCGTTGGAACACGAGAGCTGCGGCGGAACGGTTCGCGGTCAATTACGTGGAAAGACCTAAGGATACTAAGTCGGCGATCCAGCACGTTATGATGCAATGGGATGGCCAGCTAAACGAATTCCCAAAAGCAGTCAAGGGAATAACGGTGGAAGTCCCGTTAAAAGAGGGCATAGATTCCGTATTTATCCCCGCACGAAGGGTGCCGATGGCGTGGAAGAAAGAAGTAGAAAACGAGCTGAATAAATGGGTCAGAGACGGGGTGATAGAACCAATCGATTTTTTAAGATGGGCCAGTCTAGTGGTACCCGTAAAAAAAAAGCGATGGGAGCCTACGATTATGCATAGATTACCGGTTTACGATAAATAAATACGCACAAGGTTTGTTGTACCCCTTACCCAAAATCGACGCTTTGTTAAATAAACTCGATAACGCGTGTTGTTTTACTAAGCTGGACCTAACTATACCTACAGCTTGAATTAGGTCCAGAGACGAGCCAATGATTTGACTAGCTCCACGCACAAGGGCTTGTTTAAAGTTAACCGGATGCTTTTTGACTTAAATTGTGCCCCAGCTATTTTCCAAATAACTATGGATCAAATATTAGGAGGCATGGAGGGGGTAGCGGTATACATTGACGATATACTAATTGCAGGGGAAACGGAAGAAATCCACAACGAGCGGTTACTCAAAGTACTAGAGACGTTACAAAAGTGGGGGTTCGTGCCAAACATTTCCAAGAGCATCTTTTGGGCTAAGGAAGTAACATTTTTGGGATACGTAATAAGTAACAAGGGGATTCAAATCAACATAAAGCCGCACTAGTCAAGCAGGGGAAAAATTTAACAAACAAAAATGAAAAAAAATCGTTCCTTGGATGAACAGCATATTTTTCAAAGTTCATTAAGGACTACGCCAAAATCGTGCACCCGATTCAAAAACTCATAAAAAAAACGTGACTTACCTCAAGGGTGGAGAACAACAAGGCGCATTTGAAGCCATCAAGTGCTTACGAACGCCTCCGTACTGGCACACTTAAATGGAGATTGGGAGACTCGCCTGGTCGTAGACGCCTCTGGTACAGGGTTAGGGGCCATCTTACAGCAACGAGCACCAAGGGAGAATTGGAGAGTGGTGGCCTATGCTTCAAGAGCGTTAAACGATAGCGAAAGCCGGTATTCGACGATCGAACGAGAGGCGTGCGGTGGTTTATGGACTAAAAAAGTTCAATGAATATATACAAGGACGAAGCGTTACTATTATGACGGATCATAGACCGCTAGTATATATATTTGATCAGAGCAAAAAGGGCAAGGAACAATGGTCACCACGTCTAACTAGGTGGGCGCTCATGGTATCAGGCTACACGACCAAGTTTGAGTACAACAAGGGATCCGAAAACGCGGCAGATTTCTTGTCCATAAAACCGAACGAACACGCGTATCAGGTTAACGTGGAAATGCCAGAAGACTCGACAAATCCATTTATATCATTGGACGTAATGATACAACACACCTTGGATGATCCGGGGCTACGTCAGTTAAAAGGGTGGATTAGAGGTAAACAAAACACAATGGTCACTTATGGTCTAAAACGCTCCTACGAAAAACACCTGCCAAAGTTACATGAAGCAAAAAACATAACATTTTACAAAAGGCGACGAAAATTCCGGCTAAGTTAAGAGGAGCGGTACTCCAAAGACTACATAGGGGCCACGTGGGAATCAAGCGAATGCAAGAAGTGGCGTGGCAGTATATATGGTGGTCTACTCTCGACAATGACTTATTGAGCGTAGCGAAAGGGTGGCGGAATTCCATTGACATTGCCGCGGCGCGAAGAAGGCACCATTGATAGAGTGTCAACCTAGCCATAGACCGTGGGTTCAAGTACATATCGATATCATGGGTCCTTTCAAAGGTAAGTCATACCTGGTGATGGTGGACAATAACTTGAAATGGGTAGAGGTGTTTAAATTAGAAGACACCACATCGACCACCATTATAAAAAAACTTGCCGAAACGTTTGCTAGTTTTGGAAATCCACCATGGTTAATATCAGATAACGGCCCGCAATTCAAAGGGCAGGAATTACAGAAGTTTTGCAAGATGAGAGGGATTAATCAGCGATGGACAGCCCCTTACCATCCTGCGTCTAACGGTTTGGCAGAAAGTTATGTACGATTAAGTAAAGAAGCTATTATTAGAAACGAGTCGGAAGTAGGGATACGTAGATTTTTTGAAAACTACAGATCTACAAAACACCCCACAGCCAATAAAAGCCCAGCAGAGGTGATGCTAAAAAGGCGTATGCAAACCGAATGGGAGGTATTGAGGGACACCGTACCACAACAATGGTTAGAGACCGGGAACCCTTGGATGTTCAACTTAGGGAACTTAGTTTGGGTACGCATGTTTTTGGGACCAAGCAAATGGGTAGAAGGCACGATAAAAGCCAAGCACGGTAGTCGTTCCTACGATGTATGAGCACAGGGAAGAAAGCAACACCGACACGTGGATCAAGTAAGAAAACGGAAAATCTTGGATTGGACCACACTGGGACAAGAGAACGGGTGGCCGCAAAGGAAATCATCAGAAAGAGAACAAATACAAAACCGGGGAACAAGTGCTACAAGGAAACAAATTCAAAACCAGTCAGGAAAGCCTAGAGAAGAACCTAGATACCCGCAGCGTAGTCGGAAACCGTCAGCATTCCTTAAGGATTTATCTGTGAAAAGGAATTTAAAATGAATTATACACATTATCATCTTTCTTATGCTTTTGTGATAGACTATTGAGATCTAATGACTTAAAATACTTCCCAGTATTGAAGAAAAATTAATTTGATAATATGTCGGGTTGATACGTTATTTACCGATGTGTTGTCAATCAAATTACCGTTAATTGGTTGTAACTTATATATTCGTTTGATATACACGATTTACTTACTTTCGATTTTTGTATCCCTTCGTAACGTGTATTAAATAATATTCCCAGTCCTAACAAATATATTTTTATTTTTTGTATTTTATTCTATCTTTTTTGTGTATTTTATGGATCATATCCTATTAAAAGCATTTTATTAAAAAAAATTAAGCAAATTTTTTGCATCATGTATTGCATGAGACACTTTTGCTGTTCTTACATATCATAGTCACTCAATTATGCAGTCGCTGCTCTATTTATAATATGAGAACATAACATGATATCATTCATAACAAGTCAAATTCTTTTTTTGATAAGATTCGTTCTATAAGATGAGGCCGGGATTCGAGAATACTTACCTTTCGCAACAATTTGTATAATATTTTTATCGGATTCACATATATTTTAATTAATTAAATAACTAATGTTTACCTCTATATATTGCTTAATTCGTATCAAAAAAGCTCCCATTCTGTCCCTATCCTCTAGTTGAATTATAATAAATCATCATCAAAGGGAGACACTGGGTTTAATTAGTAAAATGATATGTTTTGACATAACTTGGAATCAGAATTAGAGATATTACATTAGGTTAGACCTTGTAATACGAACTTTTATCGCATCGTTCATATTGTGCGATTATTTGAAAGTTTAGCACATTTCATTTGTGTTTTGTTGTTATGAAATTTCCTCAAGCATTTGCTGCTTTTAAGGGCTTATCTAGTGTTTACAGTTACATCAAACTTAATGGTAGACCAATAACTGTTGCTCAATATATGAAATATGTTTTAACCAATCCTATTGATGGTTACTATGCCACAAGGGATGGCATTGGAGAAAGGGGCGATTTCTTAACTTCTCCAGAGATTAGCCAAATTTTTGGAGAAGTAAGTAAGTAAATTATTTTATATATAATATATTCTATGTCCAAATTACCTTGATTTTAAAATATTTCAATTGAAAAATATAAAGATCTGCAAATTAACAAAGTTTGAATATAAAAATATTTAATGACTTATACATTTGTTTATAAACAATTATATTTTGATAAATAAATTCTAATTGCAGATAATTGGTGTTTGGGCTTTAAATGAATGGTTTACAAAAGTGAATCAAGGTAACAAATTGAGTATCATTGAGTTAGGACCAGGGCATGGAACATTGACTCAAGACATACAAAGGGTAACTTATTTGACTTTATTAAGGCTTAAAATTATGAAAATGATTATTATCATATATAGTGTCTATGTGATTAATTTTTCAGATATACCTTTAATTGGTTGCCAAGTTAAATGAGCTTATTTAATGACCATAGACTGGTCATTTCATAAGTTTCACATGATATGATCTATACCATTAAATCCACCTTTTAAATTTGACAATCTCCCATGTCTTTCTGCAGTGTCCCCCATTATTTAAACAAGAAAAGTGTATTTACCTTCCTCATTAGTTAATAATTTTAAAGAATGTTAATAAATGATTATTTAACTGCTGATAGATTAAATTGCTTTTACATTACATTATTTTTACTATGATGAATTGTGTAAATTATATATATTTTAAAATGCTGTTTCTAATGTTTAACTAGTACAATATTTTTTTCATTACGTATTAAAAACACTTTAATTAATCACAATCCCTATAATCTATTTAACCTTTCCTTATTTGTGCACATTTCAAAATGGTTGAAAATTTTTCGCATATTTATCGTTGTTTGCAGTCTATAATCTAGTCTATGGAAATGAGTAATGACTTACACATTATATGTTTGATTTTCACACTTAGTTAGGGTGTTAATAAAGGCTTTGCCATTAATTAATCTTTGTTAAATTCTATTCATAAAAAATTTGATTATTATTTAATTAATAAATTTTTGGGGCATCCATTTCTAATTTTATTGTATGATAGAATACAAATTCTGTTAATATCTTAAGAATAACTATCTAATTAAAACACTTGTCATTAATAAGCTGGCATTTAAGGCAAACGTTATTAATTATAAATATGAATTTACTAAAGGTCATTTTGTTGAAACTTTAAATAGCCATAAATTGGTTGTTATGCAAGAGGTTGACTTTTAATTTGTAATTATATAAGATATTTTAACTCAATCCTTTTTGGAATTCTTATATATATTACTCTTTCAATCCCAGGTTTTTTCCAAATATCCTTCTGCCACCCCCGACAAAATATCTTTTAACCTGGTAGAAAGTAGTTCCAAGATGGCTGCCATCCAAGCCAATCACCTGACTCATCGGCCCATCTACCCCACCCGATGGTACGATCGGTTGGAAGACGTACCACGTGACCCCGCGGTCACCTACTGCATTTTGGCCAACGAATTTTTTGACGCCCTGCCCATTCACAAATATCAAGTTTTACCAAATTTACCATTTTTTATTTTTGTTTTTTAAAAATAAAAGATGAGAAACTTTTTTAATAAATTTTAAACTTTTAATGCAACCTAAGCTAAATAACAATTGTTTGTGTGGGTTTTATAATTTTTGAGGATAAAAATACAAAGTTTAAACATGTCTATTTCCACAAGGAAACAAAGTAACTTTTTAATCTTTAAATAAAGAAAGAAAAGATGGATTATAAAGAAATTGTATATACCAATTACACATAAATTTATGGTTTGTGCATGCTAGAAAACGAAAGATGGTTGGCGAGAGATTATGATAGACTTGGATGAAAATCAAAATGAAAACGCCCCTCCCAAACTAGTTTACAAATTGGGCCAAGCTCCTATATTCCCCTTAGAGAAGGTGTTAAAAGTAAAATTTTTTGACGATTTTTATCTTATTTACCTTAAAATCTCCATATAGCGCAATTCGCTCATCTTGTCACGATTTTTTAATTCATTTTAGCCGGGCGATGTTAGGCACCATTTTGAAATTAGCTTCGAAACGGGGCGAATATTGAATCAAATAACCGACTTGCTCACGCTCAATCGCTTTGGTGGTTTTGGTTTGATATGTGACTACGGACACAATGGACATCTAGAAGATACTTTTCGGGTACATTTTTTGTTTCGTTATCTAATTTAGTTATCGATCTTTAATGTCTCAGCGACATTTTAAAGAGCTTGACCTCGAGCCCGGCTCGATTTTTGTTGAGCCTGGCCCAAATTTGAGCCAACTCATAATTTAGATAATATGATTTGAATCAACCCAATTTGATGTGAAATAATTTTATTATCTTCGTAGAGCTTGCATAATGTATCTTTCAAATTACGGCTCTTCGCGCTTATCTATACTTTTTAATCAAGTTGCTAATTTAATTTTAATATTTATATACATATATACATAGCAGCTTTGGGAACTTCGAAAAGGAATTAATTTAATATATGAAAAGAGTTAGTTTTATGTTGCAGGGGCAAGTGCCCCTCCCTATTCCAATTACCCCCCCAACGCTCAGTATCTAAATATTATAATTGGCAGGACTTTCGACTCTAAAATATTTTGCCAAAAAGTTAGTATTATATGGCACATATACGCAAAAATAAGGCAACTTTTGATTGGCTTGGCGTCTGACATTTTAAATATGTGACCTTATGAACAATTGATATTTGGATACTTATTCATACAGGCTTTTAAGGGGCACAAGCTGCACGACCCTTTGCAAGACCCGGGAACAGCTGATTTAACAGCTGACGTCGATTTCGATTATTGCACCCGATGCCTGAGATCGCCCCAGGAGTCACGTGATGTTCATGGGGGTAAATAAAAAACAACTACAAGCGGGGGGCGGCAATAATGCTTTTATGAACTTGGGCAATAATTGTACAAGTTATCGATAAATTTTGGATTTAAGGGGGGGGGCGACTGCCCTTTCTTGCCCTCCCCCCTCTGACTTTCCTACCAAACTTCTTTCCCCATATATATATATATGGGACATTCCATGTCAAATCGATCATAAAAAGCGTTTTTCGGCCGACCCCCTCAGAATTTCATAAAATTTGGTGGAAATGTTGAAACTAGTTAAATTATTAATTTCCGAAAATTTTAGCTCATTTGGGTTACTACTTTTTAAGTTATGGGCGCTCAAATGTCAAAATCGGCAATTTAAAAAATCGGGTTGCGACGCTATATACAATAAAATTCATAAGTTATTGGCCCCCAAATCATAGAATCTTGTTGTAGTAATAGGTAAGACCTATCTCCATAGAAAAAAAATCAAAAAAATTTTTTTTGTCCATTGGTCATCTCATAATGGCCGAAATGGCCAATATGGCATAACTACTGTTGAACCCTCTCAAACCGTTTCAAATGTAAGACAAATGTTTTATACTACCTATTAATCAAATTAAATAAAAGAGAAAGTTGGGCGGCCATTTTGAAGTACTCATAAATTGCTAGAAACGGTATTTTATTTTTTTGGCGCCAAAATGACCCTCTAAAATTGGTTTTATTACTCATTTGCCATCTTATAATATTATTATATCTATTATACAAATATTTTTGCTATAAATTAACACCCCAACCTCCCCCCCCCCCCCCCAATAATCTTAAATCAAAATAGCGATTAATTTTTTTCCACAAATTATTTGATTGTAATTTGGAAACAGGCTTGTAAAATAGATAATAAAATCGTCAGGATTATTGAATATAGGCTTTAAAATTGCCTTATCAACACAGATTGATTTCTTTTTTGGCGCGTATGAATTAATTTGTATGACCTCTAGCGCGAATTTTAAATGATGTCGAGTTCTTTTAATAAAATGATTTTATCGTTTAATTTTACTGTCAACTAATTATCCCCTCCACGTTCGAAATTTTGAATATAATTTATAACAAAAATTATGACGATGAAAAAATAATAGTTAGTTTGCTTAACCCATGCGAACCCCGTCAACTCTTTCGCTTTCTTAAATAAATTTTACAATATCTCTAAAGAAATGGGATATATTAAAAATTGTATCACCTTTAACCTCAACCGGAGAACTTATACATACCTTATTTAAAAACGAAATGCTTGATGCGACACTAAAACATATTGCCTTACCTAAAATATACTTCAGATATGTTAAATTAATTTTTTATAAGCGCTTGAAGACATGCCCTCCGTCATACTTTTTTTAATACTTATTACATATCGAATAACAAACAATGAATTACTTTGAAATAAATTATTATTTGCGGTGATTTTTCAAAGCCGTTTCTATTTCAAAAGGGAATTAAATTTGTAGCCGGAGAATAATCACTCCCTATTTTGATTGTAATTTATAGGGAATATGGGGGGGGGGGGGGGGGGGGGTTGGGGTGTTAATTTATAGCAAAAATATTTGTATAATAGATATAATAATATTATAAGATGGCTAAATGAGTAATAAAACCAATTTTAGAGAGTCATTTTGGCGCCAAATAAATATAATACTGTTTCTAGCAATTTATGACCACTTCAAGATGGCCGCCCAATTTTCTCTTTTATTTAATTTGATTAATAGGTAGTATAAAACATTTGTCTCAAATTTGAAACGGTTTGAGAGGGTTCAACAGTAGTTATGCCATATTGGCCATTTCGGGCATTATGGGATGACCAATCGACAAAAAAAAATTTTTTGATTTTTTTTCTATGGAGATAGGTCTTACCTATTACTACAACAAGATTCTCTGATTTGGGGACCAATAACTTATAAATTTTATTGAATATAGCGTCACAGCCCTATTTTTTGAATGGCCGATTTTCGACATTTGAGCGCCCATAATTCGAAAAGTAGTGGCCCAAATGAGCTAAAATTTTCGTATATTAATAATTTTACTAGTTTTAACATTTCCACCAAATTTTATAAAATTCTGAGGGGGTCGGCCGAAAACGTGGCGATTTCTTTTTTCTCTGTTCACGCATTTACGCATTCTGCCCCAATTTTATTATCGCTTATCTTTCCCTAAAATTTATCCCTTTCCCCCATATATGGCTAAGAAAGGTCCTAACGATGGCGTAACGAGCCCGCGTAACCCGTCGAGTCCAGTGAAAACCGGGACTCCGGGCACGAGCTCCGCCAATCTAATAGCTGATCTAATCAGCTTCCAGAAGGAACAGGCAATTGCGAATCAGGAACAAGCAAGAGCGAATCAGAGGCAGATTGATGCCATGAGGGAAATGCTCGCCAATTCATTGTCGGTCGTTGGCACATTAGCCCAAAGACCCCAAGAAGTTCCCCCACTTGCTCAATCAATACAAATGCCATCCACGGTGCAAATAATCCCAGCACCAGAGCCCCCCAAAACGCCAGCTCTCATCTGTGAAGAGATCAAGAAGCATACAGCGGGGCTCGAGGAACTGCTTAAAGATCCAGATCAGAAAGTCCACAAAAGGGATCGTCATGAAGCCAAGTATGCCACCCTCATGTCGCAAATATGCACACCAGCGTCTCCAATAGAAGTGCTAACAGCGCACGACAAGCAATTGAAGACGTTATGTCTTGCAATTAAATACAATTGGGCAACGGCAATCAAACATGACACAACATGGCTAACTGACATGGGATTTCAAAACGTAGATATCTCTATCCCAAAATCGCCAAAGAAAGCGTTTTTTCCAAGCGCTGGCAGGGGCCGAGGCAGCAAGCCGGGCCGACACTTCAAAAAGAACGCGGCCCCTGCCCCGCGTTCGTAAGCTAATAAAGCAAACCGTCGGTCGTTGGACGGGCCCTCGGGCTTACCGACTCCCAATGGGGATAAATAACATGGGTCTCCCAAATGGTGGCAACAAATCAAAAATTTTCTCAGGGAGACCCAGCGACAACTCTTTTCCCCTGCGCACCCTAACGACGACAACGACGACTCTGCGCAACCAACATCATCGCCACCACGGGACTATCCCGCACCGCAAGCCGACGTCAACAATCGCGTAAACCCCAACGACGAGCCGGTCAACGCGGATGAAGGATCTGGGTGTATCCCAGACCTAATAAACATGCACAAACACTTGTTCCTATGGGGAAAGGAAAGCCTTACTACCAAGCCCACAGGGCCTCTGGACATTAAAACAACAAGGCTTAAACCGCACCCGCTGATGTCTGAATTCACTCTCAAAGTCGCCTTTGATGGGTTCAAGCCACCCCTAGACTATCCTAAAATACATAGGAATGGCGGCCTTTTCAAGCCAGTAAGGGGCGGCAACATCTCGAAGGGTAGCCCAAGCTATTTTACCACCATGAAAGAAGAGGACGTTGTTTCCGAGACGCAAGCGCTCGCGATCACGTCCTCCACCTTCTTCATAGCTAAACGAAACGGAGATGCCAGAGTGATTACGGACTTGTCCGAAGCTTCTAAAAACTTCGTCCACCTCCCTGTAAAGCTGGCAACTATCCCGCTCACGGCAAGGCAACTCGCCAAAGCAAACTATGCTGCAAAAGTGGACTTAAAAGCAGCGTTTTTCAGCATACCGCTCCACAAAAACTCCAAGAAGTTTTGCGGTTTTAAATGGAGAAATAAATTATACCAATACAACGTATTGCCAATGGGGGCATCCTTCTCCCCCTTAGTATTGCAAACTATCGTCGCAGACCTGGTCAAAACAGCAGTGAAACATTGTAACTACAATGTCTACTTGGATGACATATTAATATTCGCAGAGGACGAAGACGAAGTCATGGAAGACCTGGGCAATCTTGCGCAAATGGCAAGCGATTGGGGTCTTACAATAAACACAAGCAAATCGTCTGTCCTGCCAGAAACCAACCTCCATTACCTGGGGCTGAATATTGATTTCCTTACACACAGCATACATTGCTCAATAGAAACCCAAACAAGGTTGAAGCATGCAGCAGATATCCTATTCTTATACCTATCCACACCTATCCCCCCTACGGACTATTCCCTGCTAGAAGCTTTGGTTTTTACTACAACTTGACTGGGA
The DNA here is from genome assembly GCA_964036665.1 of Gordius sp. MW1. Taxonomy (NCBI): domain Eukaryota; kingdom Metazoa; phylum Nematomorpha; class Gordioida; order Gordea; family Gordiidae; genus Gordius; species Gordius sp. MW1. Next base: position 927,722 of record OZ038528.1, read on the forward strand.
TTTCCAAGTTATTCACAACCTTTTACGCAATCTCCACAGGCAAAGGTACAACCCATGATAGGCCCATCGCCAAGCGCAAATTAGAAGGCTGTCTAGCACTACTCTCTCAAATCGTGCCGCTACAACATGAGCACGACACCACTATCTACGCTGACGCCTCCGATGACCACATAGGGATTTCCTGGGAAGGCAGCAACTTCTCGATCTCCTTTGTAGAAGCAGCGAATGCAATAGGAATGGACTGGGTTAACACTAGTCACATCACGGCAACCGAGACATTAGCGGCCGTATACGCTTACCTTCACGCCATACATAACGGATACCAATATCCACGGGTGGTAACAGACTCCACCACAGCATACTTTGTCCTGCTAAAAGGAGGATCCAACTCTCCCATAGTGGAAAGCATCATCGCACACTTCGTAGCAGCCTATGACTTATCACACCTGTTAAAAGTCCACTTCAACCTCCGATGGACGTCCTCCGTCTCAAACCCAGTTGACGCCCCATCACGAGAATGGACACCCCCGAATCGACACTCGGTACCAACATTGATAAGTGACGAAACACTAGGAGAAATGGGACTACTGAACCTGGAAAGCCCCGAAGAGGAAATAGATCTCAGCTTCTGGGAAAACGAAAATCCGGGAGCGATCTAAAAGAACGGGTAAAACAGAACAAAACCCCAAGTCACGTGATACGAGACCATATAAACGCGGAACACACCAGCTCACTCATTCGCTCTTTTTTCTCTGTTCACGCATTTACGCATTCTGCCCCAATTTTATTATCGCTTATCTTTCCCTAAAATTTTCGTTTTTTACATGACATATATGTAGTGTAGTAGTAGTTTTTAAAGAGTAAATAAACGCCCCTGGTGAAACAGTTGCGTAGCCAGGGGATCTGGGAGAAGGGCCTAACCCTTCTCTCAGATTTAATAATGTAGTGTTCATGGGCGTAGCCAGCATTGGGATTAGAGGGGGGCAATAATGATTTAGGGAGGGGCAAAATGATCATTTTTTTAAATTTTAGCCATCATTTTAAAAAATTTCAACAAACTCAGCCATCCTTCCCTGCACCCTCCCCCTTGGCTATGCCCATGATTGTGTGTATTAAATTATTGTTTTCAATATATTTTCATTTATAAAATTAAGATAGAGAAGTTAGCATAATTAAAGTTATTTTATTATAATTATAATAATAATAGTATTTTTTATGCGATAGAACACCTAGTTAATGTGTTTGGACCCGTTAATCAAGGAGATTTTTTGGAGGCTTGCGGAGGGCGGCTAAGGCTAAATATGCTCTTGGCCAACCTACGTTTGGGCTCGGCCAAGTCTAAAGGAGACAATATGGCTACTGAATTAGAAGGAGAAAGGAAGAGAATGATTTCTAGTTACGATTATTTAGTTAACCCAGCCTACATGGGACAACGATTCAAATTTCTAGCCTTTAATTACTTCCCACACCTAACACTTAAAGAATGTACACCACCCGGATTCTAACTTTATAATTAATTCATATGTGTTATGTTACTCATATATTTTTAATTGTATAACTGTCCGTCTCGTCTGTCTCGTCTTGCATACTTTTATTTTTATTAATTCCGTCCATACTTGTTGAATAACATAGTGAGATGAGTTTGTTTTGTCTAAGAAATAAAGTTAGTTTATTCTATATGTCTGAACGTAATATTAAATGCTACAATTATATAATAGTAAGAATATTGAAAAACGTTATATGAGTAATATGTTTTCATCTTTCCCTTTTAGAAAAGGCCAGGAATCCAAAAAAGTTTGAAATTAAATTTTACTATTAAAATTGCTATTTATTGTTTTAATAACAATGCATACAAAGATATTCATAGCGCAAATTAAACCGTAGCGGTGTAAGCAAAGAATTTGACTACCCCCTTACTTTAAAGTATGAGCTAGTGGTGTAAAAACGGCTGGGTTTTGTTTGATCGACTTTTGGTTATACTGAGACTAATGGTCGACTCGGGTCCGTTTTTTCAAATTTTGACTACGACTAGTGGTTAACTCAGAAAAATAGACCAAATGTGTTTATGTTTAGTCGACTAAAACCAAAGGACGACCAAACAAAACCCACCCATTTTTACAATACTAGTATGAGCTTCAATAAGATTTTTTATGAGTATTTTGTTAAAAGTATGCGTATATTCTATCATGATATGTATGCACAGAGAAAGGTGGGGTGGAAGACTTTTTTAAGTTTTAACCTTACTTGTATGGTATATACATGAGCGTAGCTAGCATTGGAATAAGAGGGAGGCTATAATGACTTAGGGAGGGGCAAAGTTAACATTTTTTGAAATTTTAGCCATAATTTTAATAAGTTTCAACAAAAAGTGGGTTTAGAGGGGGGCAACCGCCCCCCCTCCCTCCCCCCTTCCTTGGGCTAAATAATTTCTGAGTTAAGGGGCGGGAAGGGAGAGGGTCAGGTGACTCTCTGCCTCTATCTTACTATTAAGCCTCTGATAATTTACTAAAATTGAGTGAAATAAATAACATTGAATCAGTTATAAAAACTCAAAATTATTTTATAACCTTTTTTGGTAATCTGGTAAATTCTTATTATGGCTACCCCCCCCCCTCCCAACACTAACTTTATTCAAATCTTGTCTAACTTAAATTTGATCATTCTTTAATTATTGGTTTAACTACATTTTTTGTATAATTTTAGTTTAAGCTAATTGAAAATAATATACTAAAAATATAGTTACGATTTTTATTTAGCACCAAATCCGTGGTATTATTTGCCCAAATATAATAATAAAATGTTAAGTTTAATTTAACTCTAAGTATTATATGTGTATAATTATTTTATATTGAAATGTTAGCAAGAATTAACTCTTTTTGCAAGTTTATAATATACTTGTATACATAAAAATCTTATATATTCGTAACACTTAAAGAAATAATTTATTTAGTTTTTTAAATTATGGCAAGTTTACCTATCCTTTAGATATTTTAATCATTACGAATTGATAGCATTTAATTTCAAAATTTTAAATCGGATAACAAACTATAAATATTATGTTTTTAACTTTAAAAAATGTCTGGCCCGGTTAAGCAGAGTGGGTTTTACCTGTATGTGTGCCCATTGCTTTTTGAAGTAATTTTTTAATAAAAGTATATAAGTATTGGGAAAAGAGAGTCCTTATCAATGACACTTATAACTTATCATGGAAAATTCTGAACGAACAACAAATTTATACTATTTTTGTAAATTTGAAAATTATAAACAGATAAATTTTCTAAAAGAAACATTATTTTATTCTAAGCTTTACTTTCATAATCTTCGTAAATCACATTAAAGTTAGAAAAAAAATTCTGAAATATTTGCAACTTTTAAAGTAAGGTTTACCTATTGAACAGAGAGGGTTTGACCCTCCCCCCTACTTCAATTTAAAATTTTGCTAATATTAATTTTCTACTTTTTCGCGATGTAAGAAAATTGCAAATATAAGTTTCCACAACAATTAATAAAGAATTAGAAGTTGGACAGGACGGACGGACAACCTAAAGTGAGCCCATAAATTGCATAGCTATTAAAAGATTTTAAAGGTCAATTATTATTTGCATGCCATCATCAAAGCTACCATAAAAGAGTAAATTTATTTTAGGAGTACAAATAATTTTAAATTTTTTTCCATACACATAACTTTAGAATCTTTTATAATTGGAATAGAATCAAAAAATATTATGTAAGTTTAACATTTTTTTTGTCTTTCATGCGTCTGTTTTGAAACCATGTTTTCACCTAAAAACCAAAAAACAAAAAAATTAATAAAAAAAATTTATATACTTGAGTTTCGGTTAATCCCAAACTTTCTGCCAAATCTATCCTTTCCGGTGTAGATAAATAACGTTGAAAAATATAACGAGTCTCTAAACCTTCCAATTGGGCTTCGTTAAAAACCGTTCGAGCTTTACGCCGTTTAAGTTGTAAATTAACGCCATCTATATTTTAAATAGATTTTAATTTTTAAAAAATCTTTTTTATATATTACTTCGTTTTAATTATCAAAATCCGAATTTTTAATGTAAAATAAAAATAAATTCGCAAACTTTTTGTAAAGGATTTCTGTACAATGAATAAAGAATTTAAAAAATCTGTGTTTTGACCTAGGCAAATCCAATATCGCCACCAATGCTTAGAATATTTGTCAATTTCGTTATCTTCAACTTTACGACAATTATACCTCATGTCCACGATCCCATCTTTGAATTTTTCCAAAGTATATGGTGACCCAATTGTAGACGTATTGTCTCTTTGCGATAAAATTGCATCTATACTGAAACAGGAAGATGTCATATGGGAAACTTTCAAGGAATCGAAAAAATATATAATTTTTTAATTCCTTAAAAATTCAGAAAATAATAAATTTTATAGAAAAACTTAAATAACTAGAGACCAGTTAGAGTAAGAATTAATTAAATTATATACTATTAATGAACAATATGTTCATTAGGGGGGGGGTCAAATAGTAATTTTATTACATTATTTAATTTAAGCATTTTAGCGTTAATAGGATAAGAAAGATCTTATATTTTTGTCATTATAAAATAAGGTTAAATTATGACACCATATCATCTAGCTTCTATTATGAAGTCTCTAATTGAATCAAATGTGCACCAATTAGAGAAGCATTCATGCTTACGGAATTAGTAGTCTAACCCTCAACCTTTGATTTATAATTCAATTATCTTACATTATATTCTATATTAATGATGATAATTTCTATGGATATCTCTCTTTTATAAGCATTTGTACGACCCAAGTGCTTTAACATGACCAGATTGTGAAATTAAAGGCAATTAAAATTTAGCTTATTGTTTAGGAAAAGGTAAAATGATAGTTTTATTGAATTTCTAACTAAAAGATTAGGAAATTTTTATTGTAGTAAAATCAAAAAGATACATTTCAAATTTTTATAGATTAAATTCATGTAATGACGTGTTAGTTGGTTCAAAAAGCAAATTATTTATAAATTTAATAAAATGTTAATAAGAAATATTCTCGAATTTTCTGGAAAACCGATAGGTAGAAGGTTATGGGTCATCAAGTACCTAATTAACGCGACGTTTTCATATCATGACATAATTAGGTGATGATATTATAATGATATAAATAGTAGATGACACCCTGTGACATTTGATTTCTATGTGAAAATAGGCAATTTATTGGTTAAAAGGGCTATTTTGGTCTTATTTATAAGAATTTTAAAAGGAATTATGAAATCTTTTGAATTAAATTCTGGCTTTTTAAGGGGGGGCACCCTCTAATTGAATAAAAAATCGTAAAAATTAGAAATTGTTTTAAGAAGTTTTAAGAGCTCATTATTTTGCTTTATATGGTTTAATGTGCAATTTTTTAAGTAACTTTTGCGATTTAAGATAATAATCATTAACTATCCGCTTCTCTCTTATTTATCAGTTATTTGGTCCCACATTCGTGGGGTTTGTTTTGATAAGTTTCTTCCATCTTGACCGGGTGAGGGCCATGTCTTGAGTAATCTCTTTAGTTTTCATAACTTTATCGACTTGCCCTTTCCACGTGACACTGGGTCGTCCTCTTCCTCTCTTCCCCAGTACCTCCATGTCCAGTACTTTTCGATTTACATTATTCGTGTCCCTCCTTAGTATATGCCCGTACCACCTTAGCCGATTTTCCTTAATCATGTCCGCCATAGGTTGAATGCCCATTTTTGTCATGAGATAGTCATTCGTCATAGGGTCGAGCTTAGTATACCTCAAGCTCCACCCTATCATTCTCATCTCTGTGGCTTGTAATAGCTTTCCTTCCGTGGTGTTTAATGCCCATGTTTCACTTCCATACAGCGGTCTTACGAAGGATTTTTAAGCTTTACTCTTCAACCATATTGGCATTTTCTTGTCGCACATTACACCAGATATACTTCGCCAAGCCATCCTTTTTGGATCCTGGCATTGACATCTGTTGCGCAACTGCCCTCTTGATGTAGCATCGAGCCGAAATATGTAAACCTGTCTACTTTTGGATATTTTAGATGGTCATCCAGCGATGGGGTGCTTGTACCCTTCATTTCCATGTATACCATTTTTCGATCGTTGACCTTTAAACCATATCCAGCTTAGCGCTTTGACCACTTTTCGGCTTCATCAATACTTTCTCCCTTGTTTCCTCCGCATAGTATTATATCATTGGCATATAGCATACACTAGAGTCTACCACTATCCGATTAAATAGTATAATTTCTATAATAATTTTTTGGAAAGAAATAAATAATTAAATTTTAGCTTTTCTAGAATGGTGTTATTTTTTGGGGGGTTTCTGCCAAATTTTATAAAACTGAAAATCTTGAACCAAATTATTACAAAATTTTACATTTTTAAAGCGAATCCATTGTTTGATATATTAGCCTAAATGAAATTATTTTATTGGTTTTATTTGTTCTACTAAACGGGCGTAAATGTATTTAATTTAAAATAGATCCAATTGATTTTAGTAAATGATAATAATTTTACCATTTTTTAAAAGCCTGCCTTAGGCAAGCTATCTTAAAAAACAATTATTTAATTGCAATAAAGAATGTTTTATTTCTATTAATAGTTAATGGAATATTCAGAGAATAAATTCTATTACCTTGTCAGAAATCATTCAAATAAAATAACTCTATTCTGCAACTAATCGTTCTTTAATATTTAAATACTTTAAGTTTCTAAATATGCAATAACTTAGAAAAGATTTAAGTATCAAAGGAGAGGGCAAGATGGATTTTGCTCAAATTGTTATATTTTTATATATAAGGATTTTGAATATGTCCTGTTGTTTTTAGTATTTGAAATTATTAAGGTAGCTAAAATTTATATTAAAGGTTCTCAGAGTTTTTTATGATTTGCACAATTTGGCGACTAAAACTTTGTATTAGTTAAAAAAAACATAAGTAAAGTTAACTTATAATTATACTTTAAAGCTCTTATTTGAGTGTTAATGATTTTTAATATTGCCAGATTCAAAGATATTTACTCGCTATTAACTATATTAATGAGAATTTTATTTAAATTAAACTTTTTGAAGGATATAAAAGAGTAAATAATTTTTTATTTGTATTACGCTTATAGATAAAATTGTTGTATTAAATCAGGAATTTAAGATTTAACACTAGTAACATATTTATTTTTGGATTTATGAAAAAGTTTTCATTCATGTATTCTAATCTTATTAATAATATATAGGCCATAACACCATAAAGATGGCCCATTTTACCGAATGGTAGACGGAAATAATGTCTCGAGCATTTTTACGTGCTACTCTTGAAATTATTGCACCGAGCAGCTAGCACTCATTGTGTTAAACTAGCATCCAGCTACTGTTCGTGCTCGCGTTTTTAGTAAGCAATTTAACAACTATAGCCAAAACATACATATTAGTTTTAGTTCTTTTGTCACATATTCTGCGAAATTGCCAATGCATTTGATTAGTTTTCCGTATTACCAGCTTTAAATTTTTGATGAAAACAGAAAATGTCGTAATGAAAACGTCTAAGTCCCCACATCGTCATATAAACTTCAAATATTGAAAGACTTCTTCACTTTTTTTTCAGGAAAGATCAAGACTCTAAAGCGCAGATCATTGCCCGTTATCATTGGCGACTTCAACTCTTCTGTTAAGTACACTGATCGTGATGACCCTGGGAGGCCCTAACTCTTTAGGCACAAACAATAGAAACGGAATTTTTCTGAAAAAATGGTGTAGAGGGTTGAAGTGGCGTATTGCCTCGACTTTGGCTACATTTAGAAAAAGGAATAGTTCCCAAACAAGCCAAATAGATCACCTGCTGTGCAGGTCACGACATTATAAAACTGTCAAAAACTTTCGTGTTATACAGGACACAATAATTGAAAAGGCGGATCACAGCGCCATAGCAGCTGAGCTGGTAGTGAAATCAGCCACCTTACGAATACCATCATTGCGCAATAATCCAACGATAAGGCCACAAGGTTTATCAGGTACAACCGAATTCAGGGAATATATATCTACGCTCCAAATTTAGAAATACAAATCTTTCTGCTTTATCCATTAATGAGTTGAGTCTGAAAATATCAGCTATATTTGCTAATGCCCCCAAGTGCCAGAATCGAATGAAGACAAAAACTTGGTTCTCACAACAAACGCTGGGGCTACTAAGGACAAGAAATCAACTTTTTTTCGATGATAAAAATTTTCCCTACAAATCCTCTTGCCTGTCGGCCCTCAGCAAACGTATCAAGTCAAGTATAAGACAGGATAAAATGGCTTATATCGAGGCAGAGGCGGCGGCTCGCTCAAATAACACTCACCAACTATTCAACAAAATAAAAAGCCTGAATCGTAGCTCGTTTTCCAAAAGGCCTACTACAACATAAAAACAGTTAGTGAGTCAAATGATTCCTTGGTGCAAACCAAAACATGGGAGCTTTACTTTAGATCTATCCTGTCACCCCCAATTCAAAGTGCCGGTATTGGACATCAACAGAGACTTTATAATAAATTTTAAAGGACCTCCGGCACTCCCAATATTAACTGAACCACCATCGATTTCTGAGATCAACAGAGCAATTAAATCACTTAAAACCCACAAAGCGGCTGACCTGATTGGACTCACCTCAGAGGCACTGAGAGCGGATCCATACATCACTGGTACTATGCTACATCTACTCTTTTGTGAAGTCTGGGCGAAAGAAGAGGCACCAGAATCCTGGTCACAAGGGCGCCTTATCAAGCTTTTTAAGAAAGGGGACCCATCCGATCCTAACAATTACAGGGGAATCACAATTATAAATCTTGAGTCCAAAATATTCATAAAAATAATCTACAACAGAATATATAACAAGGTTGAGAGCATCCTAAAACACAATCAAGCTGGGTTCAGAAAATGCCGGACCACAACGGTACATATCATCACATTGAGAAATATGATAGATGTGCCGCGCTCCAGTGGGGACCCTTTGGTTTTAGTCTTCCTAGACATTTCGAAAGCGTTTGACTCCCTTTCCCATCTTTACATATGGGAGTCGTTATGTCTATTGGGAATTCCCAAGAAATTGATCCTTATGATCTTCCTGATCTACAAAGATATGAAAGTAATAGTAACGCATCTACAACACAAATCAGACCCGATTCCAGTGACAGTGGGAGTTAGACAGGGCTGTCCACTGTCCCCTCTTCTTTTTATAATAGCGATGGACTTGATCGTAAAGCGGTCTATACTTGGCTACGAAGGCATCAATGTAAACGGTATCAACATATCTTCACTACTTTTCGCGGATGATATATGCCTTATCGCCTCGTCTGTATCACAGGCTCAATCGATGGTTGATAGATTTGCTAATCAGGCGAAACAAGCAGGGTTGTTTATAAATGCTGGTAAGTGCTCTATGCTTGTAATAAATAATCAATCAGAGGAGAAGTTAATTATTGAAAATAACCCGATACAAGCAACCCACAGAGTAAGATATCTAGGAGTAGAACTAACAGAGGATACTTATGCCGACGGAGACATGGAATTAAAGCTCCGACGAACCCTTGTAAAACTTTATTCTTGTTCGGCAATCTGGCGCTCGCGTTAACTGGTCCTCAACACCCGCCTGAGGATCTTTAAAGCTATGATTCTATGAACACTTCTTTATGAGTGTGAATCTTGGTCATTGCGTGCCCCCTGCATAAAAAAACTCCAAGTTAACATCAACAAAATGCTACGAATTGTACGAATTTTTTATCCGGCAACGATAACAAACGAAAATCTGTGGATGCGTTGTAAGATCCCTCCAGTTAAAAATATTATGTTAACAAAGAAGTGGAATTTTTTAGCACATCAGGTCCGAAGAAAAGGTACAAAGTATTGCCTGTCTTCAATGTTCTGGTATCCTCCTTCACTAAGAGGTTTGAAGTGCAATGGCAGTTGGCTACACAAGACATTTCGAGAAATTCAATTATTAGGTCAGGACTGGGATTCAATGTTGACAATAACGCAAGATAGGAAACTATGGATAGAATTCTCAATGAACCAACTATCTAGTCTTTCAACTACAAGGGCGCGTATATCTCATTCGTAATAAATGCTCACCTACAAAGTTCTCTTTAATTCTCATGAAGTTGGGTATTACATATTAACATGCCATAATTACACTGCATATTAATCAAATTTGTTACAGGTACATTACACACGTTGTCACCAACGTGGCCTTTGCGCCATTTTGCGTGAGAAGGGGCCCAACCTTAGGTTGCACTTACTAAGCTCTTGGGCGGAATCTGGTTCAGTAGGCGATTTTTCAGTTCGCGATCATTGAACACGTGACTGCAACATAATCATTATGCAAATTAAAAATTAAAATAATATAACTCGGGCCTTCGGCCCTCGTGGGAAGGGGGAGAAGGGAAGGGGAGTAGGGGAAGGGAAGAGGGGAAGGGGGAACTCTTCTATACTCCGTATAAACTTAGCATATTTGCTATGCAATTTATGGGCGATAAAGATGGGAAGGGGCGAGAATGCCTATAGGGGGTATTAGATGCAAAATAATTAGTTAATTAGTTATAGGCCCTTGTAGGGGAGGACATAGGGTAATTATCAATGTTAACCAATTCAAAAACGAAAAAAAATTTCGATTTATTTGGCCAATGGTCATTTTTTTATTGGTCAGTAGCCAGCGGACGGTCAAAAATTCATATTATCATTGGTATTAACATGAACAAATATTAATTTAATTTAAAAAAATTAAAAAAAAAAATTTGTGCCCTCCCTGACTTGAAACCCACACCTCCAGTTCACAAACCGGCGCTATAACCACTATACCATGTTGGCTTTAAAATAGTAGAAGTTATTATGTTATTTATATAGATAATGAAATAATAAAGTTGTGTTTTATGTTTAGAAAATCAGTATATTTCGTCGGTCAGTAGCCAGCGGACGGTCAAAAAGTCATATTATTAATGGTATTAACAAAAACAAAATATTAATTTAATGTAAAAAAAAATTAAAAAAAAAAGTTTTTTTTTAGTTTTAAAAAAGGGCTAAATTCTTAAACTACCAGCCCGTTTCGCTCGAAACTTTACCCGTAGGTGCCCAGGGCGGCCGGGGGTAAAATAACCTTTTCAGATTCCTAAAATACCTTTTCATTTTAAAAATATCGGACATTTCCCTGCCATACGTGCGGTGTAATATCTATGACACGTAGAAAAATTTTACTAATTATATAAACTTACGCGCGCCATCTAATAAAGTACAATTCGTGTTTGAGTTTAATAGTAGATTCAATTTAATTAGAAATAACGGGCTATGATTATACCTTTGAAGGAGGTTTCGAATTTTGTGTTAGTTTCTATCGATATATTTTATCGTAAATTAGAATCTAATACCTATATTATTTTTTTTAAATATTACTTTTTAGGTTTTCTATGAAATCACAATCTAATTAAATGAAATATATTAACCCAATAAAAAAATATATATGCATTTATAAGGTTAAAAATATATATTACATAGTTGGCTGTCTGTTAGACCATCTATAATAAATTTTTAGGTTATATATAACATTTGGCCAATGGTCATTTTTTTTCATTGGTAAGCAGCCAGGACACGGTAAAAGTGGATATAAATTAATAAGTCAAAAAAAACGAAAAAAAAATTTTCGAATCACATTTTGGCCAATGGTCATTTTTTTCCATTGGTCAGCAGCCAGGACACGGTAAAAGTGGATATAAACTTATAATAGTCAAAAAAAAACTAAAAAAAATTTTCGAATCACATTTTGGCCAATGGTCATTTTTTTCCATCGGTCAGCAGCCAGGACACGGTAAAAATGGATATAAATTCATAATAGTCGAAAAAAACTAAAAAAAAATTTTCGAATTACATTTTGGCCAATGGTCATTTTTTTCCATTGGTCAGCAGCCAGGACACGGTAAAAGTGGATATAAATTCATAATAGTCAAAAAAAACGAGAAAAAAAAATTTCGAATCACATTTTGGCCAATGGTGATTTTTTCCCATTGGTCAGCAGCCAACGGACGGCCAAAAAGTCATAATAGCAATGGTAGTAACAGGAACAATTATAATAGTCAAAAAAAAAACGAAAAAATAAACTCGGATTCACATTTTGGCCAATGGTCATTTTTTTCATTGGTCAGCAGCCAGCGGACGGCCAAAAAGTCTTATTATCAATGATAGTAACAAGAACAATCATAAGAGTCAAAAAAACTCCGGGATTCTAACCCCAAAACTAGTTAAATTGCATAGCAATTACCAAAATTTAAATATAGATATACTTATGCATTAATTTAACGTAGCAATTAAAACCCGACCCCGCCCGAAAGCGAGGGAGATAGAGATGAGGGGTGGGGCACCTCTTGATAGAGATGAGGGGTGGGGCACCTCTTGATAGAGATGAGGGGTGGGGCACCTCTTTCTCATGCATTAATTTAAAAAATCGATAACCTAATATACCCAATGCAAATAGATAGGGAGGGTAGACGGACAACGGACAACGGACACCAAAAAACGAGCCCATAAATTGCATAGCAATTAATAGTATAAATATGATATAATACCATAAATATAATACAATAAAATAAATATTATACAACAGATTAAATACAATACAATATAATACCATAAATTGCATAGCAATTAATATATTACATTATACAATAAATATAACCCTAACCCTAATTGGTTGTCGCCTAACAGGTCAGTCGCCAACAGTACAGCGCTTCGAATCTGGTACATTAGGCGATTTTTCAGTTCGCGATTCTTGAACACGTGACTGCAACCTATAGGACTCTAAATCACTATGAAAATTAAATTTAAAATAATATAGTATAAATATGATATAATACAATGAATATAATAAATATAATACAAAAAATAAATACAATATAATATATATTACATTATACAATAAATATAATACAATATATTTAATATAATAATATAAGTTATATAATAAATATAATACAATAAATATAATATAATACAGTAAAGTAAACACAAGAAATGTTATATAATACAATCAACAAATGTATACAATAAATATAATATAATTTATATAATATAATGCAATGCAATACAGTAAATATAATGCAATATAATACAATATAATAAATATTATATAGTACAATACAATAATAATCATACAATGCATTAAACATAATATAATAAATATAATACCATATATTGTATTATATAGTACTAAAAAACATAGAAGGTCACACCTTATACCAGCCCAAGGAGGTGTTGGAAACATGGGCGTAGCCAGGTTTTAGAATAAGGGGGGGGGCGAAAGTATTTAAGTTTATTTAGGGAAGGGCAAACACAAATTTTTTTATTTTAAGGGTTTTTGTAATGAAGAAAAGGATTATTGTCGTTTAAATTTAAAACTAAGTTGAAAACTATAAAAAAATGGATTTAAAATAATAGAAACTTTTATGTCTCAAAAAAGGGTCAAGACTTTCTTAAGTTTGGACAACTCTACTATTTTATGATGTTTTTTATGCCAAATCTAAAACATCATGAACTTATACCAATATATATTTATAAACTGATTATTTACCCTTTCAACCTAAAATAATTTTACAAACTAGGAGAAAATCTCATTTTTTACACAAAATTTATTATTAAGTCTCATAAAATTTTTGTTTTAAGAATTTACATTTAGATTTTTTTCATATTCTAAATTCTAACCTTCTATGATGTATTTATATTCAATAAAATTAAATTGTCCAAAAATAGAAAATAATGGTTAAGAACAGTATTCACAACTATAAAAATATAGGGCCAAAATTCCATAGCAAACATTTTTTTAAAGGTTTTTTATACCAAGTTCTATATTTATAGTTCTAACTTGATTTTATATAATATTATTAATAAAATTATGAAATTAAAATTGCTAAATTTGTATGAGCTAAATTAATCACATAGGGGAAAATTTTAAAAAATTGTACTAATTTAGGATATAAAATAAAATTACTTGATTGAATACCCAAAGTAATATATTAATTTACTGATAAGAGTTAAAATACTATGCCTTAATACAACCAAGTTATAGCTATTTAAAGTTTGGGGTCATCTTGACCCCCTTTACCATCCGTATTAGGATTTTCACCTGACCAACACAGGAATATGGCTGTGCAAGTGCTTAGGCGTGCTTGACCTGACATCCTATAATGTTCAATATGATGCCTTAAAAATTATTATCTATGGTTGCAATACATATGAGTGTCTTAGTCTAATTTTGAGAAAAGCAAAAAAAATTTCCTTATTTAATAATTAGTAATAATTTTGACACTTAATAAATAGTTAGTAAATAAGCCATTACTAAGCAGTATTTAATGTAGTTTTTATATTTTTCTTAAAAAATTATTTGATTGTAAGTCCATAATTGTGTAATTGATATATGTTAAAAAATTTTAAATTTAAATATTATATATTGAACATTTTATGTACATTTGTAGATAATTTGTTTAGTTCAGTAAAAGCAGGGATAAGTTTATAATATGCAAAATATAAATTAAGTTAAAATTTATATTAAGCAAATGTATTAGCTAATCCTCTATCTATAGAAAAAGATGATAATAAGCCACTACTATGAAATTTATTATATAATAAATGAAAGATAATTTATTTAGTCTTTGATATAATGTTAAAAGATGGTACATATTTAATACAATGAATAGGTAATATTTTGTGGTGAGCTTTAATGGTTCTTCTTAAATTCATTGTTTTAACATTGACTAATCTAAAGATTTAAAAAATATCCACATAAATACTTTGATAGCTCATAGATTTACTCGATGAAGACAAGTTGTGTTAAACTAGCTAAAATACATATAATTAATCTAAAGATTTTAAAAATATGCACATAAAGTACTTTGAACATTGGACAGCTTGAGTTGGAAGATTAATCTTGAGATAACAACAATTACTATGATAATTAGAAAATAGCACATAAATTTACTTGATGAAGACAATTTGTGTTAAACTAGCTACAACTAAAGAAAAAATATGCACATAAAGTACTTTGAACATTGGACAGATTGAGTTGGAAGATAAATGAATTGATACAACCATTACTAATATAAAGATTAGAAAATAACACATATATTTACTTGATGAAGACAAGATTGAACTTGTTACAACTAATATAAACATATGTGCAAATCTATCAAATAATTGGTTTTCATCACTTGGTTATCACTTGTTTTTTTTCTCCAGTCGCGCTCATTCGAAGCGCACATAAATCTGTAACCTAATTGGTTGTCGGCCTAACAGGTCAATCGTTTAATGTACAGAAGCGGCTTGGGCGTCTTCGCGGCAATCATACGTACATACAGAAAATGTCGTAATGCGCTTCTGTACATTAGACGATTGACCTGTTAGGCCGACAACCAATTAGGTTACAGATTTATGTGCGCTTCGAATGAGCGCGACTGGAGAAAAAAACAAGTGATAACCAAGTGATGAAAACCAATATTTGATAGATTTGCACATATGTATGTTTATATTAGTTGTAACAAGTTCAATCTTGTCTTTATCAAGTAAATATATGTGCTCTAATCTTTATATTAGTAATGGTTGTATCAATTCATTTATCTTCCAACTCAATCTGTCCAATGTTCAAAGTACTTTATGTGCATATTTTTTCTTTAATTTTAGCTAGTTTAACACAACTTGTCTTCATCAAGTAAATTTATGTGCTATTTTCTAATTATCATAGTAATTGTTGTTATCTCAAGATTAATCTTCCAACTCAAGCTGTCCAATGTTCAAAGTACTTTATGTGCATATTTTTTAAATCTTTAGATTAGTTATATGTATTTTAGCTAGTTTAACACAACTTGTCTTCATCAAGTAAATATATGTGCTATCTTCTAATTTTTATTATAGTAACTGTTGTTATCTCAAGATTAATTTTCCAACTCAAGCTGTCCAATGTTGTACTTTATGTGCATATTTTTAAAATCTTTAGATTAGTTATATGTATTTTAGCTAGTTTAACACAACTTGTCTTCATCGAGTAAATCTATGAGCTATCAAAGTATTTTATGTGCATATTTTTTAAATCTTTAGATTAGTCAATGTTAAAACAATGAATTTAAGAAGAACCGTCAAAGCTCACCACAAAATATTACCTATTCATTGTATTAAATATGTACCATCTTTTAACATTATATCAAAGACTAAATAAATTATCTTTCATTTATTATATAATAAATTTCATAGTAGTGGCTTATTATCATCTTTTTCTATAGATAGAGGATTAGCTAATACATTTGCTTAATATAAATTTCAACTTAATTTATATTTTGCATATTATAAACTTATCCCTGCTTTTACTGAACTAAACAAATTATCTACAAATGTACATAAAATGTTCAATATATAATATTTAAATTTAAAATTTTTTAACATATATCAATTACACAATTATGGACTTACAATCAAATAATAAGAAAAATATGAAAACTACATTAAATACTGGTTAGCCTTAAAGTTAATGGCTTATTTACTAACTATTTATTAAGTGTCAAAATTATTACTAATTATTAAATAAGGAAATTTTTTTTGCTTTTCTCAAAATTAGACTAAGACACTCATATGTATTGCAACCATAGATAATAATTTTTAAGGCATCATATTGAACATTATAGGATGTCAAGTCAAGCACGCCTAAGCACTTGCACAGCCATATTCCTGTTTTGGTCAGGTGAAAATCCTAATACGAATGGTAAAGGGGGTCAAGATGACCCCAAACTTTAAATAGCTATAACTTGGTTGTATTAAGGCATAGTATTTTAACTCTTATCAGTAAATTAATATATTACTTTGGGAATTCAATCAAGTAATTTTATTTTATATCCTAAATTAGTACAATTTTTTAAAATTTTCCCCTATGTGATTAATTTAGCTCATACAAATTTAGCTATTTTAATTTCATAATTTTATTAATAATATTATATAAAATCAAGTTAGAACTATAAATATAGAACTTGGTATAAAAAACCTTTAAAAAAATGTTTGCTATGGAATTTCGGCCCTATATTTTTATAGTTAAAAGTGAATACTGTTCTTAACCATTATTTTCTATTTTTGGACAATTTAATTTTATTGAATATAAATACATCATAGAAGGTTAGAATTTAGAATATGAAAAAAATCTAAATTCTTAAAACAAAAATTTTATGAGACTTAATAATAAATTTTGTGTAAAAAATGAGATTTTCTTCTAGTTTGTAAAATTATTTTAGGTTGAAAGGGTAAATAATCAGTTTATAAATATATATTGGTATAAGTTCATGATGTTTTAGATTTGGCATAAAAAACATCATAAAATAGTAGAGTTGTCCAAACTTAAGAAAGTCTTGACCCTTTTTTTGAGACATTTCTATTGTTTTAAATCCATTTTTTTTATAGTTTTCAACTTAGTTTTAAATTTAAATGACAATAATTTTTTTATTCATTACAAAAACCCTTAAAATAAAAAAATTTGTGTTTGCCCTTCCCTAAATGAACTTAAATACTTTCGCCCCCCCCCTTATTTTAAAACCTGGCTACGCCCATGTTTCCAACACCTCCTTGGGCTGGTATAAGGTGTGACCTTCTATGTTTTTTAATACTATATAATACAATATATGGTATTATATTTATTATATTATATTTAATGCATTGTATGATTATTATTGTATTGTACTATATAATATTTATTATATTGTATTATATTGCATTATATTTACTGTATTGCATTATATTATATAAATTATATTATTTAATATATTGTCTTTTATTATATTTAATGCATTATATTATATTTATTGTATACATTTGTTGATTGTATTATATAACATTTCTTGTGTTTACTTTAGTATTATATTATTGTATTATATTTATTATATAACTTATATTATTATATTAAATCTATTGTATTATATTTATTGTATAATGTAATATATATTATATTGTATTTATTATTTGTATTATATTTATTATTCATTGTATTATATCATATTTATACTATATTATTTAAAAATTAATTTTCATAGTGAGTTAGAGTCCTATATGTTGCAGTCACGTGTTCAAAAATCGCGAACTGAAAAATCGCCTAATGTACCAGATTCGTCGTAATGCCCATAAATTTTGAATTTGTCAAACTTAAGACTCTAGTTTGTAAAATTATTGGTAAGAAATTCAATAATAGAATTATAAATATTACTGCAGACTTGAACGCATTATTGTTAGAGTTAAAACCTAGTTTTATATTTGATTATGGACCTATAGAATTTTCCGAACTTGGATTGTTAATGTTGGAAATTAATAAAGCTATAAATATGCCTAATCTTCTATCTGTTTATGAACTTCATTCTGATTTTGTAATTCTACACAATCTCTCAGTTATTCGCTACCTTGAATCAGATTATAAGGTAACTTTAGTTGACATTTCCTATGAATTAGAGAGTCCTAAGCTAGTTGATGATAAATTATTAATTGATTCTATTTATCAATATATTTTGTCAAATATAAAGGATATGTGTATTGTTGCACGTTTCAGTAAAATGCCTAATATTTATATTCCATCAGTTTTTGGAACACTTCTTGGATATCCTTTTGTTTATTGGGTTGATAACAATGGAAAACACATGAATAACTTAGACTTAGAAGTCATTAATGTCAATATGAAGTTTAATGAGACCTCTAGATGCTTTACCCATAAGTTGTATTCCTTTAGCTATCCATTAAACCTCAAGATTTATGTCACAAATTTTTTACAAGCCTGGATTAAAAAACTCAAAAAAACATTTGCATCAAATCAAAATTTTTATGATATGGAGATTATATGCAAACAGCAATTTTGTAGCTCAATTACATTGTGATATATTGAATGGTAAATTTTAAATGTCTGAACGTTATAAAAATCCAAGAAAGCATCTAATTGAAGCAAACGACTTTAGAGGTATATCATAGCATTTTTTATATAAATATCTTCATTTTTATTTGGTATAATTTAAAGCTCATATTTAGCTTAACATATTAATTAAAACACTAATTTGATTTTTTAAATATAGATTGGCACTCACAAAATGAAATAAGGACTAAAGATTCAATAAGTTGTATGTATTGTGTATATTATTTAGCCTAATGTCAAATCTGAATAATACCTTATTTAAACTAATTAAGATGACATGTTTATAAGAATACAAAAGATATTTATGCTTGGTGGTAGTGTTTGTAATATATTTATTTTTATAAAATAACACTTCTTATATATACAACACTGATACATCTTCTTTTGCTGTTATAAGTAATTTTGTGGTTAAACCATTGAGGGCATTAAAGATACTGAAATTCATCAGTTCCCTTATAAATATAATATATAATGTAATCTAATAATTTTGTTTCCAAATATTATTTTGCTAACAATATAAAACTTTGGCTCAAGAGATATATTTGTCAATAATTTAATAGTTTATTAAAACACAAAACTAATGTTTTTGCATTTGTTGATATTTTAAGACATGTATTATTAGATGAATTAGTTTCATAATTATTGAATCTTTCAATGATTCTCAACTATTAATAGTGTTAATGTGATAACTGGTAATTATTTGTATATAACAAAAGTTTATTGGCCCAAAATGGTTACATTATATGATTCCAGAAAAGCCATTTAAACATCTTCAGGAGTTGAAGGTCTGACTCTCAGTCTTAAATATTAGTTTTAACTATTAATGACACAAACATGTGGATATATTAAGTCAACTCAAGAGGAAAAAAACTATCAACATGATATGTCTAAAGGCGACACGCTAAGGGTTGCTACCTGGAACATAGGGAGTATGACGGGAAGAGCGGGCGAGGTAGTGGAAGCACTCAA
This sequence comes from Gordius sp. MW1, assembly GCA_964036665.1. Lineage (NCBI taxonomy): Eukaryota > Metazoa > Nematomorpha > Gordioida > Gordea > Gordiidae > Gordius > Gordius sp. MW1. Next base: position 947,629 of record OZ038528.1, read on the forward strand.
TCGGAAAAGGATAGATATATGCTGCATACAGGAGACAAGGTGGAAAGGAGAGGGTGCTAGGATGATGGGAGCCATTGGTGCGCGGTATAAATTCTACTGGCAAGGGCACAAGGATGGAAAAGCTGGTATAGGAATACTTGTCGCTGAGAAATGGGTGGACAAAGTTATCGATGTCAAGCGATGGAATGACCGGATCATAGTTATAAAGATGGCAATGGGAGAAAGGCTATACAACGTTATATCGGCCTACGCCCCTCAAGTAGGAAGAAGCGATGAAGAGAAAGACATTTTCTGGGATCGTCTGATGGAAATTACTTCCCACCTTCAAGAATCTATTATTTTAGGCGGGGATCTAAACGGACATGTTGGCCCGAATATCGATGGTTATGAAGGTGTCCATGGTGGTCACAGCTACGGAACCAGGAACACGGAGGGGGAACGCATTCTGGATTTTGGAGACGCTACTCAGATGGTTATATGCAATACTTTCTTCAAGAAAGAAGACAGGAAGCTTATAACCTATGAATCGGGTACCCTCAAAAGTACTGTCGATTATATGATGGTCAAAAAATCGGACAGATGTATGGTGAAAAACGTCAAGGTTGTCCCTGGGGAAGAATGCGTGACACAACACCGTCTTATTGTTGGGGATCTCGTAATGAAGGGGCTTATAAATCCAAAGAAACGCTATATTCCGAGACTCAAGGTGTGGTGTTTGAAAGATGATACTCAAAAGAGGGATTTTGCCGAAGCACTTGATGGATCCTCACTGGCGATGGCGAAGAACGTAAATGACAAATGGACGGCTATGAAGAATGCTTGGCTTGACACAACATCGCGCGTTTGTGGTTGGACAAAGGGGCCCCCAAGACATAAGGAAACTTGGTGGTGAAACTCTGAGGCGGCGAAAGCTATCGAAGATAAAAGGCGTTGCTATAAAGTCTGGCATGAATCTCAACAAAGGTGCGATAAGGTTATGTATCAAGAGGCTAAAAGAATTGCAAGAAGGACCGTCGCCAGAATAAAGGAAACAAAAAGATGCGAGTTTGCTCTACGCCTTGACTCAGAGGAAGGGAAGAAAAACATGTTTCGTGTAGCCAAACAAATGGCGAAAGAACGACTCGATGTTGTGGCGACTAAATGTGTTAAAACGCCGGCGGGTAACATCATCTCCCATGGCGATGGAATCAAAAAAGTTTGGAAAGACTACATGAAACGACTCTTAAACGAAGAGAATACCTGGGACAATGACGTTGTTTATGATAAAGTGGAGGGACCCTGCTGCTGGATTGGGACTGACGAAATTCAGCGTGCCATAAAGAAAACGAAACAAGGTAAAGCTAAAGGCCCAACAGGAATACTAGCGGAGATGGTAAAAGCTTCTGGACATTTGGGAGTCGTTTGGCTTACACAGCTGTGTAATGCCATAATTCAGGAAGGGACTATACCTAGCGACTGGAAAAAGAGCGTTCTTCTACCAATCTACAAAGGAAAAGGCGACCCACTTGACTGCGGATCATATCGGGCTACTAAGCTCCTCGACCAAACTATGAAAGTTATCGAGAGGGTGCTCGAGAAAAGAATCCGGGAACAAGCGAACATCGACTCAATCCAGTTCGGATTTAAACCAGGGAAAGGGACCACCGATGCCATCTTTATAGTACGACAGATGCAAGAAAAACAGCAAGCAAAAGGTCAAGACTATACTACGCCTTTGTAGACCTAGAGAAAGCGTTCGATCGGGTGCCGCGGGAAGTTGTAAAATGGGCTCTTATCAAAACCGGTGTGGAAGAATGGTTGGTTACGGCTGTGATGGTTATGTATGACGAATCTCAAACAGCAGTGAGGACCCATGATGGCGATAGCGAAAGCTTTGAAATGAAGGTTGGGCTACACCAAGGTTCCGTTTTAAGCCCCCTACTTTTCATACTCGTAATGGAGGTGGTGACAAAAGAACTGCGAGATGGACTCCCATGGGAACTTTTATACGCCGATGATCTCTTGATAATGGCTGAGAGTGAGGCTGATCTCTTTACTAAGATACAAAAATGGAAAAACGGAATGGAGAAAAAGGGCTTAAAAGTTAACATGGGAAAAACAAAGGTGATGTTTGGCGGGAAAAGTATGAAGAGCGCCGAGACAACTTGCGCCTGGCCCTGTAGCGTATGTTACAAAGGAGTTGCTAGCAACTCTATACAATGTACAAAATGCCTAGGATGGGTCCACAAAAAATGTAGCGGTGTGAAAGGAAGTCTTTTATTGGCAAGCCGTACTTTTAGCTGCAAGCCCTGCGTGACAGGACCTCTACCGGATAATGCCATAACCGACTTTAACATCGGTAATGGGGAGACCCTAGGAAAAGTTAACACCTTTACCTATCTAGGGGACTCTTTAAGTGCAGATGGGAATGTTGACTCGGCAGTTACAGCAAGGATACGACAAGCCTGAAAGAAGTTTAGAGAGATGGCCCCTCTTTTGACCGGAAAAGGTGTTTCACTCACTTTAAAGGGTAAAGTCTACGCGGCATGTATTAGAAGTTGTCTTGTATATGGAAGCGAAACGTGGCCATTAATGTCGATACATAAAACCAAATTGGAAAGCACAGAAATGCGCATGATAAGATGGATGTCAAACGTGTCGCTACGGGAAAGAATAACAAGCAATAGACTCAGAGAAAGAACCGGGATCGAGCCAATCAACGAGATCATCCGGAAAAACAGGCTAAGATGGTTTGGACATGTGGAGCGGAAGAATGACGACGACTGGGTGAAGAGATGTACTTCCCTGGAGATATCTGGAAAGAAACCGCGCGGGAGGCCGAAATCAACATGGGCCTCTGTTCTAGCAACCGACATGGAAGCAATGGGTCTGACAAAACAGGATTCTCATGATCGGATAAAATGGAGGAAATGCATTAGGGGAAAACAGGCTAACCCAGGAGATCCTGGAAAACGGCCTTAAAACGATGAAGAAGAAGAAGAAGAATATGGGTTTAGGGTCAAACAATTAAATATTGCAGAAGAGAAAGTTAATAAATGATGGTTCTTTTAAACTCCTATCTTAAAATTAGAGTTTATTCTTAGTGGGTTTGCCTTTCTTATCTAAACTTGCTTACATATATGAGTCTAAGGGTGTTGTTTTATCCAACTAAACCTTTTCTTAATCAACCTTTATGCTTAGTCGAAATTTGAAAAACGTTAAATCAAAAGTTGACCAAACATTACCCAGTCTTTTTTGCAACACTAATCTATGAATTTTATACTAACCATCTAAATTAGAGACCTGCCCGGCTCGCGGACGGGCTTTTGCTTGAAAATAAAACAACGGGCCGTTACATAACCTAACGGGCTCGGGCCGGGCCTAGTTATACTTAAGACCCCTTAAAAGCCAGTTACAAACTCAATTAGATTTAGTATATAAGAAGGTGTTTTCATAATGTTCTAATTTATAATTATTAGAAAGTTAAATTTTATTTCCATCCTAATTCATTAATTCATCAATATCTAACCCGCATTATAAATGATACACGCCCATGGGCGGAGCTAATTTAAATTAGAAGGGGGCAGAAAATGTTATTTACATAAAGGATTTTTGGATTTGAAGGAGGGCAGCTGCCCATTCTTGCCTCCCCATTTATACCCCCTAGCAATATTGAGTGAACTAATTTAAAAACTCGGGCCTTCGGCCCTCGTGGGAAGAGGGAGAAGGGAAGGGGAGGAGGGGAAGGGAAGGGGGGACGACTCATCTATACTCCGTATAAACGTATCATATTTGCTATGCAATTTATGGGCGAGAATGCCTATAGGGGGGTATTAAATGCCTAATGATTAATTAAATTTTCCATTTATAGGCAAAATTTAATATAGGCAAAATGTAATATAGGCAAGGGTTATGGTTAGTTTTAGTGTTTGCATCTAGTTGCGTATTACATTAGTTTTTATGGCCTTTAGTGATTATGGGTCTAACAAACATTATATTATAAAACATCACAATGTTAAAAATTGTTGGGAGAAATTTTTTGTTGAATTTGAACAATTTTTAATTAAAAAAATAAACCATTGGTCAGTACCAACAGATACTCTATAAGTCAATGATAGCAAAAAACGGAAAAAAAATTTTGATGCTCACTTTGGCCAATGGTCATTTTTTCCCATTGGTCAGCAGCCACCACACGGTAAAAATGGATATAAATTCATAAGAGTAAAAAAAAAAGGAAAAAAAAAATTTCGAATCACATTTTGGCCAATGGTCATTTTTTCCATTGGTCAGCAGCCAGGACACGGTAAAAGTGGATATAAATTCATAATAGTAAAAAAAAACAAAAAAAAATTTTCGAATCACATTTTGGCCAATGGTCATTTTATTCCATTGGTCAGCAGCCAGCGGAGGGCCAAAAAGTCATAATAGCAATGGTAGGAACAGGAACAATCATAATAGTCAAAAAAAACGAAAAAATAATTTCGATTCACATTTTGGCCAATGGTCATTTTTTCCATCGGTCAGGAGCCAGCGGACGGCCAAAAAGTCATAATAACAATGGTAGTAACAAGAACAATCATAAGAGTCAAAAAAAACTCCGGGATTCTAACCCAAAAACTAGTTAAATTGCATAGCAATTAAAAGTAAACAACTTTTATTTATGTTTATTATATAACATTGGTCAGCAGCCAGCGGACGGCCAAAAAGTCATAATAGCAATGGTAGGAACAGGAACAATCATAATAGTCAAAAAAAACGAAAAAAATAATTTCGATTCACATTTTGGCCAATGGTCATTTTTTCCATCGGTCAGGAGCCAGCGGACGGCCAAATATTCTTATTATCAATGATAGTAACAAGAACAATCATAAGAGTCAAAAAAAACTCCGGGATTCTAACTAAAAAACTAGTTAAATTGCATAGCAATTAAAAGTAAACAACTTTTATTTATGTTTATTATATAATAGCTAATTTAACAAATCTTATATATAACACACCGAGGGAGATAGAGATGAGGGGTGGGGCACCTCTTTCTTATGCATTAATTTAAAAAATCGATAACCTAATATACCCAATGCAAATAGATAGGTGGAAGGACGGACACCAAAAAACGAGCCCATAAATTGCATAGCAATTAATATTATATATTTATATCAATTGCTATGCAATTTATGGGCTCTCTTTTGGTTGTCCGTCCTGTCCTGCCCAACTTGTAATTTATTGCCGTTGATTATACGAGTTTTTAATGGCTGTGGACAAAATCGCTGATTGGCTTTACTTTTTTTCTCGCCCGAGCTCAAAACCCATTATTGTCTTTGCTGACATTAACTTTATTAACGAATTTCTTTGGGCAACTTGTTTAGGTTGTTGCTATTTACGGATAATTGCGAAACTGGGTGTAAATCCCATAGAGACCTGCACGGCCCGCTGGCCGGGCTTCTGCTTATAAATAAAACAACGGGCCGGGTCTGGACTGGCCGATTTATAACTTAACGGGCTCGGGCCGGGCCTAGATATCCTTAAGGCCCGTTACAAAATTAATTAAATTTAGTATAAAAGAAGGTGTTTTTATAAGATTTAAATTTATAACTATCGTATGTATGTTAAATTAGCAAGGAAAGTTAAATTTTTTCAATCTTAGTTCATTAATTCATCAATATCTCAACCCGCATTATAAATGTTTATAACGTAATCCCATAAGCATATCCAATTTAAATTTAGTGGGGGGCAGTTTAGGTAGGGCAAGGAATGTTTTTTTAGATCAAGCATTCCTGTATTTGGGGGGGGGGGGGGGTAGCTGCCCATCCTTGCCTCCCCATTTATACCCTCCAGCAATATTGAGTGAATTAATTTAATATGTAAGATTATTTATATATATATACTCATTATCAAATTTAAAACAAATTTTAAAATTATTTCTTCAAGTTACTTTTGTCAAATATCACTGTTTACCGAAAAATTTAGGATGACGGCAAAGAAGCCAAATAACATTATTAAAATAAAAACTTTATAATCTTAATTAAGGGTCTTAAAAGTCTCTTGGCTATAGTTTTATGTATCCCGAAGTGCCACTTGTAAAAAATTTTCCCCCCTGTAGGTCGCCTCTTAAAAGATAGAAGATCTCGTCTGATCGGGAATTATTAATTAATTATTTTTACCGTATTTTTATTAACGTTTTTAACACATTCAAAAGATTTTAATATTTTGGGCGTTTTTTTATAAAATACATATTTTGTGAAGATGAGATATATGAATAATAAAGGTTAATTATAAATATTGGAAAAACATTCCGCTATGGCTAATCAATTATATTTACATATAGTTATGCTAATTTTCTGTATAAAAAACGATTCGCGATTATCATGGGATAGTAATGAGATTTGTTTCCCTATTTTTTTAAATAATTTCTAAGGTTTGGGGGCCAAAGGTTGTTAGGGTGGTTGTCGCATGGGAAGGGGGAAGGGGAGGAGGGGAAGGGAAGTGGGGAGGGAGGTGCAGGAGGGAAGGGGGAACGACTCATCTATACTCCGTATAAACGTAGCATATTTGCTATGCAATTTATGGGCAAGAAAGGTGAGAAGGGGCGAGAATGCCTATAGGGGGTATTAAATGCAAAATGATTAGTTAATTATTAATACAAATTTTCCATTTAATTAAAAAAAAATTTGCCTTCCCGGGATTCGAACCAGCAATTAAGATACATGTTGGACTGACAGACGGACAAAAAAACGAGCCCATATTTAATTTTATGTGATTTAGATAAATTCTTAAAGACCTCGAATTGCCAAGAGGCAAATTTTCGTATGAATCCATTGAGGTTTATTATAATTAACAATATTTATCCACTCTTGATTCCTTCGTTAATAAATAAATCAACGATTTTCCATAAAAAAACGAATTTTATTCAAATCTTGATATTTATTGCAAAATCTAACGCTAACCTTATTTGTTTAGAGAAATTATAAGCTATTCGAAATTCAACATGCATGGTTCTTTCATTTGAATGAGATCTTTATGTGTAAAAATTAAATTACACAATGATAATAAATTCCAATATATTAATTTAATTTAAAAAAGCGCTCTCCCAGGATTCAAACCAGCATTTAAGAATTTGCCCTCGCCGGGATTCGAACCCATATCAGTAGAGGCATAGGCCCTTGTAGGGGAGGGCATAGGGTATTTATCAATGTTAACCTAATATACGAATTCAAAAACGGGGAAAAAATTCGATTTATTTGGCCAATGGTCATTTTTTTCATTGGTCAGGAGCCAGCGGATGGTCAAAAGGTCATATTATCAATGGTATTAACAAAAACAAAATATTAATTTAAGTTTAAAAAATTTAAAAAAAAAATTTTGTCCTCTCCTGGGCTTGAACTCGAACCTGCAAGTCAGAAAGTTGAAAGCCGGTGAAAATAACTTGGTGGACGGACGGACAACAAAAAGCGAGCCCATTATGCATAGCAATTAATATTGTTCACCATATCGGTAAAAAAAATTAAACAACAAAAAAATAAAAATTTTACGGGTCCGGGCCGGGCCCGCGCTTTGTATAAAATTAGCGGGCCGGGCCCGGGCTCATAATTTAATATTTTGAAGGGCCCGGGCCGGGCTTTTAAATTTTTATTACGAGCGGGCTGACTGACTCAAACAGGCCCGTTCCAGGTCTCTAATATTTAATATCATTAACGCATTTAAAAGCAAATTCTAAAATTTATTTCTTCAAGCTACCTTTGTAAAACATCACCGTTTTTTCATTATATATCAATAACCTAATTATTTAAATAGTGAAAAAGCACAGAAGCTAATTAACTTTATTAAAAACATTTTAATCTTAAATAAGGGTTAAGTAGATTTGTTGGCTTATATGGTTTATAATATCCCAAAGTGCCACTTTAAAATTTTCCATGTAGATCGTTTCTTAAAAGATAGAAGAACTTGACTGACCGGGAATTAGCTATTTTTTATTTTTACAATATTTTTATTAACATTTTTAACACATACATATTGTTTACCATATTGATAAAAAACTAAACAAAAAAATAAAAAAACAAGAATTTTACGAGCCCCGGTTTCATATAATATTAGCCGGTCGGGCTTATAATTTAATATTTTGACAGGCCCAGGCCGGGCTTAATTTTTATTACGGGGGGGCCAAATGTCCTAAACAGGCCCATTGCATGTCTCTAATCTAAATTAACTCTCTATTACACATTGATTAAATTTTTATTAAACACAAAATTAAATTGAAATATTTATAATGGCAAATACTGACATTACTTGGGCTTTTTGTTACACTTACAGCCAAGCCCCTAAACTAAAAAGTGTTGATATATTAAGTTAAAATTTCCTTATTTAGCAAATTCTTAAATATGGAAATTATGGGCAATTTGCTATAAAAACTAAGGCTCTATTAGTAAACTTTTTTACATAATTTATAATAAATAATTTACTTATGTGATTTAATAAAACAGTATTGTGATTTGCATCAAAGTCTGGATTTTTTTAGAGGAACCATAAAATAATGGTACATCATCATTGAAAGTAAAATTATGACAAAATATTTTAGCTGACAAAATGTTTTGGTGTGTGATTAGAAATCAGTTGTGCCTCGCATTTCTACCCAGTCTCTAGCTGACATGGGGCTGGAATAGGATTCTGGTAATTGTCCCTCTTTGCTGTTAGCGTAAAATTCTTTTGTGATCCATACTTGTTGAGGAATTATGTTGGGATTATGACCAAAATATCTCCTAACATCGGCATCTAACATTTTAAGTAAAACAGGTTATAAAACTTTATATAAGTGCTAATATTTTTTTGATTAAATCACAAAAAATGAATATATATCAATTTGATATCATTAATACAGTTCTAAAAACTAAACTGTAGGCTATTTTAGCATAAATTTATCAATTGTAACTTCAGGGATTTTTCAGAATAGAAGCATAAGCCTGCAAAGTTAAATTATTTTTTCGAGGGTAATGATAAACTAGCTAAAAAATTCATTTGGTTACATTTTAAGCTTTATCAACAACTATAATCGACGCCCATTAAATTATAACTTATCAAAACAGACTTAACGCGACATTAAGCCTTATGCTCCCCACGCAAAATTGTATTTGACTTCGTGATAAGATACAATAAAGAAATAAAAAGTTTTTAAAGATGTGATAGATAAAAGCTACATACGTGATATAATTTATGCTTTAACAGAAATTCGTATTATATAAAAATAATTTTACGAACCTAAGTAGTCTGTTGAACGGGCAGGTGTTATAATGTGTTTGGTTATGTTGTAATCTTTGCCCCAAGGCCTTGCTTCCATTTCACGATATACAGCATGTCTGAAATCAGGATCCACTATAACGCAACAAGAATTAAACAAACACAATTTATTAATGAAACTTTCGAAATATGCTTAATATTTGCAAATTATAGAGAGCGTGCTACCTTCTGTAGGTCCTCGGTATGATTTCCACTTATCGCCATCCCTATTTTGACTGTCATAATTGGCTAAATTATTGTAGTAATTGTTATAGGGTTCGTTTCGACAATTAGTGTTTTCGTTCAACAAACTGGAACACGATTTAGCACCTTTAATGGTACCATTAGCGGTAACGGGTGTATGAGGTACTGGTCAATCACATAAAACATTTAATTAATATCCCCTAGGTTAGGTGTATTTTAGAAAATATCAAGCTATTGATACACGATATTAGCTAATAGAATTTTATTTTTGAAGCTATGCAAATTATGGGCTCATTTCTCGTTATTAAAAATGCCCTGTCTTTTTGTTTTGCTCATCGGTTATAATACAAAACTGCAACTCTGGCACCGCATTATAAATTGCTTCTAAAAATATTAATATGGCCCAACTATAAGATTAATAAAAACACTATTATCCGATGTCTTATTTTGACCAAGCCCAAAATATTCTGTATAGGTTACTTTTGGAACACTAGTTTCATCAGAGGCAGAATTTTTGGGCCTAAAAATATACCTATAGGTTCTTAGTGGTTTGATAGATTTAATAAAGATATGCAAAATATTATTTTAATTTAAAATTTGCTTAGAAATAACGTTTAAAAATGGGTGTAGCCAGCATTAAGATTGGGGGGCAATAATGATTTAGGGAGGGGCAAAATGTTCATTTTTAAAAATTTTGGCCATAATTATAATTAATTTTTGGATTTAGAGGAGGGCAGCCGCCCTCCCTGCCCGCCCCCCTTGGTTAGGCGCATGGGTAAACGGCGATGTCGGAATTTAGACCAATGGATGTTAGGCAAACTTATGCCTATAAGCACTCATTTTAGTTACATATTGCAGATGCACGTTTAAAAAATTAAGCCACTGATGTGAGCCTGGGTCTAAGGCCTCAGACATTACCGTCCATTTCTGTTTAGCTCTTCTAAATGCATAGCAAATATAATGCTTCTCTAAAAAGTAAAGAAGAATCTGGGTTTAAAGGCCGAAAAACAACATGTGACTCAGGGCATAGAATGCCTAAACAGCTAGCAATCTTTAAAATGCTAAGCGTGACGCTTAATATGAGAATCAAGGTAGCGTTCGTATTTTAATGCAAATTACAGGGGCAGGTAGTTATACATTTTAAAACAGCTGTTTTTACTCGGGTGAGATGAGACGTGATGGGTTGCATTTGGTAGTGAGGACGTAATTTCGTTTACGATTTCTACCGGTATCGCTCTATCGAATGGTACTAAATAACTCGAACCTTGATTGACCCTAGGACCCAATACGTCTAACATGGCGAAAAGCAAAATATTGCTTTAAGAAAAGTTTGATATTTAAATATTTTTACTTTTGACTGCGTTGGTGGTCTCGTTGGGATTCGGTTTTTTTACCACTTTGATATTTATGGGTATAGGAGGTGAAGTCTCCTTTCTCCTAATGAAAAAACAATTTTATACCTAACAAGTTATAATATTGGAAAAAATAGTATTTATGACTTTAAAATAAATTTGAATTTGCGGAAAGAGTATATAATTCATAAAATATTCTATTTACAATATTTAATATTGATTTCGTGTTTATTTGAGAAAGGTTAATGGTATAAATTAGTGTCAAATTTGTCAACACATTATTAAAGGCCTTATTTGACGCCACTTATCTATTATTGCTTTTAGCTTAAAATGTTGTATATTAGTTAACCAATTACCAAACAATCCTACTAAATTAGTCATAAGAGTCAAAGAACTTTACTCTTGGTATACAAACCTTTTGTTAAAAAACAAAACTAGCGTATGTATGTATAGCAATTAATAAACAGCAATAATTTAAAATTCTTTTTGTTTTCGCTAAAAGGTTATTACTCTATAAAATTCATTCGCAATTAAAATAAATTAATTATCTAAGAGGCGTTTATATATATATAAGTTTTTACTCGGAATTGGTTTGACCATTCCCAGCTACTTCAACCGGGTTGCTAAATCCGTGATTCACTCTATCGTGCCTTTGTACTGCGTAGGGGATGCTATTATATATATGGGTCGATCTGATTTCGGGCGCCATCTTAAAATGTGCAGGATTGTCTTCAGTGTCATAATACAAATTTCGGCTATCGTGTGCCGGCGATGTAATCATAGGACCGCCAGCTCTTTGTGGCATCATGCTGGAATCGCTACTGCCAGTCCATCTATCTATGTTCATGAGCGAGGGGCTTTGATACTGACGGGGAAAATTCTTTGGGGCCTCGGTATCTGGATAACACGTGACCGGATTGCTAAGTTCAGGTATAAGTTCGGGTTGTAGGGGATTCTTGGAAGTGGCCACACATTCTGCATCTTTGAATCGTTTCCACCTTTTACTCGCCGCCTTTAACTCCTCTAGGTGTGGGGTATAAGTGAATGGCTTACGTTCAGGTGGACCGCAAGCCCCCTTTGCCAAAACATTTTCTAATATTTTAGCATGTTCCCGAGCAGAGCCTGATGAGGTCGTGTCTGTAGATGATATACTAGAGGCGTCCGATTGTCCCCTGGGATCTGATTTATGCTGTAATTGGATGAAAAATGTTTTTTAAAAGCGAGTTTAGCGATATTATATATTAGGTTGTTTTTTTTGTAAAATTCAATTTTTAGCGTGGTTTTTAAAAATTAAATTTTATTGACGACTTTTAAACAACAACTATGAGGTAAAAGAAAAGAAACACCAAAAATCAATAATATCATGAGTTGTTTTGTATCTTATATTTGGTGGTTTTACGATATATAAAAGTAAGCTATTCATAAAATGTAATAATTTATTTAAAAATTTTATGCTGTAATATATAAGAAAATAATATTTTTTAACATACCATAATATTTAGCAGGAATAAAAGTGGGAATAGAATAACAATTCAAACGGTAAAAATCAATTAAATTTTAATATTAATACAAATTGGCTGAATCACCGTCATTTTAAGGATTGTAATTAGATATTTATATGATGGAGCAGATATAAAAATTTCAACTTTTTTCCAATAAACATAAATTGGGTAACTTAAGAATAGTATAACTTTTTGACAAAAAATGCATTTAAAAGTAAATTTTTGCTTTAAAGGGTCCAAAATTATTTGGCGCTTTAAATATTGATTACCAATTTGTTTTTGCATTTTTACTATAACCTCAACGCAAACATTTATATTAATCTAGGGACAAAACTGATGCCTAATCTTTGCTTTTAAATGTTTTTCGATAATAAGCAGAAAAAATTATTTTTTAATTTTAAATGACATTTTAAAAAACAAATATATACGTTATGTATGCACAAAATATCCTTTACCTATAAAATATATATTTATAGTTTGGAAACTAAGATGGTCTTGTAAGAAGCTTTTCAAAGGCTAATACCAACATAAAATCTACTCATGAAAACTGACTTAAACATATAAAAACAATTTTAATAAATTTTTTGTTATTTTGATGAAATAAACATTTTTACAAACTAACCTTATAAATTTTTTTAACCGGTGCCCCCTGTGTCCCAGGTAAGGGTGGGGCCTTGGGTGGGGATATATTGATCGCTTCAACTAAAGTGCTAGTCGAAGCCGTTTTTTCGTCAACGATTTTTTCTCCATTGTCATCAAGTTCTGGTACATTCATTCCTTAAATAAAATTGCCCCAAGTTATTATATAACGATTTTATGAAAATTACAAAATTATGAAATTTTTACTCATCTAAAAATATTTAAAATAAACTTTGATATAATTTTCAAATATTAAAAATTTTATAGAAAATAGTTTAAATCGCTAAAAATATGTTTGAAATTTGAAATAAATTACATTAAAATTAGCTTGTAATTTTGCATTTCAAGCGCAGAAATTTACTAATTAAAAGGGCAATTCAAAAATTAAATTCAAATTGCAAAAAAGTTAAATAAAGCCTTTGCAAAAATAAATAGCAAAAATAAATAAATTGCGTAGCAATTAAAAAACCAACCAGTTTGGAGTGAATTCGGAATAAAATAAATATTATGTTTTGCAGAGAGGAAATGAAAAGCAAATCTTTGAAACTAACAAAAATGTAAACAACTTTAACTCTTTAATGCTTAATCGTTTCAAATTATCATACAAAAGTGATAATAAAACAAAATATCATTTTATTTTTTTTTACAATAAATTAAATCAATATAATTCTCATAAATAAATTTAAAAATAATATTATTTTTCAAATTGATAAAACGTCCATAAACTATTTGTTTAAAGGTTAAAGGTCGAAATCTTAGATTTTATACAAAAATATTTAATCAAGATGTAAGCATAAATATATAAATGTACTTTTAATTTATAATGTAAACTTAATTAATATAAAATTAATAATTTTGCAAAAAAAGTCTAATTTACAACTAGCTAAAGTGACTTTTGTAAAAAAAGTAAAGCGTTTTTAGGTATAACAACATATGTTGTTATTCAATCAATAATAATAGCTTGGCATCATTGTGGATTCAATAGCAAGAAAGAAGTAGCTAATGTAAGTTAGTAAGCCTTGAACTTGGATTCAAGATTTCTTTGGCTTATACAACTAGATTTAGCTCCTTGAAGAATTATTGATTTTTTAAAGCATTTTAATTCTTATAGATATCAAACAATTTAGTATAAATTTTAGAACAATTTAAATCACAAAATGGGTTTTAGTTTTGCAGAATAAAAAATTAAGATTTTGTGGAGGGGGCTAAGGCCCCCCCAGAACAAAATCCTGGCCTCCTTGGCCCCCAAGCAATTATTAATATATTGTAATAATTAATAATAAATGAAAAAAGTCGGGCAATTAAAACTTATTTTTAAAAGGTCAAATAATGTACTATTTATGGTTGCCACAATACCAAATAATTATAAGGACAATTGCTATACACTTTTACCAATGGTATCATTTAACAAAAATTAACATTTTTCTCGTAAAGTTTTATTTTGGGCTTTAAAAGATTTGTACAAATTCACTAAATTTTAGGTAGCTTTATTATAATCTTTTTAATTAGAAAGTTTCGTTGTTATTTAATTAAATGAATTTTTCATTATAAATAAATATTTTATTGAGCGTAATTTCGCTTTGACAGCTGGCTCGGGCCATTGAGCGATTCTTAAGATATTTGTGTATTATAAAGTATAAACAAAGGTGTGTAAATATGGTTCTTCATATTAATTATAAACTTAATGTTTATTAAATTAAATTAAAAAAAAAATAATTTATTCATCAATATCTCAACTCGCATTTTGAATTGACAATATTAATTAAATAATAAAACATCGGTAAACAAAATCAAAAGCGAGCCCATAAATTGCATAGCAATTAATACATATACGTGGCCCACTTCAATCATACCCTTTGAAAATCTATAAACTTTAAAGTAGGCTAATTGATATTTAGATGGTTATAATTTTTACATGACTATTATTAACATATTAATTGCTATGCAATTTATGGGCTCACTTTCCATTTTCCGATGTCACGCCGAACGTGTCCCGCACCGTCATGTCCGCACCGAACGCGTCTGCGTCCGCATCTTACAAACGCTTATGCCTCTCGAGGCCTTGGGTTCAAATCCCGGAGAGGACAAATTTTTTTTTTAAATGCAATTAATATATTGTTCTTGTTACTACCATTGATAATATGACTTTTTGACCGTCCGCTGGCTGCTGACCAATGAAAAAAATGACCATTGGCCAAATTGTGAAACAAAAAATTTGTTTTCGTTTTTTTTGATTCTTATGATTGTTCTTGTTAATACCATTGCTAATATGACTCTTTGGCCGTCCGCTGGCTGCTGACAAATGGAATAAAATGACTATTGGCCAAAGAAGCGAAATTTTTTTTTCTTTTTTTTGACTTTTATGTATTTATATCCACTTTTACCGTGTCCTGGCTGCTGACCAATGAAAAAAATGACCATTGGTCAAAATATGAAGCGAATTTTTGTTTTGTTTTATTTGACTCTTATGTATTTATATCCACTTTTACCGTGACCTGGCTGCTGACCAATGGAACAATTTAGCACCTGCAAATTTTTGGGATATACTTACGATACCTGTGACATTTTTAGATGTGCGGTAGTAACAAGCAATAGCGGAGCTATTGCATGTCGCTGCTAGTTTCGTCGTAAGCCTTTTTTAAATTTTATTATCTATTAATAAAGGATTTGCCTAATTTTGTTTTATTGTATTAAAATATTTGCAACTTTTTATGTTCGTTATTATTAATTACTATGCAAATATCTTTGGCGATTTTTGTCTAATTGCTGTAAATCTACAAGCTAAAAGCATGGGAATTATATTAAAAAATAACAATTAAAAAATTAAAATTCGCCTGCTAAAAATTTCTAATTCACAAAACTATATCCTTTATCCTTCCATAAAACGTTAGCTTTTGCCATTAATAATAATATTATTTGCTATGCCCCCAAATCATTATTACCCCCCTCTAATTCTAATGCTGGCTAGGCCCATAAATATACCTCTGGTATTTTAATTGAAGTATATTTTAATGAATTCTTTTAATTGCCATTTTCCTTACTACTATATGTTTGTGTATATGTTTGTAAATGGATACTTATTAAACACTTAAATTATCTCGTAACCATAATTAAAGTTTTGCAATTTTGTGTTTTTAATGAAGAAAAAATAAAATAATAAGCTCCATCCCCCTTTCTAGTAAACGAAATATTAAAAAGGAATTATCGATTGAATATTCAGCTGTTACCTCCTTTCAATTGATATTAAGTGATAAATTACCATAAATGTTGAAAAGGCAACTCTTAGCCAAATCATTTCTACAATTAAAATATTAAACTAAGTTGCGATATTAATCGCGAAAATAAAATTGCACATTAAAGTTAATTTAGGATAAATAAATACTTATAATAACTCTTGGCATGTCTCAATAAAATGGTAAATTGGCGGTGATCGTTCACAGAGAACTTAATGAGAAAAATTATAATATAATCAAAAATCGAAATTTTTGAAATAATAATAAAATACTTCTGTTAAATAAAATTGCATTTACATTAGGCCTTTAAAAAAGCCTATAAATTTCCTGGCCAAGGTTTTTAAGTTGTCGATTTGAATGAAATAAATGAAATTTTATCTACCTTTGTAAAAAACTGCACAGGTGACCCGAGACCCGCCCCGGACCCGACCCGAATACCTTACGTCGAGTGACTAGGTAATATTTAAATTAGTACAGGGTTAAACTAGGCAATAGGTAAAACTTTATAGCTATAGATTGAGTCAAGTCGGGCATGAACTTTAGCTTTTGCCAATAATATATGCTATGCAATTATGGCCCCCAGGAAAAGGGGGCTGTGTTATGCAATTATGACGATTCCAACATAAATTGCATTGCAGATATGCTTTGTTTATACGAAGTATAAAAGAGTAAGCGATGTGTATGAGGATTTGAAGCAAAGATATGTGAAGCAGGGACTGGCCTGAGCTAAACGGGGGTCTGGGGGCGAAGCCCCCAACAGGGGGTTTGGGGGCGAAGCCACCAAAGGGGTCTGGGGACGAAGCCCCCAGTTACGCCCGAAGGGCGCATATATATATATGGTTTGTTAATAATGAAATTACAATATAATATTAAAAGATGCAAATTTAAAGTTTTTGTATACGCTGCCAAATTCGGGTTTTGTTAAAAGCTGGCCAGATCTATCATTTATTATGTTGATGGGCCCTGACCTGGCCCAGGGTTTACGTTTATATATTTTTAACGGGCGGACTGATTGACCTAAAGAAGCCCGTTGCGTGTGTTTAACTTCACATCCTCCTGTGTGAATCAAAGGTAAACGAAAGAGGGAAGATAACCAAAATTTTGGCCTCTGGCCGGGGTCCGATAAAATAGAGGTAGGCAACGGTCATCATAATTTGCTGAGAATCATTTAGCCAGTTTCGCCATTATCCGATATATAGCAACAACCTAGACAAGTTGCCCAAATAATTTTATAAAGCTAATCAGTGGGGCACAACGACAATAATGGATATTGGGCTCGAGCGAAATCGAAAAAATTTAAATTAACCAGCGGTCATAAGCTAGTCGATTTGCAAAAGCGAAATAAAAGTCGTTTAATAACCATATGTCCTCAGACATTAAAAAGCTCCACGGCAATTATGCAAAAATTAAAAGTTGGACAACGGAAAACGAACGGACGGACGGACAACCAAAAAACGAGCCCATAATTACATAGCATAAGTTTTGGGCACATAATGTTGATATGGACTTAACAAAGTACAAGTTCAAGTGAATTTTAAAATATAAAATACACAAAGGATTAACTGTCTATTAAGTTTGACAAAAAGCTATGGAAATATTTTTTAAACGTCATTCACCCCTTTCCTTTAATTTAAAATTAAAGTTCCTCCCCCCCTCTGGTTAAAAACTACGGTAACATAATTTTTAAAGAAATTTAAGCAAGAAGAGATTCGCTCTTCTTGCATAAGTCGTCCAACTGTGAGTAATCCAGCTCAGGTGTGCAACACTAAGCAATTATCTATTTTCCATTGGGATGCTGATGAAACGGGAAAGACTGATACATCTTGAATTAAATCTAAACCTGAAATGCTTAGCTAGGTGTAATTTTATGGAGGAAAGAATACCAACTTATGCTACCAAACTTAACAAAAATAGCTAGTCAGTTTTTGTCAATTCCAGCCAACAGTGCTATGAGTGAAAGCACATTCAGTAAGAAGGGAAGTCGCCTGATAGAACAGAGAAGAACGAATTTATTGCCTGATAGAATAGATAGTCTTAGTTCAATTGACAATATTAAATTGTAATTTTTAATTAAAACCGATTTTATATGCTATAGCAAAATATTTCATGAACACTACAAAATAGTTTTTATACAAATAATTTTGAAACAACTTAGACTTTTTACTCGTGCGGGCCTGATGCGGCGCAATTATTGGGATTTTTTTGCGGCCCGGGTGCGGGCCAAAAAATAATATTTGTGCGGGCGTGGGCCGGCCTGAACCTAAAATTTCGGCCCATGCAGACCTCTAATCTTGACTCACCAATTTTTGTTAAAAGTAGATATTTAGATCCATAAACGAGAATTGTTACAAGGTAAAACCACATATTAAATTTTAATATTCTCAATTATTTTCTAACACCTTAATTGATTGATTTATGATTCAGAATATTTAAAAATTCAAATCGTACTAAAATATACAGTACTGCCTCCTAAATGGACGGTACGCTATGATGAAATTTGTTAAAACCATGTTTATTTTGAAACAACTTTGCTCGTTATCCCGGTTTATTTGAAGTAACTCTGCTCGATGCCAGGTTAGTTTATATCTCACTCAACCAGCAACCATAAGCTGCTTTAATCTGCCAGTGTTCCAAACGGGTTATTTAGCAGCAAGTGCACGTTAAGGTTGATGAGAATGTTACGAGATGTAATCTACTACCATCGGTTATGGTTGTAACATTTTAGCATATAACCTGAATGTCTTATTAAGGCTTAGAATGTTAAACGGCCTTAACTAAATACCTTATACATTTTTGGTCTTAAAAGCAAACTAGCGTTGCATATAAAAACACTCGTTCTATTAACGACACAAACAAAAAAAGGACTAAAAAAATTATCAAAACTGCGAGTGGACAATTACAGTATGTAGATTTGAGAGTCTTCACAGTGGCGTAGCTATAATTTTTCCCTTAAGAAGCTTATTTCATATTCGGGTAGCATTTTTAACGTGCGAAACTAATAATCGAGAAAGTTTGATATTTTATGATAAATATCGATATTAAACTTTGAAATTTGCACAGTTTGGGCTCTTGAATTCAATTTGTAAATTTTGAGTCAACAGGATCATCATTACACGTAGGAGATGGTAACAAATTTGGGATGCTTTTTATTTTTAATGATGTATAAAAGGGTATTACTTTATAGAGTGTTGTTGTCTTATCTGCTTCTAACTCGATGCTTGCCTTTTCATAAGGTGAAAGCATATTAATTAATAATATAATATATTTTATGGAAATACCCCCAGTTTTTCCATTAAATCTTGTCCAGATAAAATGACTATTTCATCATACATCTCATGCAAACTTTTTAACATAATGATTTTTGAGTTCCACCAGATTGTTGTTTGGAAAAATAAATTTTTTTATCATCAAGCTAATAAGTGCATTTTTCTGTTTCTATATTATATTTAGAGTGTAGAGTTAAATAAATCCAAATTTTTTTAATTTTTAAAGCCCAAGCCCGGTCCGCACTTTTTTTATTCCTCTATATTATGTTCCAGCGGCGGAATAATGTAAAGAAAAGAGGCCGCGGACACATGATTTAAAAGGTTTTGAAGAGGAATCAGGAATAAATTGTGAGAATTGTGGAGGATAAGGGTATATCGGGCCGATGGTAGGATAAACCTTGCCCCCCCCCCAAAGGGTGACTTACTTTTTGTTTTCTCTACATCTTTATTATACTAAAATCTATGTAAAAATACAGAATAATATAATGATCGAAATATTAAAGTTGTATATATGAAATTCAATGATGCATGTTGATGGAAATAACAAACACGTATAAGCGCGTTGGGGGGAGGGGGGAGTCACACATGCGTAAGTAAAATTAAATGTAAATGAAAAGACGTGTATATCCAGAGTCTTTGTTCAGTACTACGCTACGATTGTATATATTAGAATCAGTAGAAATACAGCAGATGTTTTAACGTGTGTAAGACCAAAAGAATCTCACAATCAACGAATTTGCAATTAATGTATAAAGAGGGGGGGGGATCGATTAAGTATGTCTGAGATACGCCGTTTTACATGGGGTGGGGGAAATCCTTAACTTTTGTATAAGGGGACATGGGGGGGGGGAGAATTTAAATATACGAGTATCTCCGGATACGACACTCTATTTTAGAACCGACCTGGCCCATGCAGACCTCTAGTCAAAATGTTATATTGTTACAAATATAAACTAAATTTGTCAACTATCTTCGTAACAATTGTCGTTTATAGAGCTAAATAAATACTTTCAGATTGGTGGGTCAACATGCCATAAGAATAGTTAAATATTAAAATGAAATTTGTCAATCTATTTCTTGGAAATGTCATTTAAGGAGCTAAGTAGATTTTATTAATAAAAATTAATGAGTTAGGGTGCAATAAAGTTATTATAAGTATAAAATTTAAGTTTGCCAATTATAAAGATACGCTGACAAATTTATATTTTAGTTGCAACAACTTTATGACACCTTGACCCACTAATTTGGGTTAAAAGTATTCATTTAGGTCCATAAACCACAGGACAGTAC
Source organism: Gordius sp. MW1 (assembly GCA_964036665.1). Lineage (NCBI taxonomy): Eukaryota > Metazoa > Nematomorpha > Gordioida > Gordea > Gordiidae > Gordius > Gordius sp. MW1. Next base: position 968,358 of record OZ038528.1, read on the forward strand.
AGGATGGAGAGGACAGGACAAAGAAAAGCATAAGTTGCATAGCAATTGAAAATGCACATATCAAACAGAGGTTGCATTACAACTTTAGAAAATAATCAATTAGCTTTATTAGTTGCTTAAAATTAAGGGTTACAAATTTAAAGGTAGATTATTACAAAAAAGGAATTAAATTAGGTAATTTGATTCGTAGCCATTCATTGTCATACTTATTTTTGATTCAAATCGAATAACAATCATTTATATTATATAAACAAGATAAACTTAATTAAATGTATATAAAATGTGCTTAAATATCAAGATTAAAATAAAAGTTTTGGGGCTCGGGTTGGCTTAAAATAAAAAAGGACACTCAGGACTAATTGGAACTACCATTGGACACATTTATATGCAAAGGCATTGATTCATTTTGTTTTATCAAAGATAATATAAATAAATAAACACCCAATTATCCTTTTCATAGCCTTCCAGAATTTACCTACGAAACAAACCAACAGATCCTTATTTAATACCCATAAATTGCTTAGCAAATTATAAAACAACGTCCCTATTTAATCCAAGCTATTATTTAGAGCTAAAAAATCGTTTTGCATGCTAAAGCGAAACGAAGTGAAAAAATCACAACTAATTCATTGGAAAAAGTCGGCCATTTTAATTCAAATTAATAAATAAGATTATAATCATAATTAATTTACCTAAATAAGTTAAATTGGGGTTAAAATTCTAGCATGGGGGGGGGGCGATGGGTCCAGGACTTGCCCCCCCCCCTTTTTGCAACGCTACTTATGATAGAATATATTTTTGATGTAAAAAGAATATATAATTCACCCATAATAAATAATATAATATAAGTGTAAAAGAGAAATCAGGTCTGCCGATATATAAGAACGAATCTTAATAAAATTTAATTTAAAATGACATGAGACATTAAATATTCAATTCTACTCAATTTGACCCAAATATCTATTGATCATGTCCTTACGTTTTTCATATGGGCATTACACCGGGCGTGCCCTAAAATCATGTGCTCGACCCGCTACGACCAAATTTATTTGTTTATTGCTGATCTCTGATAGTGAAACTAGAGTTTTATAAAGTTTAGTATAAAGAGAAGTGTGGCCAATTAAAGATGTTATTATATATAATATACGTAAGCATAAGCCACAGCCATTAAAAACTCGTATAAGTTTGCACGGCAATTATTCAATAATTACAAGTTGGACAGGACAGGACGGACATGAAAGGACAATCAAAAGCGAGCCCATAAATTGCATAGCAATCAATAATTGATTGTTAAGTATAGCAGAGGACAAAAGATTAACCATATTTAAACAACTTTTTATTGACATTTTTCTAGTTCCCAGCATGGACTATCTTACGAAAGGTACTAACTCCTGTCACTTTCAAAATTTCATATGTAATTAATTTTATAGTTTTCGGTATGATTAGGTAAAGATAAGTATAACATTGAATTTCTCTTCTCTCTTTTTTAACCCTACAATTATCATTACCAGCTTGCTACTAAACTTAAAAAGCCGGTTGGCCTTAATTCCAACTAAAATCAATTTTATTTTATGCTATTTTATTTTCAAATATAAGTGATTATTTCATTTATCTAAATTAATGGGTCTCTTTAATATCGATTTTCTTTCATAGGTATCTTGCCTCATATTTTTAATATATTAATTGCAGGTCAATCGTTCAATCAAATTAAAAAATAAATTTGCAAATATACTTTACCTAATATTTACAAATAAATTGTTACTGTAACAACTAATGTTTGTAAATTTAAGTTGTTACACCAGAAATCTTATTAACAATTCCTATGCATTCGATGTAAAACAAATTGATAACGTGGTACGCAAAAATGAACCCATTTATTTTGTAATAACGGTGGTGGGTTCTTGCTTAGGAATTTTGGGAAATCTTATGCTACTTTGGGCGATTTCTCCATTCTCAGGCGATTGGGCCAAAGGTTTTAAATACAAAGATCACATTAAATGGATAATATTGTCAATAACACTATCTTCGCTTTGCTTGTGTGTTATGTTACTAATGTGGCCATATTACTATTATGTCTTGGTCACCGAATCTTCTCTGCCATACATCTACATCGGGCTTTGGAACGCGTTATGGTTGGGTAAAATTGAATGGATTCTGGATGAAAGTTTAATATCATTCACATACTACCTCATAACCATGTTGTCGTTAGACGCTTTGATTGCAATTAAATATCCATTCTTTTATCGCGTTGCACAAAGCGATCGCTCAACCATTCGCAAAACTATAATTTTAGTCGGAGTTTTATGTTTGTTAACTAATATACCATTCGTAACATTTCTTGAGATTGAGCCCATGTCTAACGATATGAATTGCATTAGTCCAAATCAATTATACACACTCAGAGTGGTTCACAGTCGTAAACATATGATCAAAATATTGGATTTAATTCAGCTTATCATATGTTACGTTATCCCAAGCATCGCCATGTTTACAATTACCGTGTATTTAGGCGTTACGGTGTACCTTAAATTTGTAGCTGGTATAAGCCTTAAAATGTGTTTAAACAGTTATATAAGACATTTCAACGTCTTACCGAAGCTGAATCAAGTAAATGACTCTTTGTCAACCGTTTTCAAGGCTAGACATGAAGTAAGAAATTTTAGTGTTTGCACATTTAGTCCACAGCGTCGACCAAGAATGATATCCTTAATGCGAAATTTCATCTTTTTGAGCGGATCTTTAACATTCCTAACCCTGATTTCCACTATCCCTTGGCTTATATTAATGTTTATCCACCCATGGTATCGCCTAAACTCCTACACCCAACAAACAGAGTCTTGGCTATATCACGTCTCTATTTCCCTTGTATACATAAAATTTTACATATTTCCTTATTTAATATTATTCACTAATCCAACTCTCAGAAGATTTTTGCAAACGCGAATATCTGGTTGCTTCGAAATTAATTCTTAAAGTATTACGTACAATAATAGAGACTTTTTGGTAAACTTAAAAGCACTTTTTGATTTTTTTATAGGGCTAATATAAAACATCAGTTTTCAGGCACTCCCTCCTATATTATATTGTGCGGCTAAATTTAAAAGTGTCTAATATAATTGGTCATATATTTATTGTATTAAATAATTAACTTTTATTGTATCGAAAATATTGTCTATTTCAATAAAAATCAGGTAACGAAAAAGTATGTTGATATCGTTGATATATCGTGTTTTTAATTCTCTCCTCCCATCACATATGTTTAAGTCTCTCAAGATTTGATAAAGATGTGAACATGTATTGAACCATTAATTAATTTTGCATATTAATGATCTAATATATCTTAATGTAAGAAAGTTAACTTACTTGTTAATCAATAATTGTATAGCTTCTTTTTCTAAACTTTTTGCTATACATAGCTCAATTAAAATATTATTACTTGAAAAATGGAATTTATGGTATAGGAGATGTTTTACCTATATAACGGCCAAAGAAAAGTTGCTATTTATTGTCTAGTGTTGTATAGACGGCTTGGTTGTGTTTGGTCGATCTTTGGTTTTAGTCGATTAAACATAAACAGACCAAAAATTTGACCAAAAAATCTTACGTTTGGTTGACTGTTTATGTTTAGTCGACTAAACAAAACCCAGCCATTTTTACAACACTATCATTGCCCCAAGTTAGATGTATATTATTCTAATTTGGCGAAACCCATCAAGCTCGGCCATAATTTCATATTAGCTCCATCCGAGCCGGTCCTAAAATTTTAATTATAACACCAAAATTTCGAGTAAATATTAATTTTATATGTGAAGAAGGGGTTTAGCTATCAAAAACTATATTGCACGTAAGCCGTGGATTTCTTTTATTTATTTATAAAAGGATGACTTTATTAAACGGTTTTTTGTATATCCTTTCAAGTAGGGCTTATGCACGAATTCGAAAGGGTCGTGCATAGGTCTCACTCTTTTTGAGTATGGGTTATTTAAATAAAGGTTAAACTGTTAGAAATTACCAAAAGATATTTTTTATTTAAAAATCTTTTAATTCAATTGTTAAAGAGGGGAATTGGTTATAGCAAATAGTAATGGTTTTTTTAATATGTAATTATAAGAACGTTGACTTTATATATTACTTAATATATTTAAAGCATATTATCAAAATTCTTTCAATTCGATAAAAAAACCCTTTTAAGCAAATTAAAGGCTTTATAATCACTTAATACATTTTAATCGTGATAATATATTTACTGCCATAGAAAATTAGCGATACTCATTAATTTATGCATATTTTTTAAAGCGCAATTAAGTATAGCGAATTTTAAATTCCTTAATTAAGTTAACTCGGAGAATTTCACAACTATTGACAGGTATATTTTATAAATAATCTTTTTTAATTGGAAAGATCAATAAATAAATAAATTAAAGATGCGTCATTGCTTTTAAAGAATCCTTAACATTTTCTCCATAATTTTTTTTTCTTTTTTTTACAGAGATAATAGTTTATTGATATATATCTAAACATAATATTAAATGGTACAATTATAGAATAATGATATTAAAAAAACATTATATAAGTAATATGTCTTCATCTCCCTCTTTTAGAAGAGGCCAGGAATCCAAAAAAGATTTGAAAAATTTTGTCATTAAGATAGCTATTGATTGTTTGAATAAAAATGCGGGGGAATATTTGGAGGGAGGGAATGCCATTTTTCCATAGGATTCTGAACAGGAGGAAACTATTGGGATAAAAATACTAGAGTCCAAAAGGGCCTTGTATTTTTGGAGCTCGCGTTCTTCTGCGAGGGACATGGAATCATAATTAAGACTAGAGGGGGCAAATAGGTCTATACATGTAAAACCCCACTTTAAAAGGAGACCATTTTGCTATGGGACTAGCGAGGAACCGTCAGGACGCATTCGACCTTCAAGGGCAGGATTTGAAGGTCCAAGTATGGATGGAATTTGGGCCTTTCTAAGGGCCGACTTAATTAATGTCAAAATAAAATATAGCGGGCGAAATCATTTAATAAATGAAATTAGTAAATCATTTATTTTTTAATTAATTATTGATTTTTAAAGCTTTATTTATCCCCAATCCTTGACTTATTATAAATACATAAAGAAAAATATGTTATATGATGATGATATTAATAATATAGATCCAAGGAATTAAATATGAGCAAGTTTTATTAACTACTAGGGCCGGGGTGAGGAAAATCTAACGAACAATGGATAATTAAAAAGATAATAATAAAATCATATGGTTATTATTAACTCGGCTTTGGCTTACAATATTAAAATACATAATTATAGCAATTAATATAATCTGTTGAAAATGATATACAAATAAAAGTTATACTAAATTAAACTATTCTTCTTTCACGTATTCACATAAACGACATAAGAATAAAGACTGAAAAAAATTACAGATTTAACCCTAACAGTGTAGAATACGCTTTTATAGTTTTAGTGGCTTTTGGTATATTTTTATGCCTTTCAAATCCTATTACAGCTTGATTGCTCTAAAGATATTAAGAGAAGGGAGGAAGGGAAGCTTAATATTATCGTCTTTAATGATGGACATTTGCAATGATTCAAAGACACTCTTAATATTTTCCCTCTCTTTCTATTTGATTATACTAACACAGCAATTGGTAAAATAGCGCTGTCATATATCAAGGATAGATGTTAATGGTTTATATACCTTAGAGCAGGCGTTTGACTAGGAGAGGAAGGGGCACCATTATTTAATTTTAAAATATATTTTGCTTGTTGATATTTTTTACAGGAGAGATTCTGATCTTTCATTTTTTAAGTTAACCATTAATTTGTTATAAAGGAAAAATTGAACGAAACTTCAATCGAATATACAAGTAATGGAAAAATGTATTTGACGTCGACAATAATATAATAAGACGATTTAGTAAGATTTAGCTTTTAGACATGCGGGAGAAAAAATCATCGCCAGGCAACATCGCCCACTTGTTATGGAATAAAAATTTCTTGAAAGAAAAGAGTTTATGAGCTTCTAATTCGATACTAAACGCTAAAGGATAGGTCGGCGAGCGATAAACAGCATCAAAAATCGTCCGTACATTTGGGTGCAAAGAAGTTGCAAAAAGTCTTAAACATCGATTGCGAGACGCTAATTAAAGACATAAGAGAAACAGCGATTGGAGTTCTAGGACAGACCAAAGGATGCAAAGCTATGAATAGGAAACTCTAGTTGTGGGACCAATCGATTAGAAATTTCATCTAAAGAAAAAATTATATAGACGGTGGAATAAATCCAAAAAGTCGGAGGATTAACAAGAGTATAGGGAAGCAAAGAGAGCCGAAAAAAGACCGTTACAATAGCGAAGAATGCCGCGTACAGCGAGATGGCAAACATTGGATCATAAAGGGGTGTACAAATTGGCCAAGATAAGGGAGAAGAAAAGTCGCGATGTCGGAGTACTTAAAATAGTCAAAAACGAGAAGGGTCAAACCTTTTTCAAGCCGAGGTAAGTGCAAGGATGAATATTGCAAGTGACAAAGATTCCCCTGCCAATATCGGGACAAACATAGGTAAAGTGGAACTCTTTTAGAGGAGGAAGTAGGACATAAATGAACAATATGCAAAAAAGAAAATCTAATAACCCATGATGCCGGGAAGAAGGAGTCACGATTATAAATCTCTTTAAGAAAATATTGTTAGAAGAGCGAATCATCAATGGAGAACTAGCTAGATTATACCTTTATTTAAAAGCATAGATGACCCTCATGGCGATTACAGAGGTATCAAGGTAATTTGCCACTTCTTAAAAATTATGGAAAGGGTCTTAGTAACATGGCTGAAAAACGAGGTGGAAATATCGGCTAACCAATTCTGATTTGTGGGCGGCAAATCCATCTACCCAATCTTCGCACTAAGACAAATGTTGGATAAATATAATGATAAGACAAGAGACCTACATATGATTTTGAGATGGAGAATTATGCCCCGTCCCTCGCAATTCAATATGATGTGCCCGAGAAGACAAAATATCCTTGACGAACTTCAAATTCGTGCGTTAGGACGACAGGACTCTTAATCTTTTTGGGTTGAAATTGGATTACATCAAGGATTTAATATAATTAAGGACACAATGAGAGACAGCCATCGCCATTGTTGTTGCGCAATGCCCGGGAAAAGTTTTAAATGGCAATGTATATCCGGTGTAATGTGCGATAATAAAATGCCAATATGGTTGAAGAGCAAAGCTTACAAATCCATTGTATGACCGGTATCACCACAAACAAGCCATGGTGTACTAAGCTTGACGACGTGACGAATAAATTTCTCGTGACAAAAATGGGTATTCAACCTATGAGGGACATGATTAACGAAAATTGCTAAGGTGGTATGGGCATATTCTAAAAAGGGAAACGAATGATGTAAATTAAAAAGTACTAGACATGGAGGTACGGGGGAAGAGAGGAAGAACATGAACGTGTTACGTGAAAAGGGCAAGTAGAAAAAGTTATGAAATAAAAGAAGATAAATAAAGACATGACCCTTAACCGATCAAGGTGGAAGAAACTTATCAAAAACCCCACGGCTATAGGATTAAATCCTTGATAAAGAAGTAGAAGATTTAGATTAGGTCTTAATTTTTCACAAATTATCAATCTTTTCCTCCCTATAGCATTACTGCCCCCCCCCCCCTAGCTCCAATCGTGGTTGCGGCCATGCCTTTCCATTTAACGTTTTAAACCTGATATAGGTAAGGGTATTAAATAGAAAGAGGGACTTTAATTCACTGAAATAATTCAACATTGATAAAATTAAATAGAGGTTTATATAACGTAAATAAGAAAATCTCAAATAGATTTAAGTTTATGCAAATTTTCCAGGGAAATTTCTAATAGAAAATTCACGTTTTTCCCATGAAAGTAGAAAAAATCCTGAGGAAAAATTCCCCTAAATATTTTATACTTTTAAGTATCAATTTTGTTTTTTATATTATTCTTAACTTACTAAAATACATCATTTTTGCTACTTGAAAATATCGCGCATCAGGAGAATTTACGATTTTACACATATTTTTACAAACACGACTCAGTTTAAACTGGCATACGTTTATTTTTTAAGCAGTATTAATTCATTCTTGAGTAAGGGCATGCTTTGAAATCCGTGAACACTCATTTTCTTACATTTTTTTGAAAAATATAGTTAAACCCTTATTTAATCACACACAGATAATAGGATGCAAATAACGGTCTCTAGTTTGAAAATAGGCTTTATTAATATATCAACATTATATTGCTAAATATTTATAATTAAAAGAATATTAAATTACAAAGTATAGTCAAATTTCTAGCTCATCCATATTTCGATTACTGGGATATGTAATTTAAGTAGGTGGCAATTTAAAGGTTAATTTTAATTTTGGAATGTTTATCCTCTGTAACGTAGTATAATTTTAAAAGACAAAGGTAAAAATATTTTATATAATATTTGTACATAAAATAAATACATATGGATTAGTCGATATCATTTATCTTCATTTATAGGTTTCAAGCTGATTATCAAAAGCTCCAATATTTTTAAAAATAAATCAAGATAAAACGATATATATTTGTGTTCAAATAAACACCTAGCATATTTGTTTGCTTTTGAATTATTAATTGTGTGTAGATAATATGAAAAATATTGAAATTTCATATTCCTTAGCTTTAATACTAGTAAAGCGTTCGGTAATGATCTCTTTTTAAGTTTAGTTGAATTGAATTTTGAAAAAATTGTATTACTCTGTTTGTCACCAAGAAAAATCATGATATGTTAATAATTTTATTAAATAAAATTGGTTCATTAAATCATAAAATAAAAAGTAGACATAAAGTTTTGACAACTTACGTTAAAGAATTATAATTTTTTGAATATATAAACATAAGATAAAAGTTTCTTGAAAACTGCTGTTTAAAGATTAAGCATAGACTAGATAGTCTGCTCGATTCAGTTGCAATTGACCAAAGAGCAAATAACAAATAAATGTCTACGAAAATGCATTTGTCGATTAAAATGTGTGCATCTAATCCTAACACAAACCCTAACCTAAAACGCCGACCTAAAACACTAACCCTAACGTTTTCGTCTCTGTAAACTCCTCTCAAGGAGCATTTTCGTTAAATATTCATAGACATTCATAGATATTTGGTCAGTTAAACTTTGGTCGAATGCACCGATACGAGACTGCTCATGCCGTATGTTTCATATGGTAAATTGTGTATCAACTTTTCCTCCATTTTGAAGACAACAACTGGTGTATTTTAACCACCTAATTTTGCGCTATAACAGTCAATTAACCTTCCTCACTAGTTTATAAATTTGAACGAACTTCAATAAATATTATACAAACTATAGATGACGCTATATTATTAAAATTTCATCAAAGTTTTTACATTTTTAATTTTTATGTATTGTGCAAATGATATTTATTTTACAATGCTGTTTTACCCAATTCAATATTTTATTATTTACCGTTTTAAGATTATGTAATTTGCAAAAATTACTAATATCTATATAATCACCACTTTACCATGTTAACATAAATGCACACACAGTTTGTGCGTTGATGAGCAGTCTATCTAATCTATAAGATTAAGTTAGAAATAATTATAAAACATTTGTTAAACTTGTAATAAAAATATATTTTTCAACAAATAAACTCACTTTATATTCATGTTTTTAATATCCAACAAACTTCAGTTAAAAATTTTTGTATTTATAAAATAGTCCACACTTCCTTATTTTCCCCGTTATTTCCCCAAAATTGCCATTTTCCCGGGAATTTTCTCTTAATCAATATTCTTGGATAAAACTCATCTATACGCACAATAAGTTTTAATTTTAATAGCGATATCTAAAATTAATACACTTCAATGATTAATTTTCATTTTTAATTATACTTAAAATTATAATTGATATTAAACTGCCTTAATTATTGAATACAAAACCTTAAACACAATTATTTTTTGGTTTAAGATGAATTTGTTAAAATTAATTGATAAGAAATAATTTTATAGCGAGACATAATTATATGTAGCAACTAAATGACTGCTTTATTAAATGGAGATATTATGAATAAATGATTGGGACCTCTAGTTGCATATAGCAATCGGATTATTTGAATTTTGTTTAAGTAATATACACATGGCGTGTAAAATAAAAACTATGAGCATTTTTGATTCGTCAGGATCATTTTTGATAAAAACAAATGGAACATACGGCGTTAACAAGCCTATCCTATTTGTCATTATATCCCTGACCGGCGCATTAATAGGTCTAACAGGAGATGCCATTTTATTATGGGCCATATCCCCATATTCAGGTCGTTGATCTAAGGGCTTCAAGCACAAATATCACATCAAATGTATAATCATAGCCATCACTTTAGCAAGCTTTACCCTATGCGCCATGCTCTTGCTATGGCCTACCTATCAAGTGCCAAACATTATTTACCATTAACTACTATAATTTTGCTATGTGGTTGGAAAAATAGAATGGGTCCTGGATGAAAGTATAATCAATTTTGCTAACTACATCATCGCCCTATTGTCTATGGATGCGTTGATAGCGATTAAATATCCCTTTAACTATCGCTCAGCTCAAAGCATCATTAGGAATCTAATGACGGGTCTAGCTATATTTTGTACTCTTATAAATATTCCATTCGTGATACTTTTTAAAGTATTGCAGATCGATGTTGATCAGTCATCTAACAGATTGATTAATAAAAAAAAACGAGCCCATAAATTGCATAGCAATTAAAATATACAATTATAATACAATGCAACGACTAAGGTTTTTACAAGTGTATTCTTATTTGCAAATTATATGTTGCTACGTAATACCTTGCGCCGCCACTGATATCAATCTATAATTAATACGATCAGTATGGAAGTTTTGTAAAAGGGAAAAGAATGTGCGATATTACGTTTAAACAAACGAAACAACCTACAACCCTATTTCCAATGTTGGATAAAAACCTTTAAAAAATTGGGCTTAGGTATTAATCAAGTTGGACAATCCACGGTTAACACGGTATTCAAGCAAGATTTACAAATGAACCTGTCTTCAAAAGCTAATACCATGACACAAGGTGATCTGTTGATGGCAGCCCTTATAAATATATACGTAATCAGTGGCACTCTTACTCTATTAACTTTGATATCCACCATCCCATGACTTATACTCATAGACTAAAAGACTGCTCACCCCCTTTTAAAAAGTGTTCCACATTTTGGCATCCATTGTGAAAAGTGAAACATGAATTTTGGCCAACTCATATGATTTGATGAATTTTTAAAATCGCTATAATGATTAAAATGGGTTGTTTCATGTTATAAGATCAATGATTATTGTACGATACAATCAATCGCTATACAAACTCTACTTCACTTATCCAAATGGCGATCGTTTTTTGCAACACTTTTGATGCGTGAATATATAAGAGATGAGCAGTCTATTAGTCTATGCTTATACTCATATTTATTCATGAATCTTATCGGCTAAGTTATTACTTTCAAGAGTCTAAAGCATGGCTTCATGATGTTTCCTTTGGTTTATTATACGTAAAATTTTTCCTTTTCCCATATCTTCTTCTAAACACCAATTGACATTTTAGGAAGCACGTGAAAACATATTTAACAAAGCGATGCAATAATCACCACAAATATTTAGGCACAAAACCTATAGGACTAATTGTTAATGTTTTCCTAATATTTACGATTCTTAACTTTTTAATTTGTTTATCTCACTTTCCCAAAATATGTAATTCTCTTTACCAATAAATTAATTTATATATTTACTTTGAGATTATATATTTTTATATATAATAAAGTAAACACATCGGTATCTTGCATCTTACGAAACCTATTCAAAAGATAAATTACTTATTACTTATTTCAAGTTTAGGCAAATTGATAGGAATTCATAAAGCCGTAAAAGTTGGTTTTTTTAACAATCATATTTTAGCCATTTACCTTTAATTGAGGTTTATTATAAATCGTATGAGGATGAATATTATCAAAAAGTTATATTCCCATAAGTCATTGATTCTTTTTTATGCACATTTCACAACCATATGTGTAGTTAAAACATGTATGAATTTTATATTCGTCGATATATTTTTTTTGTATACATTGATCACATATATTACTTCACTTGTAAACAATATATTAATTACAAAAGATTGGCCGTAAATAATTACATTTATCATAAAATGTGACTTTAATAGAGATGTTAATAAAACTTGATACCTTCTCCAAAGAAATTGTTTATAAATGCCAAATTGTATGAAAATTTATAGCAAATTCTTTTATCTCAGTGGGGTAGCTAGCATATGGCTCTTGGGGGCCGAACTTAAAGTTCACCCCTGTAGGGAGGGGCCAAGGGTGGTTTTAAAAAATTTAATAGCCATTTGTCCCACTTGATAATTAGCTATTTATTTGTGTATTTATTTTTCAAAATTCATTTAAACTTTTGTCATTTTAAGTCCATATCAATATTATGTTCCCAAATCTTGGATACCCTCTTAAATTCGTCCAGAGGTCAGATTTGTTTAAAATTTTCAGCTCGAACTCGGCCCGGTGTAGGGTGTCAGCACTGAGCGTGCTAACACTAATCACCCCTTTTGATTGGGTGGAAGCATAATTTCATTTTCGCATGCTCTCCCTTCAATGGGATTGGGTAGAGGCGGGTTAGAGGAGCCCATAGACTGACTGCTCGTTATACGTACACACCTACCGAAAAAGTGATGCCAATTTTGACCGCCATTTGTAAGTACTACAACGAGAGAGTCTATTCTAACGTTATTATGGGATTCTATATCTCTCTATTTTTTACCCTCTTTCTCACCTGGGAGGGGGGGGGATGGGTGTTTTGCCCCCCCCCCATTTTTTCCCCCTCTTTCTAACCCGGGGGGGGGGCCCAATTTTTTACCCTTTTTCTGATGCGAGGGAGAGGGGGGGGCAGGGGGGTGTTTTGCCCCCCTTCCCTTATTTTTTACCCTCTTTCTCAACCGAGGGGGGGGGGGGGCATGGGGGGTGTTTTGCCCCCCCCCCCCTAATTTTTTACCCTCTTTCTGATGCCGGGGAAAGGGGGGGGGGGTGAAGCCAATTTTTAAAAAAAAAATATAAATTTCAATAGAAAATGCTGATTATGACATTTGTCACGACGGTGACCGCAAAAATTCACAAAAATATTTTGAAAGGGTTAAAAAGGGCTTTCCGGCCCCCCCGGGTGACAAAGAGGGTAAATGGACATTTTTATTTGTTGATCTTTGAAAATAAGTAATGATAAGGCATTTTTAATTGTACTGAATCATAATTGAGCATGATTTTTAATATTGACACCCGGCTGTAAAATATAATTTTACAAATAGATAGTTTGCAACAAGTATTCGTGACAATTGCCATAATTGTCGTTTATGAAGTCAAATATATTCTTTTGACGAAAATTGATTTTTTATGTATGAACATAATACGGAAGATTAATGCATTTTTTTAAAAACCCATTTTAATTAAACGATAATTTTTTAACATAAAATCAAATCCCCCTTTGGCCTACTCCACTGATATATACAATTTTTATAAAACTTTTTTGAAATTCTAATTTATCAAAAAAATTTAAAAACCCTGCCGTTGGCAATCATCCTTAGATTTATAAATTAGTTTGGTTATTTGATCAAGTGGTTATAAATTTATATTATAATTAGTAGGATCCCCAAAATTTTCCCCTGTGTGACTAATTAAGCTCTTAACAAATATAACCTTAAATTTATGGTTTAATTAATAAGATCATATAAAATATGATTAAAACTATCAATCTAGAAAAATTGGCAAACAGGAAAAATAGAGGTGTTCAAATTTAAGGAAATATGACCCTCTACCTATTGAGACAGAATAGTTTATATTGTGTTTATTCCATTTTTTATTATTTTTTAACTTTATTTTAATTCTTTATATACATCATAGAAGGTTAGATTTAAGAATATGAAAAAATTATACATGTAGTATCTTAAAAAAGAAACTTAGGGCTTTAGTAATTGTAAATTGTGTAAAAACTGACATTCCTACACATAATAATTCTCAAATTTCAATTGTTTTTGATTAATTAATATAATTACTATGTACAAACACATTAAACTAATTTTTAATGTTCATTTATTTTGGACGAGTTAATAGGATGTTACATTTAAATTTATATGAAGTTTTCAGGCAACGTTTTATCAAAGATATAAATTGCACTTTTCATTAAACATTTTATAAATTATTGTGAGTAGCAATATTTAAGCAAATGGGGCCTTTAAAATCACAAAGAAAAATAAGCATGTTAGAATAAGAATAAAGTTGCCATTTTTGGGTAATTTTGAAATTTGAATATCACATAAAATGAAATGTATATAAAAAACTCCTCCACAAACTGGTTGAGATTAATGGTTTTAATAATAAATTTTAAAATAATAAATTTTTTTTGTTCATGTTAAAGATAGGATCCTGGAAGACCCCGGGCATCACAATTTGTATCTCAAAAACTGATTAGTAAAAACAAGCCATATTTTGCAGAGATAATCTATGATACATTTTATTAAGCTGAAATAACAAAATCACATCATCCACTAACTTATTTTGTACAAAATTCTTAAGCGGTTTAGAGTCAAAATGACCCCACACGGAGTGTTAAATTATATTGATTTCATCCCCCTTACAGGACATAATAAATTAATCTTATAAAGGAGGATAGTACATTTATATAATATGCTAGACCCGGCAAACGTTGTTTTGCCATTTATCCAGGTATATTAGCAGAATATATATCATCTTATAGATAAATTTCAATTGATTAAGAATATATCAAATATAATTGGTAAGTGTTTATTATGCAAAAATTTTTAAACAAATAGTTAAAGAGGGTCCAAGGCCCAGGCCCACTTTAATTTATTTAGCCAAGCAGGAGGGGACACGACCGTCCTATAATAATAATAATTGACGTAAAAAATAAGCAAAAAAATAACTCTGATTTAACATGGGCGTACGCAGGTTCTGAATTAGGGTGAGGCGGAATTAAAAAAAAAATTTCCTGACACCAAAAAAAAGGTCTCGACATCCAAAAATTGTCCTTGCCAAAATTTTCCTGAGAGCAAAAAAAAGGTCATCGACTATCCAAAATTTTGGCAGTGGCTAATTAAGAAAGGGCAGTGACTAAATGGGGGGGGGGGCAAAACATAATTTTTTTTTAATTTTTAAGGTTTTTTGTATTGCAAAATTTTTTTATTTTAATTAGGGGGGGGGGCGCACATGTAATTTAATGTTTTAAATAGTAAAAAGTTTCAATTTTCCGCAGCATATGACTACATTTATCACAACACTACCTACACGCATGCTGCACATGCACACACATAGTTTCATTTAGATACGCAGTACGTCATGAGGTTGCGTTTGATTGACATTTTAATAAACGTATAAAACAAAATATCTTGAAAACTACTGGACCAATTGGCTCGAACAAATCTTAAAACATGCTCCGGAGTGACAGGAATAAAGTGTGAAATTTTGAGCCAAATCGGTCCGGTAGTTTTCCAAAATTGGTGGCGGCATACACACAAACATACATAGTTTCATTCTTATATAAGATATTGGGGAAGAGCATATTAATACTTATTAATTGCTATGCAATTAATTTATGGTAAAGTTTAGCATAAGCCTTAAAGAAATGTGACTGAGTTTTAAATGTAATTTAAGTTTCTTCTACAAAATAAATGCATAGCATAACCATGACATAAAATACTTTGTAGAATCTAATGTTTATATTCCTCTGGTTCATTCATATGGTAACGGGTCTGACCTGATTTAAAATGAAAGAAAATTTTTATGCAGCAATAAAACATTTAAGCTTCATATACTAT
This sequence comes from Gordius sp. MW1, assembly GCA_964036665.1. Classification (NCBI taxonomy): domain Eukaryota; kingdom Metazoa; phylum Nematomorpha; class Gordioida; order Gordea; family Gordiidae; genus Gordius; species Gordius sp. MW1. The sequence continues at coordinate 984,286 of OZ038528.1, forward strand.
ACGTCATTATTAAGTGCTAAAACGTATAAAACAACGTATAAAATAAAAAAACGTGACCCCTCAAAAACTACTGGACCGATTTGGCTCGAACAAATCTTAAAACATGCTCCGGAGTATGGGGAATAAACTGTGAAATTTTGATCCAAATCGGTTTGTAGTTTTCCAAATTTGGTGGTGGCATACACACAAACAAACAAACACACACACATAGTTTCATTTTTATATATAAGATAACCTAAGGGCTTCTTCCTTTATTGGGTAGATGTCGCATTTTGTTACATATATGTGGTAGTTGAAGTTACTTTTTTTTTATGCTTATTCAAATGAGTATTATTATAGAGGTTAGAGATAAATTAATAAAGGTATAGTGTATTTCGTTATGTAAATAGACGTGCACTAAGTAGATGCAGACGTCGAACGGTACGCTAATGTATTTCGTTATGTAAATAGACGTGCACTAAGTAGATGCAGACGTCGAACGGTACGCTAATGTATTTCGACGTGCACTAAGTAGATGCAGACGTCGAACGGTACGCTAATGTATTTCGTTATGTAAATAGACGTGCACTAAGTAGATGCAGACGTCGAACGGTCGGCATTCCTCATGCAAATTGAGAGGAGCCTCGACTGTGTTATAAGGCTGAATTTTACATTGCATGTTAATCACATTTTACTTTTGTCTCTGGGTAGTAACCGCTATTGACCATCAAGAGCCAAAGATCCCGCGAACCAATTTCTCCACGTAGACAACACCCGTTATAGTCAATTAGTTTCACGGAGTTTTACTCACGACCATCGTGCAACCCCATATAACATTATTACTCAATCGATATTTTATTTGTCTTAATTATAACCCACGTTCGTCCGATATTATTTATACTAGTTATTGATACCAATAAAAGGTTGTCGTCTGGATATTACAGTGTATTGGGGTTATAAAATTGGTAGCACGAGGCTGAGAAGATATACCCACGCATAGAGGCGGATAACGGAATTTCTTTTAAAGATCTCAACCTTCAATCCCGATACACAGAAATCAAGGCATTAGACCTTGGATTGTTCGTACAAGACAAAAGAAAAAGGACAACGTAAGTTTTTAATTTTTATTTTTAATAATGGAAAAATCTTTATTAGTTATTATAATATTAATATTAATTTTCATGATGAGTCTGTATAGTCCTGCATTTAGGTGGACATTAATTAAATTATTGATGTCAACGCTGTAAATTTAATTTCTTTTTCGATCACGTATCTTATTTTTATAATCGTGTTGGATATAGTCCTTCATTTGGTTAAACATTAATTAAATTGTTCAGATCACGCTAAAAAATTTGATTTCTTTCACTGATCTTAGTTTTATATCATGTTTGGGCCGAAAGCTTCATTTAATTTTATTAATTTTGTCGTAAGTGAAAAAATGTTTTTGATAGTTTTAGTGCTGATTATAATTGTAATATTTTTGATAATTAAACTACAGCGCGTAGAACAGGTTTACAGAGTTAAGTCCTCGGTCCCGCGTTGCTTCAATTGCAACAGATTAGGGCACATAAGGCGCAACTGTAATGTAGGCCGTAACTTTGAAAATAACAGGGCGCATGTTAGATATAGATCGCAGTCGCGAGAACCCCATAGAAGGTTTTATGATAATAGACATTTTTACAATGATAACCAGGTTGTTCCGGGTATTTTTGAAAATAGAGCCACGCAGGATAATTCTGTTAATCCTGGGCCGCGTAACTTTAATTGATGCTCGATTGGCGCGGACAACACTAAGATTGTTTATATTAATTTTTTTAATTCTTCACAAACTCCGGTGGTTAATTTAAATATTGAAGGTATGCAAATAAATTTTTTAGTAGATTCTGGAGCCTCTATCTCAGTTATAAGTAGATGTAATTTTTTAAGATTTTTGCCTTTTAAAACTATCAATAAAAGTCATGTTTTAGTAAAACAGTTAGACGGGTCGAATCTCAAAATTTTGGGGAGTACTAAAGTTCGAGTATGTGCAGGCGAGGAAGTTTTGAAATTAGAGTTATTCGTTATCGATGAGAAAATAGATAATATTATGGGGTGGAATTGGATTAAATTGATTGGGCCTCTAGTGAATTGGTGGGGCATTTGTAAAGATTCCACGTATAATAGAAAGATCAATTGTTTAATCAATAATGCTGATGACCATGCAACACCCGGTTTCAAGGTAGCATCTATGCATAAATCCTTGGTTGTTATTAATGAGGCAATGGATTATCCAACCTCGGTTTCAGGGGCAAGGGTTTTTGTTAATAAGCCTACGACCTCTGGTTGGGTTGATTGTGATGGTCAGTACGTCGGGAGACTGTGGCATTTTAACATTGATGAGATTAAAGCGGAATTTTTGGAAATTTTTCGAGATGAATTAGGATGTTTAAACGATAACGTGTTTTCAATTAAGGTTCACTCAGATGCTGTTCCTCGTTTTTGTCCTGCCCGTCGAATACCGTTCATGTGGATTGATAAGGTCAATAAAGTTATTGATAGTTGGTTAAAGGATAATGTTATTGAACCAATAGAGTATTCGGAGTGGGCTACCCCTTTAGTACCCGTTAAGAAAAATGACGGTAGCATAAGGGTTTGCGCCGACTACAGAATAACTATTAATAAACATGTTATAGAGGTTAAATACCCCTTACCCAGAATAGAGATGGTCTTAGCTAATTTGAAAGGTTCTAGATTTTTTTCAAAGATAGACCTTAGGAATGCATATCTTCAGTTACGTGTAGATGATAAGACGTCTAAAATTTTAACAATAAACACCGATAGAGGTTTGTTTGCTTTTAAACGATTACCGTTTGGTTTAAGTGTGTCAGCGCCAATTTTTCAACGAGCAATGTCTTCTATTTTTAATAATTTAGATGGTGTATTTTTCTATTTAGACGACATTTTGGTTACGGGTTCAACGCCAGCTGAGCATGACTCACGACTAATTAATGTTTTATCTTTAATAAAAAGTAAAAATTTACGCGTTTCAGCGAATAAATGCACTTTTTGCGCAACTGAAATAACTTACTTGGGTCATATAATAGCCGATGGCTGGGTAAGACCTAATTTAATTAAAATTGAAGCTATAAAAAATATGCAGAGGCCTAATAATAAAAAGGAGTTATCCTCATTTTTAGGACTTATGAATTATTATAGCAGATTTATTGATAATTACACGAAGTTTTCAGGTCCCCTTTACGAGTTAACTAAAGATAATGTTTTGTTTAAATGGGAATATAAAGAAGATCAATGTTTTAATTATTTAAAAGATATTTTGTTAAAAGATTCCGTCTTAAAATGTTTTGATCCGGTTAGAGAGCACATCTTAAATGTTGATGCATCCAACACGGGTATAGGAGGAGCTTTATGTCAGGTCGAGGATGGAATTGAACATCCTGTAATTTACTTTTCGCGTAAACTTATTAAGGCGGAATGCAACTACTCGGTGATTGAGAAAGAAGCGCTTGCGATAACTTTTGGTTTAAAACGATGTAGGGAATATTTAATTGGCAAGTCCTTTACAGTTTTTACCGATCACAAGCCTTTAATCAATTTATTTCAAAAAATTAATACTGAATACTTGATGTCCCCGCGTTTGCAAAGGTGGTTAATAATACTAGGTAATTTTTCATTAACATTAAAATATCGTAAAGGTAAAAATAATTGTCTAGCAGACGTTTTGTCGCGTATGAGTGGTAATAACGAGAAAGCTGACAACGATATTGAGACCACGCAAACTAGTGACCATTACGTTAATGTGTTAAAGATTGTTGAGTTTAACTCCATAGTTAAGTGCTCAGAGACCGACCCCGATTTTATTAAGATAAAAGATATTTTATTGGGTATCGAGGATAGTCTTTCGGTTCCTTTAGCTTTTAAACATGTACTTAACGAGCTTTATTTGGAGGATAACGTAATTAAACGAAATGAAAAAATTGTCATACCTACCGCGCTACGTGAGGATGTTTTAAAGGTACTTCATGAAGGGCATGCAGGTATTACAAAGATGAAAGACATAGCTAGAAGGTATGTCTGGTGGCCAAGAATGACGAAAGGCATTAAAAGACTGGTTCGACAATGTGAATGGTGCAAGGCAAAGACGGCCATGCCTCGCAAAGACAAAGCGGCGAGATGGACACGTCCTAGTGAACCTTGGGATCGCATACACATTGATTTTTTCGAACTTGATAAAAAACGCTATATTTTAATTGTAGATGCTTTTTCGGGTTGGACTGAGTTTAGAAAGGTTTTTAATATATCCACCCTGGTAACAATTAATTTTTTAAAGGATTTAATTAGTTCTTATGGTTTTCCAAGGTGCGTAGTAACCGATAATGGCAGAGCATTTACTAGCGCCGATTTTAATAACTTTTGTGAACAGTGGAAAATAAGACATATATTTACACCACCATATCATCCAAGTTCTAATGGACAGGTTGAGAGATATGTAGGTATAGTTAAAAAATGGATTAGGTTGTCTCAGTCTGGTAAGGACGGTACCTGGCTCTATAGATTGTATCATAACATGTCTCCTAGGTATCCAGATCGTTTACCAGTAGGCAAAGAGTTTCTTAAACGTAAATTAAGATATCCGCCTGATTTTTTGTTAGAATCGGATAATGATAACAATACTTTAACGACTACCCCTCGCTTTAAGATAAATCAGCTAGTGTGGTCACGTAACTATGCAGGTGAACCAATGTGGGTTTTGGCACGGGTTATTAATCATATTGGGCATAAGATTTATAAAGTAAGACTTTTAGAAAGTCAGAAAGAGGAAGTAAGACATTTGGAGCAATTATTGATGCACGATGTCTAATTAATATTTTTATATTTAGATGCGATTACAGCTATCCTGGTGCTCGGTTGAGGTGGTGGTAAGAAGAACGGCGGTCATTCGCCCGCCAGGCCCTATCCACTTGACAGTGATAATCGGGGTGGATGGGCTCCCTAGGATAGTGGCGGTGTTCGAACCACCACCGACGAGTATGCCGGGCGTACCTGGTCCGAATAGGGGTCCGCAACATGGGGGACCTATGGGCAGACCCCGTAGAAGGTGTAATGGGTGCCGTCGTTGGCACGTATTGCCTTTGTGTACAGGTAGAAGCACAGGCGCGGCACAATTAAGTGACGGGCCTCAGGCTACTCCTGAGGTAATACCAAGGGCGAGTGAGGCCGTGCCAACGAGTAGTGTGGGATCGTCGCTGAGTGCAGAGGAGGCACTACGACAACTGTCCCTGGGCCAGCATAGAGAGGTGCCAGAGGAGGTAAAAAGGGAAGGTGTGGTAGTTGGAGTTACTTTTTTTTTATGCTTATTCAAATGAGTATTATTATAGAGGTTAGAGATAAATTAATAAAGGTATAGTGTATTTCGTTATGTAAATAGACGTGCACTAAGTAGATGCAGACGTCGAACGGTACGCTAATGTATTTCGTTATGTAAATAGACGTGCACTAAGTAGATGCAGACGTCGAACGGTACGCTAATGTATTTCGACGTGCACTAAGTAGATGCAGACGTCGAACGGTACGCTAATGTATTTCGTTATGTAAATAGACGTGCACTAAGTAGATGCAGACGTCGAACGGTCGGCATTCCTCATGCAAATTGAGAGGAGCCTCGACTGTGTTATAAGGCTGAATTTTACATTGCATGTTAATCACATTTTACTTTTGTCTCTGGGTAGTAACCGCTATTGACCATCAAGAGCCAAAGATCCCGCGAACCAATTTCTCCACGTAGACAACACCCGTTATAGTCAATTAGTTTCACGGAGTTTTACTCACGACCATCGTGCAACCCCATATAACATTATTACTCAATCGATATTTTATTTGTCTTAATTATAACCCACGTTCGTCCGATATTATTTATACTAGTTATTGATACCAATAAAAGGTTGTCGTCTGGATATTACAGTGTATTGGGGTTATAAAAATATAATTATTTATTATTGACTCATCTTTGAACCAGATTTTTTTTAAATGTGAAATATTATGTTTACATACAAATGAAATGCCTCTTATCAATAATCCACATTAATAAAGTTGACGTTTAAAATTACTATCGAAATATTATTTCGAAATATATTATCGCAGAACTTAAAGAAATAAATTATTTAGTGGTTGAACCTTTCACAAGGGAATTACAGAAACCGTTCAATGACAGACATAAAAGTGGTGTCAGGGGATCTGAACCCACGCCCTCATTCGAGGACCAGATCACTTTTATGTCTGTCATTGAACGGTTTCTGTAATTCCCTTGTCAAAGGTTCAGCGAATAAATAATTTATTTATTTAAGTTCCGCGATAATATATTTCGAAATAATATTTCGATAGGATTTATTAAATCAACACTTCCGCGCCGCGCGAAAAAGTGAAAAAATAATATGTATATGTGTTATGTGTAATTATCGCTCAATCTTCGTTTATATAAAAAATCGATTAAACTGGATAGTAATATCATAGCGAAAAATGATTCATCATAAACAAGCGTAGATGTATGTGTGTGTATGGGAGGGGGGGGGAGCAATAAAATGTCTTTAACAAAAAATTCTGGGTAAAAGGGGTAATATTAAAAATAAGAAGAAAGGGGGAATAGAAGCATGATTCATCATAAACAGGCGTAGATTAACATCATAAACATGCATATATAATTATATGTGTATGGGGGGGGGGGGTGTGAATCAGAATATGGGTGAGGTTACCTCCCCCTTTAACAAGAAGTCAAAAACTTAATGTCCTAACGTTCCGATAAAGGTATGGGGTTCAGTGTTGTTGAAAGCCATTTAAAGGTCGAGGCGGACTAGGTCGAGGTGGCGATTTACCTTATCTATTTTATACAAAGTCCAAATAAACCATAGGTATAACAAACAATATAATTTTTAAACATTTTCTGAAATCTAGCCCATTAATATAATTTATCGTCTGACATCTAGTGCCAGTTCCTGACCTTTGCCCTCGGATCGACTTCATAGATAACTGATTTCAATGAAATCCTGCACTGTGAATCAGTGATAAAAAGTGACGTCATGGCTAACGGATTTATTATCCAGCACTATGACTCACTGAGCAACAGTTTCAACCAAAATTATAATCAATTTATACTAAATTATCACAAAGGCTGTACCGTTTTACATTTATTTTATACCTACACTGTAAATTGCCATTTATAAATTATCATTTCTCTCGCCACCCCTCCCTAATTTTAAAACATGCACAAACCAAATAATAATAACAAAAACGTTAAGTAACATTATTAATAAGAGAAAAAGGGGTTGAATAACAATTTCGTAAACATATATTTTTGATTTATTACAATTAAAGTTTCAAAAAATTCATAGTATGTAAATAATTAAAGTGGGTTACATTTTTATATTTTGTTGACTGCATTTGTACTGAATTTGCCGAATTGTATTGAAGAATTTCTTCTTCCTTCGTCCCCTTGTTAATAAGAGGAAGGATCTGTGTTTCCAATAATGATGAGCGTAATAATGGATGAGTATTTTTTCCATAGATTGACACTCGGAATCAGGATGTTGGGATTTCGAATGAGGACATTGAGTGTCTCCTCGAATTAAGATATTTTGTAATTCCTTGCATGAGGATATTGGGTTTCTCCTCGAATGAGGATATTGGGTCTTTCCTCGAATGAATACGTGGCTTCATATCCACTTTTCTGACACCACTTTTATGTCTGTCATTGAACGGTTTCTGTAATTCCCTTGTCAAAGGTTCAACGACTAAATAATTTATTTTTTTAAGTTCCGCGATAATATATTTCGAAATAAAATTTCGATAGGATTTATTTAATCAACACTTCCGCGCCGTGCGAAAAGGTGATAAAGTAATATGTATATGTGTTATGTGTAATTATCGCTCAATCATCGTATATATAAAAAATCGATAAAAACTGGAAAGTAATGTCATAGCGAAAAATGATTCATCATAAACAGGCGTAGATGTATGTGTGTGTATGGGAGGGGGGGGGGGGGGAAACAATAAAATGTCTTTAACTAAAAAGAGTAAAAGGGGTAATAATAAAAATAAGAGAAAAGGGGGAATAGAAGCATGATTCATCATAAACAGGCGTAGATTAACATCATAAACATGCATATATATTATGTGTATGGGGGGGGGGGGGGGGGTGTGAACCAGAATAGGTGAACACCACAGTTACTTAAAGAAAACTTTTACTTTTCAATCTTCCTATTAGTTTTATGAAAGTAGCATGGGCGTAGCCAGGTTTTAGATTGGGGGGGGGGGCGAAAACTTTAAAAGTTCATTTAGAGGAGGGCAGCCCTCTCCCCCTGTCCACCCCCATGGCTACGCCTATGGAGAGTAGTTTTCTTTTAAGAGTTATAATACTAAGCAATTTTTTTCCGAATACAATCCTGATATATCAATATCTTTGCCTCTAATAAATCCGACCCCGCCCATGCGAAATATTCCTAAAAAAACTTTTAATATTCCAAGGATCACTTTTATGCAAAATTTACTTTCCAGTTTTAAAACTTATAATATATCTAACTACTTTATTAAAGAATTTTTATCACAAGATAATTTAGCATATAAATTTTTTAGGGGGATAATATAATTAAAAAATTTTATAATTAGTCCTATTTTTATCATGAATTATTACCATTAATTTGCACAAGGTCACTACGAACTAATAATTTTGTCTGGTCAAAAAATAGCATTTTTTGCATCTTTTTGGTGATATTAGAAAATATTAAGTCTATTTAAATATATACTAACTATTTTATTAACGTGCGAGTAATTCGCGAATTTTGAAAATAGTAATCTTCCTTTTGTAATTAATAAAAAGATTAATGTTGTAATAAGTCGTTCTTTAAAGTTTTACCAAACATGTAGCAAAATTGCCAGTCACACATTCAATCCACTAAGCCTCAAGGCCTCAAAATATATCTTAGATTATATCACTTATAGATATCTACACTTGTTAAATTTATAAGCTACACAGCAAATATTTTCTATCTATTAATTGTTGTTTTACATACCGACATTATCCACCTTCTACCAATAATGCCCTAGAATCATCAAACAGGGTAATTAAAGATGAGTATACTCTCAGGGAGCGAGTGCCATTGTCACGATTTAAATCTATGGCCATGGATATAATAGAAAAATGGTCCTCTTCCTATAAAAATGATAATAATTCAGAACTAGCCCAACAAGACAACTTAATCTATGGACCAGCAGCTTCCAATGGGCTAATGAAAATAAAAAATTTATATTACTGGAAACCACAAACTCTATTGCATATTATGTTCCTTCAGGCAGCCATGTAATTAATTAAGACGATATTGAAAATAATAAACAAATTATTACAGCTCATTTGATGAATAAACAACATTTCAAAATTTTGGATTGTTAATATGCCAATCAATCCTCGCCAATGGAATAAAGGAATTTGTAATTACCAGGCATTTTTCAAACAATTTATATGCAAACATGTGGTAGGACTTTCAAGACCAACAAAAGCCAATAATGCTTTAATTTTGCAATAATTTACTAATGAAATATAACATTTTATTGCGTTTTTATATATCTCATTGTATTTTAATAAAGAATTATTAAAAGCATCATTTTGTTTGTTTTCAATATACTTTGATTAAAATTAGGTACGTAATATAATAATTTTTATTATATTAGAGTAATAATTTACAACGATTATAAAAGCTCTCAAGGGTTTCCATAGCTTATGAAAATTTTCATAAATATACAAATATCTTGCCTATAAGGCCTTAAAAACAATGAAAATTTTAATGCTGCAAAAAATATTGAACATTCTTCTGTTTAAAGTTTTTTCAATAACAACTGAGCATATTTTGAAAAAAAAACTGAACATTCTTTGAGAAAAAACTGAACATTTTTTGGAAAAACAACTGAATATTTTTAGAAAATTTACTAAACATTTGTTTACAAAAAAACTGAGCACTTTTTAATTAAAATCTGAGCATAAAATAACTGAACATTTTTATTAAAAAATCAGAGCAAATTGAATTAAAAACTGAGCACAAACAACTAAGCATTAGGGAATTTTTCACTATGCATTTAAATAACACCCATTAAAACGTACGAGTGGATACTTTTTATCAATATTTATAACATAAGTAATTAGATGCACACATTACAACGTTGTAAAAATCAAAATAAAAGTAGCATTGCTATTGGTAGGAATAAGAGTTTTCAGGTTTTCAATAAATTGCACATATATAATTTTACAGCAACTACTTTTACATTCAAATTAAACCATTCTATTTTAGTGTAAGCCCCATATTATGTCCCAGAGTATTTACTTATTCCCTTTTTTAAAATTAATCAACCACAAATCTATAGTTAAACTCATGGTGCAGTGCTAAATCGCACAGAAAATTCTGTGGATTGAGTTCACTTGTCAACCCTACCTTTATTATGTGAAAAATGAAAATGACAAAAAATTATAATGTGATTTATGACTTAACAATCTCAGAGGTGTCCCATGAGTTTAGGCTCAAAAAATTTCTGATAGTCTCATGATTTAATATAACGCATTTGAAAACAATGGTTCAGCAGGCAGAAGTCGCTGGGGTGCTCTAAAAATCTTTAGCCGTTACAGCCAAATTTACATAATAATTTTATAATTAACCAAGATATCATCATCGGAGAGGTTGATTTTTAATTCTTGCGAAATTTAAAGATGGTCTAGGAATATTTACTACTTTAGCGAAACTCATTTCAAGTCTGTATGTTTGTATTATAAATTAACGCGAAGCATATAAGTATGCTCTAAATATCGAGATAAATTTATTAAAATTTAAATTACACGTAGCAAGTTAGTTGTGGAATTACCAAATATCCAAAGTGTTCCAATTATATAATTTCACATTCAACATCCTTTAAGAAAATTACAAAATAAAAATGCTCAAACAAATTACAATAATGATTAATTAATAAATTTTAAGGCCGATATATCGCCGATAAAATCTCGTATCTCGTCTCGAGGTCAAAATCTTGTCTCTATCTCGACCCAATTCTATTTTTCTCGGATTTTCCGCATCACTAAATATTTCGAAAGTTCTAAAATATTGTCAGGAGTTTGTAATTTTCTTCTGAAATACTCTAACAAACGTTTTTAGCTGTATTTTGTCTCTTTGAAAACTTATACATGTCAACTCGCCCAATATCTTACAGTTACATATTTTTTAGATTTTTAAACAAAGAGTATAAAAAGTAATAGTAATAAAGATTAAATATTACAATTCAAAAATATTTTTTAGTGCTTACAATTATTCTTATATTAAAAACGTTAATTTATAGTTTAAGAAGTATTTAAAAGTGCATTACCAAATAATTGAGTGGCCATATAAAACTATGGCTTTGATTAAACTGTTAAAGAGTTGCCGTCGAGCTGTTCGTATCTGGCTTAGTATCGAAACTTTTACTGTAAAATCACCGGAGTTTAAAAATTACATCAAAACAAATTGTATTTAATTAGAAATTTGTTGGCTTGATCATTTTCGCCGCAACTTCCCTTTTAATAGATTAAGTTGGGCTCCTCATCAACAAATTGTTAGACCTAACAGAAAATATGTTAGCCAAGAAATAATCCCCTTTTATAAATCTTGACACGCAGACTTGACAAATTGTTGAAAACAACTAATTTAATAAAATAAACTTTAAAAAAAATATTATATTTTACTTTTAGAAAATTGTAAGAAAATTCAGCATAAAAACATAAGCAGATTCCTATTATTTATGAGTGGAGATATGTTGTATGCTTTTGTTCCTAATCACATGATGATAATGGGGCGAAAGTTGATGATTTTCAGTTATTTTGCTACATTTTGAAGGTGTTTTCTAAATTGTCTCGTAATGTTGAATGATGGTAGAATGCAAACCAAAGTTAATTGTGTTTGATTTAGGTAATATAATAATTAAATGACTTAAAAAGTTAGATGATACTCTATGGCCTTTTCATGTTGATTGGACTATATCTGGCCCGTTGCATTCAAAGTATATAGTGCTAGATATTAGTGAAAGTTATTCCATGTTTATAGAAAAGATGGAATATATGATTCGAGTGGACAAAAATTACTGCCATATCCAGATGTTCCTGAGATATTAGAAAGATTAAAAAATGAAGATTATCAAATGGCTGCAGCCTCTAGGTATTTATCATTCAATTTATTAATGAAGGTCTTCAAATTTGCTTAATTGATAACTAAATTTTATATCAATATTTTCCAATTACCAGGTCAAATCATAAAATGAATAAATTGTTTCTTTAATTTATACCACAATTTCTCTTCATTCATTAATATAAAAGGTCAGAAGAATTTATCACAATACTTTTCATATATAGAATCAAATTGTAAACCATTTTAATTTATTTTATGTGTTTTTAGGACTACAATGCCCAAATACGCTGAACAATTATTAAAATATTATGACTGGAATAAATATTTTGTCTACAAAGAAATATACCCCTCATCAAAAACAAAGCATTTTTCTTCGTAAATTTTTTAAAATTTATTAAAAATTTATTCCATAATATTCTCATACTAATTTGAATCAAAAATGATTTGTATTTTTTTGTAGTATTTGTAAACTCTCTGGTATATCATATCAAGACATGCTTTTTTTGATGATGAATACAGAAATATCAAAGATCTTACTCCATTTGGTAAGATTTAAAATAGCTCATATATTTGACAATACTTTATATAAAAATTACTATAATACAGGTGTTACTTGTATCTACATAGAAGGCGGTGGTTTGACAAAAAGTGTTTTAGAAAAGGGATTAAAAAAACATGCAGAAAAAATATTAGCTCAAAGGCAAAAATAGATGATGATAGTTGATTAAAAGTCTAATTTAGTCACATTAAAAAACTTTTTTATACTTTATGTTATATGCTGTTTGTGATAGTTTATAGCAAATTGTGCCTTACGGAAAGTTTGCCTTGTAATAAAATTCTTATTAAAAAATTTATAGCCATTTATATCATTGATCATTATTCAAAAAATTATAGTACAATTGTATTTTTAACACAAAAGTAGTGAATCTTTCCTACCATTTTTTGTTGCATATCAATTAAGTGATATAAATGTTTATTAGTATGTTATATATTGTGTGGATGTAGTTTAGTAATGATTGAATAAATAAATATGTGTCGAATTTTTAAAATCTCTGACCACACCTTTGTATGTGCTAATAGGTTGTAAGGCACTTTAAAGTGAGAAGGGATGAAAGTTTGACTTACAGCTTATCGAAAATAGCTATTGCATCAGCAACATGCTGCGTAATCTAGGACAAAAACATTTGATAAAATTTATTTAATTTGAGAGGACACTTAGCGTTCTAAAAACGGCTGGGTTTTGTGACCAATGTTACACGATCCAAATTCTTGTACTATATAAGCGATCTGACATTCCATTTTCTTATTCGATCCAAAAACTAACGAAGCGCCGATTTGTGTTTTTCGCATTCGGAAAAACACAAATCGTAAGAAATAAACAAAATTTCTTACTCACGTTTTCATATTGTGATTTCGGTCTCGCAAGGGCAGGTTTTTTAGGGTTAGGGTTAAGTCATTTAGGTTCAAGATACATAATTACTTTTTTTGGATCGAATAAGAAAATGGAATGTCAGATCGCTTATACAGTACAAGAATTTGGATCGTGTAACATTGGCCGGGTTTTATTTGGTCGAACTTTGGTTTAACTAAGACTAATGGTCAACTATGGTCTGGTTTTCAAATTTAGAGTAAGCCTAGTGGTCGACTAAGAAAAATAGACACCAAAAAAAACTTTGGTCTGTTTATGTTTAGTCGACTATAACGGTTGACTATGGCCTGTTTTTCAAATTCCGATTAAGCCTTGTGGCGACTAAGAAAAATAGACACCAAAAAACCTTGGTTTGTTGTGTTTGGTCGACCAAAATTTAAGGCCGACCAAGCAAAACCCAGCCGTTTACAACACTAAGGACACTGGTGTGTGTATGTATGTAAGTAATTTACCTCGCGCAAGGCATTGAGCATGGTTTGAAGGATCATTTTGATAATAACTTTGAAATCGTTGATGCATTCTCGCCTGAAATAGTCGATCTCTGCGAAAGTGGCATAGGTGATAACGTCCATTCGTCTTTGCGTGGCTTCCATCTCGTTAGCCGATATTTTGCCTTCTTCATTCAATCTCTGACATTCTTTAACCTTGTTCAACGCGCTCTTTAATAGCATCAAACACTCATTAATCCATATAAATTAGCCGTTTAAAGGAAGCGGTAAGGTTGGAAGTGAAATTATACAATCGGTAACCATAATTAGAATTAATGCAGTCTGTTACTGATATTCATTTATTCGCTTATAAAAAATATAATCAAGGACTAGCTTGAAACATACGACATTTAGCATTCCTTATATCGAGTTATATCAGAGTGAGTGTAGCATATAGGATGCGCGTTCATCTTCGCCTCCTTGCGCTTTTCGCTAACCATTGTCACTCCATAAAATATGTTATTTTTAAACAGCGTTGTAGGAAGATTTTGTAATTTTTGTTAAATATGCGCATGATTAAATTTTGGATTAAAAAAACGAGAAAATCACATATTCAGAAGATTATATAAATAGGATTAATTCATACCAATCGAGTTGTGGCTAATTTGTGATTAATAAACGGAATGTCATGATAAACCTTTGTAAAAATTAAGCGAGTAAATTATATAAGGAGCATTGATGAGACATATTCATATGGATAGCAATAAAAACTACCTTAATATTTATAACAAATGACTAGCGTTGTCAAAACGGATGAGTTTCGTTTGGTCGGCCTTTGGCTTTAGTCGACTAAAAATAAACAGACTCAAGGTTTGACCAAAAATCTTAGGTCTGTTTATGCGACTAAGAAAAATAGATGTCTATGGTGTGTTTATGTTTAGTCGACTAAAACTAGAGGTCGACCAAACGAAACCCAGCTGTTTTACAACACTACAAATGACACGTCGACGTAGAGGAGTGGGTTGACGTGAGGGAAAAATAATGGTATACCTTGTGGATATTAAGAATGCCTGGAAATTGGGACAACATGCCACGATATTCGAATAGCATGTCCTGGATCAAGTTCATATTTCCTTTGTGCTAACAAACAAACAAGCATTGATGGATTAGAGCGGGTGTTTACCAGTGTTGTAAAAGCGGCTGGGTTTTGTTTGGTCGATCTTTGGTTTTAGTGCACTAAACTTAAACAGACCAAAGGATTATTGGTCTGTTCATGTTTAGTCGACCAAAACCAACGGTCAACCAAACGAAATCCAGCCGTATTTAAAACATTAGTCATTACTTTGGTAAAGTATGTATCCCATTGAATGCTTGAAGAGTCGTACATCGTTTTGATCCCATCCAAAAGAGGGGATAATTCTGAAACACGATTATTAAATCAAAGCATCTTAGGGTGTAGTAGTGTTGTAAAAACGGCTGTGTTTTGTTTGGCCGACCTTCAATTTTAGTCGACTAATGTTCTTAGTGACTCAGATCGTATCAGGCCCATTTCTATTAGTCGACTAAAACCAAAGGTTGACCAAATAAAACCCAGCCGTTTTTCCAACACTAGAGTGTAGGTTGTAATGTGAGGATATGCCATTAATTTTACCCGTTCTATCGTCTTGTTCAAAAGCTTTGGCTAAATTGCAGAATTGACCGAGGACAAAGTTGAAAAAGTTGGTCGACGCTATGATAACAAAGCATATTTATGTATCATAAAATAGTAGTTTCCATTATTCGGTATACTAATTACAAGGGTGCAGTCATGGGCGTAGCCAGGGGGTGCCAGGAAGGGGCGTCTGCCCCCTTTAAATTCAAAAACTCCTAAAAAATTAACATAATTATGGCTTAAAATTCAAAAAATTCTCATTTTGCCCCTCCCTAAAGCATTATTGCCCCCCTCTAATTACAATCCTGGCTACACCCATGGGACCTTATTAAGTTGACGACAGCCGTAAAAAACAACTTCTTAAAGCCCGGGCTCTGTCAACTTTCAAAGTTTATAAGATTTTTAAAGCATAGTATAGGCAAATCCGTAAAGAAATTTGGTAAATTCAAAAAGGTTTATAATATTTTTTAAAAATAAATATTTTTATGACAGATAATACAGGAAGTGCCAAGTTATAATTATATTTAGACGGTACCGACTAGTGTAAAAACGGCTGGGTTTGTAGTCGATTGGTCTGAGTATGTTTAATCGACTAAAACCAAGGGTCGACCAAACAAAACCCTTTTTCAACACTAGTCCCCACCAGTGAAAACTTGATTAATCATGACCAACGCACTTTTCAAAAGTTGAAAGTTTTCATAGTTTAAAGTTGGTAAATCGTATATAAATAAGCCGTTTGATCAAAGTCAATATGAGATTCAAACGATTGCTTTAAAGAAAAAGCAGCTAATGTAAGAGCGCAAATTAAAAGCGATATATTGAGAAGGGTTCAATAAAAATTACGAGATAAAACTTTTTTCGACAATTCCCCGAAATGATTGTACAACGTGGTGACGGTTATATCCATTTTCTTGATAAACTTGGCGTACTTTATAAGCTGTTGTTCCCTACTCACCATCAACCATATTTAAATGTTAAATTAATGAAACACAATTTCTTTAGCTCTGTAAAAACGGCTGCGTTTTGATTGGTCGACTTCTGGTTTCTTTGGTCCGTTTTTCTTAGTGGACGTCAACTTAGCATAAAGAGACCAAAAAACCTTTAGTTTGCTAATGTCCAGTCGATCAAAACCACAGGCCGACCGAACAAAACCCAGCCGTTTTTAGCTAATACACTTACACCACTTCCAAATTAAAGGATTGCTGGGGAGCCTTGATAGACGTAAATATGTTTGCACCGAGTAATGCATCTTTTTCCGCCTTCCTCTTCCCTTCTTTCCATTGCTGCTCACGAATATTAAAGTAAATTAAAAATCTTATTTATCAATCCGTGTTGCCTTAACTTTTCATTATCCGTAAATCGGAGACTCCTTCATAAAATTCATAGGTAAGAATCGCCCCTCCGCCATTTAATTTAAATCTATTTACATGTTGTAATATCAACTTTAAAGTCATTATTATTTATAATGAAATTTTTCAGTATTCCCGTAATAAACTACCGTAGGCATTTTATAAACTAGGTCTACAAAAAACCATCCTGCTCAGACTAATATTCTGGAATAGAGTTTTGCGCTAAATAATATGTATTAGTTTTTTCCAAAACCTCCGCTTTTTACTTGACTAAATATGGGGGCGGACTGGGTGATGTGTTAGTAAACATCGCGTATGTAGGATGTACTCCGTTTTCTAGACATGGACGAATTTTGATAAGGGGAAGGGGTTCACGTAAACGCCAATAAATTTATTTGTAGAGGTGAAACAAATAATTTAAATTAATGGAACTATAGATGAAACTTTATTCTACAAGAATAAATTAATATTTTTTACGATAAATTGAAACCGTGGAATTATCTAAAAATGGATAAAATGGGCGTTTTTTGCACCTTGAACCTCCTTTATCTAGAAAACCGGAATTTTTGGAAATAAACTAAAAACATTATTGTTCAGCACAAAATTCAAAATTCTCTATCAAAATTATGGGTTTGATTGCGGGATAAAATCGACCTGTGGTTTACAATATCATTATTTTGATATAAATACTATAACAAAATTCCTCATAAATAACTTCCAATATTGTAATTTGTTCAAATCTCATCTTTAATATAATTCCCTGTTTTTTTGGTGAAAGAATGGGGCATCAGAGTAGTGTTAGGGTGCGTCTTAATAGGCGATTTTGAATCTAGATTAAAAAAGTAAATGCATGTTAAAACATAGCCGCGTCTTAATACGAGCGTCACGTCATCTTTGTTCCGTTTTTGTGTTTTTTCTCATAAAACAAATATTTATCCTTTAATTACGCTTAATGCATATTCATATGGTAATTAAACTAAAATTGTTGATTCCACGACATGTAGCATATTTAGAAAAACAAAAGTATGGAGCTTTAAAGTTGAATCGTATATTAAGACGGGCCCTTAAGCGTTAAAGGGGAGCTTTTTAGTGTAATCACAGCATGCCCCTAATCTATTCTTTTATAGCAAAAGCAATAACAGTTTTTAATGCATTAAACCCTTACAATATTTAATTTAATTGTTTAGCCTTAGATACATAAATGTTTCTAAACACTTTACCCTGTTATTTAAATTAATTTTAAATAGATAGCTGTAATATGTGATGTGGAAGTGTAGTCAAAAGTAGGAAGTGAGTGAAACAAATATAAGCAATTCTTTTGATATCAATATAGCATTAGATGAATGAATTCACCAGGCTAGAATGTTTCTAAATAGTTACCAATTCCGGACACGTTTCAACACCATTTGTTTTACTTAACCGTGTTTTAATTTTACTTTTTGTTTGTAAACAAACTACAAAACCGTGTAAAAAATAAAAATTTCAATTCAAGCTCAGGCCTCCAAACCCGTTTTAAAATTGTCCTGCCCGCCCGAACCCTGCCTTTTCAAGATGTATGATCATGATTATGTATAAATTTAAAGGAAAAGCTTGGGTTGGGATTACAATAATTTAATCTATTTACATTAATATATACCAAGGCTCAGAAGTTATTTTGTAATAAAGATAAGTAGTAAAATCATTGGCCTAACCAGGGGGGAGGGGCATAGAGGGGTGGCTGCCCCCCCCCCTCTAAATCCAAAAATTTGGTGAAATTTATCAAAATTATGGCTAAATTTGCATAAAATGATCATTTTGCCCCTCCATAAATCATTATTGCCCCCCTCTAACTCCAATGCTAGCTACAACCATGAGTAAAATGTTGTTGACTTTATAAAATATTCGAAGTGTACCACCTTCATGTCAGTACAAGTGACAAAATGAGACCATACGTCACATTGGGATAGGACAGGATGTCTACATATCCTATTGACCCACATCTGCAATTGGTTCATTCGATGTTCTATGAACTCTTCTTCATAACGCCCTTATTGTGTATACATAAATAAAGATATTTGTGGTGTATACATATTTAGCAGAAAAAGATTGAAAAATTAATTTAATTGCTATGGATTTCTTTTTAATTTATAATGCTACCTGTAACTTGTTTCCCTGGCAGAGGGGGTATGGCAATCAGAGTAAACTTTTCTTCTAGCCTATCGTGTAGCCAATCAAAATGTTTGTACCTTCTACTTATACGTATACCCGTGTTCTAATATAATAAAAAGTATGTATAATATCATTAAGGGCTCAGTTTAATGTAATATATTGAGTAGAATTTTGGTTTGGTGCTTTAAAAAAGTTAGGTTATAAATAAATTATATTTTTATACTGAACATGTCATTTGATAAGCAATGTAGCTTTTCAATCCTTTTAATTTTGATTCTTTTTGTGGGGAACTTAGGGTACAAGTATAAATTTTGTCAGGTGCAAGTGGAACGTATGAATATGTTTCTGGGTCAAGTTGCTAATGTATAAAAACCATAGATTTATAAGACATATTAATAACTCACTATAATTTCAATTGACCATTTGCTGTTAAAATCATGGGGTTTTAATTGGCCCAAAATATAAGTTTCAACACCAGTTTTCACAAAGAGAGAAAATCTTTTGGTATTACATTTTAACAAATCAATCTAAAAATACCTGTTAAAATTCTTTTTAAGTGTGCCAGCTGCAGCTGGATTTTGACATTTAGTTCTATTTGATGTTGTATCATATTGTGATGCAGGGAGGGAATACTTGACAAATTTAGATATTTATTACAACAGATTATGAAAAAAATTATTAAATATTTAATAAAATAAATTTGGCAAATATATTAAGATTTTTAGCTTAAGTCAAAATAAAAATTATAAGGGGATGAAAAACATAAAGCAATATTTATTCCAACATAAACATTTTTTGTCATAATAGGTAGGCTAAGTGATATTCTAATGCTAAAAAACATCGTACATGCATACTTCATCATCATCATCCCAATCACTATCCCAATCTTGTTGCAATGGTTGTTGATTTAATGCATTTGCATTATTTGTGAAAGGTTCATTAAAAGCTTGTTGCTTTTGTATGGACCCATTCAAAGTCAGTCCATTCAACTATAATAAATTATATTGTTTTTATATTAAAATACTTCATTAAGATTGGAATAGATGGAAGGTAAAGGTGGTGGTGGAATGATTGGTGGGCAATTTATAATCATCTAAGCATGAAAACATAAGAACAATTTTTTTTATTTACAACTTCTATGTATGACTCTGGTATTAATCCCAATTGACCTCGGGCATTTTTTGCCTCCCACCAGCCTTCCCCAATATCCTAAAGTATACTAATTAAAGTGCATTTATACTTTACATCTACCTGACGCAAAATAGTAAGAATTTCACCCGCTTTAGTGGCAAGTTCTCCTGGATGCTGGCTTTCGAAATCGTAAAGGCATCGTGCCTATTAACTTTATATGACTTTATATTATTTATATAAAATTACCTGTGCCTGGCTCATATTGCAGCCTCAAACATGTGTTTCACTTCAGCTGATTAGGGGCGTAACACATAATTTTCCAATTAAAGATGCTGAAAATTTGGTTTTTAATACTCCTGGTAGCTTTAATTAATAAAATATTCTGTCAATCTGCGTAAAATTTTGTGAGTTTTTTTGTTCACTCATGATAAAGCAGTTACACAGGTTAATTAGGACGTTAGGCAAAGCAAAGTTAATCCCCATTTTTAATGTTAAATGAGAGACTAGGGGTAAAAAGATAATTGATGCAACTTATAATAATTTTAGGTTCTGTCATTCTTTTGCTACGATACTAGTTAATTTGATAATAAAGACTACCTATGTACTTCATTGTTCACCTTGTTGCCATAATTGTAAATTTAAGCAAAATTGACGCAACAGAAGTTGTTTATCTTGTTTTGGGAGTTAATTTATCAAAAAATATGCAATTTTTTTTTATTTTTCCTGTTTCACATGTTATTTTGTTAAAAGTTGTGAAGATGCATGTGATTTAAATAAATACCATCTGCTGGTAAGTATGATTGGACCTATAAAATATATCGGAAGGAAGCGCTTCAAGGTTAGAGCAAAAATTCTCACCTTTAGAGTCATAATTTGCCGTGTAGGTAACAAGTACATACCACATTAAGAATGGAGGGTTAGGGTTCATTTTTTAATTCAGGCCGTAAAATGTAAAGAGCTTAATATAAGGGTGATATTAAACATGATAGTACGCAGTCGAGCCATAATATCTGGTAGTGGCGGCTGGGCTTGTGTAGTCCCGTTCAAGATTCTATAAATTTGGTAGACAATTTTATGTTTGTTACTGGTGGCGTCACTTTATTGGCAATGTTTTTTGGTGAAGGGTCTGGCCAAAATATATGATTTTTAAGGGAATGCTAGTGGAAGTGCTCTATTTATCTAATAATATGATTTAGTCTAAACAAAAGTCAAATTCTCTAGGGTGCTTGCATCATAAGGAATTTTAGATTGTCAAACGCCCAAATCTTACATAGTTCCCTCAGGCTTAGAAAGTAGAAATATCAATACTCTCTCATTCCATATAAACCAAAATGTAGTCATAAAAATCAGGAGGCTGACACCAGCCTAGTTGATAAACAGTCATAGAAAAAAAGGTTAAATCTGATGGTAAAGGACTGAAATAGACACGCCTACTAGTTTTGTAACAATGCCCTCTTGAACACTGCTCACTACGTGCTTTGCTCGAGTACGCACACTGAGTTGTTTAACAAGCGCGTATACCACAATCTGTGAGTTCAGCGCACGAGGCATTAAAATTTCATAAAAAAATGTTCGAAAGGCGAAGTTGAAGCAGCAAAATCCGCTCAAGCAATAACTAGATTGCTCGAGTAGAAACTCGAGCACATAGCAGATTTAACAGATTCAATTGCTGAGAGTTAGTAAATTAAAAATCTGCTCATGGTATCTATGAATAAATTAAGAGCTTGTCCTTTCTTGCCTCTTTGCGCCCCCCCCCTTGCCCCTCTTCCCACACAATTTCCTCCCTCCTTCAGGGAAGGGGCTGGGAGATTTGCCCACCCCCTTTGCATCATCCTCTCCCCCGCCCCAGGAGGGACAGGGGGGATATTAAATTGATCAAATAAATTAGCTACTATGCTTTTGTCACTTCCAGTCTAATCATTAGTGAATTAGTTATCAAAGATCGTAAAATAAAATTTGACATTTCCTTTATAACAACCAAGTTTATCAAATTTAGTTTTCATTACTATGCAATTTATGGGCCTACTATCCACATAATAATAGTGAATGAAAGGAGGTTGTGTCCAATTTTTAATGGTTAGAATGTAAATCTGTGATCCTGGATTTTTTTGTCTACCATTATAAAACCATAATGGTAGATGGAATTTAATCAGTCTGACCCCAGCCCAAATACTTTTTTTATTTTTGGGGCCAAGATTGCTTACCTTACTTTACCACTATATAAGCCTATGCGCCGTCCGTTCCGCCCCATACTTTAGTGTCCCCAACCTTCCTACCTTGTCCTGTCCCGCCTTTTATAGACCCCATTACTACTGGTTAAATCGTATAGCAAATGAACTGCTTCCATAAGTGTAGCAGAGGCTCCAGATAAGGCTAAACATAGACAACACGTCTGAGCCACTTGTGCGGAATCCAAGTGCGGATATCTTGGCCAGGTCCGACATACCTAGTTCCATATTTTATTAAAGCTTAAATTTTCATTTTAGTGGAACGTCGCCTAAAGGTTAGACTGGACTGAGTTAGTTTGCCAACCTTTTTTAATAAATTAACGTAACTCTTTGATCTTCAAAAATTTTAGTGTTCGGCAATATTTTATAGCATATAAACGGTGAAGATAATATTATATTGACTATTTTAATAAGTCTTTTACATATATTTCAAAATAAAATATGGCGAACATATTATATTTGTTATGTATTCAACAATGTCCCCTATTAGCACTTTGAACAAATCATACACTGAACTTAAGTAGAGACTGGAATTTTATATAATCCATTTTGACTCTAAGTTTTTTATAATGAAAATGACGGGGCCACTCGTTGAATTCAATGAAAGGTATCAAGGGGCTCCTAGGCTTCACATCTCTTGGAGCTTTTGAACGAGTAGTTTAAAATTATTATATATTAATTACCCATATATCAATGGATAAATCCGTACTGTTCAGCTATTTATACAGGATAAACCATTTAGATTTGGTTTCAATAAAATATACAGATACTATGCCTAACTATTTCCTTAAGAACTAGGGGCTACGTTTTTATTGGTCAAGCAAAATGAAATAAAAAGGGGGAGGGGAGAGCTGTAATATCCATTTATAAAACTATCTTAAAATTGCCTTTAATAATCTATAATATGATAACTTCTATAATATATAGTCAATTATAAAATAGTCATGAAGAACGGAATTACATTAATTTAGGTACAATGCGCTTAAATCCTGTAAAATGCCGAATAATTTTAAAATTAAGAAATAAGCGATGGTTCATATTTTTTAATGAATACTAAATTGTATTTTCCATTGTTTAAAAATCTTAACTTATAATTGTGGTAAAGGCAAGTTAGTATTGTAAAATAATTTATCTTGTTATTACATTTAAATGAGCTGAGATAAAGCGTTTCTGACCCATAAGTCATATATAAAGCAAGTATAGTGACTCGTGTTTTATTAAATTGGAAATCCTTAAAATAATTTTACACGACAAAAAATATAAAGAGTTGGCTATGTTTTATTTCATAAAATACAAGCAGACAAATTTCCCAAATCCTAAATGTATAAATTTTGCGTGAGGTTTAAAGATATTGCTTAATTTTGGTGATACAATTATGAAGAATCATTTTTAATTTATTTACTACAGTCTTAAAAATAAAAGGATCGCATAACAAGGTTATATAGACGTTTAAGGAATGATTGGAAAAACGTGATGTGAAGGCGCATTCCACAAATTCGCTCTTTTGGTCACCTTCATAATTCCAATCTCTACCGTATGAATTAAAAACATATATTAGGTATGGTATGACCGAGACCGCGAACGACAAGCTCAAAGCTATCATTAGAAGCGTTATTCTTTTTTGCCTATTTTGCCAATTATTAGCGCTCCTTGGATTTGAATTCAATCCTGTGTGATTATTTGTACCGCCCGTAATTCCAGTATTATCTACGTTAGAAAGATCAGAATTTGTATCTTTGACATTCATACTCGCAGGGTAAACACGAGTGTTAGTGGTATCTTTGTTAAACTTTATAATTCGCTTTTTTATAAGTTGATTAAACAAGTGTATGGATATCATGTTGAGAATTAACGTCAAGCAAACGGGAATCAGATACATTACGATTCCAATGAATCTTTCATATATTCCAAAGGGGTGGCTAAACGCGTCTCTGTATCTTGGAACATATAAATTATAGACTCCATCAGTCGTTATCACAGGGAAAGTGTTAATTTGAAAAACAAAACCAAAGGGTGCTCCTGAGATTAGGCATAGTATCAAAGTAACTGAGACCATGACCTTGATTAATCTTCTTGACATTTGTTTGAAATAGCAAATGGGGAATTTTAAAGCTACGAACCGATCGGCTGACATCAAAACGTGTAGCCAATTACTGAAATGGACTAGACCATCGCGCAACGGCCATGAAATATAATTCATATAGCAGTTAAGCCACCAGGTGTTTTGAATATGATGCTGATAAAAATTAGAATTATACATGAGTATTGGCCATAAGATGAGTGTTAGGCAAATGCAAAAATCGGTCATTGCTAATATTTGAATATAAAGGTACGCGCTACCTTGTTGAACTAATTTATGTATCAAGAAGAAATATAGGAAATTACCCGTTAACCCCAAAGACACTATTATGGGAACCCAAATACGGTAGCATCCGTAAGGTTTTGGAGTCATATCAAGCACCATTGTGCCATTTGAAAACCAATAATGCACATCATCTTGATGGAGCAAAGTATTGCGAGATACATTGAGATTCGGATGAACTTTGTATGACATAGCGGTTCTATGTGTTGAGTACTATTAAATATCTTAGTTTGGGATTAAAAATTAGTGAGTGTGTGCCGACTCTAAAATTACAAGGTTATATTTATCAATATCGATAAATGACTTTATTCTGTTTTGCCCATGTTATCCAATTTAATGCCTTTTTGTATCATAATTTAAAATGCTAGGCCGTTTAAGTCATAACTGTTGCCAGAGGTTACTTCAAGTAGAATCATAATTATTATAATGGCCCTTAATTTAAATAACCCCTTGTCAGGAAATGATTGTCAAATGGCTACCTTAGTAACACGTTTGTGTCATCATAACAATATGAATTGAACGTTTTTGGCATTAATAGCAAAGATTTATCGATTAATATATTAAGTAATTGGGATAGAGTTGCACATGGGATTAACCCTTTTAAGTGATCCAATTAAAATAAATCCAGTAAGGAATCGTTAAGGTGATAAGATTTAAAGGTGAATGTAAAGAAAAATCTCATTCCACTTCTTACAGCATCCAATCCTTTTATCAATGAATTCTATTATATAAATTATGTAAAATGGATTAAAATGAGAAATCATGGCTGAATTTTTAAAACAATATTTAGGACACCTATAAACTTTATAATAAAATTGATAATAATTTTTATGTAGGAAAGAATTGTTAAGTCAATTTATACTTAATACTTTTAACACTTTATAGGTTGTTAAATTTAAACTATTTTATCCCGCCTGACTCAAAGGCTGTATAATATTTCTCATTAAACATTACAATCATAAAATTTAATCAAATGTATGACATGATTTGAATTTCTCGTTAAAATCCCATCTTAA
The DNA here is from genome assembly GCA_964036665.1 of Gordius sp. MW1. Lineage (NCBI taxonomy): Eukaryota > Metazoa > Nematomorpha > Gordioida > Gordea > Gordiidae > Gordius > Gordius sp. MW1. The sequence goes on from OZ038528.1 coordinate 1,010,189, forward strand.
TGTCAAAAAAGAGATTGAACCAAGAAAAATCATTCACATCCCTCTAAACAAGTCATCTAAGCAAATGTAAAATTTTGATATTTTGAACTTGATATTATGATAAATATCATATATGAGAATGGGCAAAAAGTGGTAATAGGAATCAATATGGATCTTTACATAAATACTAAAAAAACAATCGTTGCAAACTCTTGAACGTTGTAGTTTATAAGTTATCTATTTGAAATTAAAGCGAGGTAAATTTTTGACATAATAGAACAAAAATACTTAAACACAATGTTTTTAAATGTAATGTGAATGGCAAAGTTAAAAAGAATATTTAAGTCTCAGTTTAAACAAAATATTATGTAACTATTGGAATTTTTAATTGAGAATATATTGACCCCTACCAATATTAGCTAAAAAGCCAATTGATACCATATAGCAGAGTGTAAATTATGGCAAATTTGCCTGTTGATTTTATTTATTGACAACTGATATCGTACAATCTTTAATGTATTGTATATTTGAAAACACTATGTAGAATTTATAGTCTTAACACACATAATGAACATTATGTAGCAAAAAGTGATAGGGAATGCTATATTATCCCGACAGGTACCAGACCCAGTTAGGCCGAAAAAATTTTATGAAATTTTTTATGGGTTTTCTTACATGCTAAATAAAGCTAAACAATTGAAAAATTTTGAAAAAATTATTAACTTTGATAAAAAAGGGGTGTCACCTACAGGTTACACTGGGCAGCACAAATATACTCACTTATAAAGAAAATTTATTAAATTTTACAATTATGTATACAATATTAATGATTTTTTTTATAAAATACATAAAAATGTAATAACTAACATCAATGAGTATAAAATATGTTAATTATTATGAAATATTGACCAACAATGTATGAGAAGGCCTACTTTATAATATGCACAAAAAAATTCTACTAGCTTTATGACAAACGCCACCACGCCTCAGTAAACGATACCTTTTGTTGTATGTTATATAATTCTTAAAATTAGTTAATTTAGGGTTTAAAGTCCGCGCGGTTGTCCGTATTTTTAAAAATAATTTTGCACTATCTCTCTTTTGAAATTACATAATGTAATTTTCCCCTATTCAAGCATTATAGATGCCATGCATTTTGGCATGCAGCATCCAGCCCAAATGCAAATATAGGAAAATACCACATTTCTGTCGCGAAATAATAATCTAGTTGCATCCTTATTTTGCTCAAAGCGATCGACACCGCCCATAAAACAATTAGACATTTTGATCATATCATGATACTGTATTACAATTTTTTTCTATTTTTTAGCTTTAGTGATTCTTCTAATAGAGGTGATAGGCTTGACCCTATTACAATTTGACAACATTGTGCCAATATTATTATTATTCCATCGGAGAGCCATCAAATAAGTGTTTTTTGATAGAAACCCTCGTTCTTTTACAACGATGATAAGGCATTTTAAACAATCGACCCGCACCGTTCCTGTGTCCCCAATATTCATCTTTGAAAGACATATCATTAAATTGTGGCTCGTAAAAATTTTTTCGAAATAAATATTGTATGGACCGAATTCTGGTCGTAGTTCATTTACTAAGTCTAAACCGCTCTTCCTAAACTTATTTCGTTTTGTCAATTTAAGGAAAATTTAGCCACCTGGTAGGGTTGAAATGTGACAAGGTAGCCATTTTTTGTTGCAGCACCCCACATATTATAGCCGAAACGAAAAGGCTTGCCTTTTATAAATGTTTTGCATCGTGGTCCCGAAACAAGGAACCATACACTCATCCATGGATATGTGAGAAGAGCTACGATGTTTAAAGTTGCTTTTGAACTTTTCATTTAAAAGATCCATAAAATCTTGAACTTTAAAAAAAGTGTCAACCCTTACCAATTTGCTGTTGTCGGCCAAATGTAAATATTTAGTTATTTCTTGGAAGCGATTTTACGCATTCCACTAGATACCATTATGTTAAACAGTCAGATCAGAGCTCCCAAAATATCTAAATATACTTAAGAAACAAGTAGCCCGTTAAATAAAGAATTGAGATTTAGACTTTAAATTCATTAACAGTTAAATTTACTCATTATCACTACTTACAAAATAACATCATTTGAAATAAATTGTTTCGAGTAATCTTCAGGATTTTCCAAGTGGATGGGATCAAAGGTTAAATTAATCATATAATTTTTACCTCAAAGCGATATTAACTTTGTAATAAGGATATTTTTATACGAAATTACTTTAAAAAAATCAAATTAAAGCAAATAAAAAAGTAGCATTACTCATTTAAATAAGCTTATACGTATGGACCTCTGCCCAGTGTAACCTACAGGTTACACCAAACTTTGGACCAATATTATTCCCATTTTAATTAACCAAAAACAATTAAATCTCATATCAAAATACTTGTGAAAGTGTCAAGAATTAATGATATAAATTAAAGTAAGATTACATATGGTTGAGTCTCCATTTTTAGTGAATATATGAGAGGCAGTCGAAACTTCAAAATTAGCGATATTTGAGACCTCATTATTAATGAAGGAGGGAAGAAGAAGGGGTATAAAACATATAAGCTTCACCTAAGTGTGTTCTCTCATATTCAATTTAAAAATTAATATTTCATCCAATAGTTTAAAAATTATAAGCGTTCAAAGTGGTGTCACCTACAGGTTACACTGGTACCTCTCGGGCTATCTAGGTTCAAAGAAATAATAATTTTTAATATAATTTGAGTACTTTGTAATTGTTTTTAGAGGGTTTGTTTGCTATCGGGTCGGGTTAGTGTATCAAGCCCCATTTTTTTGTAAAATTGATCCAAACCGATGCTGGAATCTTCTTAAGTCAAATTTGGCCTCCTCATATATAGAAATAATTTAAACCCTAACTTTGCATATACAATTGTTAATTTATTAAATGTTTTTTTGACGTTCTGTCACCTTCTATAATCCTCAACCCACGAAAGTGTCAATTTAATAAACAGATTTAGACTTAAAACTTTTTTTCAGTATTTTAATAATGTAGCAAAAACTTTATTGAAAATTTCATCGTTTTTGTCCCAATATTTTGAAGCTTTATTACATATACGATTTTAGGATTATATGTAATTTGACAAAAAGGGGGGGGGGGAATAAGATTTTCGTAGTCACAATAATTCTATGATATGGTATATGCAATTCTTTGCGAAATTATAATAATATACAGATTCGATAGGGAAAAGGGTCCTACTGTAAAAATATCTCCCTTTCGCCACACCGCCACGATGCATTAATATATACTGCGCTATCGTGTATACAGTCGAAACTTCTTAATCGCAAATCGGATTATCGCGAAAATCTTTTAATCGCGAAGTTAACCGCCATTTTGTTTTTTTTAAACGTTAATATTAACAAAAACATCGTTTATTGACAAATCGCTTAATAGTACAATATCGGATATTCACAAACATTTTCGCTTAAATAACCAGATAATTATATAAAATATCGTTTTATTGCAAAGCGTAAGAAATGAATATTTAATATATTGTACATATACTTTTATTTCCATCGTTTAGTCGCGAAATATCGGGTAATCGCGAATTTTTTTCAGGCCCAAGGCTTTGCAATTAAACGGTTTTGACGGGAAGGGAACAAAAGACATTAAAATAAGTAATAATTATGGTGTGATAAAATATAAAAATTTGAGGAATCAAAGATAAATAGAGAAATAGTCGATGACAGCAACAGAAAGGTGACCAGCTGCTGGCGTGGAACTACCACAGTAACTTAGAAAGTTATTTTTCTTATTTTCAAACGATTTTTTTCTTTTTTACTAAAAACTTCTAATTTATGGATGTGTATAATATAAGATCGCTACTTATATTTTTAAATTCTATAGTTATTGATAGTTTTACGGAGTTATTTTTAATAATTTTGTAATTAGCTGTTATGAACACTTTAATATATTATTGCTAAAAATCTTTAAGTAGCGGTTTTGATGGTAAATATGTGATAATTAGTTAAATAACTTTGTATGAACGTTAAATAAAGATGATGATAAAATTGAGAGTGACACTGGATCGATGGAGATGAAGATATTGAAAGAACTAGTACAGAAATGGCCTTACATGAGGTTTACCAAATATTTACATGATTAATTTTAACAAAAACCCACCAAAAAACTAAAATTAGTTTGATAGTTACATAAGAAATTAATGCTTTGCCAGGAATACATCTTCTTGGTATTTTAAACTAAACTATCGTGACCAATTACACCTATAAGCAATATATTCCAACAAGCCTAAATGGCCTTAAAATTTATTCTCTTGTGGATGCAAAACCATCTTAAACATTTAACTTAAAATTATATCCAGGCTCTCAACTATAAAGTCTATTTAATGTTAAACATGCCTAAAATTGATTCTTCTATTTTTTTAATATAATTATTTTATTGTGAATGCATATTTCTTATATTTTTTAAACCTTATATATTGTACATCATTATTGGGTATTTCCTTGTATAAAATCAGTGGGTTTGGATTAATTTATTAGGTAGAGGAAAACGGAGCATAATATTTCGGGCTATTATAGCCCATCATCAGGGGAAAAGTAGAAAAGTATATTAATGGGTAACATAATTATACCTGGCTACAGCGAGAAATTAACAATAGCATTTGTAGGGATGGTTTTTATAAGAATACTAGCTCACCCGGCAAACGTTGTTTTGCCCTATTAAAAATAAAATAAAAAATTTAAATAAGAAAAAAACTACCAATTAATATCTATATGTTCTACTTTTTACATTTTTTAAAACTTACATAAACGATGAAAATAAATCCTTTATGCGCCCGCCATCCCTCCTCTCCACCCCAAATCGGTCCAGTAGTTTTCGAGGGGTCACGTTTTTTTGTTTTATACGTTGGTTTATACGTTTTGACACTTAATAAAGACGTCCCTCAAAAACTACTGGACCGATTTGGCTTATGGCGGGCGCATAAAGGATTTATTTTCATCGTTTATGTAAGTTTCATAAAATGTAAAAATAGACAAAATTTCTCCGACTTACACTTTATGAATAATTGACTAAAAACAAAATATTCATAACGCAGTATAGATATAACCCAAATAAGTTTATCCAATAATATAATTTACACGGAAAAGCATCTTTTATCATATGGAATAAAAAGCATATATGTAATTAATTGGTAAAGAGCATATTAAAACTTATTAACCCCTCAAAAACTACTGGACCGATTTGGCTTGAACAAATTTTAAAACATACTCCGGAGTATAGGGAATAAAGTATAAAATTTTAAGCGAAATCGGTCCAGTAGTTTTTGAGGGACGTCTTTATTAAGTGTCAAAACGTATAAACCAACGTATAAAACAAAAAAACGTGACCCCTCAAAAACTACTGGACCGATTTGGCTCGAACAAATCTTAAAACATGCTCCGAAGTATGGGGAATGAAATTTTGAGCCAAATCGGTCCAGTAGTTTTCGAGGGTTACCCAAATAAGTTTATCCAATAATATAATTTACACGGAAAAGCATCTTTTATCATATGGAATAAAAAGCATATATGTAATTAGTTGGTAAAGAGTATATTAAAATTTATTAACCCCTCAAAAACTACTGGACCGATTTGGCTTGAACAAATTTTAAAACATGCTTCGGAGTTTAGGGAATAATGTATGCAATTTTGAGCCAAATCGGACCAGTAGTTTTTGAGGGACGTCTTTATTAAGTGTCAAAACGTATAAACCAACGTATAAAACAAAAAAACGTGACCCCTCGAAAACTACTGGACCGATTTGGCTCAAACAAATCTTAAAACATGCTCCGAAGTATGGGGAATAAAGTATGAAATTTTGAGCCAAATCGGTCGAGTAGTTTTTGAGGGACGTCTTTATTAAGTGTCAAAACGTATAAACCAACGTATAAAACAAAAAAACGTGACCCCTCAAAAACTACTGGACCGATTTGGCTCAAACAAATCTTAAAACATGCTCCGAAGTATAGGGAATAAACTGTGAAATTTTGAGCCAAATCGGTCTAGTAGTTTTTGAGGGACGTCTTTATTAAGTGCCAAAATGTATAAAACAAAAGAACGTGACCCCTCAAAAACTACTGGACCGATTTGGCTCAAACAAATCTTAAAACATGCTCCAGAGTATGGGGAATAAACTGTGAAATTTTGAGCCAAATCGGTCTGTTAGTTTTCCAAATTTGGTGGTGGCATAGATACAAACAAACACAATCAAACAAACACACAAACATACATACATAGTTTCATTTTTATATATAAGATAATAAGTACTGATGGTGGTAGGAAGGTGCGGCAACATAGCTAAAATGAGTAAATCAAAAGAGAAAATAACAGAAAAATAGAAAGGGGAAGGCAGGATTTTTATAAATTTCTTTTTTTGAATTGAAGCTAAAATACCATAAATGCCAAAACCTGCTGGTACAAAAACAAAAATGGATTTTGGCCTTGGTCGTAATCAGATAAGGTTAAAGTGAGGAACGGTCATCATTTGTTTGCAGGGAATTATTTAACCAGTTTCGCAATCACCCGTTGTATAGCAACAACCGTGACAAATTGGCAAAAAAAAATTTATAAACTTAAATAAGCAGCAAAACGAAATATGAGTTAACCAAAATTTTGGCCGCTGGCCGGGTCAGACAAATTAGATGTAAGCAACGCTCAGCATTAATTTGCAGGGAATTATTTAGCCAGTTTCTCAATTATACGATATATAGCAGCAACCTAGACAAGTTGACTTAAGAAATTTATTAATAATAAAGTAATCAGTCAAGCACGAAAACAATTATGGAATTTGGGCTCGGGTGAGTCGAAAAAAGTAAAGCCAATCAGCGGTCATCAGCTAGTGTATTTACGAAAGTAAAATAAAGTACTTGTACTTTACAGAAGCATAAGTTCACAGCCATTAAAAGCCCGTAAAAGTTTCCACGACATTTATTCAAAAATTAGAAGTTGGACAGGTCAGGACGGACGGGACTAAAAGCGAGTCCATAAATTGCATAGCAATTAATAGGTGTATATGTGTTTGCATTAAGTTTTGAAATTAGCCGAGTTAGTCGTTAATTTTTCTGGTTGAGACGGTCGATCAGTTTACTAACTTCAATTCTTTGTTGTGTCACGCTCTGTGAGAAACGATCGGGTTGTTTCAATCTGGAAGGTCGATTCTTTAACGAGTGTTCGGCTAAGGTGGATTAGGTCGCGCATCTTTGTAGCTTTGTGTTCATGGGTTCTTTAGGCCAAAGTTCTTTTTAGCAACAATAAATTGAATTTACTTTCTACATTTATAGTTTTTATAATATTTTAACCACAATCATAGGTGTAACTTGGATTTCATCAAAGGGGGGGGGTTATAATTTCGAGGTGAAATTATTTTTGTAACTATTTTTTGGATAGAATGTTTGTTATCCTAAAAGTTAAAGTGACAATAGCGTAAAGATAATAAAATGCTAAAAGTAAAAGTTCAACAAATATTTATTTTTATTAAATCTACCTTAACAAGATTTGGCCCTCAAGCCCTCAACCTTATCTAAAAAGTGGGGAACATCTTTCCACGTTTTCCGGCGACAAACGTGAAGCATTTTTTATGAGGCAGAAAATTGCAATTACCATTTGTAAATACAATTCAATCGCGATATATGAATGTTTTCCTGATATTTAAAATAATGTATAATCAAATTTAATTTTATTTAAGATGATTCAAAAATAAAGTATACTAATTAGTTAATATACAATATAAAAATTATATAAATTGAAAATCATGGGAGGGGTAAGGGGTTCTAACCCGAATACCACCCCCTACGCTAATGACCACAATAAACGATAAATATCCCGACAATACAAACTTAAAAATTTATAAGAATCTTATCTCTATAAAACTTTAAAAATGACTGACCTATGTTGAATATAAATTTAAAAAAATAGCATTTTTTATTGCCGAATCAATAATATAATGTATTATAAAATATGTAAATCACAAGTACTTTCAAGGGATAAAAAAATTGTATACCTAATGTCTTATTGCAAGTTTAATTTTTCTCAAATTTAATTGAAAAGATGTAGGGTGAGTGAGATTGAGGATTGCGCTCCTATGTATTATTTTTCTATTTTATGACGCATTACATTAATTTATAAATTACTATCCGAGGGAACGCCAGTTTAATAATTTATATATTTGTAATTTTTATTGATTACTTAATTTTCTATTATAAATCTTGCCATGCAGATTTTTTATTCGCAAATTTTCCTAGTTGCTACATAATCACATATATGACCTTATTTAGTCATTAATGTAACCTTATGTTAAGCTAAAAAATACAAAAGATGGGAAGTCTTTTTAGAAGTGAAGAAATGACATTATGTCAGTTCTTTTTACAAGCGGAATCGGCATACACATGCGTATCAGAATTGGGAGAGTTGGGATTAGTTCAATTTAGAGATGTATATTGGTTTATTGCAAAATTTTCATTAATTTTTTATAGTTAAATCCTGAAGTTAATGCCTTTCAACGAAAATTTACAAATGAAGTTCGGAGATGTGATGAAATGGAACGTAAATTAAGATTTCTACAAAAGGAAATCCAGAAAGATGGGATTCCTATGTTAGATACAGGTGACAACCCACCAGCTCCTCTGCCTAGGGAAATGATTGATATAGAGGTTTAAATTTATTGCATCTATTAAAAGCCTGCTTTTAGTCAACTTTGGAAAAATTAGAGGTTGAAATGAAAGAAGTGAACACAAATGCTGAAGCCTTAAAGAAAAACTATTTAGAACTTACGGAGCTCAAACAAATTTTAAGAAAAACCCATGCTTTTTTTGATGAAGTAATTGTAAAATCATAAAATTATTTGCTTTTTCAGCATAGCTTCTTATATTTAATCATTTAATGTAGCTTAGCTAAACTAATTTTTCTTTTTATTAATTGTTTTCTATTTACTGCTTCAAACAATGATATGCTACTGGGACAACACTAACCATTGCTGGTAATTGAGTTTTATGCATTTACATTTTTTTAAATTTAAATTCATTTTTAAATTTCTTAATATTAATTTTTTCCTTATTAATACTTAATCTCTTCCACTCCCAACTAAACAACTACTGATATGTGGTCTGTTAAACAATAAAGTCACATCTTCAACCCAATCCACAACAAACAATCAAACAACAAATGAAAATTGTTAAAAATTATGATTATTTCATCATCCACAATGATGATCAAAATGAAAATGATGATGATCCTGACGTATTAATTGTTGATGAAAATACCCAATTGCTCTCAAATAATGGCAATAATCAATTTTCATATAAATCACTCTCAATATGGCAACGTGCCTGGCAATATTTGTTTAATCCTCATCATACCCAAATGACATCATTTGAAATGCAGATGAATGAACCTCCAAGTGGCAGGGTAGATGAAGCTAAAAGCTTATTGCCCAATTTGGGAGGTTTAAGTCTTCAAGGTACCCCAGACTTGAGGGCTTCTTTTTCTGGAACTACAAGTGGTGTAACCATTGATTTCTCTGCCGGTACTAATGCTGCTTTAAAATTAGGGTAATACTCATATATAAATATTTTTATAACTCTTTTAATCCATTAATCTTCTCAATTGCACGTGCATGATTGTTTCGGATTTTTCTAATTACTACTAACTCTCAATACTCATAAACGTAATTGTATTAGTAATAAAGACTACTCTACTAAAATTTGTAATTAATCACTCTGCGCTATGTTTCTACATCTCTTTTTCCCATCGTTATTAACATAAAAATGCAGTTCTTTATATGGTAGATAGAAAGTTAATTGTTGTTGATTGATACTTATTATGAACGTGCTTGTTAGCCGATTAATCTGTCACCTCCATTTGACGATCCCCTGGCTGAAGGAGATTCTAGGAGAAGATCTTCAGGTAATATCATGACAGACAGTGATACTGAGGCAGAAGATGCTAAAGTGGCAGCAGGCTTTAAAGCATTGAGGAGAATGACCGCGGCTCAGGCCTTGAGTCTGCAAAAGAGACCGGGCAATGGACCAACTGTGGTAAGACCACATGGAGCCCCTGCAGAAATTGGGGCATTTGTTACTGGAGATTTGGGGTTATATTTTATTTTTAAGTATTTATTATCTAACAAGGGATACACTAACCCCAACTTCATCTTTATACCAATGTTTTATTTACTATGCCTCTCTCTCTCTCATTTATATTAAATTGTTGTAAAAACTTTACTTATTATGTTAATGCTTAGGGAACACTATAATTATATTAACAACACTCACACCATTTCCAACATCCTTTCTCCTCAAAAATATTTGTATGTGCTAATAATTTCTAACACACTATCACACATCTTTTTTGCATGCATGACTTAATATTCATGTGTTATAACAATTTATAATTGTATGCATCTATCTTAAATTGCTTTACATCTCTCATGTATGAATTGATCAGTTTTGTGGCAGGAGTGCTTTTGAGAGAAAGATTTCCAGCCTTTGAACGCTTATTGTGGAGGGCTTGTCGTGGTAACATATTTTTACGTCGTTCCGACATAGACATACCCTTGGAAGATCCGATCACGGTAAACAAACACTAAACATAATATGACAATCTCCAAACTTCTGTAATTTTCATGTTACAGTTAATAAAATTTAATTTTATCTTCCCCAAAAAGTTTGCATGTTAAAGTTAATCTATTTCATACTATTCATATAATTTATCCATGTTTAAGTGTTTATACTAGTGTTGTTAAAAAGGGCTGGGTTAGTCGACCAAACATAAACAGACCAAAGATGTTTTACTACCTACACATATGCCAATCTCCAGACTTGAGAATCATTTGAATGTTTATAGTTTATAATGTTAGATTTTATCTTCCCAAAGTTTGCATGTTATTAAACGAAGTTTATTTTGTAATCAAATAATCTACCCATGTTTAAATGTTTACACTAGTGTTGTAAAAAGAGCTGGGTTGGGTCGACCAAACAAAGACAGACCAAGGTTTTTTGGTCTGTTTTTCTTAGTCGAACTTTCAAAAACAGACCAGTCGACCGTTAGTCTAAGTAAAACCGAAGGTCGACCACCCATTCGTTTTTACAACGTACTATTTTATACATAACTCTTATTTTGTTTCGCGTTTAGGGAGAAAAGGTTAACAAAGTGGTGTTTATGATATTTTTTCAAGGAGATCAACTCAAGTCTAGGGTCAAGAAAATTTGTGAGGCGTAAGTCAATCGATGCAAACTTTATTTTTTTTAGTATTAATTTCAACGTGTGCCATTGGTTTCCTATAATGTTAAATTTAGATTTCGTGCTACCTTGTACCCCTGTCCCGAAACCGCTGCCGAGAGGCGAGAAATGGAGATGGGCGTCATGACTAGAATAGAAGACCTTAGCACCGTATTCATACATTAATTCATATATAAATATAAATATACTAGACAATATGCCAAAATAAATATATATTTAATGGTAATCAGTCGAGCTCATTAACAATAATGGTGGTCCCGGGCGAGGTCGAAAAAATTAAAGCCAACCAGCGGTCATAAGTTAGTCTATTTGCAAAAGCAAAATAAAAGTCTTTTACAGAAGCATAAGTAAACGGTTATTAAAAAGTATAAATTTCCACGGCAATTAGTGAAAAATTACAAGTTGGACATGACGGACTGTGACGGACAGACAACCAAAAGCGACCCTTAAATTGCATGGCAGTTAATATGTATGGGCGTTACAGGATTAGAATTAAAGGGGGGGGACAATAACGCTTTAGGGAGGGGGCAAAATAGTCATTTTTTGAAATTTAAGCCGTTAATACATCAAAATTAAAAAAAAATCTTGATTCATAGGGGGGCAGCCGCCCCTCCTTGCCACCCCTTAGCTACGCCCACGGAATATTTACACATATAAATATATCTATGCATTTATGGCGTTGTAGGTGTTGAGTCAAACGCAAGAACACAGACACAGGGTGTTGGTGGCTGCGGCTAAAAATATCAAGATCTGGTTCATAAAAGTGCGCAAAATCAAGGCGATTTACCACACCCTCAACATGTTCAGTTTGGACGTGACGCAAAAGTGTTTGATCGCCGAAGGATGGTGTCCCCTCCCCGACCTCGACAAGATACAATTGGCTCTGAGGCGAGGAGAGGTAGGCACCCCTCCCCTCCCCTCCCCTCTCCTAGTGTGGCCAAAAGCGGCTGGTTTTGCCTTGGTCCGGTTGACAAGAACAGACCAAAGGCTTGGTCAAATTTTTGGTCTATCCATGTTTGGTCGACCTTAGGGCTTGTCTTAATATCGAATTCATATTCAAATTGCACGAATTTATCTTTGTTTAAATATCTAATTCAATTTCATGGGTTAAACTCGGTTGTAATTATTATTAATATTTTGTTTTTCGATAGTTGATAACGTTTTTTCGTTTATTTTAACTCATCCAATACCAAATATTTTGCATCCTACAAAATCGCTGCATTATGTTATGCCTCTGAAAGGTAAATCTGCTGTGAATTCCAAGTTAATAGAGGACTATGTTATAACCCGTACCGTACGACGATTTTTGTTGCGCACCAAAATCCGATATCAAGACAAGCCCTTAGTCGACATAAACAGACCAAAGGCTTGGTCAAATTTTTGGTCTGTTTATCCGGGCGAACCAGCCGCTTTGACAGCACTACTTTACCCTATCATACATATATATATATCATATTCATATATTGTGGTGCGTTAGGAGAATAGTGGGAGCACTGTGCCTTGCATAGTAAATCGCATGGATTATGGGAACGCGACTCCACCGACCTACAATAGGGTTAACAAGTACACTAGCGGCTTTCAAAACATCGTAGACGCTTACGGGGCTGCCAAATACAGGGAAGTGAATCCGGGTATGTGCTGCTGCTCTCCACCTACAATTTTAACCATGATGCGTGAAAGCAGCTTAGCTATCTTTATTACTACTAACTTTTATCAACGCATATAAGTGCCCTACGTCTGCGACATTTGTCATCTTAAGTTGATCAACGTCTTTCCCGTGTGCCATTCCATGTCCTATCGATCATAAAAACGCGTTTTTCGGCCGACTCCATCAGAATTTCATAAAATTTGGTGGAAATGTTGAAACTAGTAAATTATTAATTAAAATTTTAGCTCATTTGGGCCACTACTTTTTGAGTTGTGGGCGCTTGAAGGTCGGAAAAACATATCGGTTCGTGAATACACAATAAAATTTATAAGTCATTGGTCCCTAAATTATAGATTCTTTTTGTAGCAATAGTGTCTCCAAAACTAAAAGCAAATTTTTCGATTGGTCATCTTATAAGGGTAAAAATGGCATAAATACTGTTGAACCCTCTCATACTGTTTCAAATTTGAGATAAATGTTTTTATTACCTATAATATCAAATTAAATAAAAAAAGTAGGGCTGCCATCTTGAAATGGTCTAAATTGCTAAAGGGTATTCTATTTATTTGCCGTCAAAATGACCCTAGAAATAAATAATTTTCCTGGTTTTAACATTTTCACCAAAATTTATAAAAATCTGAGGGGTTTGGCCTGCCGAAAACGTGGCGATTAGAGATGGAATGTCTATACGAAATATCACATTAGCTAGTGTTGTAAAAATGGCTGGATTTTGTTTGCTCGACCTTTGATTTTACATGAGACTAACGGTAGCCAGATGGTGTGTTTTTCAAATTTTTACTCAGCCTAGAGGTCGACTAAGAAAAGCCGGCCCAAAAACCTTAGTCTGTTCACGTTTAGTCGATTGAAACCGAAGGTCGACCAAACAAAATCCAGCCGTTTTTACAACACTAACATGAGCAGTCTATGTAGTCTGTGGTTTTAACACGGGCGCGCTCTTAAGCTTTTAGATGTTATGTTATGATGAGAATGATTATGATGTAAATATTTTAGCACCGTACACCATCGTGACATTTCCTTTCCTTTTCGCCGTGATGTTTGGGGATGCTGGTCACGGTCTATTGATGGCACTAGTCGGTCTTTACATGATCGTCAAGGAACGCTCTTTGGCTCGGGCTGGAAGGAACGAGGTATTATTAATAGTATTCACTAACAACTAGAGACCTGCCTGCACAACCTACCCGACATCGGGTTTAGGGTTGGAAATTTTAAAATGCTTTTGGGTCGGGTTCGGGTTGATAAAAGTGACTTTGCAGTTCTCTACTAACAAAATCGTTCGCGGATTCTTGGCCAATTTTGGAAGATCCTCTCGATGATGCTATGTCAGAATAGTTTATCGTTTTATGTGACGCATTTTGTCTTTTATATTTCATGTATTTATATTATTATATTACTGTCAACGGATTTTTAACCAATTAACTTGTAAAAAAAGGTTACTTTGCAGTTCTCTACTAACAACTATGTTATTACGACGCGATACTCAACGTATTTATTAACATGATACTATCACTAACAACTAGAGACCTGCACAAGTGATTCTACATCGGGTTTAGGGTTGAAAATTTTAAAAATACTTTTGGGTCGGGTTAGGGTTTGAAATTAAATTTTTTTTTGGTTGGGTTCGGGTTGATAAAAGTGACTTTGCAGTTCTCTACTAACAATTCTATGTTATTACAACGCGATAATCAACGTCTATCCTATTCTGTATTGCAATGATAATCTAACCTATCCTAGACTTTTGGGATATTTTATGGCGGTCGTTACATCATTCTCATGATGGGTCTGTTCAGCATATACACCGGACTCCTGTACAATGATATATTCTCGAAATCCATAAACATCTTCGGTTCATCCTGGAGGGCTGGAAATAATTTAACGGCCCAAGACTTGAGAGAAACGCCCCACATCGGTCTCGATCCCGCCTACCCTGGGATCTACGCCGGACACCCATACCCGTACGGTGTTGACCCGATTTGGCAAATGTCTAAAAATAAGATCACCTTCAGCAACAGCTACAAAATGAAGATTTCCATCATCATAGGCGTCATACACATGATGCTCGGTATCTCCCTCTCCCTCTTCAACCACGTGTAAGGGGCCTTTCACCGATTGGCTTAAATAGTTTCCCACTTGACCTTTAGTGTTGTGGCTGGGTTTTGTCTTGTCCACCTCGGGGTTTTAGTCGACTAAACGTAAACAAACCGTAAAAGGTTTTTTGCTCTTTGTTTTTCAGGGGCTACCTTTAGGCTAAGTCGAAATGTGAAAAATAGACGACCAGAGTCGACCGTTAGTCCTAGTTAAACCAAAGGTCGACCCCACAAAATTCAGCCGTTTCTACAACTCTACCGCCCATTCATTTTAGTTTACTTACGCTAACGACACTTTATTTTACATTTCCAGACACTTTCGTCAACCGATGAACATAATATGCGAATTCATTCCCCAAATGCTCTTTTTGTTTTGCCTGTTCGGTTACTTGTGCATCGTCATCATAGTTAAGTGGATCAAATTCGACGCCAAACAATCCAAATGCGCCCCGAGCCTTCTGATTAACCTGATTAACATGTTTCTCATGACGTATCCTCCGCCCGAGAAGGGCAATACTTGCAGCCCTTGGCTCTACAAAGGACAAGTAAGGGCTTGTCTTAATATCGCATTTTGCTGCGTAGCAAAAATCGTCCTACGGGTTTTTATAACATAGCCCCCTGCCTTAACTTCGAATTCACAGCAGCAGATTTACATTTTAGACGCATAACGTAATGCAGCGATTTTGTTAGATGCAACATTTTCCCTAAGCTTAAATGTTGCATGTTTTTAAATTTTTTAGGTATCAGTAAAGTTTAGATTTAATCTCGAGCGTTTAAATAAACGAAAAAACGTTTTTAACTATCATCAAACAAAATAATAATAATTACGACCGAGTTTGACGCATGAAATTGAATCGGATTAGACAAAGATAAATTCGCGCGATATGAATCTGATATTGAGACAAGCCCTAAGTGTTCATACACATTTTTGCGTAAAATTATATGGAAACATTATATACTTTAATCTCCCGCAGAAACCATTGCAAATGGCGCTCGTTATCATAGCCGTCTTATGCATTCCCTGGATGCTCCTGCCCAAACCTTTGCTCCTCCGACGCAAAAACAAATACTACCTCAAGGTTGGTTACTACCCATCCTTTTTACCCTTTATTTACACTCTAACTTCGGAAACAAACTTATATTTGTGCTTTAAACGGTAGAGTACCAGGAGCAGTTCTAAGAGTTTTAAGACACCGTACAACTTGTACATTTCTCGCATGATTTCTTGTCTAACTTGAGCACGTTTAATTTTATTGCACGATTATTTGATATATTATGAGCATGATGCACGTTTTAATTAGAGTTGTTGAATTGCTAACTTGCTTCAAAGTCCAGACGCGAGCACGCACACTGAGTTGCTTAATATGCGCGTTAGCACAATATGTGCTCGCTGTTCGTTGCACTAGGCAGAACAGTAGCTCGTAAAATTGTTCGGAGGCCTAGCAGAAACTCGAGCAGATGGTAGCTGGAGTTGTAGCATGTTAGCAATCTAACAACTCTAGTTTTAATTATCCAAACACGTAACGGGTAAGTTTGGTATTTTTTAATCACAAATGTTGCATGCTTTTATTATTTATTTATATGTATATGTGCATGATTTGTTTCTATGAACGCACGTGAATAAGTATCATCGCACGTTGGTACAATTTATGATTTATAAATCTTTGCATGCTTTCCCATCCTCTTCACCCTTCATTACCCATGCATGCTTGCTCTCCTTCCAGCGTAAAACTCGTTTAATGGGTATGGAAAATCCGGTGCTTGATGCGCATCATTCAACCAACCCTGATTTACCGAATAACAGGAGACTCACTTCCACCTTTCCCTCCTCCGATAACCAGACCCCTACAACCACCTCATCTAGTCAGGTTTTATTCCCCCCCCTTCCCCCACCAACTAGCGTTTAAAAACGGCTGGGTTTTGCTTGGTCTACCTTTGGTCTTAGTCGGCTAAGCATAAACAAACCAACCGTTTTTTGGCGCCCGTTTTTCTTAGTCGCAAAAATAGACCAAAGAGGTTTTTTGGTCTGTTTATGTTTAGTTGACTAAATAACCAAAGGTGGACCAAACAAAACTCAGTTATATTTACAAAACTACCACCAACTAACATCCATCCTGGTAGGCAGGCCAGTCTCCAACCCTTGTCGTCGTCACAGCATGCATGATTCTAACTAATATTTACATATATAAACACACAAATATGTATATGTGTTATTTTCACGAAAATTGTAAATCCATATGTTATCTATGCTGTGTGCCCCATGTTTAGCACGGCCTTTTGAGCCCCAACAACTCAGCGCCCACGCCAGGCTCCATATCTAGACGCCCGTCCAACGCAGCAGACCAAGGGCACGGCGCCGAAAGTAATGGCTCGGACCACGAGCAAGTGGTAATGTTTTTTAGAGATATATTGGTCTATACACACTTATTACCTTAGTTTAATTTCCCCGAAATTATGATTGAACAAGCCATACATACGATCGAATTTTGCTTGGGTTGCCTGTCTCATACCGCCTCTTACCTCCGACTTTGGGCTTTGAGTTTGGCCCACGCCCGTGAGTATACTCTTTCCATGCAATGCACTTTATCCCATTCAGCATCGAGGGGCTAATCATCATTTTAAATTTTGTCTTTTGTTGCATTGCGCAGAATTATCGGAAGTTTTGTGGAATATGGTGTTTCGCGTTGGATTCAAATTCTCAAGCAATGTCGGGAGCATAGTTATATTTTGCGTTTTCGCCATTTGGGCCGTCCTCACGATTGGCATACTACTCTTCATGGAAGGTCTTTCAGCCTTTTTGCACGCCCTCCGTTTACACTGGTATAATTTACTTAATACAAGTGTTGTATGAATGGCTGAGTTTTATTTTGGTCGACTAAACATAAACAGACCAAAGGCTTTTTGGTCTGTAGTTGCATAAATAGACCACAAAGGTTATTTGATCAAACCTTTAGCTTGTTTATGTTTAGTCGATCAAACAAAACCCAGCCGTTTTTACAATACCCATAAACCACACGAGATGGTTCGAATGGATATAATGCAAACTCTTATTTTATTTATAGGGTCGAATTTCAGAGCAAATTTTACGCTGGAACCGGGTACCTATTTGAACCTTTCTCTTTTCAGTACATACA
Organism: Gordius sp. MW1; assembly: GCA_964036665.1. Lineage (NCBI taxonomy): Eukaryota > Metazoa > Nematomorpha > Gordioida > Gordea > Gordiidae > Gordius > Gordius sp. MW1. The sequence goes on from OZ038528.1 coordinate 1,028,339, forward strand.
AGACTCGGTCGCAATGATCGGGGTAGAAGATATGTGAAAAGCTGCTTTATATATTCGTTCGGTGTTTTAAAATTTGTTTAAACTACATGGCTTAACATTTTATCTCTTTCTCATAATCATCGTTTATCTCATGTTTTACTTATAGATATGTGGTGTACCATTACTTGCTTACACACATTTAATAACGTTCTTCAGTGTTAATTTAACCTTATTTACATAGATTATTATCTACGCTTTATACACTTTCAATTTCAAATCGTGCTTTATTTTGCATATTAATAAAGTTTAAATTGTATGTCTTGACATTTGATGGTGATTCATATATCTAGCTCCGATTTAAAGTGCTTGGGAGTGACGATTCAAATTTTTTTTACCTATTTTTACAAACTCTTCGTTGTTCATACACAATATTATTAAATCATTTCAATATATTTGCTTGATTTTTGATTCAAAGAAACAACACGGGAGGGGCATCAGTCTAGTTCGAGAATGATATGATACTCTCAGTTAACACAATAGTATTAACATTTTAATAAGTAAAAGTACCTTAATTTAAAAAATTCTCTAAAGTTCTTGGTCATCTCGTATTAATTAGGGTGCAATATATTTATTTCACAAGTTTCTTTCGACTTGTGTTGTAAAAACGGTTGGGTTTTGTTTGGTCGACCTTTTGTTTTGTCGACTAAACATAAACACACCAATACCAAGGTCGACCATTAATCTTAGTTAAACCAAAAGTCGACCGAACAAAACCCATCCGTTTTTGCAACACTACTTCAGCCAACCTTGTTGTACTGATTGCCATATAGTACCAAGCAAATGATATAAGGTCACTTAGATAAATCCAAGAGCTATTTTTAAGCCATTTCACATCAAGCGAAAGACTTGTAAAGTTTTTTGACATTGGCATTGAGTTAGCTCTGAGCCTAAAAATAATTTCGCGCTAAAAGCTAAATGCCCCCGCCCTTTAATAAAAACGTGTGAATTTGTTTTTTCCAACCCGATTCGATTTAAAGTATAAAATTTAACCGTGGCCAGATTTGAATATAATTTTTAACCCAATGCCCCTCGCGTCTATAAAATAGCAATATTAACTTTTAGAGCGAGATAGGTTTAACGCAGCAACATTACAAAAAATTAATTAATCCTTATGCAATGATTTAGTATCATTTAAGTGAAAAAATTCAAAAGCTGGATTTAGTGGTGGGAAAAACCTTAGGTGGGGGGGTCCCGAGGTTCGCCCAAGGTCAGGTTTTAGGTTAGATTGTTTTAAAACCTGAGGTTTTAAACCAACCTAACCTTAAACCTTTTAGGCTTAGCATGGGTTTTGCATCCACCTAAGGGTTCTTCAACGTCCCAAACTAAAATTTTGGGGCAAGATTCAAACTCTAGCCCAAAACATTAGGTCGGAACGAAATGCAAAACCCCGAGAAACCCCAACAGGTCACCTTGGGGTTTCCATTCATAAGGTATGGTTTTTATATCCTAATATTTTGACAAATAAATTCTTAATTATTATTTGTTTTGATTTAAAAAATAAATTTAAATAATATTGTATCCTAATATCAATATATAAAATAAAAACTCGGGCCTTCGGCCCTCGTGGGAATGGGGAGGGGGGAAGAGAAGGGGGAACGAAACTCATCTATACTCCGTAGAAATGTATCATATTTGCTATGCAATTTATGGGCGAGAAAGGTGGGAAGGGGCGAGAATGCCCATAGGGGGGTATTAAATGCAAAATTATTAGTTAATTTTTAATTTATACAAATATTTAAAAAGTAAAATGGTATTAACAAGAACAATATATTAATTTTAAAAATTAAAAAATTTGCCCTCGCCGGGATTCGAACCCACATCAGTAGAGGCATAGGCTTTTGTAGGGGCACAAAGACCCATATCAGTAGAGGCGTAGGCCCTTGTAGGAAAGGGCATAGGGTAGTTATCAATGTTAACCTAATATACCCAATTCAAAAACGAAAAAAAAAATTTCGATTTATTTGGCCAATGGTCATTTTTTCATTGGTTAGTAGCCAGCGGACGGTCAAAAATTCATATTATCAATGGTATTAACAAGAACAAAATATTAATTTAATTTAAAAAAAAAATAAAAAAATATTCGTCCTCTCCTGGGATTGAACACGAGCCTCCAGGGCACAAGGCTGGCGCCATAACTTGGTGGACAGACAACGGACGGATAATTCAATATATTTCATTGGTCAGTAGCCAGTGGACGGTCAAAAAGTCATATTATCAATGGTATTAACAAGAACAAAATATTAATTTAGTTTAAAAAAATTAAAAAAAATTCGTCCCCTCCCTGGCTTGAACCCGACACATCCAGGTCACAAAGCTGGCGCCAATAACTTGGTGGACAACGGACGACGGACAACCAAAAACGAGCCCATAAATTGCATAAAATTTCCTATTTTAGCTATACAATCAGATAAATGCTTAAAAAAGCAAACGAAAAACAGTTTATTCCCATCATCCATACATGTAGATGATATGCGCGCGACGACGTAAATTACAAACACGATTTAAACTTTTTATGATACGACTTTAAAAGACGATTCAATTTATATCTTCGATCATAACTTCCCATTTTGCGTTTAGGATTTTTAACACAATCTGAAGTCGACGATCCGAATAAATGTTCCAGAAACATGGATTTATCGAGCGGCCCTTGCATTTTTGCTGGAGTTTTATCAGAATTTTTAACTATAGATTGATAAGCTTTTTCCGCTTGTGCGTTGAAATGGTCAGAGTTTGGATCTTTGTTAGCCTTGTACAATTCTTTCACGAAAGCTTTAACCGATGAATCGTAGTGTTGAGTGAGGAGAGTATGACATTCCCACAGGGAACTGTTTTGTGCTTGACAAAAATCGGGGTCCATAATTGACATGAGGTATATTCCATCGCTACCCGCCCTCTCGGTTTCAAACAGGTTAAAGCAGCCCGGGAAAGTCTTGTTATAAATTACCATACACATAAAAAACTATCAGCTTTACAAAATATTTATTTTCCAATTAAATTAATAGAATTTTACTAATACACTTAAGAGCTTTGTAAATAATTGAGTAATATAATTAAAAGTGAAAAGACTCGTTAACTACATCGACAAAGATTGTTGACTTTAAATGATATTAAATTAAGGCAAAAAATACACAAATCAGAATCATAAGGTTGTCCCACTTCGATTTAGTTCAAATGTTGGATCAAGTTCTTTAAATTGAAGAACCGTATCCCCAAAATATAAAAAAAACTAATTAAACTTTTACCATGTAGTATTGTTATTCTAAAAATTTCTCAAATTTTCCAGTCCAACATCAAACTTCGCAAAAACTATTTATCACATAAACCTAAAGTCTTAATATTTGTCGATCAACAACTTTTTCTCATGTTTTTTAAGGTCGCTATGCTGTAATGGATATTATGCCGATGGCAAAACAAACATTTTTCAAGATTAAAACGTATACATACAATATGCGATGCCAAAAAACTGCTGCCCTCTCTTACTCTCAGCAATTTATGGATGAGGCATTGAAATATGGTGCAGTGTGTGGTGAGTTTATCCTTAAACCTTCGAACATCGGGGTCAAAAACAGTGTTAGGGGCCTGGGTTAGAGTGAGCAAAGCGAGTCTTTTGATGAAAGCACAAACCCTATCGGTAGATAAGTGTTTGTGCCGTTGAACGAAAGCCACTTCGAAGCATTTAGCGATGAGCAAGCACTCATCAACAGCGTATATGTTGTTGTCTTGGCAGTTCGGAGCAGTGCTTTCGCTGAAAATGTGTTTTACTCCTTTCACTTCTAGATGGTCGTCGTCGTCTTCGTTTAGAGGGGGAAGTGGTGAGAGGATTTGGTAGAAGAGACGATAAAAACGCGTTAAATCTATGTTGAATCCCACTTGCAGCTGGCCCGTCAAGATGGAAAACGCCGTCACTATGGCGTGTAATTTATCAACCCTACCCGTCGCCTATTTCGTGCATTTAAACACGTAAAACAAATTGTAAATAGGAGGATAATTAATACTAATGTATCGTAATGCAAATGTTAGGCATCAAAACTAATTGTGACACGGATCTTATTACACGGTAGTGACTCAATAGAAAGCCAAATTAAATCCAGTAGTAGAGTATTTATCTTTAGCTCCCATGTTGAAAAATAACCTGATAAACCAAAGCAAATTCAGCCTTTTGGGGAGTAAAATAGTTTGTGACTATTGAGCAAAAAAATTACATCGGAGGTTGCCAGGTCGTAGAGGCTTAATATGAGATCGTGGAAGAACTCAACATTGATAAGGTGAGAAAAGGTGGACAAACCCTTGAGAACGGAAGAGAGGAGTCGTTTGCTACAAGCTGTTTGACTTATGGGCCCTCTGACGTGGCTATCTCGCAATATTTTAAAGTAGATGGTAAAGATGTAGGTGGCAATGGCTGTATCATTTTTGGCTCTGTCATCTTTGGTGCGCACAGCTTCCGCTATTTCAAAATCTTTATTGAATCTTTCCATTGCTTTAGCCCTCTAAATATTAACATGATATTCATTTATTTATGTAAGTAATCACGTTATTTTAAATTAAATTAGGAAGGAATTCTTTTTATTGTACCATAGTATATTAACAAAAATTGCATCTTGATGATTACTATTAATATATTTAGAAATTATAAAATATTTATTGCGGTTTGTTTATAATTTAATTAAAAAGTATACTCAAACTGCCATCTAGGGACGATTTTAATAGAGACTAATGTCTAGATTAGTTAAATATATACCTATTCCGCTTAGAAATGTGATTATAAAATTAACTATGACATACTCATGAGCTCTAATAAGAGCAAAAACAGTATATGTCTCATATTTATCTTGTTGAATTAAGACTATATATATATTAAAATAAATGACATAAATATATATTAAAAACCCTTTACCTTTAATTCATTTCTAGATGGAGGCTTTTTGTTGCCTTTAGAATCTTTCTTAGACATTTTATCATTACTATAAGGTTTATTAATTTCCTCAATTCTCAAGGCCAAAAATGCATCTATAACCTAAAAGCAATTTTAATTATGAAATGGCCATAATAATAATTGAATTACTTCAGCTCTGACTACATAATTTTTCTTTCTGGTGACTTGATTAATGTTTCTAACAATTTCAACAGATAAATCTCCACCTTCATCAATTAGAAATATGTTTTCCACGGTATTACATGCCATAAGAGCAACCTAAACATGAATGGGCACAAAATAGTATATTAGTATACATATATAAAGCTTAAAATAAAATCAAAATCTTGTGCAAAACAAAATATAATTTGACTTGATAACTCTAACCCACTAACTTCTTATGTGTAAATTATTAAGCCTATTAAATGTTAACTCATTTGGCAAGAATATTAAAGTCTTATGGTATTTTAGCAATACCTCAACTTAAACTGAAATAAGGTTAAATTAAAAATGAAATTTACCTGTACTAGTAGTTAAATAAAAAAATTATCAAACCAATTTGTTTTTATAACAAAGAATAATTTACAGGAACAAAAAATTATATATTTTCTTAAATTATATGGCAATAATATACTTCATCATATTTGTGGTTTAAAAAGGGAACCAGTAATTTGACTAAATCTTCACTGAAATTAAAATGTGGCTTTGAGATAAGCAACTCTTTGCATGTTGCAATAATAATCAAAATAAGACATTTATTGGACAAATTGTTTTTTGATTCTAATAAATTATAAGAAATATACAATAAAACTCACTAATTAAGGCTAATAGACAATTTATAAATTTCTTGTAGAGTTTCATTAAGTTGTCTTCAAAAGACCTTACTTTTCTTGTCTCTTTTGTAGCTAATTGCTTTTTTTCAATTTCCGTTGGTGGCCTTATACTATATCCAGGAATTATATCCTTGAATATTTCGGTTAAGGTAGCAATAATTACTGGAAAAGCATGCACATTCTGACTCTGGTCTTTAAGTATGTTTTCATTTTGGACAAGTAATGATATTATTTTATTTAACTTTACAACCTAAAACAAAATAACTTATTTAAAATATTATATTACATGATCATCAGGGTTTGCAATTATTGAATTAGCAAGACTTGCAAGAAAATTTTTGAATTCAAATTCATTTTCAAATTTAATAGCATTTTTGATATGGTTTTTAGGTTTTATTGGACTATTTTGTAAATATTGTTCATTAACACAATCATCATCATCTTCAATCTTTTTAGGAATTCTTTGAAACCTTGGAATAAGCTTTCCATCTTCCTTAATTGGCAACAAATATTTCATATTTTCAGTCTCAGCCTTAGGTGTCCATAGCTTTTTTTCACATTCTAAAATGTCATATTCCCCTTCTTTTGCCCTATTGAAATTTACAAATTTGATATAGCATAATACTTTGACATATAACAAAGATCATTGTCATCTTCATAGATGTTTTGGATATAATCGATTTCGGCCTCTTCATCGGTTGAGCTTTCATAAATAGTTTTTGGTTTAACCAATTTTTTTAATTTGCTTTTCTTTTTCATTTAACTTCGACTGCAACTTATTACAATCGATAGCTAATTGTTACCCTTACGGCCTTTCGCCCGTGGGTATACATATATTATTTGTCACAATTTATGGTGTAATCTCGCACTAGACTAGACTCCAAACCAACCCTACCAGTAACGCATAATTTAAGTACAAATGTATCTCTAATTTAGTTTTTTTTTTAAATTCACCCCCTCCCTGTCTTTTCCTGATCACTCATGTATTTATTCCCTAACAAAGATTCTTTGGGTGTATGAGGCTTTTCAATTGGCCCGTATTCTTGACATCATTCGCCATCTACTTGGAATTTTCCATCACTCTCACATTTGGGGGCGATTTAGCCTTATTAAGTGTATTTCATACTTAAAATATCCTCTTAGCCTATACTATACTATACTGGACTCCCAAAACATGTTATACAATAATTAAATAGTGCATATATTCCAGTTTCCTACAATTTCTTGTTGCTCTGTATCTAAGAAAGGTTATTATCCTTTCTAATATTATTAAGATCCACTCTCGAATCCGTTTTATACAAAATATTGATTCCTCAAGTGTTGTAACAAATGCTATTTACAATTTTAAAAACTCTACAAATAAAAATATTTTATTTATTAAAGAGATAGACTTAAAATTTTAACATTCGTATTTCTAAACAAAAATAATTAATTTATTAAGGCGATAGTAATAAAATATTAACATTCGGATTTCTACTATGAGCGCATCAGCCATGTTTATCACGACTATGATTATAATTTTGCTGATATACATTCACCCCATCTTTTTAATTGTTTATTTACCATTTTATTCGTTACAGAGATGTATGGTCCACAATTAATGTCTAGACCATAACCATATATACAAAGCCGAAAGCAATCGCTGGTACTTTTTGATTGAAGAGTTTTGATGTTTCGCGCAGATCGATTCCCCTAGTTTATATTTTAATGGTACCACGTTAGCATTTTTAGATAATATATTACAGTTCCTCTTTCATTTTGGGTTGAATGATCTATCCGTTAGATATTTAATTTACTATAGGACAAAGTGTCATTTGTCGATATCAGCAACCTGTGTTCCACAAAACAAAAATTTTGTTCCAGTTCCATTTCATATGGCGAAAATGAATACCCGTCAGAGTAGCAGAATGATGAAAAAGTAGCAGAATTTTTTTTTAGATAATCAAGATATTAGAATTAAAACTCAAATGGGGAGGGAAACTCTGATGTATTCCTAATTCTAACCCTAACCTTATACTGTTTAATTATAGGTTAAAACTTAAATTCTATGTTAAATCCTGACCAATCTTGATGAATTCTGACCAATTTGGCTGCTATTTTTCTGCTACTTTGACCGGGTGCCAGCGAAAATATATCAATTAAACATAGTAATAATTTGCTATTTTAAATCCTTAGTTAGTTTCCCAAATATACGTGTTGCCCATTCCTTATTACAATTTGGGTAGGTATCCTTATCGGATGGGTGGCATAATATGTAGCAATGTGTGAAACATTCGTTGACGACCTAACTTATTAATGTAATCCTCAGGACTCTTTCTTGTTATTATTTCAACAATAAGACGCAAATATTCCCTTTGACAAACTTTCCTTAAAGCGCTAAAAGATCGTAGTAAAAGACAAGTAATCTTGTTTTATTTAATGCCTTTTAGTTTTCATCGTATTTGTGACGTTTTAGACATTTGAGACATCAAGTAACGAATTAAATTTATACGTCGAATTAGAGTTACCATTATTCTTCTATCCATCGCATTTGGAATTATCAACATCCGCATTACCTTTTTACACATTCGGCATAACTTTAATATCCTCTTTCAGTTAATCTCGCTATTCATTCGTATTATGTATATTGTATGTGTGAAATAAAGTTTATAACCTACCCTTACTTCTAGACAACCATCATACATAATATTGGCCCCGACGTGATTCACTAAAGAAGCTCCGGACATTTCTTGGAATAATAAATTTCTAATGTAGATTTTTACCCGGAATTTCCCGAACCCTTCAACCTCTAACCGATCTGCTGAAGAGATCCAAAAAGTCCGTAACCTGCAACGACGTTCAGGTCAAGGCGTTTGAATAAGCAAAAGCAGCATTAGTGAATTTTACCACACTAACCTTTTTGAATACGGACCCCCTCACAAAAATCACACTAACCACCGATGCATCAGACGCGGTCGGAGCAGTTTTGGAGCAAACCATTTCGGACAAGGTATACCCATCTAAAACAGCTAATTCCTATCCCAGGATCAGAGTGTAAAGTTCTTTGTGATCTTTCAACCACCAAACCCCGACCGGTATTACCTGAAACACTCCAAAGGAAGGTTTTCGATCACTTTCATGCTTTTTTTCACCCTGGCATACGAGCGACAAGCAAACTGATTTCAAGAGTGTATGTGTGGCCTTCGATGAACCAAGACGTTAGAAATTGGGCTAAGTGTTGTTTAAATGCCAACTAAACAAAGTTCATAAACACACTATAACGACGCCCGGGACTTTCGCACAACCAGACGCAAGATTCTCACACATATAAGTCGATTTAGTTGGACCACTACAACCTTCAAACGGTTTTACACATATTTTGACAGCAATCGATCGTTTCTCGAGATGGCCCATAGCCATTCCACTCAAAGAAACATCTACCGAAGAGATCGCTTCCAAGCTAATTGAAAGTTGGATAGCCAATTATGATGTCCCAAGTACAATTACTACCGACAGAGGATCGCAGTTTCAATCAGGACTTTTCAGACAACTATCCAAACACTAGGATGTAGGCATATAAAAACCACTGCCTATCACCCATCCGCCAACGGACTCGTGGAACGCTTTCACAGACAATTAAAGGCATCTCTAAAAGCCACTGAAAAAATCAAATGAAGTGAAGTTCTTCCACTCGTGTTACTTGGTATCCGTGCCACAATCAAGGAAGACATTGGACTAACACCATCCGAACTCGTATATGGAACCAACATAAGACTGCCTGGAGTGGAGACTATTTTCTACATCGACCTGAAACCAACCAACAACCGGAAATGCAACTGCATAACTATGTAGACAAACTAAGAAAGGCAATGATGGCAATACCGTACCCCATACCGCAACACCACCGGAAAACTAAAGAGCAGGTTAGTCAAGTTCTGTTAGAAACTTCTCATGTTTTTGTCAGAAACGACAAAGTTCGCAGGCCACTCACCTCACCGTACGACGGGTCGTTTAAAGTGTTAAAACGCGAACCAAATACTTCGTCATAGAAAAAAATGGTAAAAGAGATTCAGTCTCAATTTACATATTAAAACCCTGCCATCTAATTAGAGAGGAGCCATTTTTACAGATTGCAGACGAAACTCAAGCTGAAGCAACGACCCAAAAAGCGGAAAAACCAGCCAACTAGAAAGGGTAGAAAAGTCCATTGGCCGAAAATCTGCGTGAATACATCACATAAGTTTTAGCCAATTTTTACCGACATGTTTGAAACCTTAAATATGTCTGGAAGGGGAGTATTGTAGCATTTTAGACATTGGCGACATCAAGTAACGAATTGGATTTTTACGTCGAATTGGAGTTACCATTATTCTTCTATCCATCGTATTTGAAATTATCAACATCCGCATTACCTTTTTACACATTCGGCATAACTTTAAAATCCTCTTTAATCTCGCTATTCATTCGTATTATGTATATTGTGTGTGTGAAATAAAGTTTATAACCTACCCTTATTTCTAGACAACCATCATACATTATATATTGCATGTTAGAGGATGGGCTTGAAAAATGAATGAATAATTTGTTAAAATCAAGCTTAATTTTTATAAATAAAATGTAATAATAAATGTTCACTGCCCAAACATAAATTTGAATTTCTTAACAAGTTTTCTCTTATGGCCAAGCCAAGACTAAACAGGATTTTAGGAGTGAAAAAGGATCGGCCCTTTGAGCTTATTATTGATAAATCTTATCAAAAATCCTTAAATCTTCACCTTAGGTATTGTGATTGTAAATTGTCTAATTTTATACTTGTGTATCCTGATTTTATTGTTTTGGTAAAAGGTTTTAAGTATGTGCCATAAACAATAAATTCTTATAAAAAATGATTAAATTAACTTTATAAATTTAGTTTCGTTGCACATTTGGACATGAGAGAAGATCATAGGTTGCTTGGAATATTTATTAAAAAACGTAATCAATTGCTATTTCTACATCCTCTTTTAAAGTATAAAATCGTTATAAATTTTTTCGGATTATATACAATAAAGCGCACATATATATGATTAATGTTGTGTATATAATATTTTTATATATTAATATCGTTGAAGTGCAATATTTATTACTATTAGTGAATATTGTCTGCAATAAATCTATCACATTTAAAAATAGTGCTTATGTAAGTATTATGATAGTAAAGCTAAATAATTCATCTAAAGTAATATCAAATCAATAATAAATTTTTATGCCTTTAGAGAAACTCTATCACTTAGAACTCTTCACATGGTAGAATGGTAAAAATAGTGATAAGAAGGATGGTCTGGTTATTGATATTTAAAGAGTGGTGATCCTAAGACTGGACGCGGTGAGTGATTATCCTACGAGTGTGACGCGTTTACTGGTTTTTATAGAAGTACTGACGCGAGTAGTGGTTTTCCTAGGAGTGGTGACATGAAGAGTGGTTTTCGTAGGAGTTGTGGTATGTTTAGTGGTAATCACTCGAGTGATGGGACGCGTAGTGCTTTTCTTAGCAGTGGTGGTAAGCCTAGTAGTAATTCTTGGAGTGGTACGACGGGGAGTGCTTTTCCTAGGAGTTGTGATTTGCTTATTAGTAATCCTTAAAGTGGTGGCTCGACTAGTGATTTTCCTACGAGTTGTGGTGATCTTATGAGTGGTGGGACGAGTAATGCCAATTGTGGGAGCCGTGGGGTGTGCAGTAGGAATTCTGGGAGTTGCGGCATGAGCAGTGCTTATTTTTAGAGTATTTTTAGTGGTAACACGGGCAGTGGTAATCCTTGGAGTGATGGCTCGTGTATTATTAGGAGAGATATCAATTTTTCTAGTCGTATAATTCTTCTCTAACACTGCTGCATCAGCTATCATAAATTTTTTTTATAAAATAACCATTTATAGAAAATGAATGAAGTTTTTTTAATTTAAAGAACAAGAAATATTAAAAAGCTACCTGCACACTTTAAAGTAGCAAGAACGAAAATTAATCTAAAATTCATGATAAAAACTGGTATTTAAAATGAAATTGTTTAGAATGATTTTTTATTACACCTAAATTTATATTGTCGCTGATTAAGTAGACTAATAGATCTATTACTTCGGCTAAATGTTGTTGATTGACCTAACTGATTGCTTCAGGCGCGTAGCTAGCATCAATGGGGGGGGGGGGGGGAGAGGAAATTACAACAACAAAAAGTACGCATTTATTTATATTATCAAGAAATAATAATTACAAATTTCATGTAAAAAGGTTCGATAGGCGGCAAAGTAAAGATTCGCAAAACATGGAGGACGGAGAGTTTTATGCAATTGATTGCAGGGGAGCTTAATTATTTTATAAAAAACTTTTTTTAATTAATTGGCCAATACAAACCAGTGGTGAAGGGATTAAATATTGTCAAATTTGTACAATTTGTTTGGCTTTTAAGAAAATTTATAATATTAATAAGGTCAGAAGTGTGTTAAATAAAATAAAATTATATTAATGTCAATTAGCTTGAACAACGTTTCGTTTCTATCGTTCTACAGCTATGCTATATAATAAAACTAAAATGCTAAATTTGCACAGGTCAGAGTCTAAACTGTTTAATGCTTTTTATAACAAAATAGAAGTTTTGAGGAATATCCTTTTTTTCTCCTTATCAAATTATTATGAGGATATAATGATCTTTGACCACGAACCTTGATAGATCAAAGACATGCTTGATTTGGTTGTTGTTTTTCATTAAATAATATGTTATGGTGGTACAAAATACTTCTTTTCTAAATTTATTAAGTGAAAATATATCCCTTGAAGAGATGAGGGCTTCGGGGGCTGAGAAGATCAGGATTATGATTTAAATCGTTTTTGACTTGACCCTCAGAATAATGGCTGTCCACAAACCAGTACTGATACTAATTTTACTTAAAGAGTCTGAATTTTAGTATACAGTTTATTCTAAACCTCATCATTTATGCCTTTTAGATGGTTTATCTCTGTTTAAGAGACCATACTTTGCAGTTTTATTTATCTATATATATAAAAATGTAACTCCGTTTTCTTCAGCCTTTAATAACTCCTAAAGTTCTCGACCGATTGCCACCAAATTTGGTCAGATTATTGCCTTAGCATCCTAGATGGTTTATATATACTTTTTATCGACCTGCGACAGCCGTAAACCTGTGTCTATACCGCCATCTAGCGGATTATTTATACTACGTTTTTCGTACTTTATGGTTATGGTGCTACTTATTGTCTTAAACTCTTTTCCACGATTGTGTTAACTTTTTTGACTCAATTATTTACTCAACTACGCCCGTTTTTTCAAACATAAAGCAAATAAATATTTTCGATACCGTAAAACATCACCATTTTTTAAATAAATATAACGCGCGCTTTTAGTTCCCACCTTTCGTGCTTTTTTGCTATTTTTATGAAGTTCGGTAATTAATTATAATTATAACTACCAAAAATTCACATATCTATACAGTCGAAACTTCTTAATCGCAAATCGGATTATAGCGAAAATCTTTTAATCGCGAAGTTAACCGCCATTTTGTTTTTTTTAAACGATAATATTAACAAGAACATCGTTTATTGACAAATCGCTTATAGCACTATATCGGATATTCACAAACATTTTCGAGGCCTTAAATCAACCAGATAATTATATAAAATATCGTTTTATTGCGAAGCATAAGAAATGAATATTGAATATAATGTACATATACTTTTATTTCTATCGTTTAGTTTATCGTTATGGTGCTACTTATTGTCTTAAACTCTTTTCCACGATAGCTTTGTCATTTGTGTCTTAATTTTTTAATCAATATGTGCTGAAATACCTGATTCTAAACTAGATAAGGATTTTTACAAAATTGTTAGGAAAAATATGAAAAACGGCCCTGGCGGAACACTCAATCCAAAATCGCTATGCATGATAGACGATAAATGCTCAAAGCGATATCCTCTAGGCTTGGTATGCAACACAATCAGGGGCAATGATGGATATCCTATGTACAAAGACGGTGGGAACGTGTTAGCCATACAACTTCGCAACTAAATCGTCGAAGTTATAACCGCTGGGCTGTTCCATATTGTTCTTTGCTATCAAAATTATGCAAAGCACACATCAATGTTGAATATTGTAACTCGGTTAAATCTATCAAATACGTTTTTTAGCACACTAACAAAGGTAGTGGTATGACAAATTTTTACCGTTCAACCAGATAGCACTGCGAATAGATCGAGCCTTCATACCGATGAAATCGCTTAGTATCAGACTGGAAGATATATAAGCAGCAATGAAGCTATATGGCCTATTATACCCTTTCCTATACATGAACGCGGTCATGCTAGGATTCACGTAATTGTACATGTAGAAATGGGCAACGGATTTATTTCACAAATGCAAATGCCACCAATCTGGCCTTAAATCCCCCAGATACAACGTTAATAGAGTTTTCAAGCTGTCAGGATGATGATTTTGCGCAAACTCTGCTATATTGCGAAGTGCTTACGTATTACACTGGAAATCGCGCGGCAGATCCTTTGAACGTCGCAAACACGAAAAGCGAGTAGCGGCCTGACATATTCAAAGATAATACGATAGCACGACTATAAAATACACTATATATCTCAGTCTATATGAATGTTTCCTTATAAACATGATTAAAATAACGTTCGCGGTCCAACGTGTATCCATCAGTTAAAAGTGGTCACGTTGCACATTCCACTTTCCGCAGTGCATGCCTAGCCATTCTTCTATTAGATAATGATAATCAATGGTATGAATGAATTAGTGACGCGTGCCATACTTCACATCCAAAACAAATTCGTGCATTGTTTGCAATTATAATAAACTCCTGCTCTCCGTCATAACCCACCAATTTATGGAATCAAAATAAAGCAGACATGGCAGAATAGATCATTCTTCGGAATGGTCATGCTCATCCTAATATTAACATGGATCAAATGCTACAACTCTATAAAAAAAACCTTAGTTATTATTGAAGATGGCACCCGGTCAAAGTAGCAGAAAAAAGCAGCCAAATTGATCAGATCAAGATTGGTCAGGAAGGTTAGGGTTAGGAGCACATCAAATTCCCTCCCCATTTGAGATTTAATTCTAATATATTGATAATCTAAAAAAATATTTTTCTGCTACTTTTTCATCACTCTGCTACTTTGACCCCGATTCATTGAAGATATATGCTTAGAAATCAGAAATAAAGCTTTGAGTCAATTGGCTAGGCCTGCACCAAATTGATCTGATGCTGCTCCATTTGATGTAAACTTACATCGTTAACAAAATTACAACTATGGTGATCTTTTGCCTTATGTTTGGTCAAATGTTTCTAAAGCTAACGCTGCAACAAAATGCCATTTACGATCAGATTTGTTAATTTTTTTCTCATATATAATTTTTTGCTTTCATTATACTCGCGAAAAATTTGTATTATTTTCAGTTCATTTAACCAAATTTGAAGGTGTTTAATAATATGATCATTTTATTACTTTTACCATAGATTTTAGGCTATGACAATACACCATTATACACGCTACTTAAATTTTTCTTTGCATTTTCGACCATTATCAACAACTTTTATTCACCTGTGTTTATAATTTATACACTTTTGTAACCCAATTATGCATATTATCGCTAAACATCGCTACCTAATAAATATTTAAACTGTTATAAATCTATTTAATTATTAAAAAATATGCCTTTTCCTATTAAGTTAAATAATATGTATTTGCACATTATAAAAAAATATTTTTTACATCATAAACTCTTATACAGATAACCCAAATTCTTTCATATATTTCCTATTAATACGCACTAATTTCATTTAGCTAAATAAAACCTAAGCCAAAGCAACGCTTGGCCGGGCACAGCTAGTAAATGTATAAGAATTGTTAAAAGGCTCATATCAGGCGCGTAGCCAAAATTTTCTCAAGGGGGAAGAAAAATTTAAAACAATTTTCGACACTTTTATTTAAAATGTAACAAAAATAAACTTCGCATACAATATATGCGAAATTCAAGGCGCTATAAAACCAGCCTTGAAAAATCACTTCTCGTCATTAATCAGAGAATTTACTATCGCTTTTATACCTTAAAAAAGGACATGAACCTTATGCAAGTTATTCAACTGGCAGAAAATATTATCATTTAGGTAAAATTAAATAATGGCGGAAACCAAATCAAAATTATATGAGTTTGATCTGAAAAAATTCTCAAGTTGCTAATAAGCAAAATTATACTGTCACTCGATCTGTTTACTTGAAATTTTTTAGTACAGCTAAATGAACGGTGTTTAGACAAAAGAACAATTTTTTCATAATTTACAAATAATGGTGGAAAATTATAATGGTGGGGTGCAAGCTTTTAGTCGAAAATTAAATTTAAAAAATTGAATGTATATATTATGTTTCCAGGCTTTTATAAGTGTCTCAAAATCTTTTATGCAACTAAACTATAATTTTAACCCATTTAATCTAATTATTAATCAAAAAAATTTTCAAATTTTGGTCAAGGGGTTAGAAAAGTCCCGCTTTCCGCCCCTTGGCTACGCGCCTGCACACTATCAATACCAAATCAAGCAAGTGGGTTTTATAATTTTCATATTTAATTGTTTGATTACTTTCAAGTCTTTTTTTAAGCCACTATAGCTTTTTTGCTCGCAACGTTTTCCATGTTAATGGCAGGATGTTTGTTTTAAAGTGTTTTCGCAAATTGCTTCAAATTTTTAAACAAAAAATATATAACATCCCGATAAATAACTCGAGCAACAAATAACTGTGTATCTAAATGATAATTATGCAAACTCTCTAATTTCCTTACAAAATGCTAAATTAAATTAAATTTGTTTATACAGGGGTTACTTTATTTAAAAAAAAAATAGAAAAAATATCCAAATAAAAAAAAATTGGTTTTTTTGGGCAATAATATTAACTTATCCTCTCAATTTTTTGCTTATAAATCACAAAAATTAAATAAATGATCCCCACTGACATTAATACAGCCAAGGGGGTAGCCAGCATTCAATTATAGAGGGGCATTAAGGATTTAAGGAGGGGCATAATGATCATTTTTCAAAATTTTAGTCACAATTTTAATAAATTTCAACAAATTTTTGAATTTAAAGGGGTGCAGCCGCCCCTCCCTGCCCCCTCTTGGCTCCGGCCATGAAAACAGGCTCGTTGTTGTTTTCTTATTAAAAAAGCGTGTTTAATAAATTTTTTTATAATAGAGGTTTATTTCTAGATGATTGTGTATGATACATGCAAATATATATTAGAGCAAGATGGCATAGGGCTACTTGAAATTGTATTGGATTTTACAATTTTCGTGGTGATTTTCTGCTTGATGTCAAACGTTGAACCGTGTGTAATTCTTGTTAAAATCAAACTCGGCTTATAAATTCATTTTAAATAATAATTTTTATGATGAACTAGTTCATTTATATTGTAAAGTTTAAGTTCAGAATATTAAAAAAGTAACTAGTTCAAGTTCAACTTTAAAAAAAACGAACTAGTTCAAGTTCATAGTTCAATTTGGAAAAGTAATTAGTTCAAGTTCAGATTCTTAACAGCTCTAATATTAAGTATGATTTATATTTATTTAAGAGGCATCGTATGCAAGCATCAACTCCGATAAAAGTAAAAAAAGTTAATTTGGGAAGAAATGACCTATCGAAAAATTCAATAATATAACAAAAAAATTATTAACACTCTAGAAAAATATTATATTAAAATTTTCATCGAAATAATTTATGATCCTATTAGTATACGATTTAGCAAAATTTAAAGGACATAATGGGCTAGTTCTAAAGCAGATAGAGTTATATGATAAAATCCAGTTGCATTATATTCTAAAATTAATAAAAATTTTCTGTAGAAAACCGTCCCCCCCCCCAATAAAACCAGACATATGTTATTAAAGAAACATTAATAACAAATAGCCATATTTAATAACAAAAATATTAAGTAATTTTTTGATTTAACAAAATTAATTATGTCGATGATCCAAGAATAAGTAAATTGATCGAGTAAAATAAATTATATAAAATTACTTATAGATGTGTTACTCTAATATTTTCAATACACTCCTGGCAAGTTTAATGTGGTTTGTCCCTTGTTGTGGCTCCGGTGTCGACTTAAACAAAGTTATAATTCTACCAAAATTTTCTCATGATCTTGAGGGAAACTATCCAAAAATAACTCATCTGTAAATGAAATAGAGTCCATAATATTTTTAAGGTGCCTCGAAGTATTAGCGAGATACAAAATGGATTTAAATTTGTGCATCAAAGTGAAAAAATGTATTTAGAATATAGAGTAAAAACCACTTCTGTGCAAATCGTAATATAGGCAAATCGTAATACAGGCAATAGTTGCTTATGCGCATGCTTAGTTATAACCCTCCGCGTTTGGTAAGTTTTCTAATATTATTATCGTTTATTTTGTAAATATTATAATCATTTATTTTGTAAATTTCATGTAATATAGGCAAAATGTAATAGAGGCAAGGGTTAGATTTAGTGATTTATTTGATAATATGTATTACTGATTACGATTTGCCTATATTAAGATTTGCATCAGATTCGTAAAAACGTTTTATACGTGTATTATATGCCTAGACTGCTCGTGTCATATGGTAAATGTGTACCATTTAAATGACCATTTTAAATTTAACAATCTCTCATGCTTTTATGCAGAATACTCCATTGGTAAAACATAAAAATTTACCTTCCTCATTAATTAATTAAAAATAATACAATAAATGATAATTTAATAAATAGCAGATGGCGCTAAATTGCTTTAACATGACATCATCACAGTTTATTTTTATGAATTGTGTAAATAATATATATTTTAAATTGCAGTTCTTAATGTTTAGCTAGTTCAATAATTTCTATTACGTTTTAAAAACACTTTAATTAACCAAAATTACTAAACTCTCCTCAATGTCCTTCCCTTATTTGTGCACATTTTAAAGGGCGGAAAAATGTACACTTATTTAAAGTTTATGATCAGTCTATCATCTAGTCTATGATATGATACTAATGACATGGAGAGTATGTGAAACCGCTGAAATATAAATAAATATAATCAACACATTCGCTGAGAAGATTAAGTGATCAACACTCAGCTTTTATTCATATAAATAAAACAATATCCATTTAAAGTGTTAATAAGGCCACACTGCTTAATGCCTGGGCTTGTTTTTGCTGATACAACTTGCCTCTTACGCATTTTACCCTAATAGATCGTGAAGTGTAGCTAGAGCCCTGCAAAATTGAATTTTAGCGGCCCGAGCCCGAAACTTTTTTTTATTTTTTGCCAGAGCCCGACCCAAGCCCGATTTGTTTTTTTCACTCAGGACCGACCCGAGCCCGGCCCGACTTTTGTAAAAATGTAAATTTGCACCAATTTTATTTCAAAAATTTATTTATAAATATATTACGTATCGCGAATGTTATGTGATTTAAAATATGAATAATTATGGTAAATAAATAAAGTGGAGTCTAATTTCTCGGGTTTTAACGAAGTCCTTCTCTCTTCGTAAGCTCGCCCAGCTGTAGAAAAGGCTCGCTCACTGCTAGCTGATGTAGCAGGTATTGCCAAATACTTTCTAGCCAAATTGCTCAAACAAGGAAATTCACTATTCCAAAACTTCCATACCATCAATATAATTCGTATTTAAATATTTATGTAATTCATCTTCCTCAGCTTCGTTGTTATCTATTCTGGGCTCTTCCCAACTACTAAAATCTAAAAATTCTTCCTCCATTATATTATCTAGAAAAATAATAAGTGCTTAATGCAAATTAAAAAATTACCATGCTCGACGGCTATACTAGGCGTAACTGTATTAACCGGAGGATTAGCCTTAATCCTCTCCTCCATAATTATTAAATTTCGTATATGATGACAAATGTCATCAAATTCATAGCGAGGCAGCATTATTAAATTACGATACTTTGTTTTTAATAATGCATATAATTTATGAATAATATCAAGTTCAAATTTTGAATTTAAAAACGAAAGGGCCTTTTTGGCCAAAGTGTTAAACTCTTCGCTAAAAAAGGGTTTTTTCAAACATTCGATTAGTCTGTAATCATAGCCAAAGTCATACATAGCATAGATAGACCCACCCGGCTAACCAAGAAATTAATATGAGGTGGTGGGGGGGGGTAATAAAATTCTAAATATTTATTTGTAGGGGGATTATCATGTATTGTAATTATATTTTGGATAAAGATTTATTCAAATTTTTTTTCGGGCTCGGGCCTCGGGTCGGGCTGGCCCATCAGGCCCGACCCAAGCCCGAGGCCCGATCAATGTTTTAAAATTTGCCCGGCCCGAAAGCCCGTCGGGCCGGGCCTCGGACAGCCAGTGCAGGGCTCTAAGTGTAGCCTACGCGTCGAAACAGGTACGCAATAACAGCAGATTAACAACACTAGAGATTGGGAGCATTTCATCCAAGATTTAACTACTTCATGCTCCACTTATGTTTAGCTATTACCAAGCCACATTTATTATATAGCGAAAAAGAAGGCAGCCGTTTGGTTTTATAAAACGTTGTAAATCATCCCAGCATAAATCAAAATAAACATCTTGCATACCATGCATACATGCTTATTGTGAATTCGTTTTATGCTCACCACAACTCAGAGCAATTATTAGTGTAGTGCTGTAAAAACGGCTGGGTTTTGTTTGGTCGACCTTCGGTTCTAGTCGACTAGTCATAAACAGAACAAAGGTTTTATGGTCTATTCTTCTTAGTTGACCACTAGACTCGAAACTTAAAAAACAGACCAAAGTCGACCATTAGTCTTAATTAAACCAATGATCGACCAAACAAAACCACCGCAAAATTTAATGAAAATAGTTAAACGCCGGGGGAAATGAATAAGAGCCTAAAGCTTCACTTACCTTATAACATCCAGTCAGTGGCGTAGCTAGGGGGGGGGGCCAAGGGGCCCGGGCCCCCCCAAGAGCAAAAACCGGGCCCCATGGGCCCCCCCAAGGGAAAAATCTTGGGCCCCTGGGCCCCGTACGCCATTTTTTTATTTTATCTTAATTAGGAAAAAATATGAAGATTATAATTATTTGTTTTTGAATATAACTTTTAATTATAATATAAAGCCCAAATATTTGTTTAAAAAATGCAATTTAACGGTTTATAGCCTAATATTAACTTTAAATGATACTAGAAATGAGGATCACTATCAAATTCTTTATAATAACGAAAGATTTAGCTTCAATTTTTGATTTAGTATCTTCTAAAGGTATTAAAAAACCAAAAAAGTATGACACTTCACTTTTCACTCTTTTGAATCTACCAATTCATTAATTGATTTCAAAATTGATTTATATTATCCTATCATAGCAGAATTAAACATAAGATTTTCGGAAATATATTGTAATTTATATATGTCCTTAAGGTTTCATGGGCGCAGCCAGCATTTGAATTAGAGAGGGGCAATAATGATTTAAGGAGGAACAAAATGATTTTTTTTTCAAATTTCAGCCATAATTTTAATAAGTTTCATCAAATTTTTGAATTTAGAGGGGGCGGCCCCCCCCCTGGCTCCGCCCATGGAAGGTTTAAACCCTTCATACCCTTTTTTAAATCTCTTTTATCAGAATTAACCATTATGAATTAAAACTGCCAGATACCAAAATAATAATGGCAAAATTATAGAATATATTATAATTCCTAATAAATTGCAATGATATTTTTCACCTATTAAAATTTTGCTCTCAATAGTGTTTCTAATTTTAATATTTTGACTAAAATAATATCCCAATAACTTCATGTTCATGCGAAGGATCGTTCTCATTGCTAAAATGGATTAAAACTATCTTCGTTCCATAATAAGACAAGATAGGTTATCTTCCTTAGCTTTATTGAGCTTAGAACATGACTTTATAAATGATTCGTTTGCAACATCGAATAAAAGGCGTAATGAACTACTATTAAAAGACTAATTTTAATATTTAATGAAAAATCACCTGGGCTTTTAAACTTGTTTTAAATACTTTCGAAATATATTAAAATATTATTAAATTTACGAAAATTCCATCCTGGATTAAATTTAATTGTCCATCTCACATGCTTATTGTTTAACATATCTTGCATTTTTTTATGTACCACATGCACATATAAAGCCAATGAATTTCCAAAAAATAGTTTGTGCCCCTTTTCCCCCCTTTATTAGTGATATCCCATCAAAAGTTTGATAAATTAATATTAATAACAAATTCGTGAGACAATTGTAAACGCATCAAAACTTTCAAGGGATAAAAATCCCAAAAAAATTCCTTTTGGTGTGCCATGGATTCAACAAAATGTACACCAACGCTAAGTTGTTCTGTGCATCTCACATCTCTAATTTCAGATAAAATTTATTAAGTAAAATTTTACTCATTTAATTCTGACAGAATATTTTTAAGGTTCATTTAGCCTTTAAATTTATTAGTTCATTTTAAATTTAAGGTCATGTAAGGGGGGGGGGGGGGGGGGTTGTGCAAATATATGTATATTATCCGTTTCTGTTCAAACTAAAAGCTGTTCATTTCATAAGCTAATATAAAATGCTTGATGTCTTGTGGGGTCAGGGTTGTTAGGGCAAGGGTTGGGGTTCTCAATTAGATTTGCTTGGCTTTTGAAATGATCAGCTTTTAGTTTGAATAAGAATCATATTATCATCAGGGGCAATAACTTCTAAATTAAATACTCATTCTCGAACGAATTTTAATTTCATGATTAATTTTTATTTTATGTTATAATTACGCCTTTTAAGGATCTAGCCTTAAAAAAAGCTTTTAAATGTTCTCATTGTTTTCCTGATATAAATGCTGCAATATTGCATATGTAAAATTAAAATTTGTTATATATATGGCCAAGATTTTTTGGGGTTGTGGCAAAGAAATATTATTATAAAAACTTTGTTGTATAGTTTTTTTCTATTTGTATTATTTTTTAAAATGGCAACAATTTCTTGTCAATATCTCCGTTCCACCTTGTGCCCTTACAAATTTACACAAAAACTTATTATACCAAGTGAAATTTTCTATATTGTTTCAACTACATTACCGTTTTATTTATAAATAAATTTTATTTATTTTATGCCCTAGAAACATGCGGTCTAAGACATACCAGTGTGATGTTATTAGAAAGAATACACAAAGTAGTAGCGGAATTTTAAGTTTGTCCAACGTTTATGAGGGAAAATTTTTTCATTTGCGTACAGGTTTGGATGAGGGGGGGACAGAATTTTTTTATTTTTAAGGGTATTTGTAGTTAAAATTTTTTTGTCCCCCCCCTATGGTTTGACCAGCTCAGCCCCCCCCCAAGGCAAAAAGGCTAGCTACGCCACTGCATCCAGTCTATATGTTTTCGGATAATAAATAGTTTAATCCACTAGCTAATTGCTTCTATATTGAAACATCATTGTGTTAATCAATCGTTATCAAAACGATACCAAAAACCTTATACATATTTTTGTTGCAACAAAAATCAACCATGTAATAACAATGATTTTAATATAAATAAAAAAATTCCAAATCCGCTTGTGAAAATAGTAAATACATGCGGTCAACTTGTTTATTTCACATCTTTTTCAATGGTAAATACAAGACAACGATTGATACAGGGCTAGCGGTATCATAATAAAAGATAGGTAAGCGATCAAAATAATTCGGTTTTCATCCCAAATAAAAATTGTTGGATAAGTAATAATTCAACTGTATATTAGTTAGGCAATGGTTTAAGCATTATTCACATAGTAATATGGGAATTTATAATGGCATATATTAAATACAATTTAAACGCATTTACAAATTTTGGCTCAATGCATAAAATCTTTATGAAAAAGGATTGATTCTCATGATTGAAGCACATAACACACTTTTTTGCCCTTCATCCTTTCTTCCCTAATTTTTCCCAAATGTCGTAGTATTGTGACATAGTTGAGACACCTCTTGTCAACCTTGGAACCCGAAAAACGAGAAATATCATCTTCCCAAACGTAAAAAGCGTCTAAACATATTAAAAATAACCTAAATTACAAAAACATTTCACATTCCCTTATATCCCATGGTTAATTTCAAATAATTTGCAGGTTCATAGCCATTTTTAGAAGACCCGATGATTTTATAGGAATAGTGTATTCTTATTATTTGACGCATTTCGTTTTATATGTTGTTATATATATTATAGCCAAAATATCGTGTTTTTATTAAATAAAAATTCATCTTAAAAACACAAAAGATAACTCTTTAAAACTTGATTTACACATTAATCCTTGTAATTAAACCAAAAATTGCGAATCCAGTTAGCTATCATTATATAACACTATTTTCCCAAATGACGTATTATACCATAGTTTAATTTTATTAAATTTACCAAAATAAATTTAAGAAAATTAGTTGGGGTCTATAAACCCAAAAACTTTACAGGGCATTCATTTCAAATGATTGTTCGCAAAGATCAAAACAACTCTTAAAACACTCCATATTTTGATAGATAAACTACCGAGAAAAAACCCACAAATTCAGCACTAATTTCATAAGGAAATTCACAATACCCTGATCAACGAGATGTTTGTTAATCTAATAAAACTTTTTCGTACCCCCTAAGGCATCCATTTCTTCCTTGTACGCATAAAATAAATCAAGCATCTCTTTGTTCATACACGAAGTTCCTCCCGGCTTAATTCCTTTTTCTATGAGTTGATACTTTCCACGATAAGCTGCACCCAGGGCCATTACGAATACATTTAAGACCTCTAATTTGGTTCGACCTTTCATGTACCTGAATTGTAAAGCCCAATCACATCATTTATAATTCCTTGATTTTCGTACTTAAAGTTAATAATACTAAATTTATGAAAAAAGTGCTTTGTGTATTAATACACTTTGGCAGCAATATAAAGTGTAGATCATCTAAACCTGAGGGGGGGGGGGGGGGCTATAAGATAAAAATGATGATATTTTGCTATTAGGGGGGGGGGGGGGAAGGCTTTCCCTCGCTGCCTCCCCTCGACTACACCCATGCTTTTGCAACTTTTTTCGGATAACTATACGCTATTTTTTTTGAACTTTCTTTCCATGTAGCCAAAAACTCCTGTTTTTGACAACATGCATCTCTATTTATATATTTAGTAAGCCTGATCTTTGGTCTCTTTATGTTTAGTCGACTAAAACCAAAGGCCTACCAAACAAAACCCAGCCGTTTTTACAACACTACTCTCAACCGTAGCAAACCTCAAAGGTATAGCAATTGTCCTAAAAAACATTTTTTAATCACAAAATGAGGCAGTTTTCTAATACAAATTACGTTGGAACAGTGGCAAATTCCTTGGGAGTGATGAGAGCAATTTCGGGTAAAAATTTTAGGCGTTTGCTCTTGGAGGGTATTATAGATTTTTGCTTGGGCAAGCGGGTATTCAACGTTAATCTACTACTTGGCCTAGGTTTTGGTAGCATGGAATTTGATCTTTTAACTTGAGGAACTAGAGTTGAGCTTGTGTTTGATAATTCAGGAGGCAATGGGGGGAGGGTACTAATTTTATAGGGAAAAGGGGAATTTACACAGTGAAAGACAATTTAATAGCCACGTTCCATACATAATATTAATTTTTATCAAGTTGAACCAATTATTCATTAAAAGTGCTAGACTTTTTATCTAATTATGAATTAAAATAAAAACTTGAATTAATGGGCTTTTAAATCTACTGGTTAAAAAAGGAGCAAAACAGTTTTAATTGAACCTTGGCAAAGCAACTATTTAAGTTTAAGCAAGATATAAAATGGTATGATTGAATTTGATTATTATTATTGGCTGTTATCACAACTTAAAGCATTACAAAATTCTTTGAAAATAAAAATTGCATAATCTTGTAAAATCTTACATAGTTAATATGCAGCCTATATAATTTGCATAAACAATAGATTAAGTCAAATATTAATTATTGGCATTAAAATACAGTTAAAGAGCCCCTAAATTATATCATTTTAAAAAGATACCTAAGAATAATGGTTCTTCAAATAATTTTTTAAGCAAAGAATTGCAGAAGAAAATATTTAACAATTGTGAGCCATTTTTATTAAAAACGTCACATGACAAAACTCAAATTGTCTAGCTTTTTGAGTAATATATATCAAATTTAAGTTTAAAATAATTAAACTATTCCAATATACATAGTTAAAAGCCAATTCTTAAATCTTATTATGCTTCTATTTTATGAAAAAAATAAAATGTGTGTTTAACATAATATATATTACTTGATTGAATTTTCAATGGGTTTTGCTAAATGTTGAGGTTCTATATTATTTGTGGAACTAACATTTGATAAAATACTCTCTGTAATATTGTTAAATTCAACTTTCTTCAAATTATTATTTGTATCTAATTTTATTGTGTCCAAATGTTTTGAAAGCAAATTGTATATATCCTTAATAACAGGTTTCAAAAACTATCTTGTAAATTATTACCTCTATATAATTTATTGAATTCAAAAATAAAGCATTGTCTTTATTTTCTATAAATTTTATAAATATGTGATCATCATCCTTCAAATATAGAGGAATTGATACTGTAAAATAATCATATAGCCATTTTGAATCATGATATTGTCTAATAGCTAACAAATTATCTGCGACATTGTACTCTATAGAATTAATATTTGTTAATCTAATAATATTGGAATCTATAAGGCCAACTGTAATGTGTGATTCTGGTATATTGATTTTAATAAATTTATATACCCAATGAAATGTATTATACCTAATATAGTATCCAAAGTGGCTTTGATTTTTTCCATACAATTATCATTCAAAATTTTGTGCTCCTTAATATATGGATTTTTAAAAGATATACCTTACTTCATTTTTTTCTAATGTCAAGATTTTGTTACATAATTTATAAACTTGTATTAATTTTGACTAAATATATAAATTACAAGCGTTGATCAAGATCCATTACCTCTAAATACATTCTATTAAAATTAATCTGAGTCTGTATAATTTCAAACTTATGATTATTATTATATAGGTTTATTAATAAATTAAGCATTGAGTTTTCCTTGAAAATGTAAAAAAATATCCCATCAATATGTAAGGTACTTTCTCTAAAGGAATTGTACGATTAACACATTCTTTCTCCAACTTTGTTAATATATCTTGCATTTTTAAAAACTATTCAAAAATAGCGCTAATTATGGATAAATTCATATGCTTTCCTCAATGTATCCCAACTCGTACCTATAGACTTAAATATTATAACCTAATTTGATGTCATCTAAGTCAACTTTTAACAAGTCAATCTGCCTATTTTACCTGCTCAATTAATTAAAAATTAGATATGATAAGGGATTTCTACGGGCTAAGATCATATGCTAAAGTCTAGTGTATGACCTGGAAAAAGGTATATTATTCATGGTCATTCATGGGAGCTCCATTTTGAACGCGTATACAATGACAGTTTATCCATAAAATTATAAAAAGTCAGATTTTATTTATATGGACAATTATGTGATTAAAATAATTTCTTTAAATGTATTTTATTCTCACATTAAATGGGCTTGTAGCGACATGAACATTGAGAGAGTAGCAAGTCGACGAAACACGTATGTTTTTATCTTCCTCCAATTTCCTCGGTTCATATTATTAACGTTCGCTCGCGTTTCGCTTATATGTTTGTTTGATTCCCTGTTGTTATAATAAATTCATACTCTCCTAACTCAATAGTTTAAACATTACTAAAGTGGTGAAGAAAATACCACATTGGTGACCCCGACGTGATATGGATACACAATCGTCTGACAATTCAACTCTCTACAATGAGACAGCATCCAACACTCCCACCACGGCAAACACATCATCAGTATACATCAAGCTACCTACATTTCACCTCAGAAACATCCAAATCTGGAAGCTCAGGTCGACGCAATATTTTCCACTAGGAAAATCACATCACAAAGAGTCAAGTATGCTTACCTTTTAGAATCTCTCCCGGTTGAGATAGCCGAAGAAGTGGCCGACCTTATACTTAACATCCCAGATGAAAACCCTTATGAGGTGTTAAAGCAAGCCTTAATTAAAAGAATGGGTGAGAGTGAAGCAAAAAGAATAGACAAGCTGTTCAAGGACATATATTTGGGAGACAAAACACCGTCCCAATTGCTTAGGCATTTGAAGAGCCTGTCGGGGAACATCAAATGAGTGATAAAATTCTAAAAACCCTTTGGACACAAAAACTTCCAAGGGAGGTAACAGGTATCTTAACATGCGTAGGAGAAGAAATGTCTCTGGCACATTTGGCTGAGGTGGCAGACAAAATCTACGAGACATATACGGCCAACAGCGTAGCTTCCATAGCAGCCCTCAAATGAGCCAAACAAACGAAGTCCAGGAACTGGTAAAAATGGTCGCACAGTTGGAATTAAAAGTAAACCAGCTGGTCAATCAGCCACCACAATGTAAAAAGGTTTGGAGATCCTCAAACAGATCACGGTCAACATCAAGACATCGTCTCACCACAAGTTCAAGGGTAACGCTCAAAAATGCACACAACCATGTGCATTTACCTCAAACTCCCAGTCAAAAAACTAACTGACCTTTCCATTCAGGCGACTTCCGGAAACGGTCATAAACCAAGTCGCCTATTCTACATCATTGATCGTACGTCAGGACATAAATTTCTGATTGATACAGGAGCTGACGTGTCCATCATTCCAAGACCCGTCAATTCACCTAAGGTACCAAATGGTCCAGTATTGCAGGCGGCCAATAATAGCAATATCTCTACCTATGGACAAAAGATGTTGTCCATCAATCTAGGTCTGAGACGCCCAATACAGTGGTTATTTCTGATCGCCGAGGTACACACCCCTATCATTGGAGCCGACCTCTTGCACCAATACAACATCATCGTAGATGTCAAAAACCAGCGATTAATTGATGGTCTGACTCACGTAACTTCAAAAGGAATTTCCACCCATCATCAAACGTTAGGAATCCGCATAGCTCTCTCGAGTCAGGACTCTAAGTTGGAATCTGTGATCAACAACTTTCCATCACTCCTAACGCCTTTAAATTTCACCCAACAAATTTCAACCAACGACATCTTTCACCACAAGCAACAAAAGGGCGGGCACAATACGCACGTCCAAGGCGACT
This sequence comes from Gordius sp. MW1, assembly GCA_964036665.1. NCBI lineage: Eukaryota > Metazoa > Nematomorpha > Gordioida > Gordea > Gordiidae > Gordius > Gordius sp. MW1. The sequence goes on from OZ038528.1 coordinate 1,057,290, forward strand.
TACTGCTGAAAAACTTAATGTTGCTAAGAAAGAATTTGAATATATGTTGGAACTGGGAATCATAAGGAAATCTAAAAGCAACTGGGCGGCACCAATACATTTGGCTGCTAAAAAATCAGGTGACTGGCGTCCGTGTGGAGATTATAGAGCCTTGAACAAAGTCACCGTACCAGACAGGTACCCAATTCCTCACATTCACGACTTCACAGCTAACCTTCACGGAAAAGCAATTTTTTCCAAGCTGGATTTAGTTAGAGCCTACCATCACATCCCGGTAGCGCCGGACGACATCTGTAAAACAGCCGTGACGACACCATTCGGTCTTTACGAATTCACGAGGATGCCGTTTGGTCTAAAAAATGCAGCCCAAACGTTCCAAAGATTCATAGACGAAGTTTTGCGAGGACTGAATTACGCCTACGCGTATATCGATGATGTACTAATAGCAAGCGGCTCAGAAGAGGAACACGAGGTACATCTAAAGACCGTCTTGCAACGACTCCAAAAGTACGACCACAGGATCAACCCTGCAAAATGTCAATTTGGAGTGCGAGAATTATGGGTCACAAAGTTTCGGCCGCAGGTATTATTCCTTTACCAGAGAAGATTGAGGCTATTAAAAACTTTGCAACGCCAGTTTCATGTAAACAACTCCGAAGATTCTTAGGCATGATCAACTTCTATCGAAGATTTCTGCCCAATATTGCTAAAACCCTAAATCCCTTGACAGACATACTAAAGAATCCGCAAAAATCTATAGCGTTCAACAAACTTCAGGAAGAAGCTTTCGACACAGCAAAATCCGCTCTAATCAATTTTACCAAGCTAAATTTTTTGAATACCAGTCCAGAAACCCAAATTACACTAACAACAGATGCCTCTAATTCAGCAGTCGGTGCGGTATTACAACAAACAATGGCCGGAGAGACTACACCAATAGCGTTTTTCTCTACTAAACCTCAGCCAACACAATCACGTCACGATACAGTACATTTGGTCGTGAGCTTCTCGCCATTTACCTAGCAATCAAACATTTTCGACACATCCTGGAAGGCCGAATATTTACCCTGTACACCGACCACAAACCACTCACATACGCCTTTGACGCTAAGCCTGATAAGTACTCTCCGAGAGAGATACGACAGCTCGACCTAATCTCACAGTCACAATATACCACTGACATTCGCTTCATTAAAGGTGAAGGAAACACAGTAGCAGATGCTCTATCTCGGATAGGAGTAGACGCGGTAAATCTTCCAAAAATGCCAGAATTAGACGACATTAGCAAGCACCAAAAAAACGACAAGTCTTTGGAAGGTTTAGAAGATACTACTTCACTAAAACTACAAGTATTACCCATCCCAGGGTCAGATAACAAAATCCTTTGCGATTTGTCGACTACTAAACCTTGACCAATCATACCTGACGCACTGAGGAGAACAGTTTTTGACCATTTTCACTCGTTATCACACCCAGGAGTTCGATCCACCCTAAAGCTCATCACTAGTCGCGTAGTCTGGCCATCTATCACAAGGACGTCACTACTGGGCAAGAACATGCCTAGATGTCAACGTTGTTAAGTACACCGACACACCATTACGAAACCAGGTACTTTTAAACAACCCGATGCCAGATTCGCTCATGTCCACTTGGATGTAGTAGGACCACTACCACCCTTCAACGGGTTCACTCACATGCTAACGGCAGTTGACCGTTTCTCGAGATGGCCCATGGCCATACCACTTAAAGAAACATCCGCCGAAGTTATCGCGGACAAATTTATCAAGAACTGGGTGGCAAATTATGGGGTTCCGAGTACAGTTACCACAGATAGGGGATCCCAGTTTCAGTCACAGCTTTTTAGAGAGTTCGCGAATATTTTAGGATGCGAACACATCAAAACTACAGCTTACCACCCGTCCGCGAACGGGGTAGTCGAACGTTTCCACCGGCAGTTAAAGGCTTCGTTAAAAGCCTCAGGAAACACAAAATGGAGTGAAGTTCTGGCTTTTGTCCTATTAAGTATCCGCACAACCATCAAGGAAGACATTGGTCACACGCCAGCGGAAGTGCTATACGGGACTAACTTAAGTCTCCCAAATGATTATTTCTCACAAGAAACAACGCAACAATCAGCAAAACAAGTATATCAATTCGTCGAGAAGTTGAGAGAAGCGATGATGGCGTCGCCGTACCCCGTACCACACCACCATGGAGAAACAAAAGAACAGGTAATCGATACCTGTGGGAAACACCGCAAGTGTTTGTCAGAAATGATACAGTAACCACTCACCCCACCCTACGATGGGCCCTTCAAAGTCTTACTTCGTAGACCAAGGTACTTTATAATCGAGAAAAATGGAAAAAGGACTCCATATCAATCGACCGATTGAAGCCCGCTCATGTAGAAAGCAAGAAACCGGTACATAATCAAGAAACCTCCCTCAAGAAACCTATTTCACAAGAACCAGAGCAGGAACAACAACCAGTCAAAACCACTCGCAGTGGCAGACATGTCCATTGGCCCAAAAGACTTTGCCAATACAAGTGATACACAGGCGAGATGGTGTCCACCTAATCGATCGTTTAGTGTTACTCCAAACAATCTAGGGGAGAATATCTGTAGCGACATGAACATTGAGAATGTAGCAAGTCGACGAAACACATATGTTTTTATCTTCCTCCAATTTCCTCGGTTCATATTATTAACGTTCGCTCGCGTTTCGCTTATATGTTTGTTTGATTCCCTGTTGTTATAATAAATTCATACTCTCCTAACTCAAAAGTTTAAACATTACTAAAGTGGTGAAGAAAATACCACAGGCTTTCATAAGATTGATGATTTCTCAAGAGCCTAATTACAGTGGCCTAGGCAAAGGTGGGAGGGGGGGGGGGGGAAGAGGGGTTCGGGTTAGAGCCAAAATTTAGTAATAAAGTTCATTAGATTTTTTTAAAAATTGCGATTGTTATTACTGCAGTAGAAAATCATAATAATAAATACAAACAATTAATACTGAAGTTTAGTGAAAATTTTACAAAGCTTTTAGCACGCTTTATTTTTAAAATTTAATTTAAATCCATTATTCTTAGATCCTGAGTGTAATTCTACAATAAAGATTTGTGATCAAATTCATCTACAAAGAAAAAATCCTGATAATTAAGTAAAATGATTTTAAAGTTTTTAATTTTCGTATATTGAAATTCGTAAGAATGTTTTCGTAATTCTTCGATCAGGATATTTTAATATTTCTTCAATGCTTAGGTTATTTTAGTATTTCTTCTATTCGGCTATTTTTAATTTTATATAATAAGTTTTTTCCTCCTTCCTTTTTCTATCGAGGTAGGAGTGTTTCTTAATTTAAAACCAGGTGTTCTGATCTAAGATCGTTTTATTTTGTTATATATATTATGAAATGAGTTTTTTAGGTTAGGGTGGCTTATTCGAGTTTTTATGTAATACTTTTCCTTATCGACGAAACACATATGTTTTTATCTTCCTCCAATTTCCTCGGTTCATATTATTAACGTTCGCTCGCGTTTCGCTTATATGTTTGTTTAATTCCCTCTTGTTATAATAAATTCATACTCTCCTAACTCAAAAGTTTAAACATTACTAAAGTGGTGAAGAAAATACCACAGGCTTTCATAAGATTGATGATTTCTCAAGAGCCTAATTACAGTGGCCTAGGCAAAGGTGGGAGGGGGGGGGGAAGAGGGGTTCGGGTTAGAGCCAAAATTTAGTAATAAAGTTCATTAGATTTTTTTAAAAATTGCGATTGTTATTACTGCAGTAGAAAATCATAATAATAAATACAAACAATTAATACTGAAGTTTAGTGAAAATTTTACAAAGCTTTTAGCACGCTTTATTTTTAAAATTTAATTTAAATCCATTATTCTTAGATCCTGAGTGTAATTCTACAATAAAGATTTGTGATCAAATTCATCTACAAAGAAAAAATCCTGATAATTAAGTAAAATGATTTTAAAGTTTTTAATTTTCGTATATTGAAATTCGTAAGAATGTTTTCGTAATTCTTCGATCAGGATATTTTAATATTTCTTCAATGCTTAGGTTATTTTAGTATTTCTTCTATTCGGCTATTTTTAATTTTATATAATAAGTTTTTTCCTCCTTCCTTTTTCTATCGAGGTAGGAGTGTTTCTTAATTTAAAACCAGGTGTTCTGATCTAAGATCGTTTTATTTTGTTATATATATTATGAAATGAGTTTTTTAGGTTAGGGTGGCTTATTCGAGTTTTTATGTAATACTTTTCCTTATCGCAGTGCGTGCACACAGCACAAATTAAAATCAATCAATAAGTAAACATCAATATAGGTAGATAAAAACAAAATAAAAATGGACATTAATAGTTGGGGTAGTAAGTAAGATAAAGACATTTAGGAAATATAAGTACACGAAGGGTAGAAAGTAAAATATAAACAGCTAGGAAGTATAAGTAAAATGCATGCCTATTTTTAGATGATTGCCAAATTTATCAAAGCAAATGTAATTAGCATTGGCAAAATTGAATGATTGAATTCCGGTTATAAAGGTGCGGGCATGGATGGACTTTTTGTTTAAAAAAATACGGAGCAAGCTTAGACGGGCTTTAAATACCAAACTGTAGAGGGCCGACCTAGATGTAAGTAGGCTCGGTTCCGATTAGCAAAAATTATTTAATATGTTTTTTTATTTTGTATTTTAGTATACGATGGTGTATTTTTTATTATGTTTATCATATTTTATGATTATTAAATTTTACAATAATGAATCTTTCAATATTAATTTTTTATCATTTATTCATATAACCTATGACTTAAATAACACGACCGGTTTGAATATTTATTAATAGGAAAAATTAACAATACTTGGTAATATTTTTAAAATAAAATTAATCTTGCATAGAGTTTCCATTGTATATGACACAATGGCTTTATGCAGCAACATATGACACAAGTGAAAGTTAAACGGCGGCCGTTAAAGATGATTACTCAGCATGATTATTGCTGAACAGTTTTAACATGCAGATAATGATTACTTTAATATTGTCAAAATATTTGCATTATAAAAGCAGGAAAATATAAAGGAATTTTTTTGAGAAGGGTCTAGACTGGTCACGTGCTTTGCAAACACATTGCGCAGCCGGATCGGGCCTATAATCGAATCCTAGGCCGGACCGGGTGTTAAATTTTTGGCGCACCTGTGCTTATCTCAAGCTCAAACAATGGCCTAGAACCAGATTTCAGAAAAATTAAAAGGAACTTTTTGCAAATTGCTTCCTTGCAGGAAAGATCACAGGCGGAAATAATTCAACTGCAAACGATTTTTTAATTATAATACTAAGATTAATGCATTTTTTTATCAAAAACACATCGTATGTTTACTCAAAGTTAACACAAAATTAAACCAACCCCCCCCCCTTTTGGGCCTACGCTCCTAATGTTTATAATCTTAGTGAAATTTTGTTTAGTAGTATAATTTATCAACAAAATTTGAACCCCCCACCCCCTCCACACTACTCAATCCTGCCTGCCCTACTACCTTATTATTATAGTCAACAATTCCCGATAATTTATCCATGAAGAACATAGTCTGAAGCGTTGATCAAACGATTTCACTTATTAAAAAAATTACATGAAAACAATGTTATCAACGTGGATGCCAAATATAGTTTTTAAAAGACATACGGCTCTTAAAATTAAATGTCATAAACTTTAGGAAATATATATGGCAAAATTAAACATAAATCTTATTGTTTAACCATTTTTACCTTAGCTGTGTCTTTTTAATCGCATATCCTTGTCTTTCTTACAATATACCATAATCTAAAGTTAAGACTAATGAAGTTTTTATCATACAGTAAATCAAGGTCGATTTATATAAGGTTATTAAATTTAACGTGATTCTTCAGCCATTTAATCCACTCACAGAGTTACAATTTAATTGCTATGCAATTCATGCTTTTGGTTGTCCTGTCCCTCCGTCCTGTCCTGACCAACTTTTATTTTTTTTATTTTTATAAAAACTTATGCTTCTGTTAAAAACTTTTATGCTTTCGTATAAAGACTAGCTATGACCGCGTGTTAGTTTTAATTTTTTTAAACTCGCCCGACCCCAAACTCTATTTTTACTTGCGCCCCGAACGATTACTTTATATATATAAATTTCGTTTGGCAACTTGTCTAGTTTATTGTTTTATAACGGCCCTTCCTCTTTTAATTGCATAGCATCTGTGTTACGTTTATAATCATTATGAGCGAGTTTTGTTAGATCAGTGTACCCCAGAACTAAGCGTAAGACCAAATGACAAAACGGGGTGGACCCCTTCCAACCCCCCCCCCCCCCCCTCAAGGCCGAAACTCCAAGCTAGAGATTTTCCATTTTAAATTTATTAGATGTATTACAAAATGGGAGCTAATTAACAAACTTGTATGTTTAATGATTTAGGTAGCACATTTAAAGTTATTTTCATGTTCTTCGAATAAAACATACACTAATAATCCTTATTAGACTAATCATGTGCATATTCACTTGCCAGATAGCTTATTAAGAGACATCACAGTGTGTCTTCTTCGTTTTCATAATATGCTATGGTATTTGCATCTCTATTCTCTAGGTCGATATAATTACTTTGTTCAATATTAAACAAACATTGTTATAAAACCTAAATGGATTATGTGGAGAAAGTAATATAAACATTAATTGACCGCTTGTATTGGCTTATTGCAAATTCGAAATAAATGAATGCCGCTTAAAATTTTAGCTTAAAATCATATAGGTGATTGAAAACAATTTGTAATATCATCAGCATTACTATATATCCTTAATTTACCAACTAGCTATGCAATTTCTGTGATATATTTTTATTACATAATCATCAAAACTAGTTTAATTTAAAGAATAAGAAACATTAACTTTGATATTTGTTTTTAAAATATTTTTAAATCCCTGATATAAATAGTAGGTATTTACTTTATTAAAAAAGATAGACGATCTTCTAATACAATTAGAGAATGATGTATTAACCTCGATTTGAAGTTAAAAATTATGACTACGCCATATGGAAATATAAGCCGTCAATCTATGCTGCTAAGGTTAAAAATTATTTGTTTATTTAAGCTATTAACATAACTAAATTAGATAAAGAAAGCTTTTTTTTGAATATAAGGTATTAACTTAATAGATTTATTGTTTTGACATAATCATAATGATTTTATTACGCGAAAATCGATACTTAGACGCATGAGCAAAGTCAAAGGAAGAACCATCCCAAATCATCCTCGCCACATAAAGGATCATGCGATTTGTTTAAACCATCTTTATTATGATGAAATATTTTCACAAAATTTTGCCTTCTAATATTGAATTATATTTTTTCAAGTGTCCTGTATAATAAATACTTTTAATAAATAATTTTAACTAGAGGTCAAAAACCAACATGTTGCTCTTAATCTCTTAAAAAGGGTTTTTAATTCAAAATAAATAAATGTTACAATAAAGACCAAAGACACCAATCCTATAAAAAAATTCTAAATGATCACTATTTCATACCCTGCGTTTGAATTTTGTTTTTTATTAAAAAACTGATTCGTGAGGTAAAGTTTGCTAAAATTGGACCAAGTATATATATATATATTATACATGATTATTTTGAATTATACGACTTCAAAATATGCACTGGTTACAAGTATTGTTCCTCTACGATCTTTTTCCTGCTACGGCAAAATCTGTAGCAAGCGCTCAATTTAGGCTTCAAGCATTCTTGGAATTTTTGATTACGCACGCAATACAAAATGGGATTGATCACGCAATTAACCTCGACCAAACTGGTTGTGCTGTAAGCGAAAACGTAATTGTAGAGATGTCGTGAATCTAGCAATTGCAAGGCTATACGGATGAAGAAGGGTGTCCAACATGCTAGAAATAGCACGACTACCAATAGACTGGTATGTATGTATTTACGCATTTCGACCGAGAATGGTGGTAGGTTACCTACATCACAATTTGAATTGGGTGTGTTGCCACCGTTCGTTTTAACAGAGGAACGTCGTGTTCCGTTTAAGAGCCATATAGATTTTGTAATGCTCAATCTAGCATCGAAGGAACAACGATTTCTCTTCCAAAAGGCAGTTCTTTCATGGCCAACGTCTGATGGCGTTTTTTTCAATGAAGATTCCTCCTTGAGTGCGCAAGGAAAGGAATTGTTATTACCCTTTAGATTGAACGACAAGCTCTTTTTGTGTGGGCCCAAGTCCGTACACCTTACCAGTTTAGAGAAGTGAGTTTTGGGATCGGGGGGACTTAGTAAGGAGGAAGGTTTAGTATTTTGACTTGATATTAAAGGATCATTTGTCTTACTATCATCAGCCTCTCTATGAGTGAATTGTTGGCTCGGGCTATCTTGACTCCCTATCGAGGCAACACTTAGTTTGGGCGTTACATCTGGTATTTCATTAATGGTATCCGGTATGTTTATTTCGAATGCCTCTTTAGTCACCGTCCGGTCTGAAACGATTATTTTATTGGAGTGCAGAAGCAAAGCTTTGCGAAATTGTTTCGCTACTGAACTTTTTCTAACTTCCGCACAGCCCACATTAGACTCGTGGGAGGAATTAATCCACCTAGCCATAATCTTTTCGATGCAAGGTCGTTTCTTACATTTTCGTTCAGCCTTATGAAAGCCATTAGGAATAAGCGATGCAGATTTGGTGGAATAATGTTCGGCTTTCAAATCTGAGACCTGTGAGTTCCTTTTATTAAGTGGAGTCGCGGATCCATGTTGAGACGATATGCTGCCACGTCCAATTGCGCTGAAGCTGTCTCGGGATCGACAAATACTATCCCTCATACTATTCCTTGATCCTTTAAGGGCTTCGTAAATGCCGACGTATGTGTAACTGATCCAAACCACGGGCCACACGTAGCCCAGTAAAAATATGACGTACCAATAGGTGGGATGAAAACTCAGAGCCATAAAGCAGGGATGGGGACCTTCGTTGTGGTCATAATAATCGATCCGAGGTTGGGGATGATACAGTTCATTACTAGCGTAGCCTAGCATCGTTATGATAGCGGATAGTAGCCAAACACTGGCGCACAGAGGACCCACGGTGTACCGTTTTTTTAAGACGAGTAGCCTGATATGCCTGAATGGATGAACCAAGGCCATGTACATATCCAAATTCAGCAGGCAAACGGTAAAGATAGAGACGTGGTGAAAAAAAATCCAGAGCAAATGACTGAACTGACACGCGGCAAAGCTATTAGGTGATCCGTAAAAAATTCGGGCCGCATTCCAATAGTATGGAATGAAGGTTAGCGCATCGGCTAAGGCTAGATTAAAAAGTATGCCATATTTTGGTTCTGCGTTTATAAGGTTTGTAGAGATGAGGATCCATCCCACAAAAGTATTAATGACAAGTGCCAATGTCGGACTTATCAGGTTTAGGCTGACGAGAATGCTACCGGCCTCGCTATAGAGCAATTCATTGGACACCACCATCCTATCTCCGATCATTCCTAATGAAAAAATTTGTAAATTATAATTTCATTTTTTGCCCTCACAAAATATTTTCCTAAATGAAATTAATATTTAAAATTGTATAAGTCAGGGTAGAAACGGGAATTTGGCTGCGCGCTCTTCCATAAATTTACATTATGTTTATTATAATTAAGTTGAAAACTTAAAAAATAACTTTTTGTGACTAGCTAATTTGAGAACTGGTTGTAAAAATATGGCGATATTGAAATTAAATGAAGAATTTAGATAATTTTAACAAATAGTATGAAGTATTGAAAAAGCATGCGGTACTGTTTTAAATAGTATGACATACTTATGTTGAAAATATTGGTACTGTTTTTAGATATTAGGGCAATATTATAAAGATTTAAAACGATTTTAATTGCTTCCGATTTGCAAACGCGCGTCATATTTTGAAACTTTGTAATCACATACCATCCCCCCAATCAATCGGGGTCTAAAGTTTTTTTTGTATTAGATGCGAAGTCTTTGACAAAATCGGTTTTTCTAAATGACAAGAATATGTCATAATTTAATCATCTCTCTTGCTTGTGTTGTCGCGATTAACAAATTACCCTCAACCCCTTGTCATAATTTGTTTTTCTAAGGCGACGGAAGTGCTATTGGCAACCCTCCCCCAACCCCTTGTAACTCCAAATGCCAGTTGTTTTTCGACTTGGCAAATTTATACATGTATGTGTGGTTTCTTTGATTTACGAGATTCTATTTACTTTTATTAGGATTTTTTGGAGACATCAACACCACCACCATATCATTATTATTATGTCTAAGAAGCGGTTGTAGAAGAGTTGATTTGTTTAATTGACACTGACAGTCGCTTTAATTCGCTGATTTATGGTATAAGAAATAGTTGGGTTTAAAGAAGGTTCTACAAATGAAATTAGCAATTTTAGGGATTAAACATGCTTTTTTTATGTTGGAAAAGGGTGAAATGACAAAATTGCTCACTTTACACCCATAAATTATGAATAATGCATGTTCATTGAACTTGGAATTTATAGATGGCATGCTTAAAAGTATGTAATTGTTAAATATATTGCCTGTGGAAAAATCAATAAATCGATCAGTATCACTACTAATAATGTTCACATGGGCGTAGCCAGGGGGGCGGGGGGGGGGGGGGACTCAATGCAAAAACTTAAATTTTTTTTGTTTTGCCCCCCTCTAATTAAACTTTTAAACATTTTGCCCCCCCCCCCACCCAATCCAAAACCTGGCTACGCCCATGTGTTCAATTAAATTATGTCTTAAAGTATAAAACAACAATTTAATTTAAATCGTGTTCCAGTGCAAGAAGAGCCCCCTCCTTGTAATTTGATTAAATATCTCTAATTATTGTAATAAAGGGTTTTAAGAAGCTCTTAATTGCTAGTGGCATGCAAAATTATATATACGTTGTTACCAAAATTTAAAACATAACATCTTATATTGGATCAAACGAAGAAAAATGTTTCAGAATGGATCTTATGAATACCTAAAATCTCAGTGTTATGAATTCACGTATTTTTAGATCGGTTTTACATTTGACTTGTTTCCCATGACATCCATAATAAGAAAAATTTTTTAAATAAATACTAACTCAGGAAATTGAATTAAAAAGCTTATCACAATGACAATTAACAAATATCGATAACTTATAAATATCGACCCTGTATAGTTAAGCATTTCAGTATTAAAAACTTTAGAATTTTAAATTTGAAAATATATATTCAAAGGACTAAGGTTGGGGGGGGGGTAAAATACCTCTAAACTCCCCCCCCAACCCATTTTTCATAGTTGCCCGGCCTCGGATAGCGGGCAGGGCCGAGCTTTTAAGGTCTCTGGTATAAATTCCAGTCCTTGTCCTCAGTGGCGTAGCTTGGGGGGGGGGGCCAGGGGGCCCGGGCCCACCCAAGAGCAAAAACCGGGCCCCATGGGCCCCCCCAAGGGAAAAATCTTGGGCCCCGTTAGCCATTTTTTTTATTTTATCTCAATTAAGAAAAAATATGAAGATTATAATTATCTTTGAATATAACTTTTAATTATAATATAAAGCCTAAATATTTGTTTAATAAATGCAATTTAAACGGTTAATTGCCTTTAATTAACTTTAAATGATATTAGAAATGAGGATCACTATCATATTCTTTATAATAAGGCGAGAGATTTAGCTTCAATTTTTGATTTAGTACCTTATAAACGTATTAAAAAATCAAAAAAGTATGACACATTTTACTCTTATGAATATACTAATTCATTAATGGATTTCGAAATTGATTTATATTATCCTATCATCGATAGAATAATAGAAGAATTAAACCTAAGATTTTCGGAAATTATTTGTAATCTATAAAGGTCCTTAGAAGGTTTCATGGGCATAGCCAGAATTTGAATTACAGGTGGGCAATAATGATTTAGGAGGGGGCAAAATTTTTTCATATTTCAGCCATAATTTTAATAAATGTCAACAAAATTTTGGATTTAGAGGGGGGCGGCCGCCGCTCTGCCCCCCCCCCCCCCCCCGGCTACGCCTATGGAAGGTTTAAACCGTTCATCCCTTTTTTTGCGATAAATCTCTTTTATCAGATGTAATTTACCATTATGAATTAACACTGCAAGATGCCGAAATAATAATGGCAAAAAATTATGTAAATAAAATGCAATGATATTTTTTCACTTATTAAAATTTTGCCCTCAATAGAATAACTTTAACTATCCCAATAACTTCATGCTCATGCGAAGGATCGTTCTCATTGCTAAAATGGATTAAAAATATCTTCATCGCAATTGGACAAGATAGGTTATCTTCCTTAGCTCTATTGAGCTTAGAACATGACTTTATAAATGTTATTCCCCCGAATGATATTATAAATTCGTTTGCAACATCGAGTAAAAGGCGTAATGAACTACTATTAAAAGACTAATTTTAATATTTAATGAAAAATCATCTGGGCTTTTAAACTTGTTTTAAACTTTTTAACACTTTCAAAATATATTAAAATATTATTAAATTTACGAAAATTCCATCCTGGATTCAATAAAATTGTCCATCTCACATTCTTATTCAAGGGCGTACGCAGGGGGGGGGCAGGGGGCAAATTAAAAAAAATTATATTTTGCCCCCCCTCCTAATTTGCCAGGGGGGGGCAGGGGGTCTGGCTGCCCACACTGCCTAATTTAGGGCAGTTGCTTTTTTTTTGCTCTCAGGAAAATGTCGAGACCTTTTTTTTAATCTGCCCCCCCCCCCCCTAATTCAAAACCTGCGTACGCCCATGTGCTTATTGTTTAACATATCTTGCATATTTTTATGTACCACATCCACATATAAAGCTAATCATTTTCCGAAAAATAGTTTGGACACAATTTTTTCCCCTTTATTAGTGATATCCCATCAAAAGTTTGATAAATTAATATTAATAACAAATTCCTGAATTTTGTAGAAAATAACGCATCAAAACTTGCAAGGGATAAAAATCCCCAAAAAATTCCTTTTGGTGTACCATCGAATTCAACAAAATGTACACAAGCGCCAAGTTGTTCTGTGCATTTCACCTCTAATTTCATCTAAAATTATTAAGTAAAATTTTGATTCATTTAATTTTGATAGAATATTTTAAGGTTTATTTAGCCATTAAATTTAATAGTTTATTTTAATTTTTAGGTGGTGTAAAAAAGGGGGGGGGGGGGGGGTTGTGCAAATTAATCTATAATATCATCAGGGGCAACAACTTCTAAATACTCTTCTCTAACGAATTTTAATTTCACAATTAATTTTTTTTATATTTTTTGTTATAATTACGCCTTTTAAGGATCTAGCCTTAAAAAAGGGTTTTAAATGTTCTCATTGTTTTCCTGATATAAATGCTACCTAAAAATGCTGCCAATATTGCATATGTAAAATTAAAATTTGTTATATATATGGCCAGATTTTTTGGGGTTGTAGCAATAAAATATTTTTATAAAAACTTTGTATAGTTTTTTTACTATTTGTATTATTTTTTAAAATGTCAACGATTTCTTGTCAATATCCCCGTTCCACTTACAATTATTTATACAAAAACTTATTATACCAAGTGAAATTTTCTATATTGTTTCATCTACATTACTTTGTTTTATTAATGAATAAAAAATTTTCATTTGCATATGACCCATGGTCTTATCCAGGTTTTGGATTAGGGGGGGGGGGCAAAACATAATTTTTTTAATTTTTAAAGGTTTTAGTAAAAAAAATTTTAATCCCCCCCCATGGCTTGACCAGCTCAGCCCCCCCCCAAGGCAAAAAGGCTAGCTACGCCACTGCTTGTCCTCTAATTCGCCTTGTATTTATCAACCAACGTCTGTGTAGTTTTTAACTCTTTTTTAGAATTTTTAAATAGAAATAGTTTTAAGCGAGCGTTCAATCGGATTTTCAAATAATAAATACAGTAAAACCATACATATCTTTTGCTCGGGGAACTTGAATGTTTTTCACCACCTAAATTTGACAAATATATTATTTTGCCCCCCCCCCCCTATTAATTGACTATTAACTTTTTTGTTCACCTCTAATCCAAAATTGACCTTATCAAAAATATGGCGGCATGAGAGTTCACCATTTACGTCAGCACGCTAAAAACATCTTTTTCCCATAAGTGTAATAGAGTAGATAATAGCACTTACAGTTGGTTATAGTGTCTTAATTATTGATTTTTTAATAAATCAACATCTTGTCAAATGACCCTATGTACGTGTAGCCGTAATTACAATATTTATCTGGAATAATTTTATTAATAATAATCGTATAACATAGCGATAAACAGCTCAGAGAGAACCCGAAACATTATGTTGATCGTGTAAAATAATCTAGTTAGAACTATTATAATTTTTTTCTCTATATTCTAATCCTAAATTAAGCGTGGGAAAATTAAAAATATATATTAATTTATTCTCAAAAGAAAACGCAATTTTTTGCCCACAGTTACCTTGATTTAAATTAAGAAAAACTTTCTTTAATGAAGGTTAAATGTGCTCGGTGAATTGTTATATCCTGATATTCAAGAAAGATCACTTAGTATTTTATTTAAGTATTAAAACTGGACAATTTTATATAAAGAGAATACTAATAAGAATGTAGGCTATAATGAAAGATCTATTACAAAAAAAACGAAAAAAAATCCTTAATTTATACGATTTTGTATATTAGAACTATTTGGCATCTAATTTAAGGCAAAGCAAACGAGGAAATCAAAAAAAAAATTATAAAATACTTAATCTCAAAAATTCCTGAATATTTAATATCAAAATTTTTTGGTACATCTAAAGATACAAAAATATCAATTATAAAAGTACAGGGATGGATGACACAATGTAATCATGCTCGACAAGTAGATAATGAAATTAAACTGTTATCCGTTCAATATTCCCATCGGGGCAGAAAAATAAAAGTAGTACAATTATAACATCAATATTTATAAGATTTGTAAACATGTACTTAACCAGGGGGTGGCAGGGAGGGGCGGTTGTCCCCCCCTCTAAATCCAAAGTTTTTTTTTGAAATTAAATATAGTTAAAGCAAAAATTACTAATCATTTTGCCCCCTCTAAATCCTCCGGCTACCCCTAGTTTGTAAAGGTATTATTAATATGCAAAGAAAGGATTTAAAAATTTATAATAAACAATGTTGCTATCGCATTTTATGCTTTTATACATATGTTGATTATTAAGCATAAAATATATATTAATAACAAATATCCACATAATATTCAAAAAATATAGATTTTGTAACAATAGAAACAAATTATTGTCCTAACTAACCCATAATTTTCCAATAAAAAAGCGCTCAATTAGCACATAGGTATTAAAAGACTCTAAATTCTAGATGATCTTATGAAAATTCGTGCTGGCATGAGATCCATTTTCTACGACTACTAACTATATTGGCGCGGATAACTACAAAATTAGTTGGCGGAATTTAAGGGAATAGTCACGATTTGGATTAAAGGAAAAAGGCAGGGGAGGGAATAATGATTTATAGAATTCTAGCCATAATTAAACAAAAATTGTGAAAGTAATGCGCGGGGGGGGAGGTCATGATGGGCGTTGCCAACATTAAACTTATGGGGGTGGGGCAATGAAGATTTAATTAGGGAAGGGCAAAGTGATAATTTTTTGAAATTTTAGCCATAACTTAAATAAATGTTAATAATTTTTTGGATTTAGAGGGGGCAGCCGCCCCTCCCTGCCTCCCCCTGGCTACGCCTATGGGTGGGGTGTTTAGGCCTGCCAAATTTATGATTCTAAACAGAATAGTGAAACAAAATCAAAAAAATCTGCATTAGATGCAGACTCATTTTTAAATTAAAGTTGAGACAAAACCTAAGTATGGGTGGGTATAAGGGTGTCTAAAAAATCATTTATTAATTAAAAGATAGAGCAAACTTTTGAACTATAATTTAGATTAGGTTATTCAAATCATAAAATTTATCGTTAAAATTGCAATTTATTGACTACTATATAAAGCAATGGCAATTTTATATAAAACATTCATTTTCATGTTCAGTTTCATCATATTATTGAAATCAACTGAGTTTTTCCTTATAAAAATATAAAAAATAATTAACTTAAAGAATCTAAGTTTGACTACCTGACAAGTTGGCTGAATATATTTTTCCTAGTTTATAATTATAAAAGCTTTGAAAGAGGCAAATGTATTGGATTGATTAAATATAGAGGAGAAGCTGATAAGTGAAAATTTATTTGAAAGGGAGATCAAGTAATAATTATCGGATTATTTCATTATGAATTATTAAGATTAAGATTGGTAAATTTATTAAATATTGATATTTTAACACGATAACAATTTAATCAAAAACCAATTTATACAATGAAATGTAAATATTTTGCCAATTCCTATATTTGTTAATAATAATAAGATTATATCAAAGAAATGTTCTTTCAGGGGAATATTTTATTCAAGTTTAGATTAACGTTTTACGCAATTATATTACGTATTTCGGTTAAATATTGATAATTAATCAATAAAAGCGGTTATTAATATTGAAAACTTATTAATAATAAAAATCAATGCTTCCATTTTTTTTACTTAATTTTGTTTTTCATTTTTTTTCAACCCTAGATCGTGCCAATTTGTTTTACTATATGAGTTGATAAATAAAATTACAACAATATATTTAAAGCTAATAAAATAAATTTACAATATGCGCATCGATATTTAGTTTTTAAAATTGCATTAAAACGTTTGAAATATGAAAAAAGGGTTTAAAAATTAACTTAAATTTCACAAACTAAGCTGGCCAGGCCGATGCTCAGGCCTACAAACCCAGCATAGGGTCCATTTAACAAGTCACTTATAATTTTTAGGTTAATAATACTTTACAAATTGTGTTAGTTTTCGTTGCAAAAAAATTTATTTTATGACTAAAATTTTGTGTAAATTTGCCAGCCATTAAAAAAATGCTCGAAAGTGTACTTGAAAAACTATTTAAATCTAAAAATATTTTTTTTAATTTGCGCATAATAACTTTTAGTTCGCGTGATATTTTAACTTCTTATTAATTTTCACTTTTCTAATCATGGGTAAAGAGAGGACGATTGCCCCCCCCCCCTAAAAAAATCCAAATTTGAAAAAAAAACATTAAAAAGTTTTAGTAAAACTTTCTTTCGTTAAACCATATAATTATAGTCCTAATTACGACTATGCTTCCGTAATAACCTTCATAATACACATAATGAAGTCTTGTTATTAAATTCAAAAACCATATTAATAATTAAAACGCTTCATAGATTATTTTATTAATGATCTTTCATTTTAATAAATAATTCATCATGGGGAAAGTATCCAAATTAAAACCGTAGAAAACAAACATTTTCGTAACTTCATCGGCAAAAAGTGATAATAAATTCAAATTAATGATAATAATCAAATGCAATATTTTGTAGAATATCCTCTTTTACAAATAAATCAACAACATAATCATTTAATCAGGTCAAGCCTGTGTGCAGATTAATTGCGACGCGTGTCAAAATGCTATCTAAAACTTAACACAAATGGAAAGACAATGATAAAAAGGCGTTAACAAACGTTAAATAAAACCATTAAATACAATAACAAAAAATTGAGTTGGAGATGTTAAATAAATATATAATAAATAAATCACGAATTTCATATTTTTAAGTGCGTGGGGGGGGGATAAAGGATTTTGAGTATGCTTTGGTGTCATTTAATTGCGAATCATATGAAAACAACATTTTAACGAGCTCTCATATAAAATTCATTGTATACACAGATTTTCACAAGAGGTAAATAGGAGTTACACATTACATTAATAAATTTAATACTATAATTCCTAATTTTAGGAAACAATCTTCAAGCAAAAATGATACATTTTTGAATCTTGGAATCATATTCATATATAAAAAAAGGCTTTGTCCATTTTTTAGCTACACGATCCCGTTTTCAAACTACTCTTTTAACGGGATTTTTAGAGTATAGGTAAACGGCACAACATATTAAGATGGTGGCAACTATGGTATTCGGTCCCACGGCTATGTCGAATATCAGATTGGCAAGAATGGCTGTAAAAATGATTTCTAGAGCTGAGGCAAAATTTTTCAGTATAGAATCGAGGTATTTGAGGAAGTAACTGGTTACTAGCCCTATACCAGCCCCGTTCAAAATGATACAAGCTATGTGCCAATCGTGAAGTAGCAAGGATACGAAAGATGGGCGTGGCTTTTGGTCGAAACCTAGTGGACTGCTAATGGTCGAAATGAGGGAAGAATTTTCGACAAAAGGCCGCGTCGAAGAATTCGTTTTCGATGAATAAGAGGGTTCGGGTCCGAGCAGTAAGTAGCCGTAATTGCATAGGATCGAAGCTAGGTACATGTAAATGTTTTGCACCATTATAGGTACTTCCTTGTTTTGGTGCTGTTGGCTAGCTGCGCTATAAAAGATGTTAAAAGACGAAATTTGACAATCACATCAAGAGATGTAGTATAAATTTGTTAATTATTATAGGAAGGCACTAGTTCAAATAAAATTTAAGCGCAAATTTTTTGTTCCGAATTATACGGAAATATTTAAAATTATTAAATTCAGTAACCATAGCGGAACGTTTTTCAACTATTTCTTAAATTTTTTTATTTATTTATCTCAACTTTACAAAATATATGTGTTAAAAAATAGAAATAAATTTAATTTAACATTAATTAAAGTCACAATCAAAAATATTAGAATAAAACGATTTCTCATACGATGTGTCCGATAAAATTCATTAACCTTTGTAATTATAAAACCATTGAGGCATTAAAAAGTTATAGATTCAATGGATTTGAAACTTTTTATTGTACAAGAATCTTGGGGAGGATAAAAAGGCTTTGACATCATTACAGCTGCTGAATGGTTCATAGAGCTATAAACGCCAGGTAACATACATATATCTTTTATTTATCTAGGTTCTTATGAGGCAATCTAGCTCGTTTTTGATTAATAGAAATGACCCAGTTCTCGCGTCTAGGTGCTCAGCAAGAAAATATACCAACTACTAGCAACATCATATTTCCCATATTAATTGCTATGCAATTTATGGGCTCCTTTAATTGTCCTGTCCGTCCGTCCTGTCCAACTTGCTACTTTTCAATAATTCCTGTGAAAACACATACGGTTTTTAAAAGCGGTGGGCTTAGGCTTCCGTAAACGACTATTATTTTGCTTCCATGACCGCTGGTTCGCTTACATTTTTCGACCTCGCCCGAGCCCAAATTCCATTAATGTTTATTAGTCCGACTGATTACCTTTATACATAAATTCCTTTTGGCAAGTCGTCGCTTTAGAAGAAACGTTATATTGCGAAACTGGCTACTATATAATTACCTGCAACTTAATGCTGACCCTTACTTTTAAATCATTAAGGCTCGATTTGACACAACGTAGGGAAGCGCGCGTGACCAAATTTTAGGCCCGAGCCCGACCCACGAACATTAGCTTTTTTCTATTTTGCCCAAAATCATAGCAACTGTGGAGTGCAATTATGGATTACTTATATGGTTAATATATGAAAAAAGAGTCCTCGAGCAATTTCATACTTTCACTTATTTAGAAGGTTAAGCCTGGAACGCCATGGGGGTAGCCAGCATTGGGATTAGAAGGGGGGCAATAATGATTTAGGGAGGGGCAAAATAATCATTTTTTGAAATTTTTGCCATAATTTCAATAAATTTCAACAAATTTTTGAATTTACCCCTTTGGCTACGCCCATGTGTAACGCATTGAATATATAGTATCAAAAAAATCCTAGCACAAAATATGGTTGGCAAACGCAATTTAAAACGAGCACACTTGGCAATATCGTCTAAGCATTTGTCCGTGCTTATCAACAACAGGGTAGTGTCCTGTTCGGCATTGATATCTACCTTTCCCTGAGGATGGGTCGGGTTTGAGGTTTTGTTTTTGAGCAGAAATTCGTTGTAAACTCCGGCAAAACAGGAACACAAAATCTGAGGTAGAGCAATACATACATATTAAATATTGATTGCTATGCAATTTATGGGCCCGCATTTGGTTGTACATCCTGTCCAGTCCAACTCGTAATTTTTCAATAATAATTGCCGTAGAAACTTATACGGGTTTTTAATGGCTATGGACTTATGCTTCTGCCAAAGTCTTTTATTATGCTATCGCAAATAGACTAGCCAGCTAATGACCCCTGGCTCGCTCTAATTTATTCGGTCTCGCCCGAGCCCAAATTGGATTATTGCTTTTGTGCCCGACTGATTACCTTCTTTAATAAATCCCTTTTGGGAACTTGTCTGGTTATACAAATTTACCAATTCTAGATAAAAAATATCCCGTCCATTTGTCTTGTCTAACTTTTCCCCTCCTTTTATATCAATTAATTTACAAAAATTATCCGTTATAAAGCAACAACGTAGACAAGTTGCCACAATAACTGGTTTATAAAAAGGTAATCAATCGGGCACAAAAAATGGAATGTGGGCTTGGGCGAGGTCGAGAAAATTTAAGCCAACCAGCGGTCATTAGGTAATCTAGATGCGTAAGCAAAATAAAAGTTTTTTGCAGAAGCATAAGTCCATAACCGTTATTGACCCGTATAAGTCTCCACAGCGATTTTAAAAAATTACAAGTTGGGCAAGACGGACGCAGGACACCCATAAACGTGCTCATGCATTGCAAAGCATTCAATTACTTTTTAGGCAAAATTTTAAATTTCGAAAGAAGACAAAATATTTAAAATTGTAGTAATCAACAATATCTAAGGGGAACGCGTACAATTTTTAAGAAAACCTTTAACAAATCGAAGTTTTATGTATAAAACTTCGCGCTAAATACTTTTATGCGAGTTTAATGTAATATAACCTCAAATGCAACTTTTATTCTTTTTAATCTATATTAAAATTGATAATTTATTGAAAGCAACCATAAAACTATTTATTAATCATTTTGAATGCTTTGAAAAAAAAATAATTAAAATCCCATAAAAACTCTTAAGCAAAATTTAACAATAAAAAAAAGAAATATAAATACATAAGAGCAACCTGTATGAGAATTAGTAAAAGGTGATAGTCCAATTGAATGGAAGAAAACAAGGCAAACATGGAATCCAAAGTGGAGATATTTGTTGTGGTGTTATTGCTAATTTTCATTTGTTTGATTACGCAACCCAGTGTAAGAATGAAGAGGGAAAGCCATTGAGTTGATGTCAACTTGCGAGAGAACAATACCTTTTAAATGTTAATAATCATTTAATTTATTGATTATTAAAATAGTAATATTTTATATTATTGCAATTTTTGCTTCAACATAGATTAACATAATAATTTGACATTTAAGTAAGTTTATATTAAAAAACATTGATAAAAGTTAATCATTATTATTCAATTGAAATGAAAAGTTTTCTTTCTGTTAAGTTAGTTATTAAGCAACCAATTTCGCAATAATATTTATCATCGAATAAGATATAAGCAACTCAATGAAAATACTACAGAAAGTGGCAATAAACCCTATATATAACTTTGAACTAGTTCACCATTTTAATTGCTAAAATATTTAATTTATGTGCTTATTGTATTTATAAAAACAATTTACAACTTCTTGTTTAAAAGTTTTTAGTATCTTTTTAAATAACAACAA
The DNA here is from genome assembly GCA_964036665.1 of Gordius sp. MW1. NCBI lineage: Eukaryota > Metazoa > Nematomorpha > Gordioida > Gordea > Gordiidae > Gordius > Gordius sp. MW1. Next base: position 1,078,963 of record OZ038528.1, read on the forward strand.
TTTTAAAGGTTAAAATATTTTTGTGTCAGCAATTAAATTCAAAAAACCCTTAACTAAGTCATTCTTACTAATATAAAAGCACAAGGCAATTCATATCTAAGGGATCATTAATTTGCTGAGAAGTAATAAAGTTTGTCTACATTTTTTATTAATCAACCCCAACCATATCATTTTGTTTTAAAAAAACTTTAAACTTTTAAAGCCAAATCTAATTTATTGGCAATTTTTGAAAAGCACAAGTTATTGTATGTTAAGCCAAAAAAATGTAACAACTATTAAAGATATACAGCTAATTTGCCCTATGCATCTAAGACTCAACAAATTTATTTAGACCTATTACTCATATATGTTAAATTTGAAAACAAATGAGAATAAAATCTAGCACAACTAAATATATTTTAAAAATGGGTAGCTAGGTTTGGTTAGATATTAATTTTTGATGTCATCAAGTAATTATTTGCATGGACCAGAGCAATTTAAAAACCCATAAAATTTTTATTTATAGTTTTCATTTCTTGGTATAATTTTAAAAATTATTTAACACACACTTTGTTTTTTCAGTGGAAAGTTAAATTATGATTTTGTTAACCTGATATATAACACCAGTGACCACTACACGAAATTGAAGTAGGATAAAATAAGTAGCTGGATCATATTGTGCCAAGTTTGTGAATTGTAAGTTGTTGTAGAGGCAGTATAAGAAGGCGGGAATAAAATACTTTATGAAAACTATGAAAATACATTATATATTATTTAAACAAACTAGTTATTAATTACAAACATAAATAAAAATTTGAATAGCCTAGGTATAGCAATAATTGTTATTAAGTAAAGATCATGTGTTCATAAAAATTAGAATTAAATCATCAGTAAAAATTTTTTTACATTTATTTTATTAAATATCTCAAATATTCATAATTTTGAATATTAATTTACCATATTTATGCATGTTGCATTCAAATAACAATTTACGAAAGGTGTCACTAAAAAATAAAATACATTATAGCAAATTTTTAGCATCATTATAATATCTACAAACAGTAATTATACTTTTTTAAATATATAGCCACAGATGCAAAAAGCTTTAAATATTCTGTTAATATAACGATCAATGTAGGATCATAATTATAATGATTATCACTGGATTTTGTAGATGTTATAAGTAAACCTGTTAAAAGCTAAAGATTAAAAAATAATAAATCACCTTGATTTATAAATAAAATCATATAAGACACAAAAATGATTGCAGTTAATTTTGTAGGAAATAAATCTTTAATTTGTCTGAATACTGACAAATTGTCATTAAAAAATGCCATCGCTGCTTAAGGTTGCTTTAGTATTAATAAGCGAGTAATTCCAAGATTCGGTGTCAAAATTGAATCCAGCACAAGTGAAATGCACAGCTGGTTAAAGACAACTAGGTACATAAAAACTATCTTGATTCTTAAATATATAATATTTAATATATATTATAATATTTATTTAATATACTTTATTTCAAGAAGACAATTTCCTAAATGCAAATGTGTAAAAAATTTGATTTATTTTGTAGAATAAATTAGGTTTGTCGTATATACGGATGTCGTATACCCCTGTATCCGTATATACTGGTATATATGAATTCTTCCCCCCCCCATGTCCCCCTTTACAAAAGTTACAAATTTTAACCCCCCCCCCGCGCTTCTATACACAAGAGTTGTAATACCGCCTATTTCATACATACTTATCGGATGTCCCCCCCCTCTCCTATATACATTAACTGCAAGTTCGTTGATTGTTATATTAATTAGCACTAGCGGATACCCCTTTTAATCTTACACGCGTTATTTAATATAACTCGTATTTTTAAAATGTAGAACATTTGCTCAATCCCACGCACTTCAAATTTTTTATACTGATTTCAATATACAATATAGAAGGACACCATCCGCTAAACCATAAAAAGGTTGTTTTCCAATCGTGATGGGCGTAACCAGGGGGGGGGGAAAGGGGGTGGCCTCCTCCCCCCTATATAACAAATTAAGAGATTTTAATATAAAAACCCTTATAAATTAAAAAAAAAATTATGATTTGCCCCCCTCTTAATTACACTTTAACAATTGCCCCCCCCCCCCAATCTCCAAAACCTGGCTACGCCTATGAAAAGTGTGCAAGTGCTTCGGTGGCTGGTTTTTGACGTCCTCTATTAAACATGATACCTTAAAAATTAATATCTGTGGTCGGAATACAATTGTGTTAGTCTTTGTCTATATTTAAGACAGCAAAATCAACAAAATATAATATGGAATTTTTCAAATTTTTATAAAAGTTATTGTCCCTATAGATAATATGTTGTTTTGTTCAGTAAAAATAGGAATGAGTTGATTATATGCAAAATATAGATTAAGTATATTAAGACAATGCATTACAGCTAATCCTATATGTATAAAAAAAAAGGTGATGATCACACAGCACTATAATCAAATGGATAGCTGCAAATTAAAACAAGATAAGTCCTATAAAAATTTTATAACATAATAAAGAAGAGATGAGTTTATTCCCAAATATAAACTATATATAATGGTATTAAATTTTTAATGTAACAATATCTACTCTTCTTCTTTTTTATCAGTTATTTGATCCCACAGTCGTGGGGTTTGTTTGATTAGTTTCTTCAATCTTGACCGGGTGAGTGGCATAGTGCATTTCTCCAGGTGTGCTGGATTCATATTATTTACACTACTGGCGAATTGCATACGTGGCGAAATTTCATAATATTTTTAGGCAAATATCTAACAAATGTGTCGAGTAATGCGTCAGATAATTTAAAGTTAAGCAACATATAAAATTATCGCTAAATCCTTGCTTCAATCAGTATATTATTCTTGCACAATTAAAACGAGCTTCATTATGTCGGTATTTGTTTGTCAATCTTGAACAATAAACAATTAATATATTTTTTATTATGCAAGATTTACATTAAATGAAACTAAAAACAACATAAAAATCATAGAGGTAAACATTCAAAAATTGCCATAGCGTTGTAATGGCAAATAATCATTCCGATTTTCTGTTTTATAAAAAAAGTTTCCCTTTTGTCAAGGGTATTGGCAGCTATGCGGCGTCCCAATTCCTTCAGGAGGGCTTGGGTTTTAGGACCTATTGTAGTGAGGGTAGTGGTCACTATGGGGGAGAAAAGGAGTGAGGAATTAAGTTCTGCGTATTTAGCGGATTTTAATCTTTCAGAATCAACAAGGGGGTCTTTGTTTTGGTTTGAGGGAGCAAAGGCATCCGGACAAGTGTAGTCCCAAGCTAGGCATAGCCCTTTTGCCCATGGGATGAGGGTCTGTCCATCAGGTCTCTTCTTGTCGCTAAGGCAAAGACCATTAGGCTCCAATTGGGAAGGAAAGCCCGCCTTTTTGAATGTCTTCTGTAGAAGAGCGTTAACGGATGTGTGCCGTAGAAATCTGGCCTTATTAAATTTGCAATGCAGGCCGTGGTGACCTTTTGTACCAACGGATGAGCCACATAAGTTGCATTGATGAGAGGCAACTATATCGCATCCTAGGCGGAGCCCTGTTGCAATCCTGAACTCGTTGTTGGAGAGTTGAAGGTCATGAGTCCGACTTGGGATGGCCTCCAACCACTCGTGGCCGGACCTTGATGCGAAACTTCTTAAAGCTGGTAACTCCTCCAACGATGCGCCCGATATAAGAGTTTTAAGGGCATGGTCGTAGAGAGGAGTGTTCCAACTCTTTTGAGAGTTTATGGTAGGGAATGGAGTGTTAGGGTCGGACAAAGAACTCCACATGTCGAGGGCGATTTGGGTGAAAGGATCTGGTTGATCGATTAGTATGTCGATGATTGGTTTGGCTGAAAGTCGACTCGAGATGAAGGCCGACAAAGCTACAAGAGAGGATGATCTCAGGCCCAAACCACCATATTTTGTGGGGAGACACGCTTGTTTCCATTGAGACCCAGTAAAAGAAAGGTTTGTGATTTCCTCGACAACGTCTTTGAGTTTTTGGTCGAATAAAGATAGAGCACTGGGATTTAAGAATGAGGTGGATGACCTGAAGATATGATTTATCTTAGGTAAAGAATAGCAGTTTTTAATTAAAAAGAAAGCCTGGTGGGCTGGCAAGTAAGAAAGGAGGGGTTTGATTTCTACTAGTTTTTGGATTGTCTCTGTTAATAACTTGTTACAAGGGTGTGAGCCACCTATGGGAGATCCTAAGTGCGTTAGTTCGTTAGGGTGAATATGTTTGAAAGCGTCAAAGTATGGGTCTAGGCTTAAAGGGTCAGTATTGTTTTTGCAAACCTCGGTCTTGGTATGATTAAGATGGAGACCAATTTTTGAAGCTTCGACTTCAAGGTATGAAAGGGCTTCTTTGACGTCTTCTGCATTTCCTTTGATGGTACCATCGTCTAGGTACCACAAGTTGAGTGATAGATTATATTTAGAGGCTAGGTCTTCGGTCAGGGATTTTATACCTAGGCAGAATAGTAGGGGGCCTAGCGGGTCTCCTTGTTGAATGCCGTCACTCGATGCAATTATTTTGGAATTAAAGTTGAGCATGGAAGTAGGAGCGTAGCATGCATTAAGGAAAATGGAGTACTCGGGAAGAAATTTGTAAGCCTCTGTTAAGAAGTGTGACCTGTAGATAGTATTAAAGGCGTTTTTGAAGTCGATCTTAGCTAGGATCGAATGGTCGGGATGGGCGAGGGCTATGCGGACAGCGTGAGAGGCGATTTCACAACCACACTTGATTCCGAAACCTAGTTGGATGGGAGCTAATTGATCTGCAATGTTGGTTTTTACTCGAGCAATAATTAGTTTGCAGCATAGGCGTCTAAAAATTGAACCCATGGCTATTGGACGAAGGCCACCATCTGGTTTGGTAAGTGATATTAGGGTGGCCCCAAAAAAATAGGGAGAGATCGCGTCAGGTACTAAGCCTTTAATAACATGGTTAAGGAAGATTGCTAGGGTGGATGTGAAGTGGCCAGACCTGTCAATGTGAGGTCTTGTTAATTCTATTAAATGTGAAGCCCGGAAACCGTCTAAACCAGAACCTACTGAGGATTTTTTAAAAGAACCGATAGCCTCGAGAATTTCATGCGATGTGAAGTCCTTGAAGGGGGAATTGATTGTAGAGGGAAATTGGGAGCAATTTCTTAATTATAACAATATTCTTCTGCTTCTTAAATGATATTATTGATTAATGGCAACCTTCATAATAGTATAATGAAAATTATTTTAATTCATTCTTAAACTTTTAAGCGCTCCTGCTCAACTACTTACGCATCTTTACTACTAACCAATCAGGTTCTATCAAGTAACTGGCAATTCATGCGACATATAAACTAGAATTAAATTAACAAATGCGTCATATAATTTACAATCTTCTCTTTTAAAATAAATATAACAATTTATTATCGTTAAATTACACTTTTTAAATATGAAATTTTTTCTGCTCAATTTAGATGAATTATCATTATTCTGCTTTTTCAGATATGCAGTAATTCATTTTGAGATGAACAAACCATAGAAACAAACCTTTTCTTGATAGCATATTGGGCATCTTTTAATTTATTTAAAGAATTTTTTATGATTTCTTTGTAAGTGTCTTTGTGCTAAAAGACTGATATACGTTTAACAAAGATATAATTTTTGATTTCTAATAGGTCTTGGTGAAACTCCATTTACAAACTAATCCCTCAATGAATTTTTCACATGTAGGGTTTGGAGGCTGTGTAGTTACACCATACTTTCCTTCAAGTATAATATTCATAATTTTTTAGGTCCTGAAGCAACACTTCCCCATCTTATTGGAGCGGCAGGGAAAATTTGAATTGCATCCATTTCATGATGCTAGGCATTTGCCTACGAGATTTTCGAGTTCAAACGATAGGATTATTGGTCTATAATATGACAAAAGAATTAAATAAAGTTTACGGCCACGTATAATAACAATAGATCGTTGAGTATTAAAGTCGGGGGAGCTAGTGGCACTCATTTGCGAGAATCTCCTTTAGGTAGCGGAGGGTACCATTTATTTCCGGCTGGGCCCACACAACTAAATGAAGTTGGAAGGCAATCTAAAAGGGACTCCAGATGAGCAGGAGGAGGACCGGCCTTTCGTATGGTTCTAATAAGAGCCAGGAATAGACCTTGAAGCCCCTTTAGCCCTCCTGCTAACCCTAACGTCCCGAACCTTGCTCCCCTCCCCATCTTAGTGGTGGCGATGGTTCTTATCAGTTATTATGTGTAAGTGTAATATGATGTCAACGTTAGTATAGTAATTAAAACAATTTTATGTGTTAACTCTAATATTTAAAGAGTAAACTTACTAATAGTGGATGAGGACACAATGGTAGGGAAAGATTGTGACATAGTGCCTTTGTAAAGACAGACACAATGTAATGTAATGAAAATATAAATTAAGCAAAAAACTAATATACAAAATTATTATGTACATTATGTCACCGTTAGCATAGTCAAATTAAAAGAATTCTATGTGTTGACACTAATAAGTAAAGAGTAAACTTACAAGAGTTGAATGAATTGTTGTTGAATGTGGAGATTTGGCACTGTTTTTGGATTTTACATCTTTAATAATACCTAAAGATATTCATTAAAATATTAATTAACCTGTAATAGAATTTATGTCTAAAGTCTGTAAGGGCAAAGAATGTGGAGTGCTATTTTTTGTAGATAATAGTGTATTTGAATCCTAGACAAAATATAAATTTATAAAAAAATAAATACTACCTCTATGAGCAACATCAATCTGTTAGTGGGTTAACTCAAATGCATTCTTATAAACGCCTCTACCTTGACATTTTGCAATCCGGCATCTATAATACTCCTGTCCATGCTTTCCCACTTTAATTGTAGTAAATGGATAATTTCCTGCTCTTATAACCAATATCGGTCTTTTATTTATATAAAATTAAAAGACATAGTTTTTTAAAATGTCTAATGTAAGCAGCTTTGAATTTGAAATGTATTGTTCTGCGCACATCCGTTTTGATTGGTCGAATAACTCAGCAATACGATCTTAATATTGATATGTAAACTATGGGGAACCGGTCAAAGGAGCTCATCAGAACTCATCAGAAAAGGAGCACAATGCTCAAGATGAATTTAACAAATTGTCTTAGCACAAAATATTTTATATTAACATGTCCTAGTGATATCATAACAAGTAAATATATGGGTAGGGTAAGTATTAGGGTAAGGGTTAAGGTTAGGGTTTGGGTGGGTTATAATAACAATTCCTGATGAGCTCTGATGTGCTCCTTTGACCCCCATTCTAAACTATGTAATGGCACTTATATTTTGACTATGTTTTATTAAAATCAGCTGAATATCGTAAATACCGCTTAAAGCGCGTATAAAGCATGTATTCTTTTTTATTTTTCAATTCAGTCATTTTTAAATTCAATCATTTTTAAATTAATATGGCTAAATATAAAAAGATTAAACTTAGATAGGAAATAATTAAATATTTGATTAATAAGTTCCAAGGTCCACATTTAAAAACGCAAAACAACAACTTTTAGATTGTTAATGGTAACTTACTTATCAACTCACTATCTATCTTTTCAGGCTATATTGCATTATACAATATTTGAATTTTGCTTTGTAACAAATAAAATTTTAACATTCTGCAATAATCGCTTAAAATATATCCATCATATTAAATAATTAGATAAGTATAATCCTTTTGTAGCTATTTCCTTAATTTCTCAGCCAGCACAAGGCACAGACTATTCCTAAGTAGTAAGAGCATAACTTATAAGGACGATTACTTTCTGTTTTTTGAGTGGGACTAACAATGTCTTTCTAGGTGCTCAATGATTGAAAATTAACGACAAATATTAACCAAGTATTATGCGCCACATCAAAACCCTCCTACATTTTTGGATTAAAGCGGATGCGCTTGAAAATTTACCATTGCTTTCAAGATACATAAGTATTTTCTGCCAAGCAATCTCTACCAAGCTTGCCTGATTGCTTGTAACAACACTTTTAATTAACATATACATAAGTATGTCAGGGTCCGACAGCGACACTTTTTAACATTGACAATACATATATTTCAGGTGCTCATCCACAACTTAATAAAAATAGGCTTATTAAAGCTGTAAATACCGTTAAATGAGGTTTAAATTTGCAAGGAATGGCAAATTATAATGCAATATAATGAACATAAATGAAGGGCGTGGAGACGAGTTAATCAAACCCAAATAATCAAACTCAATATTCAGCCAGCCCAGACGGCACCTGGGCATAACATAAATTTGACTATCTGCCTCCCAAACAATAAATTAATTGTAATGATAGAAAAAAATCAGCAAACCCACTTGGCTTGTTTTTAGCAATCTCAGACCTGTCAAACAACAAAGTGCCATTAAAGCCTTTTCATTAAATAATCATTTGGATTCGCACAACCCAACTTTCGTTTTTAGGGGATAATAATGTTGTTTGATTTTTATCCTGTGTGTAATCGCCAAATCTATTGTGAATCCTCTGAGCCTTCGATGGCTCTTAATGGTATAGTTTGATCATAATAACTTGGTTTTTAAAAAATTTCCATATGCCTATTGTACTGTATTATTTGTGGAGGATAATTGACGAAATGTAACTTACGCTTAAGTTCTATCATACTGGTGGAGTAAAAGTCAACGCAACAGATGGCATTATCTTCCTTATCGCGTGATATCGCGTGATTTCCTTATCGCGTGATAGATATAGTTTTATCGCGATTATTCTCATATATATCATTTATATATTCGTCGCGCGCGTTGGAATTATCGCGGAGTTTGGGTAAATAAAGTCGTGTAGACTATAACATTCAATTCGAGGCTCACAAGTCGAGTTGACTATAACATTGTGACCTCAACATTTGGCGTCGTGAGAACCTACCGGGAAATAAATCAAAAGAGGGAATGGATCGGAACATGATGGATGTATTCCGGGTATCCGATTCGATCGAAACATTTCTCATTCAATTCGAGGCCAGTATCAAGGCACAATCAGGGACGTTATCTGATACTCGGAAAACGTGCAAGTTGCTAAGTTCGTTATCGGCGGAGGCATTTAAGGTTATTGCGGACGACGCGTACCCGGATAACCCTACTGAATGGACTTTCGAGGAAGCGACCAAGAGGGCAAGGAGAGTATTTAAAGGGCATACCTGCCCGCTGGCGCAGAGATTCAGGTTTGGAAATATTCGTCAAATGCCCGGGGAGGAACTCATGCGTTATATTCGAAGGCTAAAAGAGGCATCAAAGGACTGCGGTTTTCAGCCCGGGGAATTATCGGCCAGAATGCTCGATCAGCTGATTTTAGGGCTCTACGACCCAACGGTGCAAGCCGCGTTGATGGCCGAAAAGGACCTCAAATGGGACAAGGCCATGGAAATCGCCCTAGGTCGGGAGGCAATCGGCGAAGGCCTAAGGACTATGCACCAGCCAGGGGACGAGGCATTTGCGGTCGACGCGACGAGGACGGGCCCGAGTATGACCAGGTTCGGCCATGCATTAGATATTTTGACTATTGATTTATATGTTAATAACACCTTGATAACTTTTCTTATGGACACGGGCTCCACCGTTACAATCGTGCCGGCTAACTTGTGGAAGGAGCGTTTACCGGTGCAAACAAACCCGATACCTTCCGTACATGCGTTCGGCGGCAAGGAGATAAAGATTATCGGGGACGTAACAGCCGAGGCCCGTCTAGGTTCCACCCGGAAGCGCCTGCCGCTGTTAGTGGCGGATGTAAAGGGACCGCCTTTACTCGGAACGAACTGGATAAAAGAGTTCGGAAAAAACGTATGGGAGCTAGCCAAATGGAATTCGCGAACCGTCATGGAGCGCTACATAGTGAATTTCGTCGAGGCGAAGGCCCCGGAAGAGCCGAGTCCTAGGGATTCCGTGAGTATTGGAAGTCAATGTGGTGAATTGCCTCCGTTCGGTGCGGGCCCAAGGGCCAGCCCACCCGGTAGCTGGAGTTTTCCACCCGTCGTAATGCCGGGCCCAGTTGGTTGCCCAGGCCATCAGCAAATCGGTTTGATTGGTCAGGTACCACAACAACCAAGCGTCGTAGCACCAGCGCAAGCGGTTTCTAGTGTCCCGAGCTCCGCATCTCAGCGACAATCTGTAATTCCACTCAACCCCAATAAGCCTGGCGCTAAGAACGCGACGCCGGACCAAGATCGAGGTCAAGCCATGGCTGCCATCAAGGCTAAGGAGAACGCAGCCAAATTTCGGTCGAGACGATCAAGCAAGCGTGCTTTCCAAGTTACCGAAGAGGGATTAGAGGATTCCGCGAACGCGTTTATCTCACGGAACGTGATACGCCAGTACGCCGCCAACGACGAGACATTACGGCAGCGCAAAGAGTGGAGTAAGGGTACGCGCGAAACAACAGTAGTGGTCGGGCCAAGGCGACACTACAAAAGGTACCTACCTAAGCTGCACGAGTCAAGGGAAGCGTTAAGGGAACCTGTGGCCCCCCAGTGGAGAGATACAGGAAAGGCGCGAGGGTTCGACGTCGGAGACCCAGTGTGGGTGCGTATGTTCCTGGGGCCCGATAAATGGGTGAAGGGCATCATTAGTGCCAAGCGCGAGGCGCGCTCGTTTGGCGTTAGGGCCCTAGGGAGAAACCACCATCGACATTTAGAGCAGGTGAGACGAAGGAAAATATTGGACTGGAGAAGGGTTGGACACGAAAATGGTTGGCCGCACCGGGATACACTAGCGAACGAGCCAATTGATGCGAGTCCGTGCCAACAACGTCCAATCAAGGGTCCCCTACCAAGGTTCCGAACGGAAATGCCGCTACAGGAGCGGGGGGAACACGATGTCCTTCCCATGGCTCCGGAGTTTAACAACGCCCCGCTTGAAGTTAGATACCCACGCCAGGTACGACAGGCCCCGAGCTACCTAAGGCACTATCTTTGTGAAAAGGGGGGAAGTGTGGAGGATAATTGACGAAATGTAACTTACGCTTAAGTTCTATCATACTGGTGGAGTAAAAGTCAACGCAACAGATGGCATTATCTTCCTTATCGCGTGATATCGCGTGATTTCCTTATCGCGTGATAGATATAGTTTTATCGCGATTATTCTCATATATATCATTTATATATTCGTCGCGCGCGTTGGAATTATCGCGGAGTTTGGGTAAATAAAGTCGTGTAGACTATAACATTCAATTCGAGGCTCACAAGTCGAGTTGACTATAACATTGTGACCTCAACATTATTATAATGTAATTGTTTGTTGTAATTGTTTTGTCACTTTTTAGCGACTTTACCATCAGGCTATCAAAGGTATGGAAAATATATTTGCTTTTCTTAACGCTTTCTTCGTTGCTTAATTATGATTATGACACATATTTCAAACTGGAAAATGAAGAGAATAAATTAGAATTACAACTAATTTGGAATCTTTGACCTATGTAATCAAATTTCAATCCATATATATAAATGTCATTGATTGAAATCTTTGACCTGTTTTAGATATATATTTAAATCGGAACTTAAACACAACTCAATGTATTGAGTATGATCGAATATTATTAATAGCACTTATACTGTCCTAAGTTGCCACTCCCCTCGCCCACGCAATAAAAAAATGTTATTAACTTGCGAGTGATAGAAATCAAGGCATTTGTCACGAAAAAACAACACTGAAAAAATTATAGGAGTGGAATCCATTTAGCTCCCTCTTGATTAATACGTATGCCGCCTATGCCATAGGTTAAGTTTCGCCATGTTGGTTATCTCTAAACATATGCAATTTTCCTAAAAAATCACAACAGCATAAAAACGTTGCTTTTGCAGCCCAAATGGCAAATTTTTTCAAATATTTTTGTTGCCTCTATTAAAGAGCAAAGGTTGGTCGATTTGATACGTAACATTGTGTTAGGAATACTGAGGGAAAAGATGGTAATAATTTATTTTATTTAAGCCGTTGAATATATGCGGTAATTCATTCCGCGAAATTAATTCCGAGTTTATAAATTCAATGAATAACGCGAATTCTATATTCTATATAGCGTTTTAGGCGCGCGCGCAGATGTTGCGCATTGATCTTACATAGATCTGCTTTTAAAAAAATCATACACATAACGAAAAGTAATTTGGTTTCCCTGCTATTCTTGAACCGACAGGCCTCTGTGAAGATAACAAACCACCCGATGGCCAAACTATAGGCGCTTGGAAAAAATGGCTCAGTTTAAAATGGGACTATACATGTACTGACGAATTTGCCCCATCTAATCACAACAAAGATCCCCTGTCTTCATCCGAGGCACTGAAATTTCAAAATACTCGGCTGCGCAAGGGAAAGGGATGGGTAAGCGCGCGCGTAGATAAAATCATTCTGTAAAGATGCGTGGGGTGTTAAACTATTTGGTTAAGATGCGGGGGTAATCGCACGTAAGATACCACGCATTCAACCATAGACTAATAAAACAATAGACTGCCGAACAGCTGATAATTTTTAAGTAAGGGTGTAAGCCGCCATTACTTTCGTCTCATAAACAAATTTTTAATACATGTGCCTTATTTTCAGTAATCTTAATCAAAAACCAAATTATTTAAAACTCGTAAGAGTGAGCATACATGATCTCGATAAATCTATAAGCTAAAAAGCTAATAAACACCTAAATATTTTAAAAGGGGCTCTAAATGGAACAAAAAAGTACGCTATAAAATCAAGATCGAATGTGTATAGCTTTTGTTCACTAGAATATTAACTTGTTTTGTTATTAGACATTAAAAAACAGGAATAAGAAATTTACTTTTAAATGGCTGGCAAGACTCTGTCACTTGGCTTTTAAAATATTATTTTACTTGTAAATGCAATAATCAATATTAGACTTTTATTTTGATATTGTATTCATAAATTTCCATAATATATAGGCTATGTAATTAAGAACAATAGTTCTCATAATTGTTATTATGAGAACTGTTAGAAATTCTATTATTTCATTAGATACGTTTCTATGTTAATATTCTAAAATTTGAAGCTGATATGAATAAGCTTATAAATACGCTTATTATTAAAACGATAAATATTGCAAAATATGAAATCTTTTGGACTTTTTGGATATTTCAACGTAAGACATTGTGATAAATTGACTTTTTAATATGCACGTTTAAGCTTTTATAAGTAATTCAAATTTTATAATTAATAACTGCCATAACATCAATTTAAGTAATGCTATATTAGGAAGTAAAAATAAAGGTTACCAGGCTGATTGTCTCAATAAAGTAATTCGTATTTACATGAAATTCACATAATAAATTATAGTATTTTAGAGGCATTACAAATCCAAACAACTGTTGCTATCTGAACAGCATCCTTCAAGCGCTCTTTGGTTTAAAGGAATTCGCAGACAAAATATTAACGGCTAAAGGGTAAGAAAGTATAATTTATTAAATGTAAACGTAAAAAATTGTAGAGAGTTAACAATTTTAGAAAGGGGTTTACAAAATGTTTTTAAAGCTTTAAATAGTGGCGAGGAATGTGCTTATAATGCCCAAGTCTTTTATGTAAGTAACTTTATACCAATTTTAGTTTTGCATTAAACTCATAATATAGGAAGTGTTTTCTCGAGTCTGTCCGCACATAATACCGGAAACTCAGCAAGATGCCAACGAAGCCTTGCTATCTTTACTCGCAAATTTACCTTTTAAATACAGAGAAATATTTAAAGTAATAGTGATTGAATCTATGAAAATCTTAATTTAGGGCAAGATGCAAGTAATAAGGCTCTGCACTTTTTGTGGACATATAAATGAAAAAATTGAAAACTTTCTTTGTTTACCACCGATATGTCTAACTGGTGGTAAACATATATTTCAAGTATGTGCAGTGTAGAATATTCATAGTTCCTCTTATTTAAGGTATCACTCAATCACTCTCTAGAGCCTCTCAAAGTAATTAAAAAATGCCGTTGCTGTCATTTCGAGTGCGAAGCTATTGAGCACATGTACATAATTAGGCACCCAAAATACGCGATCGCTCAATTTTCAAAGTATGTCATATCGTGTTTGATATATTCACCTTTGACTCAATTTATAGCTATAATTATGTCGATGAAAATTGGGTCAAGGCAAAATGTCATATTGAAATGGATAAGATCGTAAATATCCAGGGAGTCCAATATGCACCTATAGCTAGAATCGTAAGCATTTATCATAGGTCTTTTATTGGTGACTTTAGTCATTACATTAAATCCTCTCTAATATATATGTGTATATATTGTAACTAGGATCACCATGGTTTGGAAATTTCCTCAGGACATTACAAAGCCAAATGCAAGTGCAAATGTGGTCGTCATTGGATTAAGTTTAACGATTCAATTGTTACCAAATCACACTCTCCGTACGACGTAGGCAGTTTTCATACTTGAATACATGTTGTTATGATAGATATCTAGCGCTTACCTCGTTATATTAGAGAATCAAGAAACTTAAAATCCCTTAGTGCAAAAAAGATACGTTTTTGCATTGCTACACCTTGAGAGACCTAATGATATGATACTTTAAGGACTTTGCATAAATAGAAGTGAAGATCAAATTATTTCAAAGACGATTCACCTTAGTGACCCTATATAATTTAAGGGCACATGTTAAGATGCTTGTATTATAGCATCACATACTTTTAAATATACCATTTATATGACAAAATATTATCTGCCATTTCAATCATTTTAACAATAAAATTAAAGTGGCAAAATGATATTTTATACAAATATATGTAAATTTAACGTTAAAATTTGATTTGCTTTATTAAACGAAAATGTTGTATTTCTTGAGCTACTAATATGTTTTACGGCTTAAGGAGAGACGCTCTAAGAGATAAGCGCTAGTTTGCTAGAAATTTCAGGATTGTCCGATTGCAACAATAATGTAGTTAGAATTGAGTAGGTAGCGGCGCGGGGCTAAATGTTGGAATGGTTTAGGGGAAAATAAAACAATGATTTTTAAGAATTCTAAATTTTTGTTAAATACCAGAGGGCCCTCTCTAGTTACCCCTAACACGCTCATTGAAATGAGTTTTACGGTTACAGTAAAAATTCTAAATAATAACAACAAGTTGACTAGAATGGGAGTTTTCCAAAACATCTTTTGCATTTTTTCATAAGAAACTTCAGTCGGGAAAGCTCTCCCCAATGATATACTTTTACTTAAAATCTAACCGTAGATATTGTTTTAAACTTAATTTAAATGAAAATATCTTATTTAACCCGCATTGAACCATATATCGCTTTTAAATTAAAATTGTGCATCAGATCGAACAAATTGAACATACATTTATAGTTATACACACACTCTTATTCTGTTTAAACGTAAGTTAAAAATAGAATGTATATTCACTCACCTAGTTTTGAAGACGACTGCCATTTTAACATCACTAAAATAATATATTAATTTGAAAAAAAACTTTAATAAATAATTCAAAATGTGGATGGCATTATAATGTTTTTTTAAGAAATGTATATACTCTCTAAAACGGCAATTAATTTTAAGGATTTATTTCTGACATAAAAGGGTTAAGCAATCTATTAACCTATTAGTAAAGTAAACTACTTACATATACGATTAAATACACATTAGCCTTATATGCTTTTAGATACATCTTAAATGGTCCATAAGCTGCTATATCCGAAAAGATCTATATAGACTTTTTTAAGCATTAATAAACAAATAGATATTTGAATATATCTCAGGAGATGACAATTAAAAATTTACTTTATATTTATCTCTTTGATAAAAATCGCGGAGATTAAATATTATTCAAACATTTTGATATATGACTATACAAATAAAGGTTGCACCTATAATATATTTAGGTCATTGTCGTTTTATTCATTAAAGGTGCAATATTTTATGCCGCTGTTTTCATTTATTCTGCTTAGTGATCATTACAATTCATATTACAGTAGTTATTACAACAGCATAAATAAAAAATTAGCTTGTAATAAATTATTAATTAGAAATTGTAGTATCACCGTTAATCTAACAAAATAGAAATCAATGAAAAGGCTAAACTTGTGTAAAACCTTAATCATGTATCTTTTTAATTTATGTTTGCTATGCTTTTTCTGGAATTCTGTCTACATAGGATTTTGCTATAAGAAAGGTGAAGATGAAGGTAAACCTATTTATTGAAGATTATTTTTAAATTCCTAATGTAGACATGGAGTATTGTGTAGAGAGATATAACAATTGCAACAATAAAACTGACACTAAAGTAGATTTGGGTCGAGGATGTTATCTACAACCAAATAATTATATTATTATCGGTGCCAAAAACGTTCCCTGGCATGTAATGACTTTAATATAAAACTTTTTAAAAACTAAACTTCAATCAACATAAAATATAGTCTAATAAATTTTTTCAAACTCTTAGATATTCATAAGAGCCGGAAAGATGGATTGCCAGGGGACGGTTATTGGTCCTCAAAGCGTGTTAACTTCCAAAAGTTGCCTAAAATACGTCTTGAAGTATATCGTTACAACTTAAGATTTCTAAAATATAATTTTGTGCGCATTGTCCTTTACTTGTACAAACATAATGTTATTACTAAGAATTTGTAACAATTTATTTCTTAGGACGCCTAAAAGCATTATACTGATGGGAGGGAGCAATCAATTACTTAATCAAGCTTTCAAGGTTAGAGCTAAACGTATAGTGATAGACAAGGTTAAAACAAACCCCTTAGCGATATTGTTGGCCGACACAAATTTGTACAAACTAAAAGCCAAAAAATTAGAAACAGCTTCAAGAAATACCACTATTAGAATTAGAGAAGGATGTGTAAGTGTCCACTTTGGAAAAATTGGAAGTAACTTCTTATCAAAAACTGCACTTATTGATTAATATAAAAGGTAAAGGAGGCGGAATCTATCCCGATCTTATCAAGAAGGAAAAATGCTGGCTCAACGTATACAAAGGGAGATGGGGTCTAATTTATGCCGACGATAGTTCAACACCTAGCGAAAATCAAGAGAAAGTCGAATGCCTAGTAAGTTGTGTCGTAAAAACGGCTGGGTTTTATTTGGTCGACCTACCTTTGGTATAACTAAGACTCACGGTCAACTGGGGTCCGATTTTCAAATTTCGACTAAGCATCGAGGTCGACTAAGAAAAACAGACCAAAAAAACTTTGATCTGTTTATGTTTAGTCGATTAAAACCAAAAGTCGACCAAACAAAACCCAGCCGGTTTTACAACCCTACAAGTAAGTGCGATGGTAATCAGTTGGCAACTTTAGTTTTACCTATGATAAAGTCATGCTTACCCCAAAATTTAAAATATTTTTGTTAAAATTAAATTTTTTTTTGTTATATAATTAAGAATGACGCCGGGCTTCCCCTTGTATGTGGGCTAAGGGAAAAACCATTGCTATGTGGAGTTGGGATATATGATAAATGCCAAAATCCTATGCCTTTCATAGATGTATCGCTGTATGAAAGCTGGATCAAGAATAATTCTATATGATAGCTGACCCTGTTGAACACATACAAATTATTCCTTTTTGCCGCTTACATCTCTTCCTAACTCAAATATTATTGCAGTAGAAGACTAGCAAATTAATTATGGAAATTAAAACTACACTAATTCATATTGTAAAAATATTTAGTTTTAAAATATTCATGGCAGTTATGCCCTCGATTTACTTGTCAGCACATCTATTTGCACTTTCAATATTTAGGTAAAAACAAAAATATAAATTGACTTTGAGTACATGTCTCAGTGTAGCTTAAGATAATGTGAAGTCAACATTGTATAGGCACCAAATAAACGATTAACCTACTATGTAATTTATATCGTATGATACAAAGTATATTGCATTCCTATGT
Organism: Gordius sp. MW1; assembly: GCA_964036665.1. Lineage (NCBI taxonomy): Eukaryota > Metazoa > Nematomorpha > Gordioida > Gordea > Gordiidae > Gordius > Gordius sp. MW1. The sequence goes on from OZ038528.1 coordinate 1,096,839, forward strand.
ATACATTCTCTTTATTTTAAATCATTTTTTTTCAAAACAATTAAGCTATATTTAGTTTTTAATAAAACTAGGTTAAATCTAGAAAAGATAATTAAATTATTTATGGAAAATAACATTATATAATCACACAACGTTTAAAATTTATAATTATATGATTATTTTATCAAAAACTGATGAAAATATCAATCAACAATATAAAAACAAAGATTTTGACGTTGATGACGATCGAATTAAAAAAGTTTGAGCAGGTGGAAATAAATACAAGTTTGGTAGTAACCGAGAAAAAGGTTCGCGTTATAGAAAAATTTTGATTCTTTTTCGATATTGCAAAAAAGTGTAAGTGGCACTGTGGATTTACGGGTTAATCTAAAAAATTTTTCTTTAATTTTGACTCTTCTTTTCCCGTAAATTATGCAACCTTTAATGTTTTTCCCTCTGAAATTCATCGCAAAATTTGGTGAAAAGTGTGAGAACATTTGTGGAATTATGATCAAATACACCACAAAATTCGATTAAAAAGCTGGTAATGAGCAAAACGAGAAATTTGTGACACCCAGTATCGTATGTGTCTATATGGACACCAAGGGGAACAACGCGAGAGTTTTAAACTCAAAGGAAAACAAAAATAAAAAACTTCGGCATTTTAACCCTGTAAAATATCGAAAATTTGGAGGGAAGGGAGAGGATATTGCTGTTAAGGAGTGTAGACCTAAAGTTTAAGGGGGCTTTCAAGCCTATTTAACCGATGTTATAAAACAAAGGAATGGGGGGGGGGCAAAAAAGGACTCATTCTTCTTTTTCCGCGTTATTCGCATTTTTGCACATTTCACAATGGCGCTGGTCGAGGCCATTAGTCGTAGAAGAAGAAGACATTTGAGCTCTTTTCCAATCTTTAGGATTTCTAATGAAATCTAAAGGTCCCCAGCCTTGAAAGGAAGAAGGTTCTCGAAAAGAACCCCCAAGCCGATCCCACAACGTAAAAAATTGCCCGTAATTATAGTTGTAGTATAAGTGATGGTCCATGTGGTGCGCACTCCCATTTATCCAGGGCCTCAGGTACCAGGGTACTCTGTAAATTGGTGTTGTATAAATGGGTGGGTTTCGTTTGGTCGACTTATTTTGGGGTTTTAGTCGACTAAACATACACAGAGACCGACTGTTTTTTGGTCCGTTTTTCTTAGTCGCGTAACCAGATCAATTGGTCCTTAATGTTTAGTCAACCAAAACCCATGGTCGATCAAACAAAACCCACCCGTTTTTACGGCACTACTGCAAATAAATTTTTTAAAACATTCACTTTAGCCTATAAGTGCAGAAGCAACCAGTACTACAAACTTAAACTAAATTACGGCAATTTCAAAAATTACATTCGGAGCTTTTATTTAGGGAGCACGATGGGGGTTGCGAAGCGAAAATTTTAAGCACCAAATGGTTTGAGTCATTAACAATTGGGAAAAAATATTATTTTAAATTCGTTTGGTTAAGCCAAGTATAAAAGAAGTCAAATATGAGCATTAATGCTCCCACGCTTTGTATGTACATAAGTTTCGCTTCGCATCGAGCTCAATTTGAGGTAGTGTTGTAAAAAGGGCAGGATTTTGTTTGGTCGGCCTTTGGTTTTAGTCGACTGAACATGAACAGACGAAAGGTTTGTCCAAATAATCTTTCGTCTATTTATGCGACCATGAAAAACAGATTTTGGTCTGTTTATGTTTAGTTGACTAATCCCAAAAAGTTGACCAAACGAAACCCAACCCTTTTTAAACCACTATTTTGAAGGCAGCCTTTGACTACTTTAAAATTGAAGAAGTTTAAAAGGCTTAACATTAAACAGTCTTCGTTATTATTACCTATAATCTCCGTCGTGGATTGATACTGTCCAGATGTTAACAGCCACAAATAGAGCCAGGTAGGTCAACTGAGTAAATTGAGGAAAAAACTGATAAGTAAGTTTAATAATTTAGTTTGCTTAACAAAATCTGCTTGCTATTTACAAAAAATTAAACCTGTCTCAAAGCTTGCAAATCAAAAATTTTGAACAATATGGGATAAAAACATTGTTTATTATCAATATATCCCAAACCATATTAATAAAAACTCAGGTCAGCAAAGATTGCTTGTTTGTGTAATATAACCAAACAAAAGATGTAACAGGTATTCTGTAATTAAGCTAATTTAATTAAGTGAAATTTGAACAAAAAATTAGAAAATTTGTGAAATGTCCCAATGGATTCACTAATTAATATATGCTTAAGAATTATTTAAACCTATATTATAAATTTGATTGTAAGGACATAGAGAACTTATTAAATGCTAGATTATTGGTATTTATAACTAAAATTGCTATTTTAGAACCTTAAGCAAAATTATAAAATAAAATTACTTTGTGAAGAGGCAACAGGAAGACAAAGATATGGTAAGGTGAACTTTGTGCAAAACCATCTAAAGGATGAAATGCGTGACTGGCAAATGGAGTTGGAATTTTCCATTTGTGATGTTGTTTGTGAAACCGTTTGTAGAGCAGACGGGAGTGTAATGCACGGTGTATCCAATAAATGAGGCAATCGGTGAAAAGGATAAAAGTTAGTACACCCCACAATATGCTAAACCATCCTGTATGGTACAAACAAATTCATATTAAGACAATGTATTATGAATTATGCCTTTTATATTATACTTTATTATAAATCTCTATATTGGCTTAAATAATTTTTTTATAAAGTAAGGTAATTTTCTAATATTATTAAAAGCATCTTATGAAACTTTTATATTTAAAATTACCATATGAGGCATCAACCATGTCATCATATAGTCTGCTAAAGCCTCTGACTTCCAAAATAAAAATTGAAAGGGTAGGAAGACTCATAAGTGGAATTGAACTAAGAGCATAAGATATTTCCATTTGAATTTGATTCTAATTAAAATTTTAGCACAACTTATTATTAACAAAAGCTGCTAATCATAATGAATTACAAGTCAAACTATTAAAGAGTTATATACCTTCAAGTATTGAGGGTGTTTCTTCAAATTGTGATCATATATAAAATAATAATTGAAAGAAGCCGTGCCGAGATATAAGACAACAGCCCCTAAATTAACAACAACTGTTAATGTTAAAAATTGCCGCCATATATTATGCTCTGGCCATGTTGAAGGATATATATATGGAGTAAAAAAAAATTGGTCACAATATTTTAGGACCAAATCCATGAATCAGCTGACTATCTACAATATACGGTATATAGGCTAAATCCCGAAAAGGCACAAACCCGAAGCTACGATAATGCTACTGCTACAATATTTCCATGTGTTTTTTAATTTTAAAGTTTTATCATATCCCCGATAATATTATGCCGTTTCAGTCAATTCAAGAGCTAGAATTGGGTGCAACCTTTACAATCTTCTTATGTAAGAATCACATTTAATCTGTTAAATTTATAATGAAATATTTTTACCCACCAGGATTATAAAATCAAAATAAGGGTTTCACATTGTAAAAAAAAAAAAAATTCCTATGTAAAAATCACATTCAATTTGTTAAATTTATAATGAAATATTTTTACCCACCAGGATTATAAAATCAAAATAGGGGTTTTACATAGTAAAAAATATTATCACTTTTTTGAAACTTTTCATACTTGTTGTTATCCTATATATAACTTTTATTACTTTCAATGAAATCAAGAAGCCAGATTTAGGTGCAATGTTTAATATCTACTTCTACATGAAAATTTATAAAATCTGGAACAAATTTATATATATTGATAGCTTTATACAATAAAACATTTAATATTGTTTTAATATTTTATAAAACTTTGTATGCATTATGATTGATTGACAATATTTTAAAGATTGGTTATACTTTTAAAAAGTTTAGATTCTGTTGTCTAACATTTAGTGTGTTAAAATATTATTAATTTAGGTAATCAAAATTCATTTAATTAGTTTGAGGAGTTTATATTTATATTATTAATGCTAAGTAATTTAATACTCTAAAAAATTATAAATTAATGTACTTATCATACTAATGTGTGTTCATAAAAACTCAATATAACTTTCTTTTTGATCTACAACAAATTAAATTTGATACCTTATTTTATATGTTATTATTATTACAAAGAGATTTAGTAAGCAATATATAATTAAATTTTTAATGCTAGTGGTTTTTATTTTTTTTATAAATTAAAGTGTAGGAGTGAAAAATATTCCCTACTTTCACTTGTTTTTTTAATGTTCATGGATGTGTTTAGCAAAATTTTAATGAATAATATTTTTCATTAATGATGATTTAAGTTAAAATCACTTATTAAAATATTTGTATACAAATCATTTGCCTTTTATCATTGAAATCAGTAAGAAACTTAAGAGTTATCTAAAAATCTCCTGCACTTTTACAGTTCCACTGAAATTAAAGCTGTTACATTTAAAAAAGGAAATAGCTTGAGTAAGTTGTTACTTAATAAGTATTTATAAAAAACAAGAAATAAATTTTATTTATATATCAGAAATTAAATCATACACTAGTAAATACTTGTATATGGATATTTGCAATTACAAATATGGGATGTGGGGTGACTAAAAGGTGAGGCTGGAGTTGGGAGAGGCTTAGGATTTTTGGGAGGAACATGTTTCCTATTTCCATCTGAGTTTAGGTAAGTGAACTGTTGGCAAATGCATTGATACGGTTATAGTGTAGCATTAAAATTCGAGATTATGAACATTCGGGATTTCGACTAGGAACCCAATATACACGCAGAATTGGTACCTTTTTATGTAATGAACATAGACTATGGTTTTATTAGTCTATGGTAATAAAAGGAAACCTTTAATTAATGACAAAACATTTTCTATTCGAGGGGATTTTAAAATTTAGCATAGATCTTAATAATTTAGAACTATAAAAATTTTTATGGTCCATCGATAAAGATCGCTTTGCGTAAGATTCATATTGCCTTTTTTATAATAGTTGTTAAATTTTTTGTCAAAGCAAGCTAGCTAAGTGCTTATCTCAGGCTGCATAGAGATGCTACAAAAAATGAGACATAAGTATAGTTGAAGCTGTGCCTAATACCTCAAAAAACCTCACCTGAAAAAATTTCCATCAAGGTAAACCTATAAGCGAAATTTAAGCACTTGTCCGTGAAATATGTTGACATAGAACCTATCTCAAAAGTTGAGACCTGTTAGCTTTTAAGGATAACAATCACGTTAAACTTTTAGAACCCCAAAAGCTCACGGGGGAGTGACATATGTGTTATCCATTGTTTACTCTGCAATTTTTATAATTTAAACAATACTTGGAAAATATTCACCTTTGAGAACTTGTAATACATTAATAGTTTATTGAATTAAGTCACTTTATTTGCGATAACAAGTAAACTTAAGTTTCAGAAGAACTTATCAATCTTATAAGGGTATCTAATTTCTCAAAAAATTTTGTTAGATTCGATATCAGCATTGATAGCTTGCTGTGTATTTTTTAAATAGCTTTCCTAGCCAAAGTTGGCTTTTTACTTGATTATTCAAAAGATAACGATATTTTTTATGATAATTAATTGTATGCCATTGTTGAACCAATTTAAAGTCCCAACCCCAACCACCCCGTGTTCACCTATTACCAAGGACAAGTATACAAACGCAGCTTATTAATTGCTATGCAATTTATGGACTCGCTTTTGGTTGTACGTTCATCCGTCCTGTCTAACTTGTAATTTTTGAATAATTGCCGTGGAAACTTTTACGGGTTTTTAATGGCTGTGGCCTTATACTTTTGTAAAAACTTTTTATTTTGCTTTCGCAAATAAATTAGCTAATTACTGCTGATGGCTTTACTTTTTTCGCCCTCGCGACTGATTACCTTCATAAATGCATTTATTTGGGGAACTTGTCTAGGTCGTTGCTATATATTGGATAATTGCGAAACTGGCTAAATGATTCCCTGAAATTGATGCTGACCGTTGCTTACTTTTACTTTATCTGACCCCGACCAAAGGCAAAAATTGTTAATTGCTATTTATATTTTCTGCTTTGTGAATTTCTTTTGCCAATTTGTCTAGGTTGTCGCTTTAAAACGGATGATTGCGAAACTGTCAAAATAATTCCCTGCAATAAATGATGCCCGTTGCTAACCTCTACTCTATTTGACCCAGGCTCAAGGTCAAAATCTATTTTTACTTTTATGTCTGCACGTTTTGGCATTTATGGTATCTTAGCTTCAATTATACAAAAAAATAAATTTTTTGGCTAAAAATAAATAATAAAGACCGTTGGTTGGCTTTAATTTTTTCGACCTCGCCCAGCTCAATATCCATTATTTCTTATGGGCCCGACTCTATATTTAAAATTATGTTGGCAATTTCTCTAGCCTGTTGATTTTCTTGTGTGCGTTTTTGTTGGTGTGGGCAACTAACTTTTAGCCCAAAAATGTACCCTTCCCCCTCATAGGCATTCTCGACCCTTCTCCCATCTCGCGAATAATCGGCATAGCAAATTTGCTACATTTATACGGGGTGTATATGAGTTTAAAACAATACAAACTTCAAGTCGGACCCTCGGCACCCTCCGCCCACCAGGTGCGAAGCTCCTGATTTAATTTTGTTATAAATATATACTTTAAATTTTTTTTCCTAGATTGGCTTTGTTTTAGGGAAGGAGGGCAATATGATAATTGTTAAATTTTTAGCAGTACTTCTGACTTAACAAAAATTCATGGGAATCTCTTCAGACTAAAATGACTTATGTTTGTTATATTTATAACTCAAGTATTTAATGAACACCTAGTTATCGTATGGAAAATTATAACTTTATCACACGTAAATGTACTAACAATTTGGAAAAAGTTTAATCTATTTGACCAAAACCTTAAATTCTGTTACGACTTACGACTTTAATTAGAAATCTTAGCTCTCTATGTGAAAGCAGTGATAATAATAATATCTCAAATTTATTAATATTTTAATATAGATTGGGTTTCAAATTTAATTTTTTTAAACTTATCGATTGGGTAATATGTTAAAGATAATAGATCAAGTTGTCAAATAAAAAGACATGAAGCATGTGTTGTAAGGATTTGCAGTTAATATCGGTGCCCGGGGTTCCAAATTTCACGGTTGTTTGATTTTTTGATTTATTCGATTTTAAAGTCAATTATAAAATTTGATCGGTTTATAACCTAATTAAACCAAGCGACGTTATGCGAAGTAAAACTATTAAGGAAAATTAAAGATTTATTTCTCAAATTTAATTTTAAAATTATAAAAAGCCCCAGCGAATTATTCGTGATTGATTGGGCAATTTAAATGCATCCTTCCCATTGGACCATTGATTAAATTTTAACTTAAAGTCTAAACTATGCAAGCAAGCTTATTTTAAACGTAAAAAAGTTGGTAATTTTTGATTTATAATGATTCTTGAAATCAATTATAAATTAAAATATATTCGAATGAGATAATTTATTAATCTATTTTTTCATAGGGCATTAAAATGTTGAAAATGTTTTAAAGGCACTTTAAAAGATTGAGAGAAAATTATTAAATTAATTAATTAAAAATGAAGAAGTCAAAGGACATTTAATTAAAATTAAGCATTTTAATAATTGGAGGGTGGGGCAAAAAAATCGTTTAGAAAGCAACAAACAACCAATTTTTAGATTTTTTTTCTAATTTCTTACCCTTTTTAAACAAGTTGAATTTATCATTATATAATATGAATTACCTGGTGAAATAATATTTTTTAAAAGGTAGGACGGGAGGGAGAATCTTCCGATCGGCTTTAAGAATACAAATAGGCATACAAATGTCAACTCATTTTTTAATTTTTTTGGGATTTATAAACAAAAAATTTAAAATTTAATCACTGCTTAAAAATAAAACTGTTAAAAATTTGCTCAATTCCTATATATTCGCTATGAAACCTAGTTTTCACAAATTTTTAATCCCCCCCCCCCTTAGAATTATAAAATACCGTTCCAACTATTTATTTAGAAGAAGAAGGTTCAATGAATATTTGTTCATTCTTGTCAAATATCTCAAACTATAGAACTTAGTTGACCTGATATTTAGACGAAGACTAGCCATGGGCGTAGCCAGCATTGGAATTAAAGGGGGCAATAATGATTTAGGGTAGGGTAAAATGAACATTTTAATATTTTACACGTATTTAATAAATTTCAACAAGTTTTTGGATTTAGATGGGCAGCAGCCCCTTCCTGCCCCCCCCTTGGCTACGCCCATGAGCCTAGCTATTCAATTTGTAATAGTTCACATCGACATCACATCCAATTGTCTACCTTTTTTTACAAAAAAAAACACAAAAGTACTTTATCATCTCCAGTGATGCCACGCCAATCATTAAATTAGATCAAAATACAAAGCGGGGATCATGTTTTAAATTTTAATTTCCATTTCCGACAAAAAGATGTTGTTATACGGTAATTAAACACATATCAATCACATTGTGCACGGTACGTAAAGGGTTTACGATAACTGATAGTGTTTAATTGATACCATCAGGCGTCTGATAACCTTAATTTATACGAAAGTGTGCCACACATAAAAATAATGTAAAAATATTTTTTAATTTAATTTATTGGTGAATATTTTATTAATTATATATATGCAAGGGCGTGGCCAGAATTGGAACTAGGAAGGGGGGGGGGGCAAAATGATATTTTTTTGAAATTTCACCAATAATTTTATTGAATTTTAAAGAATTTTAGATTTATAGAAGGGCAGACGCCCCTCCCTGCCTCCCCCTGGCCCTGGCTACGCTTATGGTGGAAGATGTTTATAAGAATAAGATTAATCAAGGTGTTTTTATATAGGAAGCTGAGTAATATGAAACCGTATAATAAATGTTGCAAAACAACACCGGATGTACCTATATTATAATGAGAAACGTATGGTTTTTTCGAGGGATTCTATGAGTAAAAATAATGTGATTTACAAAAGTCATAATTGATTAGATTTAGCTCCGTTTTTTAGCAAAATGATAACTTATCAATAATTTGCTTTTTAGGGTATTGTTAACTCGTTTATTATTAAAATACCTTTATGTCTGCATAGCACTCAGTTGAAATTTTGTAATCATAAAATTTTTAAACTTACATTAATTTTCTAACTATAAAACAGCAGGGGTTTTTACGGCCTTTTAGAGGTAATTAATAGTTTTTTAAATTAATCTAGGCACATCGGTTGAATTTTACCGGGATGTATAAAGAAATAGTTTCCAACCATTAATACAATAACCAATTCTTATACTATTAACCAAATTGGTCGAAATTTTAAAATGTCATATTTCCCTTCTTTGACAACTTATCTAAAAATTTTCCTCTAGATTAGAACCTGGCTACGCCCACGCTCACCCAATAAAAAGAAAAGTGATTTAAAACCCCCTTATTTTAATAAATTTCCTGCCAAGGGCTCACCTCAAGTAAATCTGAGTTGCACCAAGCAAAGCTATAATTCTGGAAAATAAAATACAATTTTACTAATAGAACTTTAAGTGCAACATTACGCCCTAAGCTTTAAGAAAATTGCGTAATGTTTGTAAGCGATAGCTAGCAGTCCTACTTACTCCTAATTATTTATGCGAATCGTGTAATGTGTAAAGTGTGCCACGCGTCATTTTGTCCTGTCCTACCCCCCCCCCCCTCTACCCTATGTCAAATTTAAAGCCTTTAAACGCGTGCCTTTTCATGCACAAATGAACAATTAGGGAAGGGGGCAAGGGGCGGATCTTTGATGACATCGCGACATTTTAACATTTTCCATTAGTATAGATATTTCATCTGTTATTCCTTTATAATAATGTGATACCTACTGTTATTTTGTAGCCTTTTCTAAGCATTAATTATAAGGAAGTCATGGTTCGGTCGGTTTTCGTGTAGAGTATATATACATTTAGATTAAGAATTTCGTAATGGCTTCTTAATAAATCATCTATCTCATATCCTACATCGTAACATAATGTAATATTAATTAAAGGTATAGCTTGAATAACAAATACCAAACCGCCATATCATGGCTGTGGAATTTTTTGCATCAAAACACTTGTAAGATAAATTTCTTTTCAAATTTTCGGCAAAAAAGTTCTTAGCTTAGTACATATGCCTATTTCAGATTTCGCTTGTTAACTTATGAAAGAAATTTGATTGGTCATGAGAGGCAGGATTGGATTTAGAGGGAGGCAATTATGAATTAGAAAGGGGCATGATAATTTTTTTAGTAATTTTAATCATAAATAAATTAAATTTTAAAGAATTTCTTGATTTAAAGGGGGGGGGGCAGACGCCTATCTCTGCCTCCCCTGGCTAGGCCCATGTGATTGACCTTATGAAATATATTTCAAAAATGAACATGATAGGTTTTTATAACCAACACGAAATGTTGCTTTGCTGGAAAACGTGAAAAAGACGCCTGGTACGAAAAAGTTAGTGGGACTACTTCTAATCATAGCTGTAAACTAAGCCTTTTAGAATACTTATATACGTGGCATGAAACAGTGTCACTGAGGCTGCGACGTTGCCAAGTTTTTCTAGCTAATTTCTCTCTATTCAGAAAACTTTCAGATAAATCCTTTTCTTACAATAGCGTAGCCAGAGGGAGGGAATGAGGGAAGCCGAGTGGGCTAAATGAGGTAAAACATGATATTGAGTAGACCTTAAGAGTTCAGGGCCATCCCCCCCCCCCCCCACCACCTTACAATCTTCAGGCCTTTAGAATCCCTCGGCCTCCCTCTAGCCATGCCTATGCTACCTTGACTTTTAACAAGATATAGCTCACATGGTATTCATGAGAAATAATTTTGACGATAAATTTCATTGAATTTTCTTGATAGAGTAGGCCAATTCCAAAATATATGATTTGGGTTTAAAAACTTCAGTTTGCTAAGGGGCAAACTTTTGTGGAAATTATAAAACTGAGTCAATTGAGGTACACTATACAATATATTCAGGTTCTTTCCCATTTTTTATAACTAGATAATGAAATAAGAACTAAATTTTGGAATTAATTTTTCTCAAGACCCTTTAATTATTTTGCCAGACACTATAAAAAATTAATCCTTTGGCCATGGGCGTAGCCAGGGGGTGGCAGGGAGGGGCGGCTGCCCCCTTTAAATATGAAAATCTTTAGGATTTAATATAATTATAACTCAAATTGCAGATAATTATCATTTTGCCCCTCCCTAAATCATTATTGCTCCCTCTCAATATAATCCTGGCTAAGCTCATGCATATGGCTAAGCCTGAGTTTAATTCAAGTAATTTAAAGGGAATCAATTTAAAATCATGACTTTTAAGTAATATTAGAGCCACCTAATATAACCACACTTTTTGTGTAAGCCTGTCTCCCACCTGCATAGATAGAGCAGTTTTTTTAAGCTCAAGTTATTAAAATTTTATTTAAGGAATAGTATATCAGAGTATCGATAATTGGATTGGCGTTATTGACAATTTCGGCAGTTATCTCTCGGCTCAAAGAATAATATAGATAAAATATAGCAAAAAAAATTAATATTGTTTAGACGATATCTATTTTGATATTTTTTTACATAATTTTTCTTGATAATTGCCCCCTCCCTTTAATATTTTAGGTACGCGCCTGAGTTTAAGTGATAAGTTTGAATGGAGGCATGGGCGTAGCCAGGATTGGATTTAGTGGGAGCAATAATGATTTAGGGAGGGGTAAAATTATGATTTTTAGTAATTTTAACCATAATTATATTAAATTTTGAAGAATTTTTGGATTTAGGGGGGGGCAGCCACCCCTCCCTGCCACCCCCTGGCTACGCCTAGGAATGATGGTCACACACAGCTCCGAGAGAGGTAAGATGCCCCTCTTTTTAATCAAAAATTTATATATATTCTTAAACCCCCTTTCAAATAATTCCTAAGCTTGTCTTATTAAGTTTAAGCAATTTTTGATCCCGAAATTTTAACATATGAAGCTACGAGACATATGTTCTTTAAATTGTAAAATATTCATAATGTTTTAAAAGTTACACATCTAACAAATGTTCTACTGGTGATGTAATCATAATTTAAATCCCAATTAATGAAGCGTTGAGAGTTTAGTGAACCAGGCTAAAATTATATATATTTGGCAAAAAGAAGCGATTGCCCCCCCCCCTCTAAATCCATAAATTCTTTAATTTTTTATATAATTATAATAACTAAAATCTCAAAATTTGTCATTTTGCCCCTCCCTAATTTATAATTGCCCCCTATAGCTCCATTCCTGGCTACGCCCATGGATGTAATCAATTTTAACTAGATTATAAATTCATTCATTTTCAATTGTGATAGATATAGCGATAAGCTAATGACGCTAAAGATTTGAAATTTTGTAAATATCTTGTAAACAATCTAATTTATGCAAAACAATTCTAATAAAATTTGTTTTAAATCATCTAGTATCAATAGATCGTCGCTCAAAATTGCACTGACCAATCTATTTTATATATTTTAACATTTCTATATAAAGGGTATTTTTATCATAGCATTAAATTAATTTTAATTTGAAATAGACTTATAAGGAATTGATACAGTGGCAACAGTCTTGCTAACTTATTTCGTTATTACATTTAATTTACCATATAAATAGTCATGTTATAAAATCAAATTATAATTGCTTCAAGATTCGATTATTTATCAAGACATCACAGTGCTTTAATTTTATCAGAAAACGAAATGGGGAGGCTAGAGAAGGGGTTGTCTGTGCCCCCCTCCCCCGTTTGTCCTTTATTTTCTAAAACAATTTGAAACCGATAACGATAAGCATCTAAAGAGTTATCAAATATAAATGGATGGATGATTAGATAAATGATTTATTAACAAAATAATTTGATATAAAATACTAACAAAAATTGCCTTTTCATCAGCGTGTCGTACATGTAATATGTTACATTTTTCCTTTATAGTAGTAAATCCACCTTTATATAGACGCCGAATGGGACTTAATAGGAAAAACTAGGATTTTGTTTATAGAATATACGGTTGTATAATTTATGCCTTCGTCAAAGAAGTTAATACATCATCCTAAATTGCTTAATCTGGATTATGAAGATTTCCTTGTAATTTAAACATAATTTAGATGAAAAACGTTTTTAAATGCCGAAGATTATTTATCAAAAAATAAGTTTGTATGGGACTTATAAAAAGATATCTTAAAGTTGCTGTAATTAATTTTATCATAAAATAAATAAAAATTAGCATTTTTTAACTATAAGTTAAGTCACTATTTTGTAATGGAAATTTATAAAATTCCAATCACAAGTCAACTTTTTCAAGGGCTTAGCCAGTTTAGATTAACTATTTTAAGGGGATAGGACATGGGTAGGTGTAGCCAGGATTGGATTTAGAGGGGGTAATAATGATTTAGTTAGGGGCAAAATAATAATTTTAAATAATTTTAGCCATAATTATATTAAATTTTGTAGATTTTTAGGATTTATAAAGGGCAGCTGCACCTTTCTGCCACCCATGGGCGTAGCCAGCATTGGTATTAGAAAGGGGCAATAATGGTTTAGGGAGGGGAAATAGCCATAATTTTAATAAAATTCAACAAATTTTTGGATTTAAAGGGGGGCAGCCGCCCCTCCCTGCTCCCCCCCCCCCCCATTCTTGGCTCAGCCCATGCTGCCACCCCCTGGCTACGCCTATGGGAGTGGAGCAAACTAATAATAGTTTTAAGATTTAAAGCCAACCTGCATTAGGATAATAGCTTTTTGCCCCTTCTCTCATCCCCTTGGTAATTGAAATAATGTATAACTACTAATCTATTCAAGTGCAAATTAAAAGTATCCCACCAAATGTTGTCAATCAATTAATGATGTATATCAATCAATCAACGTCAATGGATTTCAAAATGCACCACCTTAATACATAGAAATCACATTTCATGGGCCTAGCCAAAGGGAGGCAGAGAGGGGCGGCTGTGCCCTTCTAAATTCGAAAATTTGTTAAAATTTATAAAAATTTTGGCTAAAATTTCAATAAATGATCATTTTGTTCTTCCCTAAATCATTATTGCTCCCCTCTAATTTTAATGCTGGCTACGCCCATGTTTTTAAGAGTAAATTAAAAAAAACTACTAATAGGAGCGATAATTTGATATTTTTCATGTACTTGGTCTCAATATTTCTTCCAGGAAAAAGCGTGTTAAGGGAACAATTAATTAAAAATAATTAATAATATTATTTTAAAACTAGCTTCTATTCAAAATAATACTAATTTTGTGAATTTAAAAAATTCCAAAAGCCTAAATTCCTGAGTACCTATGCGTTGTATGAGTTTTAATTGAACGTATCCAGATAGTTTTGTTCGTGTGGGTAGCCAAAGGGGGAAGGGAGAAGCGGCTGTCCCCCTCTAAATCCAAAAATTTGTTGTGAAATTTATTATAATTATGGCTAAAATTTCCATAAAATTATTATTTTGTCCCTCCCTAAATCATTATTGCCCCCCCCCCCCTATAATTCCAATGCTGGCTATGGCTACGCCCATAATAATTTGTTATTATTTATTGTACTTGGTCCCAATATTTTTTCCAAAAAAACGTGTTGAGGGATCTATCAATCAAAAACAAATATGATCATAATATTAGGTTTAAATATGCTTCTCTTCAAAGTGGTAATTTTTTAAATTTTTGAATTTGAAAAATTCTCCAAAACTTTAATTGCTGAGTATGCAGTATATGAGTTATAATTTAGACGTAGCCCGATAGATTTGGTAAAATATGCTAAAAATTATTAATTTTAATAATTTTTCTTTTAAATATATGTTAACCAAACTTTTTGCCCCCCCCCCATCTCTAATTCAAAATCGGGCTAAGCTCGACGATGTGAAAACCAACGAAAATATTTTTATACGAACCGTTAAAAGGGAAGAAGGGCTGGGGGGATTAAAGGGGATTAATAATTCGCGGTTAAAAAGATGAGCAAAAATAGGGAAAAGGGAAAAGGATCACAAAATTATGGGTAAATTTAATAGAGCTTAGTGCCACAGAACTTTGATTTAATAAATATAACGGGTGGCGGGCGTGCTTCAATAAAACACGTATAGTAGGAAGGATAATGTTTTGTGTTAAAGAGAAAACTTTTGATAGGTTGATCGATATATGATTTAATTAGGATTTATAGACTCAAAATAAATGAGAAAATTCTTTATATCTATTTATTTGTTGGAAAATTTTTGTAAATCAATTTCATTTATTATACAACTTGACAAAATGAAAATAAAAATATTCTTCTTAAAGCATATATAAGTAGCCTATAATACTGAATCTTTCACGCGTGTTTTTAACGAAGCTTTCATGAATTTAATTCCCAAATTTTAAGCGCGGTAAAAATTTTTTTTTTGTTTATTTACTAAAATTAATGTTATGTAAAGTATACTAAAATTGTTATTAATTGCCATATCTGATGGTTTATATGAGTTTATATATTCATTAAAAAGAAACCTATTTAGTTAAAAAATGTTTCTAAAAAAATCGCAAAATTATTAATTGAAAATAATCATTGGCAAAAGGAGGGGTGGCATTTATATTTTTTTACAACCTTTAATCAAAACGTAGCGACTACCTACGCCCCCCTGGTAAAGCCAAAAACAAAATTAAACAGGTTGAAACTAAATTGAAATTTTTGCCAAAATTACTTGTAACCTATCAATTTAATTAGATTAATTTGATTGACGGGATGTTTTACTCTTTGTAATGGCGCGCTATTCATTATCGAATTTTGAAGGGAAGTCCTGGACTGGAATGATCGAGGAATAATAAGAGAGAACGAGAAAAATCAATTCCCATAAATAAGGAACATTCTCAAACATTTGTTAAAAGATTTTTCCCAAAAATCAAACAAATTAAAATTTACGTCGTAATAAAATAATGAAAAATGCGAGGAGATCTTAAAATAATTCCAATAAACCAGAATGAAAGATAGCTTATCGTAAAGAAATTTATCTTATTTTATCCCATATAATGCCACCTACAAATATTTTAATCTCCAAATCCCTATATTTCCACACAAATTATTGTGCTCCCGACACAGGAATTACGTGTTGTATGTATACACCTTTTAATTATAAATCTATCCAATGAATGCAGCCTACACCAACGCCCTAATACTATAATTCCACTTATATACATCATATGAGAATCCCTAAGACTTAAGAGCAGTTTTCATAGAACGTTGTCGTCGAATATCTTTATCCCTTATTATAAACCTTCGGCGGCTAAACATCGTTGGAATTAAGGATGAGCCAGTTGATTGCGGTCGTGAAATTAGTCGCAAATCCTCTCTTAAATCTCCTAACCCACCAACCCCTACTAATCCTCGCTAGCTTAATTTTAAACGCGTACCAACCTCATATCATACATATTTATCATGAATCCTATATGGTTTAGTAAATTAGAGGTGGAATCTTTTTGGTATTAAAATATAAATTTCTAAGCCGCCGGGCCCTACCCGGGGCCCGGGCACTAATATGGAGTCCATTCCTAGTTATCTAACTGTAGCGAGTTGTGACGAATTGAATGGTGGTATCGTAATTTCATCCATATCTTCCTTTGACTTTTTAGGCAATTCTAGCCTATCAACAACCTATCGAGGAGAAAGTCAGAATCCTTCATCAAACAACGCATATGGTCACGTTAAGAATCCCTTGGGAGTGCCATTTCAGTACAGCTCGCATTTTAATGGGTCGATGCCTAATTTTTCCAAAACTTTTAATCCACCAGGAGGTCAAGTTGAAAATTACCTACAAAATGACAATGGCAAATGGCAAAGCGCCACAAATGTACCCACCTATCATCAACCTACCAATTACATGGACCGACTGTCTAATAATCCAATGGTATGTGTATTGTTTTTTTGCTAGGCATCCGATATGCATAGCTGTATTAAACTATATTAAATTTTGAAAATTTTATCAAACATAGGATTGTGAGTGTCTATCTATTATTACTTGAAACGGGAAATTCTAAATTTAACTTGATTAATGAGATGATTAGATATAAATATTTAAGCTTCTAGCGGCGCGAAGCCAGAAGAGTGTCTCTAAAATTTTTCCTTTAGCATTTACTTGATTTATCGAAGGAAAAATATATTGATTCACCCTTAAGAGCGCTCTGTGCGTTATAAACATATTTAAGGCTTTGTAGCAGTGCTGTAAAAACGGCTGGGTTTAGTTTGGTCGACCGTTGGTTCGAGTTGACTGAACATTAACAAACCAAAAATTTTTGGTCTGTTTTTCTTCGTTGCTAAATAGACCAGGTTTTTTGGTAAACCTTTATCTATGTTTAGTCGACTAAAACCAACGGTCGACCAAGCAAAACCCAGCCGTTTTTGCAACACTATACTCTGTAGAAACGACTTCATAATTTTTGTCTTTTAATAGGACGTCTGTGGTGCGGGTCCGGCCTATTTAACGACACCTTGGGCATTAATGCCCAGTTCCGATATCATTTACCCGCCTCGCAATTACTATCCTGATTCCTTGGATTATACCCTATCGACAGAAGCTAGGAGAAATCAACACAGCTCCTCCCCATTCAAATCCACCCAGGGCTATGGTAAAGGAGCCGAGCCTGGAGCAAGTCAGTGTGGAAAAGAAGCGGTGGGAACATTTTATAATGGGGCAGTTCAGGGTAATTTTGGGGTCTATGGGACCCCATTTATGGGCCTAGATGGTGGTCATAATAATTACGGTTCAGCTAACTATTCTAACCACCCTCACCATCCATTCCCTTCCTATCACCCCTATGCAGCTGCAGCAGCTGTTGCAGCAGCTGATAATCAACTTTTATTCGGGTCACCTTACTTGGTTGAAGACAAGGCCTGGCCGCCCACCCCCACATTCATTTCGAGCCACTCAGCTGTTTCGCCGTTTAAGGATCAATTTTTTCGTAAGATTTCCGATCATTTTTCGTCGATATTCTTTTAATTAACATAATGATGACTAGAGTGCTCATGGGCGTAGCCAAGGGGGGGGGCAGGGGGTGGCTGTTGCCCTCCTCTTAATCCGAAAATTCTTTAAAATTTATTTAAAAATGACTAAAATTTCACAAAATTATTGCCCCTTCCTAAATCATTATGGCCCCCGAATTCCAATGGTGGCTACGCCCATGAGCATGCCTATGACCAATCCCAGTGGGGCTTAATATTACGATGTCGTTTAGCCTATTTTTTTATTTAACTAAATGGGCATTTTATTTTAAAAGTTGGTTTTAGTTAAATTTAACTTAAAAATGAATCGATATTAGGCGCTTTTTCCCTAGTGATAGCGAAAATAATTTTCAAATTGCATTTGCATTTAAATAAATAACTAAAATATCAGTTTAAGATTTACAAAGTAGGTTGCTAAAAATTGAAATTTTAAAGGGTTTCATATCATACAGGGGCGTACGCAGGATTATTTTTTTTTGGGGGGGGGGGGGTTTCAATTTTTTTCTTCACATACAAAAAATTTATAGCCAAATTTTTTTATGCAATTTGATTAAAGAGCTATATACGTAATGTAGCATCCATGTGAGTTTGTCCAGCCAAATTTAAATTCTAAATCCTCTTGAGGCTGGTTTAAAGAAGATGAGAACATTAAAAGCTAATTTGGTAATATGTTGATGTGAAGTCTCAGTTTGTAATTGTCCTTTATTTGTTCCAATAATAAAAAAAACAAATTATCTCGATAATAAATACGCACTTTTAAAACTAACATGCTCAATTCTCGAACCCACAGGCCTCTGTGATGACAACAAACGACCCGATGGCCAAACTTTAGGTGCTTGGGAAAAAGGACTCAGTTTAGCATGGGACTATACATGAACTGACGTATTTGCCCTATCTAATCATAACAAAGATCCCTTGTCCTCAGCCGAGGCTCTAAAAATTTCAAAATACTCGGATATTAACAATACTACTATAATATTTTGTCCCATTGCGACAACTACCCTAACAACCTTTGGCCCCCTAGCCTTACAACTTTTAAAAAAAATAGGGAAACAAATTTCATTGCTATCCCATGATAATCGCGAATCGTTTTTCATTCGACAGAGAATCGGCATAACCATCTGTAAATATAATTTATTAGCCATAGCCGAATGTTTTTCTAATATTTAGGATTCTTAACTTTTTAATTTATTTATCTAACCTTCACAAAATATGTAATTCTCTTTACCAATAAATTAGTTTATACAGACATGAAATTCCTCTATAAAACTCTTTTTAAGTTGTTTCCCCTTTTCAACTTGATAGCATTTAATGCCTGTGATTGTAGATTACAATTTAAGTCTCTAAATTTGTTATTTATAACACCTGCTTAGGCGAATTTAGAGTCCTGCTTATGAATTTATCTTGGAGCATACAATAAATTTAATTGCTAATAAATGAGAAAAACCATAAAAATTTCGATAAATGATTTGTTGAAAATTAATTTATTATGCAACGATGGAATTATCATATTTTTCAATTCAATATTAAAATTCTGGGCTTTGCAGGTTAAAAAAATTTTTTAAAATATTTGAGAAGCCCGATCATTTTAATAGAAACCAAGATGCAGGAGTTTTCTGAACCCCAATTGGGGCTCAATATCCAAAATTGATTTTCTTTAACTTAGTTGATACAATTATATTAATTTATTAATAGCGTTATTTCTGACGTTCTGTATTTGGAGGGGGGCAGCCGCCCTACCCTTCCCTGCCCCCCCCCCTCCCCCTTGGCTACGCCCATGATTCATTTAGTAAAGGAAAATTGAGTATTACGCCGCTATTGTACTTATTAAATTTTGTATTGAATTACATATTTTATAAATTTTTGTCCGCGGGCGGGGGGGGGGGGGTTTCAACCCCAAAACCCTCCCCTTAGGTACGCCACTGGTTTCATAATAGAAGGTAAATTAAAAATCACTGAAAGAACCCATAAAAAATTTCAAGAGCGATAAACATATTTATTGAACTAAGATTATAAAAATGGAATAGAAGATATTATATGAACGTTATATTTTTTAATGAGGATAAAGTGTAGGAAATTTGATAATTCCCGACCATCGGGACGGTCTTTTATGAAGCAGTTAATAACCCAAAATGATTAAAAATTTTGATTGTCTTGCACTTCTATATAAATATCAAATATCTCATTTAAAATGTCGTATTTCTTTAACTATTAATTTTTTAATGGTTAAAAAGTTTATTTTCACGAAAACAAATTTATGGGGAATAGTTCTAAAATGATAAATGTTAATCTTCCATTAAATTATTGCATAATATTATATACAATGATTCTATTTCTTATTCCGTCTTATATAAAGATCCGCAAACTAGCGTAAAAACGACAAAACCAATCGCTCCAGTTTCGCACTCGGTTAAAACTTTGTCGGGACAGGTAACAGGACACCCTGTAGCTGTAGGACATAAAACAGTTGATGGCAAAAAAAACTCAATACTTTCCACAGGAATTGGATCAAAAGTGGCCAATAAATTTTCCAAGGCAGACCTTAAGGTTGATTCAAACAAAATAGTCGGGGAAGGGGATTTGCTGTTACCTAGCGGCGGGAACAATAGAAAACGGAAAAAACAGCGAAGGCAAAGGACTCATTTTACTAGTCATCAATTGCAGGAATTAGAAGCGACCTTTCAAAGGAATAGATACCCGGATATGTCAACGCGAGAAGAAATAGCCGTTTGGATACATTTGTCCGAACCCAGAGTCAGGGTAATTTTTTATAAAATTTAAGGCAGAATCTTTAAACAGTTATTATTAATTTGTATTGATCAGAGCTTCATAATCCTAAACGAGTATGTGAATGGGCGTAGCCAAGGGGGAAGGGGGGGGGGGGGGGGTAGGGAAAGGCGGCTGCCCCATTTAAATCCAAAAATTTGTTGAGATTTATTAGAATCATGGCTAAAATTTCAACAAATGATCATTTTGCCCCTCCCTAAATTATTATTGCCCCCTTTATATCCAATGCTGGCTACGCCCATGGCTACAAATTACTAAGAAGTATTTGAGTTTCAGGTATAATTATAATTTACACAAATGGTTGACGAAATTGAAAAATTTTGACAGGTACCACGGTGAATATTCTTTTAATCATTAGTTTCCTTTGAGTTTTTCGAATTATTAACAATTTTGAATGCAGTTTTAAAAATATATTTAAAGAAGGGGGAACAAGGGTAGAAAATATTTTAGAAAATTAAACAGTATTACAGCTGGGCTTTTGCCAGAAATGAGCCAAAATAATATTGAATTTTTTATGAACCTAATGATACCATTGGCACAAAAGTTTGACTATATTATTAAAGGTTTTGAATCCGTTTACTGATTTTAAACATAAAATCACATTGCATGATCAGACTTTCTCAAACAGTGCTTATATTTATGATTAATAACACCAAAAATGTTAAACATTTTTCAAATTATGTCCTTGATATTGAGTTTATCTCATGTTTCGGCGATTATACAAAATGTTTAAATGGCAGCTAGACAAACTTAATGTCAATAATATTGTTGTCTGGACATTATTTAAATTTAAATGGAGTCCACATAAATTAAGGATATATAAAATAATTGACTTCCACCTCATTCCCCACCCCCTTCAAGAACTTATAAAATTTATTGTTCCATAATGCAGACAAAAGTTAGGCCACAATCTATCATAATTTCGGATGGTCCAATAAATTTGTGATGTGTCAAGTTTATTAATAACTCAATCAAACCATATTTGATATATAGTGTGCGCTGCGTAGTATATGTAATGCTAGCGGATGAAAAAATTTGGTGAGGCTAGAAATACTTTAATTTATGATAAAACTAGTGAAGTGTAAAATTGAGACGGGTACGCTCTCTATACAGCTAGGCGTGTGTCTTAACCAAGCCTCTGCAAAAACATTGGTCGAATTGGAATCAGATTATTTTTCGTGCTACCCTTTCAACCCTATAAAAACTTAAATTAATTAAGTAATTACAAATCTAGTTATTGAGCTTGTTTATAAAGCCATGGTCAAAGACATTAGGTTTTTTAGGAACTTGGACGAGACTTATGTATAATTAATTTGATAAAATCATAAAAATAAAGTATAATTTTGAGCCTTATATAGATAATTTCGTCTTAGTAAGATCACAAGCTTTAGATAGCAAGTAAATAAATATGGTGTCTTTATGGGTACTGCTTGTTTTTATTTAATTTGATCTGATTTATATAAATCATTTAAAATGAACAAGTAAAATTTGAGAGCAGCGATTTTAGAAATCATGGTTTGTTAAAACATAACAGCTGCCCGTTTAAAGTAGAATTTTATCTTTAAATATGATAGTGGAACAACAAATTTGAATGGGCCAAGGAGGCAAGGGAAATTAATATTAAATCGTAAATGTTCCATGTCAACTTTATATTAATAAAGGTATAGCTGAGCTTTAGATTTTGGGTATAATAATTTTTCGAACTCTTAATAAAATCACGGTATGAATAACAATTCCTTATTTTCTTACATTTTTATCAAGTGACGAAGGAAGGGGTTTGATTGAGAGATAACCTAAAAAAAGTAGCTGACCTGATTAAAGCAACATTTATGTCTTTTTAATTCATGATTAAAACGATCTACCTAAAACTTATAAAAGTTCATAAATATATATAAAATTGATTTAAAAAGCTGCAACTGGTGGAATATGTTATAATTTATGTGTCTTTATAATAATGAATAACAAGAGTATGGTTTTTAGTTAGCCAACTAGCCAAATAATAAAAAAGAGTAACTTAGCACTTGAATAACCAGGCTTATATTCATGTTTGTGAATTAACTTCAACTTAAAAGGCGACGTTAATTATAAACAAAGTGAGTTACATTTAAAGTTAAGAATTTGCATTATCGACATTAGAGCTTGGCACGCTACAACTAAATATTTTATAAAGTTAGATCAATTTAAAAGGGTTGACATATATAAAATAACGCTATCATTAAAACTTTTAAAAACAATTTTAACTATGTCAAAATATTATTACATGATTTCTAACAAACATATATTTAGAAACCTGCATTTAATAATTTTAAAATGGTATTGAGTATGAAGTTACAAAAGCTTATTTATAGGCATGAACATAGAACTTTATTATGGACATAACATGGACATAACAAAGTCTACGTAAAGGAAATAAATGTAAGAACTTAATGACTTTATCGTATTAATATTGTTAATCCTTCTTAATTATTCAATAATCTATCGCATAACAATATAAATTCATTTTATATGAGTGGCAATAAAAGATGTTATAAAAAGGAGAGATTGTGATAGCCTTTTGGAACTTCGTAGGATATTTGTATTCTAATAGAGGACAAATCTTTGACAATTTTTTGTTCATTGGGACACTAACTAGATTAATAGATATAAATCCAATTATAAACATACACCAATTGTGGATGTGTATATATGGCGAGATAGGTTATTATGAGATAGGAAATATAGGGGACGGTTGAGAGTCAATAAAATAACAATTATTACATGCTCCATTAAACAATTATGATGTTTTTTATCTCATATATGCAATGGTTAAATGTATGACCTATGTAGTGCTTTAATTTTTGTCGTCGTTTTTCCTTAACTCGTATTTTGATTAATATGTATTTACCACGAAGAGTTTTTGTCTATCTATTAACTGCAAATTAATATACATTGTCTACCTAAAAACCTTAATTAAGGGTGTGCAATCTAAATACTTTTGATTTAATATAAAATATTATTTATTATTTTATACTATATATTTATGCATATATTCATAATAGTATATAAGTGCATGTACATAGGAGCCACTTGTTTTATCATGATATCTATCAAATTACAGTTGATATCACTAAAAAATATTTAATCGATAGTAGAGTAAAGGGCGCTACATATATTCTAAATTTTATTATGAATACTGGTGACCATACATCCCAACCCACTTAAATAAGTGCAGGGAACATATATTCTGACGATCATTTAAGATAGCTATATAAACTTCACGTACAATTGTAAGAATTAATATACAAAGTAATACATTATTTAATATTTGCATTTGATTTAATGTTAATCAATTTGACTTTACAATATTTAAAAGGTATGGTTCAAGAATCGGAGGGCGAAATGGCGTAAACGAGAGAGGCATTATTTTTGCAACAAATTGGGCGTCGGGAATGGCTTAAATATAAACCCTTACATACCCTCCACCAGTGTTTCTATCAAGTATCCCCCCAAAAATACCACGACAATGCAGGAGACCAAAAATTACTTAAATCATCCTTACGAAAGTTTTTACGATAAGTCAAACCACGATCCATCGGGCGAGAATGTGTTGATCAAGGTGATAAACATGATGCACATGAAAAATTCGGGTGAAACAACTACGACAGCTTCCCAGAAATCAACATGCAGTTTTACAGATGCCTCGGGCATTCTCAAACTTAAAAACAAGGGTTTGGACAGTAAAGTGTCGAAATCAATTAAAAGTTGCCGAAAAAAGGATATTTTAAAAGATTCGTTAACCAACAATATGACAGATAATGGCTCACAGTCTAGTCTTATAATTAATATGACAAATTCCAGCCATCTGTATGAGACTAAAGGTACACGAAATTTGGATTTGACCAAGAGCAATTGTCATCAAACTCTTAATGACAAAAAAATGTATTCTGATACTATGGTTGATCATTATGTTGGTAATGTTGAATTCCAAAATAATTCCGACCCCAGTAGCCATCAAACTTGTTATGGCACTAATCCAACATTTTCACAAGCTTCTTTATATTATCCAAATTACACATATCGCGAGACATCAGTAAAGGAACATCCGTCACTTAGGAGCGAGGCAAAAGCGATTAACCATGGGTATCAAATCGATTTTCACAATTATAATGAAGAGGTAGGGAACGAGTATAATGTGTTTTCAAATGCACCTTGTGAACCATACTTTAACATGCAAGAAACCAAAAAATATCTAAATTGTTCCACAAATTCTCCGCAAACATCATATATACCTTATTATGAGCCTAGAGCTGAGAGCATGTCAAGTGTAACGGCTTATGATCTACAAGCTAAAGAACAATTTAATTACAAAGATCCAGCAAATACTGATAAAACCCCTTAGCAATCTGAAAGGATTGTTGATAAATGAACAATTATTTAACAACGAAACAAGCGTAATTAAACCTCAATAATTATTTCAATAAATCAGGGTTT
Organism: Gordius sp. MW1; assembly: GCA_964036665.1. Taxonomy (NCBI): domain Eukaryota; kingdom Metazoa; phylum Nematomorpha; class Gordioida; order Gordea; family Gordiidae; genus Gordius; species Gordius sp. MW1. The sequence goes on from OZ038528.1 coordinate 1,122,036, forward strand.
ACGCTTGCAGCATCTAGCAATGTTTAGATATCTTAATATTCTTAATATTTCGGATATTTATAAGATTATTTTATTTCTTTGAAATAATGTATAATAACTAAAGAGATTGAGAAATATAGGTTGCAGTTATTTAATAAACTTGTATATTAAATGTGTTATAGCTTTTACTATTACTATTTAAAGAGGTGGCAGTAGTATTGATAAGACCGGACCTCCTATAGCCTAATGCAGGGCACGCAAAATTTCCTTAATAGCAGGGATAAAAATTAAAGTCACATGTTAAAAAAATGGTGATAGGGGAGCTAAATATATCAAAATAAATATCTACTATAAACTAATGAGAGCGCTGAGCATACATAAGAAAGAGTCTACCTTAAATTACTTCGATCATTCTTTATATTGTTTAAAATAATGAATATTAAATAGAAGGGATTTAAATTATTAACTTTCAGTGATACGAATTTTTTTACGAGTCAAAAGAAAAACAGGTGGATGAAATTGCTATACAATTTAAGACCAAACACTTTAAAATAAACAATAAATTACGTATTTAGCCAATTATTGATTTTGTCAAAGTTAGTAAACAATCTTAATTAATTATGATATAGGTACCCAAGAATTTCGGATGAAATAGATGTACAACTTTTCAAAAGCTTAAAGCCTAGAAATATAAGGATCAAACAACTCTCTTGTTTAAAAAGAAATTTGATCAATTAGTTCATATAGCTCACTGCAATGTCAAATTTGATTTGAAAATAACGACTTAGATCAAAAAAACATATTAATTTCTATGCAATTTATGGGACCACTTTTAGTGCCCTGTCCTGTCCGTCCTGCCCAACGTGGGTTTTTTACAATTAATACTTATCATTCCGTATAAGCCTCTTTTTGCTTTCACATAAAAATTAGCTAATGACCCCTGGTTGGGTTTAATTTTTCCGACCTCGTCCCAGTCAAATTCTATTTTTATTTTTGTGCCCCACCTGATGCCTTCATAGATTTTTTTTTGCAATTTGTCTAGCTTGTTGCTCTATTATGCATAATTGCATTGGCTACATTATTTCCTAAAAATTGATGAAGACCCTAGCTTCTAATTGTATGAACACAGCCCGAGGCCAAGATCTCTACAGATTGTATTTAAAAGTGCTAAATATTTTTTTTGATCTGGTAAATGGCCGTGTGTTGACTTTAATTAGCTTTGTCCCAACCGGCGCCGAAAGTCCTCTCTATTTCTGTGCTTGAATTACATTTTTTTACGCGCGTGCAACTTTTCTCTTATAAGGGCAATAAATTCTTCCCACATCAGCCTCAGCTCTAAGTAAATCATTAGCCGTCAACAGACTGAACAATGAGCTCTCATTGTAACCACTTTTCGTTGATAGCTTACGGCAACATATACTATCATGGACGTAGCCTCAATTTAGGCTCATTTTTCACTACTGCTCAAATTGCATTGCAAATGAACTGCTTCCATATTAAGTGTAAAAGAATCTAAGGATAAAGCTGAACAAAAAACATGGCCCCCGGGGCTGTAGTAAGGTTGACGAGACGTTATTAGTTCGTGTCAGGCCTAAATTTGCAAATGAACTGCTTCCATACAAAGTATAATAGAGCCTAGTGTTAAGGCTCAACAAAAATAACAAGAAGCCTGGGGTTTGAGAGAGAAGACTCTGGTGTGAGTCCAGGCGTCTGCTGGCCAGGTTCAAAACACCTGGTTTCTTATAATTAATCTTAACATTTATCAAATAAATAAATTTACCGAATTAGTTACTTAATCGCTTCTTTGCATATAATTAATAACCTTAAGGGATCGCAATTAAGTTCAATAAAGAAGACTTTTAGATATAATGGTCAAAATTTGCAGTGATCTACAATATCACAAGCACCTTTTAAAGTGTGCAAGCCAACTACCCATTAAATTAAATCATTGTTGATTGATAACTTAATTCCTTATTCATGATTTTTGGTTTATACTCATTTCGATATTATTAATTATTGTCTTCATCCCATATTTAAATAAACCACTTAATGGTTTTGTGTATCGTCCTGGTTTTCCCAAAAATAATGCCCACTCTGATAGAGATTCAAAGAAGATTTTATTAATTTTAAAGACCCCGTTTTTATTCAATTATAATAATTTCTTAAACAATTTGAAGCTTTACTTACAATAGAAAAACAAAGGCGACTAAACTCGATTAGCTATATGTTAAAGATTTAACGCAAAAACAACATCCAAAATTCAAGATCTCCTTAAAAACAAAAATCCTAACTTTCCACGATCAAAAATTAGAAATCCATTTTAAGAGAGATAAAGCCAGCAGAGTCCTGCAGAATTAATTTTCTTTCAATCCGATTGCGAACCAAAATTTTAAAAATTTAGCACAACCTGGCATTGGCGTAGCCAGGTTTTGGATTAGGGGGGGGGCAAAACGTTTAAAAGTTCAATTAGAGGGGGGTAAAACATAAATTTTTCTAATTCTTCACAGTTTTTGCATTGAATTTTTTTTTCCCATAAATTAGGGGGGGGGCAGCCTTGCCCCCTGCCCTCCCTGGCTACGCCCATGCAACCTGGACTTGACCTTATTTTTTACATGAACCCGAGTTAGACCCTATCTATAATTAATATTAGTCTACCAATTTTAAACCATTTTTTAATTTTGATTGAAATAAAACTCGACCCAAAAATTATTTCAAAATTAATTCACACCGACGCGTTATTCGACTAAGGCTTAAGTTGATAGTGGAAGCCCACTTCAGTCCAATCAGATAGGAACGCCTTCGAGGCAAACTTGCAGCAATCAAGCGATTGAGCTTCCTTAAAATTAATCCTCAAATTAAAATTTTATATAGAATTTTTATGATGGATGTATCTATTTAAGGCAGCTTTAGCTAAATATGCCTAAAATTATAACAGGTAAATTAACTCTCACTGACATAATAAAGAAACAGTTTCCAAACATTAATTCTTTGAATATATGTCACCAGCACTTGGGGCACGGATGGTTGCCACTTAAAAGATAGAACATCCAAATAACATTGTAAAATGCATAACCGTTTAGATGATAAGGAGATAAACAAATTCTCTTTTATCTTTTAAATACAAGAAAGTTTTTTAATGTCATAAAAACGAATTATGTTACTTAATGTATCCAAAAGACCATTTTAAATCCTGATTTATTACCCTTGATTATTTTCATTGAGGATCTAGGTATTATCAATAACAGCTGATGATCATATGTAATCATTACAAATGAGAGTTAGCACGCTTGACCATTTAAACCGACGCACATTTATAGAATGCCCATATTTTTCTTCGGATTTTAATAAATGTCGTTTAGATTCTAGTCTTGGCATATTTTGTCAAGATCTTCTAGGGCATTTTGGTTGTGTTAATGCTCTTGAATTTTCAGAAGATGGTAAATATTTGGCCTCAGGTATACAGGCTTAAGAATACTTTGAAATTTTTTTTTAGCTGGTGATGATAGAAGGATATTATTATGGGATTTGGATAAAACACTAATATCTGATGAGAAACCATTAGTGTTAAATGCCCTTCATAATAGTAACATATTTTGTGTAGCCTTTGACTCCAGAACCCAGAATATTTATAGCTCAGGTTGGTTCTTAATCAAATTCATTTCTATATGTTTTATTAGGAAATGATGAACAAGTTATTCATCATGATCTTATAAAGTGAGATCACAATGTTTAATTATTTTATTTCAATACATAATACAAAGATAGTTGTATTTTTCTTTTGTTTATCCTTTGTAATTTAATTGTTAGATAGCACTAGTTAATTTTAATTCTTGATCTTTATTTTTATTTAACTTTTCTATATTTACTCACTAATTATTATGATTTAATTATAAAAATGCACAAGGGTATCTTTCAATTTAATATCAATTGATATTTTACAACCAATATTTTTTTGTACAAATTATTGAACTATATTTAGGGGTTAGAGTTAAATAAAACGCATTTATAGATCCGAAAGAATAATTTTTTCTGCTAAAATTATTACAAAAATAATAAAGTTATAATCTGGTTAAATCATATATAAGCTAGTTAAGTCAAAAATGAAGACAAAATTTAAAAATTTGACTGAACCAACTCCTAATGTGTTTCACAATATCTCCTGTAAACAATTTAAAGACATTCAGTCATTTAAGTGGCTTAAAAATTTTAAAAGAATTTATTATTAGGTAAAAGGAGTATAAATTAATTAATTGCAAAAATGTGCAATAATTCTCTCATGCTGTTTCTTAGATACATTTATGTGATCACATTCCCTTTTATAAAGCACCAGTAATAAAAATTTCAATCTTATGGCTAAAAACATTTTATAATTAATACTATTTATAAAATTGTTTAAAATAGATTTGATTATTAAAAAATTATATTTTGGGACAATATTTGTTCTATTGTGGTATCTCTCTATAAAACCACAAATCAAGTTGTGTGTTAAAATACATTAAAACATCTACTTAGTCTAAAGGTCAATGCCAGAAACATACTCCACAGCACTTTTAATCAAGCTACAACATGCATAGTTAAAATATCTGACACTTGCTTTAGAATTTAGAGGGAACATTATAAACTTCTTTAGTAAATTAAAATTTAACATTTAACTTCCAAATTTTAACATTTATAGTTAATAGGGGAGATATATAAATGTAATATATGTTTAAGACATAAAATATTTTTCAATTTTCACATTTATTTAAGTATTTTATAACTTAACTAGCAAGCGATTTAAACAAGCTTGAGCAACTAACTTTTCTTTAAAGCAAAACCCATCTTAGTTGTTAGATCGATATATATTAGTAATATTCTCACAAGTTACCTTGTAGTCTTTATATTTTATTAACAAATGAGATGATTAGTCAAAACAGCACCTCCTATAGCCCAATGAGCATTTGTCTCCTTACCCTAGGTTTAAAAACAATATATATATATATATAATGTATGTGTCTATATTATTTGATTCTATCATAAAACCCAACCTCTGTTGAGCTTTTTGCTACCCTACCCCCAATTTCAATTTACGGTCAAATGTGTTGGTGAACATTGCATAAGTACTATGTAGTGTTATAAAAACTGCTAAGTTTTGTTGCTTTTGGTTTTAGTCGATAAAACATAAACGGATCAAGATTTGACCAATTATGTTTAGTCGACTGAAACCAAATGTCTACCAAGCAACAGAACCCAGCCATTTTTACAACAATAGCACTAACTAATTATAGTATTGTACCCATTTTCCCAAACAAAGTGAGATAAATTTTGGTAGGGGGAAGGGGTTCAGGTTAATATGGATAAATATAAATTTATAAGTGATACAAGAAGCAATATTATGGCCCTTTAGATTAATCAATCGTCTATAAAATCACATTACTAGTGCTAACATGAAAATGGAGTGTAAATTTAGACGCAAGAGATAAAATTAATGATCTCCGGCTTAATTTTTATAAAATACCTTTAAATGGAAGTTTCTAGTTTCGCAAACCCGTTAACAATAGTTGTTTCTAAAATTAATTTTATCCATTATTTGCATGGGCTTAGTCAGCATTGGAATAAGAAGGGGGCAATAATGATTTAGGGAGTGACAAAATGATAATTTTTTAAAACTTTTAGCCATAATCGTGATAAATTACAGATTTAGAGGGGGGCAGCCGTCCCTCCCTGCCCCCCCCCCCTTGGTTACGCCCATTGTATTATTTTGTGAAAGTAGGGCAAAAATGATGATGTTTGAATGGATTATTATTGTATAGGAATGCGGCTAAAAATGTATTCGTATACGATGAAGCAGTCTATGGCATTTCTATCGATCCCACCAACGATAATCTCTACTGCGTTGCGTGCGAAGATGGTCAAATCTTACTGACCGACACTAGAACAGTCGGAGGTCAATTTAACATTTTAAATCATGGCTATAAGCTGTTGTTGTAAAAACGGCTGGGTTTTGTTTGGTCGACCTTTTTGGGCCAAATATTTTAAAAACGAAAAAATTTTCCACGAAAATCCGAATCGAATCCTTGAAAAATCGAAAAATAAATATTTTTACCTCAAAATTTTTAGTCGACTAAAATTACAGGTCGACCAAACAAAACCCTGCCCTTTTTACAACACTACTATAAACAACATTTTTTTGCCTACGCTCATGACGAAATTATGAATTTATTGCCTGAAAAAATGAAGGAAACGGAGATATAACCGTTAATTTTGGGAAATTGCTTTAAATTTTTATCATGGCCATTAAATATTTTTAGAAATACATAATTTGGTGGTATATCAAGTGAGCACTGCAAGGACATCAAATACCAAACACGAATAATTAAATCAAACGAGATAATAGATGAGAGCTCTTTAATATAATTTCACGTTAATCTAACTAATGGAAGAATCTACTCCGGTTAAACATTTTAGCGTTGCCTATTTATCGAAATTAAGTTATTCGTTTTTGAAAATTGAAAAGTCTCCAAATAGTGCTGAACAATTTCTATTTTTCCGTGATTATTTTTGACAATGCATTCTGTCTTTTAGGTAGAAACTTTGCGCCAGAAAAATTTTTGCACATTTAAATACAATACAATACATTAGTGTTGTAAAAACGGCTGGGTTTTCTTGCTTGGTCGACCTTTAATTTTGGTCGACTAAACATAAACAGATCTGTATAAAATCTTAATTTTAACCGTAGATCCCCTGAGAATAGCCAGTTATGTGTCCGCCTTTCATTCTGTCATGTACGACCCCATTGATGCAAACTACCTCGTGACGGCAAACACTAAAGAAGGCGTCGGTATATGGGATATCAGGAGACCGGGGAGGTTGCTACTATTTTTTATTATTATCTGCACTTACAAAATTTATTAGTATAAATTTTAAAGTGTCGGAAATCAAATGGCAAGCTCCTGGGGCATGGACGTAGCTAGGGGGAGGCAGGTGGGGCGGCTGCCCCCCTCTAAATCGATTAAAATTTAATAAGAACATGGCTAAAATTTCAAAATATTATTATTTTGCCCTTCCTTAAATCATTATTGCCCCTCCCCCTCTAATTCAAATGCTGGCTACGCCCATGCCCGGGGCTGTTTAAAAAATATAATTAAGTCTTAATCATGACTTTCAGAGGGTAGGGTTTAGATTAGATATTTACCAACCTAAATGGACCTAAAGCTGAAAAATCTATTTAGCTCCCCCTAGCCCTACTGTGTAATTGCCTTTAGTGGCCAATTTAAAAGCGAAAAGCGAGAAATACATAAGTTGCTGAGTTTTTAGGAGCCTGGTGAATTCACATTTCACATGTTCTGCTAATTGGGATAAAACGACTGGCTTTTTAAACGATCCTATATATTCATAGGAAAATCCGTGGCAATTCTATAATTACCAATCAAAGAGTATTTCGCATTTAAAGCATTCAACTTTAATATTACTTTCTCCCTTCTTTGTCAAGTATTTGGTTCCATAGTCGTGAGGTGCGTTTTGATGAGTTTCTTCCATCTTGATTGGGTAAGTGTCATGTTTTTCCTCTTAGGCTCTTTCCACGTGACACGAGGTCGTCCTCTTCCTCTCTTCCCCCAGGTACCTCCATGCCCAGTACTTTTCAATTTACATAAGCGTCTCTTCTATGTAATTTAGCCGATTACCATTAATCAACCCATTTGTCATGAGAACATAATTAATTTCTCTATTTTTTTATTATAAATAAGCAACTAGTTTTAGCAACTGCACACCGCAAACACCCTTTCTTATATTGATAACGGTTACTTTAAAGTTTTTGAGGAAACGGGCTGTTCTTTCTTAAGAAATATTTCGTATGAGAAATTAGACAGATTTGTTTTACTTTTTAAGCTACGCCCATGGAGCCAATAATGCTTTAGGAAGGGGCAAAATAATAATTTGTTAGAAATTTAGCTCCTGATTAAATATTAAATCATGAAAATTTGTTGATTTACAGGAGGGGTTTTCACCCAAAGCTTATCAATACATTAATGGAAATCCTCGAATAACGAACTAAGTAATTATTATGCAATCTTTCATTAGCTGTTTCTACCGTTACGGCTCGAGCCCCGTAAATGGGGTTTCGTTGTGTGCTCTTCAAGGCGAAGATTATGAAAATTATGCTACGAGTGCCAAATTCAACAGCCAAGGCAGCTTGATCATGAGCTTGCGTCGCAAATCGGGACCACAAATTTACGCCAACATCATTAGGAATTGGGGTCGGTATGGGGCAGAGAGAAACCATGCCTTGCCTTTGTTCACGTTCGACCACGACACTTACTACAATAGCTGTACCATGAAGAGCGGTTGTTTTGCGGGGCAAAATGATGAAGTTAGCCGCGTTTGTTGAACATTAATTTGCAAAACTTATAGTGATGTTGTAAAAAGGGCTTGGGTTTGTTTGGTCGACCTTCGCTTTTAGTCGACTAAACATGAACAGACCATCGGTTTGTTGGTCCATTTTTCTTAGTCGCATGAACGGATCACAAGTTTTTTGGTTCACTTTTGTTCTGCTTATGTTTAGTCGACTAAGACAAAAGTCTACCAGACAAAACTCAGCCCTTTTTACAACCTTATAGAATTGGAAAGGCATGTTATTTATTTAAAGGATAGGTTGCCCATCCTCAATTTTTAGAGTTTTTAATTTCCAAGGGATCCTGTGGGTGAAATGTTTTTGGTCGTTATTTTAAGTTTGTCATTTAAATTAAAACGTTATTTAATTTAAGCTACGTAAAACGAAATTCGGTTAAAATGAATGGATCATGTTTTTAAGCGGTGAGAATCTACCTTAATTGTAATTTGTGTATATTTAAGCTAAAGGGAAAAAATGCATTTTTGCCGTTTGCCAACACCTTATACAAGGCCTTAGCAGGAGGGGGGGGCAGATACGGTCAGCTGACGCCTTTACATTCAGCAGCGCGTATACTATTGACAAATTGGATGTTGGATATTATTATGGGATGGGGGGGGCAAAAATTTAATAAAATATAGGGTCTAATTTCTTGTAGTAAACTCAAAATATAGGACTTGGGTGAGGGGGGATGACCCATGCCTTCATCATCCTATATAAGCTTATTGTCGGAAGCGCTTTAGAAATGCACTTTTAACAAAAATTTTATATGTATTTATATCTTATTGAGAACGCTTTTTAACTGTAAATAATTTTATTTACTTGGCACATTTTTGATAAAAATTATAAAAGTCCGTTGTTTTTTGTTTCTCAACAATTTAGTATCCTTAGAAGATTTTTACCATTTTTTTATCTAGTCTCGATGCCTGTTTTTTACAATTGTAAACATTTCTTATATCTAATACAATTTGCAGTACGTCGTATCTGGGTCGGATGATTTTAGCGTTTACGTGTGGAAAATTCCTGATTGCACAACGGTCGAACCTACTATTGAAAATGACATTCATCAGGGTAGGGCCTTATGCTAAGTTAAAGGACGAAAGTTTATTTTATCGGACAAGGGATTTTTAAAGATTAATTTTTATATATAATAACAATCGAAACTTCATCATTTAGTATAGGGTTTTGGTGAAAAGCATAGAACCGCGATTGATTATTATGTAAATTAAGCATTAGTTTAACTTGTTTAAATAATTTGCAGGGATATAAAACAGTATAAATTTTTTTAAAAGCTTCCATTTACAAGTTATTGTGTATGATACATGCTAAAATATATTAGATTAATGAGCTGGCGCCATGGATTGAAATTGTATTGTATTTAACAATTTCCATGGCAATTTTCTGCTTGATGTAAAAAAATTCTTTGGGATTGTGTAATTTTTTTAATTGAGGTAATTTATAGCTTTCTTTTTTTTGTCAAGAATTGAAAAAAAACAATGTTTACTTACATTTGATTCAATATAATATTGGGTTTAGACACGGAACCGCATCTAATATTGACCGGTCATCGATCAATAGTTAATCAGGTCCGTTACGAACCGATCAGAAATTTAATAGTTTCTTCTGGCGTCGAGAAAGTCATAAAGGTGCCGAACAGAATCTAATCATAGGAGATAACTTATTATATACATCTAGCATTTTTGTAGCTAATTTACTAAAGTTTTCTCCAATTCGTACACTTTTATTTAATATTAAGTACAGGAGACTCTTTTAACAAAATCTGATTTTCTATTGCATCTATAGTTTAAACCGTTTTAACACCCATAATATACAGTCTAGTTTTTAAAAAACGTTAATTATCTTTACAGGTCCCGTGTTTTTTCACTCGTAAATTCAAGCGCTAACATTAATTTATTGTTGTTATCTCTCATATCTTTTTGCAGGGTAACCCATTGTTTAAACAGAAAAAGCGAATTTAACTTCCTCATTAGTTAATAAATAAAAAGGAATGTTAATAAGAAGATTTAATAAAATCTAGAGGACACTTAATTTAACTAGTTCCATATTTTTTTATTACGCTTTTTGAAACACTTTAATTAATCAAAATTACTACAATCTATCTGTCGTTCCCTTATTTGTGCACATTTCAAAATGGCGGAAAAACGCTCACTTATTTAAAGTTCACAACCCTATATTATGTCAATGGGTACTTCTCTTTTTATTTTTCGTACTATTAAGAGTCATCGCATTTTTAAATTGAACAAATTTTATCAGCCTCATCTTTTACGAGACATAATTTATAATATAGGTGTGGAGCCCAAACCCGATAGGATTAAAAGATAAAAAACTGCTAAGGTATGGACCAAATGCTCGGTCTACACAACCTTGCCAGGACCAATTGCCTAGCAAAGATTTAACAGTATCACCCCTCAAACACGAACGTTCAGCGCTATCTTACGATACTGGAATATCAACGAGTTCATATCTTTTCGAAAATAGTAATAAAAATAATATGGTTTGGTACCAATACCGTCTAACAAACGAAAAGTTCTGTTTTGGGCAATTTTTTATAAGTAGAAGACTTAGGTAGGTTTCAATAAGATATTATGGTTAGCAAGTTAGTATAAAAATCAAACAGACAGTAAAATAAATCTACAATTAATTGCAGCAAGTCTTTAAGATAACTAGAACTACTGCTTTAATCATTTGATGAAATTTAGCAATTCTAAACTGCAGCCCAAGTCAAACACGACGTCGATTCAAAAATATTTATCACTTTAAAATAATATTAGCACATCTATCATAATATTTGCTGTTTTGTCTTGCCTTTTTAAAATCAACCTTGATACTTAACTTATGAAGCTTTACAGATACATTATGAAGCACAAAAAAGATTTGCAGATAATAATTTTGATTTCATTTGATACCCTCTAATTATTTATTTGAAAATAATTTAAATCTTATAATTTTAACAGTGTTAACTTTTGAAAACGAGTATTTATAAGATTTAAGATTTTTAAAACTGAAGTTTGCCTTTTAATTGCTATGCAATTTTTCAGCTCACTTTCGACAAAAAATATTCTGTCGGTCTTGTCTCGTCCAACTTGTCGGTTTTTATGTTGTATTTATATGTCAGGTTTGTCCAGCCAAGAAGACGGCGTTACAGCTGCTACAATTCCAAGCCCCAATTTAGATGTATCAGAGATCGCTGTTTCTAATCCAGAACAACAGCCAATTGCAGCAGAATCTGAACGCACAGACGAAGAAACTGTGGACAGATTTCGAAACGTTATATTAAGGGCACATGCTTTGTTATCCTACGATTTGGCCGAACACAACGTGAACGAGGATGCGGGAATGCTCTCTTTTTTCGACACCTTACTTCAGCGCGAACTTAATGGTATTTTTGAAGAATAAAATTTAACTAGGGCGATCTGTTTTTTTTTATTTACTGCTCTCAGTTTGCATTTTACCATCTATAATTGCAGGCCTTTTGTCAAGCTTAAAATGTTATGTGATCATGGGCGTAGCCAGGAGGGGCAGGGTGGGGCGGCTGCCCCCCCCCCTTATTTTGACTCCCCCCCTCTAATTTCAATGCAGGCTACGCCCATGTATGTGATTAAAATGCTCCAAGATGTTGTTGATATCTTTGATATTCCTAAATGATGCTAAAAGAATGCTAGGTATCTAAATATTTGCGTTATCAATTGTCGACGGTTTCGAGAATTTTTCGTTTACTCGTTTCCATGAATTATGATTATCTCCCCATGATTATTTTGATTTTTAAAAAAACTTTCTCGAAATGCTAAAGGAAATGAATCTGGGTGGGAGAGTGATGTTTTAGAGGACCAGGAGCTACGTTCTTACGACATAACGACATCGTTATCGCCTTCTATAGCTACTACACGCACCACCACTAGTACATCACTAACGGGTTCTCCACGGGCTACTAGCAGCAGCCATTCTTCATCTAACTCTTCTTCTCCCATCCAACGCAAATCGAGCCCGACCCGCGACGTTTTAAGGTCTAGGCCATCGGTTCAAAACTTAAATACTTCTTCGGACTCCGACGATGGGGTCACCAGAGACCCCAACCTTCATAATCGTAAAAGATGTGCGAGCACTAAGCATCGACAATCGGAGAGGAGTTTAGCTAGGTTACCGCTCAAAAAGAGGCTTAAAATTGATGTAAGCGAGTCTCCTCCCCAACGCCATTATCATCATCATTCTAGGAAGGAAGTTGGGGAGAAAGAAGATTTAGTAGCGTTTTACCGGCGATATTATACGTCATTCGAAGATAGAAACGATGTTAAAACTAACCCCACGACGACATCACAGCTCGAAATTAGCAAGCGGCCTGATAGTCACGATTCCCGAAATTCGCGAGGCAGATTGCTACGATTGATTCGGGAAAAGAAGCACAAAAATACTTTGATCAAACGGCGACGGGCACAAGCTAAAGTGCGAGAAAGGGGTGGGCAAGAGCTAGATGGAGGTTTGGGTAGACGCGTTTTACTAGCCCTGACTTACGGGGAAAGGCAAAGTACCTCGGATCCTCCACTGCCTAGCTCGCAAAGCTCGTGCGACAATTTTTATTTGAGGGTTAGCGATGAAGTAGTCGTAGATTCGACTAATGGCGTCAAAAACGGTGATTACATTGCCTTTGCCATTTTTTATATCAAAATACTTAGTTATTATTCACGATGGTTTCAAAACTACTATAGAGATAACAAATTTACTGTCTCTTTATTATCGTATTAATTTTAACGTTTGAAAGATATTACTTTAACATATAATTTAGCTATGATTGGTTTGGAATATTTAGGGAGTTAAAAATAGGTTCATCATTTAAAATGGAGGATTACGAAATATAAATTAAAAAGATTACGAAAATTAATTCATTAAAATTGAAAGAAGCTGTAAGCTTTAAAATTCTTGATAATGTGCTATATTGTACAAATTCATTTATTAAATAATTTCCAGCACCATTTTAATTTCGTAATATGATTCCACCTAATGTGCCATTTTTATTAAATCATCTTTAATTTTCTTCATACGAGTCTATTTGGGCAATGAAGTTTACATTCGTTAAATCATATTTTAAAGGTTCCTCTGGCACAACTCCCAAAACTAAACCGATAAAAGCATCAAAAAGTCCTCACCACGCCCCACAAAATGCTCAAGCCATAAGGGAAAAGATTCGAAGATTGGCCGCTCTCAGGCGAGAAACATCTTCTAGTCGAGAAAATTGCACTTTTGAGACGGATTCAAAAGTTATTCCCTCAAGATCACCTAAACAAGACTCATCTTGATATATCTGTGCTTGAATCCCTGTTAATAATTAATCTATGATTTTATCTAGTCATGTATTACCACACCGTTATGACTAAACTTTAACTTACCCTTCTTATATATTGATAGTATTTGAAGTTCGGGTGCCTCGATTACTCTTTAAGTTTAATATATTTATATATAAATTATAAACGTTATTTATTTATAAATCATTACGTCTTACATCATTAATATATATCAACGAATTGTGATCATCTCCACGCCTAAATAGAACTTTACATTGCGTTTTATCTTATTTCAATATATTTGTATAAAACGCCATTATACTGGAATTTGTTTGATTTGATATTTGCTAACTGTTTTTAAATTTAATTAAAATAAAGGCAAATTCCAATTATTTTTATATAGATGGCTTTCATCTATTATTGTTAAGATGTTTTCAAACCTTTTTTTTATCCTTTACATCAAAGGTGCATACTAAAAATAAATATGAATTCACTAAGGTTTTCAAATTTAATATATAAAAGTGTTAACGGCTGGATTTTGTTTTGTCGACCTTAAATTTAACTAAAACTAATGGTCGCCTCTAGTCTGTTATTCGAATTTTGACTAACCTTAATGGTCGTTAAAAAGAATTGGCCAAAATATTTTTGGTCTGCTTATATTTAGTCGACTAAAAACAAAGGCTTACCAAACAAAACCCAGCCGTTTTCACAACACTAATATATCTATAGCCTCATAAGCTTTTTAATTACAAGTTCGTAAAATCCTTAATTACGTTTGCCATTATTATTATAAGTTTAAATTAATTTCATATTATAACAGTTTCATATTATTCGTTATCACTATATTATAACGACTTATCGTTAATGCAATTTTATAATACAAATGAGGCTAGTTTTTTGAAGTAATTTTCATTCGGAAAGGGTTACTAGTCATGGTTACAATTTCCGAGAGGGACATGTTTTTTTTCTTCAAAACGGCCAAAAAACTTCTCAGTTGTGGCATAGAAGGGACAGGTTGTTTGAGTCTTTTAATATTTTCCATTATCGCTTTAGGTTTGATTCCAAGGTAAAACATTTTGCAAATTTCCTTTTTCACGGGATCCTTAATGTTTGACAATTTTGTGGGCAATATCATCTCATGAGAGTGTTGCGCCGTACTGGCATACATTATAACCTTTTTCGTCATGTATTCGTTTAATAGATAACACCGGGCTTGGCATTGAGGTCCACGGTATTTTACACACTTGCACCTAAATAAATGTGACTAGTGTTGTAAAAACAGCTGGGATTTGTTTGGTCGACATTTGGTTTAACTAAGACCAACAATTGATTGGTTGTTTTTCATATTTCGACTAAGCCTAGAGGTCGACAAAGAAAAATAGACCACAAAAACGTTGCTGTTTATGTTTAGTCGACTAAAGCCAAAGGTCGACCAAACAAAACCCAGCCGTTTTTACAACACTATAAATGACAACGTTTCTACGCTTAAAGTACCGGTAATAAATTTTTTGGCCTCGTTCAGTTTCATTCTTATACCAATAGCCCCATACGTTTTCGGCGTTTAAAGCTTCTTTAGCCTCTGCTTCGGTATCATAAATGGCTTTCTGACGCCATTCAATCGATTTATATTCGCGTCTCTTCTTTTTCTGCCTACTTGATATTCCTTTCCCTTCCTCTGAGTCTGATATGCAAGAAAATTCATAAAATTAATTGACCCGAACCTTCTCATACACTCAAAAAAATCTACCTTTTTTTGACTAATGCCCTACCAGAAATAAAATAATAATATAATGGTCAGATTGGGTGTGGATCAATATCGACTGTAAATATCTATGAGTGAATTATTTTTGTATTTGATAAATTAGACAATATAAGCTAATAAAAATACAATTTCCCTCACACCAAATTGACAAAAAATGTATTAACATAAACATTTATATAATTCAAGTTCGCTTTAAGTGGTCCTGTAGTCCATGGGCTAATATTACTCACTAGTGTGCAGGGCTTCGGTAAAGTAGGCTTGAGCTTCTAAAATAACGGTAAAATTAAAACGGTTTAATGAACTTTACCGGGACTGAAAATTCTGTAAGAATCCCACAAGGACGGCTGAATTTTAGGCGCTATAACGTTAGGTTCCAAAATAGATTTTTCAATCCGAAGTTTTTCCACATCTAACAAAATTAAATTAAAAATAACAAATTCGGGAAATTTAAAGCAGTTTACTTGATTTAGACAGCATATGATTTTCTTCCAACTTTACCAACACAGTTTCTAAAGCATTTATCAAGCAGTTTTACAAATAAGTAGTATACCTTTGGTAACAGGATCATAACAAAGGGGCTGTTCACAAATATCTCCCACTCCAATGTCCATACCTATGTAATTTCAATTAAAAAAACACGTTAAAAATAAACTACTCGTAGTGCCCGCCAATTTGTGGGCTTTCATGTCGGCCTTCAGCTCATCCAAAAATTTCATGCAAGCATCAAATTTAGCATCGTCGAGTTCACTAGCGATAGTAGCCAATTCCGTCAACTTATTACTAAAGACTTCATGTTTTTGACTTTTCGTCAGTTCGACCTTGATCGCCTTTAAATCGGACCCATCATTAAGGGGTAGTGCCGATTGAGTAAAGTCGGCCACTGAGGTATTAGTTTCAATGGATTTGGACCATCTTTCGTGGCAAAGTGCGGGGTAGAACAGAGGCAGCTGAAGCGTTTCCCTAAGCTTGAAAATGTGCGAACATGGTAGGAGAACGGAAGAAAAAAAATCGCATGTACAGTTGGTCGGTGTAATAGCCGAGGCGATTTCGGGTGCGAGGGCGATGATATCTTTGGAGGCTCGGATTTGTTGAGAAACTATTTTAAAGGCGAAAGGAGTCAGCATTTCGTTAAAATGGCTTTCGGGAGTCCTGAGCAAAGTTGACGAGTTGCCACAGCATTTATCGTTCCATTTGGCTACATTAGTCTCAAGCTGCCCCGAGCTCATGCAAAAAGTGTAATTCTTCCAAAATTCGTTCACGGACGCGAATCTTTTGTACAGCGCGGCCGTTATGCAGTTGTAACTTTCCCCCTTCCCGCTCGTAAAATTTAATCGGCAAGCGAGGGTCCGTTTAAAGGCGAAAGACCAATCCTCTCGCGCACCATGCCAGGTCTGGTCGAAATGAGTGAGTACGGTGGGAAAATTGAGTCTTGCTAGCATGGCGTATGTTTGATCGTAGTGCGAAGGACTTTTGGAATAAAGCATGGATTTGAGGATTTTATGCACTAAGGCACATTGGGTATCGGTCAAATTCATTTTTTGTGGGCACATCTCTTTCCGGAACGTTTGATAAACGTAAGCAGGGCTCAATTCTAGCTTAGCGGCTGGAAAAACTTCTTCGAGCGCCTGCCTATGAGCGGTCTCGTTATCCGTTATAATGGTTAGGACCTCGGGCCAGGCCGGATTATTTTTCGCGAAAATATCGTAAAAATAACGAATTTGCGAATATTTCGTCGTTTTAACGAGGAAAGAAGCCACGACGCGACAGGTTCCGTAATTGTCTATGCACATGAGGAGGAAGAAGGGTAATTTGTAAGCGTTCAGCTTGTAACCCGTCTCCACGCATAGGAATTGGGGGAAAGTGTTGAACAACTCTCGCTGGGCCCGGCTTTGGAAATAGATGCCAGCAAATTGCTTGCCCTCCAAGTAAACTTCTATCACGCTCTTGCCCCCCTCGTGGCCGCATAAAGTGTCAATGGCGTTTATGAGATCTTTTTTGTCCACGTTATTCCGCAAGTTAGCTCGCAAATTGTGCAAATCTTTAAGGAGAACGACCTTTCCGTTTTGCATGAGCAAGGATTGCAATTTCATAACGTTCCCATCCGTATCGAAACCTTCTTTGGCCATGGCAACCTCGGATTCTGTCATCTTACGTTGACGCGGTAACAGCATATACGATTCTTCGCCTGTGAGTAGGGACACATTATTTAATTTACTTAAAATAACGGCTTATATGGTTTTATTTAACATATTTCAAATGAAATAAAAAACTCAAATTTTAATGTCGTCATGGTGAAAAGTTTGAGATAACATTTGTTTATTTTTTTTAACTGAGTTGCAGTTTATTAGGGCGATTTTATATGCAGTAAACCCATTGACACTGAATTCGTATCACTTTCACTATAAAGTTAGTGTTAGGCCACAACCCTAAACGTTTTGGACGATAAAGGTACGTTGTAAAATGACAAAATTAATGTCGCACTTTACTTGCAGAAACTAAAATATCATAGGCACATGGTAAGGTACCACGTTTAAGAAAACTAAATTATATTAATTTGGGATAAAGATCGTCAAACGTTATTATCTATCTAAATCCATTATTTCAACCTAATCAAGTGTTATTACAAGCGAAACTTTTTCTCCCATACTTTGTTGTATTTTTACTTATATTCCTATTAAACTATTTTAAAGTACGAAGCAACTAAATCAGGACGACCTTTAAAAGCGATTTCAATCGCTTTTCGACAACGCTTGTGAAGCCATTATACCTGGCTATCACCCCTCTCATACATTATCACTGATGTTTTTTGGTCTCCTTTTCTTAGTCGACCTGTAGGCTTAGTCGAAATTTGAAAAACAGACCAGAAGCGACCGTTAGCCTTAGTAAACCAAAAGTCGACCAAGCAAAACCCAGCCGTTTTTACAACACTAGCTATCACTACCCTCATAAAAACTCACTGTTCTTACCCTAAAAATTCACTCTATAATTCGCATTTCAATATCAAAAAATGTGTCCTTTAAGAAAGAGCTCGGGACGTTTAACTCACTCAGGGGGTGATTATGTTCCCAGTGGAACTTGTTCAGCACGAAGGCGTAAGAAGACTTTAAAGCTATGAGCTTGAACGAAACGAAATTTTTGCAATCGCTCTTCCTGCTCACGGCATTCCTTTGGCCCGACGAATGGCTAATAAATCTCTTACCACCCTTGATGCAACTGAACTTCAGGGATTTATATCTGAAACGCTTAATATCCTCATCCGTATATTTGTCACCACGGGGCAGCAGCAGGGAGGTTGAGATGTAATAATTCGTAAATACGCAATCTTCGTACCGCTTTTTAGCATCCAACAACTCGTCGATCGATTTGAAGTATTTACCAAAAATTTCGTCCTAAATCAGATTGCAACATAGACTATTAATTATAAAATAGACGGGCGAAGAGCGGATGATTATTAAGTAAGGGCTTGTCTTAATATCGGATTCAGATTCAAATCGCGCAAATTTATTTTTGTCTAAATATTCGGTCAAACTCGGTTGTAATTTTTAATATTTTGTTTTTTTGATAGTTAAAAACGTTTTGATTATTTCAACTCTTGAGATTAAATCTAAACTTTGTTCATACCTTAAAATTTAAACACATACAACATTTAAGCTAAGGAAAAAGTTTGCATCTTACAAAATCGCTGTTATGTTATGCGTCTGAAATGTTAATATGTTTTGAATTTGAAGTTAAGACTCGGCTATTTTATAACCCGACGACGATTTGCGCAGAAAAATCCGATATTAAGACAAGCCCTGAGGGGTATTCATTTTATTGACTAATTTAATTTTAAACTTATATATAGCGATAAATACAATTTTTAATTGCTATGCAATTTATGGGTTTAATGATGGCATTATATTTTCTCCCACAACTTTCGCAATTTTTGCCGCACAAGTGCGCATTGTGAGAAAACTTTACCCAAAACTTGGGCTTAATTGCTTAACACATTTTAATGCAAAAATCAGTAGTAAGCCAGTCGATAGTGTTATTTAGAGACCTGCACGAGGGACCCGAAACCCGACATAGGGTCTGGTTCGGGGGAAAAAAGACTCTGCAATTCCCTAGTGTTATTAGTGTATGTTATTAAAGCATATTTATAGTTGAAAATCATAAACAAAAGCCTTCGCTTTTATAATCTTTCCCTGTAATTTCAATATTATACTCAACGAAAGACTTAAACGAATGTTATATAATTTTATAATTAATTCTAGTTAGGTATAATCATAGGGTACAATATAAAAAAAATTATCATATAAGAAGACAAAAAATTTATAAGCAACTTATTGCTAAATCTATATTATTCACATAAGCCATTCCAAAAACGGCTGAGTTTTGTTTAATCGACCTTTAGTTTTAGTCGATTAAACATAAACAGACCAAGATTTTTATTCCAACCTTTGGCCTGTTGATGCTACTAAGAATAACAGATCAAGAGTTTAGTTGACTAAAATCAAAAGTCGACCAAACAAAATTCAGCCGTTTTTACGACACTAATGTTTGAATCCTGACGCTAACTTACATTTAGGTTTGTCCTCCAAAAATTTGGCCTAATGTCACTATGGAGAGGCCAGTAAATTGATGATAATTAAATTTCGATGCCATCTTAAAAAACTAACTGTATTTGCGGCCACGTAAAATATTTATTCGTTCGAATCGCATTTTTAAAATGGCTACTTCGCAAATGTGACTAAAAAACGATTGTGATAGTATTTCGCTTACCATAGTCTCAGGCAATGTGGTTTAGTCCGGTTACGACGATTCTGGCTAAATATAAAAAATAAACCCTTTAAATTACTTAAAAAATAACTTTACAACTGATTGTGAAATGCAACATGCAGCGCATATATTAGAAATATGAAATAATCTAATACGCGATGTTGTAAAAACGGCTGGGTTTTGTTTGGTCAATCTTTAATTTTAGTCGACTAAACAAAAACGGACCAAACGTTTTATGGTCTATTTTTCTTAATCGGCCTCTAGGCTTAGTCGAAATTTGAAAACAGAGCAGAGTAACTCTTAGTTAAGCCAAAGGTGGACCAAACACAACCCAGCTGTTTTTACAACAGTACTAATACGACAAAAGGGCTTGAATAAGTGAAACCCCGTTATAAAAAATATAATAAAAAGGGCTTAAGGAGCGCCCTTAAAATGTATATAATTTTAAGCAATTTATGGGCTCGTTTTTTATTGTTCTTCGTCGGTCCGTCCTGTCCAACTTCTAATTTTTTAACAATTGTTATGGAAACTCATATGGGTTTTTAATGGCTGTGGACTTATGCTTCCATAAAAGACTTTTATTTTGCTTTCGCATATAAATTAACAAAAATGACAGCTGGTTTAATTTCTTTTGGGCTCGTCCTAACCAAATTCCGTTTTTGTTTTATGGTCTGACTGATTACCTTTATATAAATTCTTATTTAAAACTTGTCTAGGTTATATCAATATATATACTGTAACTTTAATTAAATCATAGTCTTTCTGTCTTTCGTTGAAAACTAATAAAGGCATTTAAAGTAATCAGTGTGCAGCCATAATTTTTCATGGGGGGGGGGGGGTGCAGAAGGATTTATTTTCAGAAATTGTCTTTGATGCTTTTAATTAAAGTTCAATGAAAATAACAACTTAGTGTAAAAAAATCAAAACGTTATAATGCCTCTATATATTCAAAATCATATTATTTAATTTCTCTATTGCCCAAAACGTTATTCTACATAGTACAAGATGTGAAAATATATTGAAAAGATTAATAAAATTATGCAGTAAGTGCCCAAACACTAGTGGGCTTTTTGATTTTAGTTCTGCCTTGAGGAAAGAGCATCTTGCCCCTCAACCAACGGATGGAGGGTAAATAAACTTGACCAGAAATATCAGAGATGCATAGAAGGTACTAAGGCCTAAAATTAGCTGGATTTTGTCGCTTATCTTTGTTCAAAGTAATGTGCAGAGAGCACTACAATTCAAGTAGTGATACAGAGTAGTTTATCAGGGTAATCTAGTAAGTTGCTAGCTGAACTTTAGTGTTCGACCTTGGAATGTTTACCTTAAATTTAGTTTATGTTCTTTGGGTCAAAAAAAAATATGCAAGTGTATCTTTCTAGGTTGATCAATTATATTGTCTAAACAATTCATACTAGAACTTGACCATTTTTCATTGGCATTATTTGTAAAGAATCATATGGATGCAAATTAATCACCATGCTTATAATAAGAACATAATGAGATTTATAAAAACGTCTTAAAAAGCTTTAAAAATTGTTTTTCATTATTTGTAATATTTTTTAAAATCTTCATGCACCTATAAAATAAATCATTTAAAATAAAGAATCTCTTAAAGATGTTAACTGTACAATTCATATCTATGATTATTAAAAAGTTTAATCATCAGTAAATTTCAATAACAATTATTTTAAATTATAGGACTTTAGATGAGATAATTAATTGCTAATTAAATTATTTATATATATTTAACTTTTATTAAAATCTAAAAATGTTGAGTGTAAAACTGAATATATAGGGGATTTATAGAAAAAATTACCCACAAATATCTGAGTTAGTTACTACTATATATCATAATTGGACAAAGACAGGTTATGAACAGATAACACTTAAAAATAAAAAAAAAACATTTGGCTTAACAACCTAAGCAAATTAAACCATTTTTATTTTAAATACAAAATATATTTATAATAAGGTTTAATCGAATCATTTAATTGTAGCTGAACAATAAGAATATAAATCCTACAAGCAAAATATTGTATTTACACAATCCGACATGATCTATAGTTTTTATTGTAACATATTTCATTAAACTATTAAATTAATCCAAGCTTTTAATTAGAATATGATTAATATTGAGCAACATTACCGTTTCCAATTATGCTAACGAATAAGCGGTAAAATAGATTCTAATAGGTATCGAACGATGAAGCTGCAAAAAATTACAAAGTAAAATTGTTGAGTTTATCCATAGACTATGAGTTTATCACACTAATTATATGTATACATTAATGTCTATAATATAAGTTACGGTAAAGGCTGATATGTAATTCTCTCTTAAAAACTTAGACAGGGCAAATTATGAAAAGTAGAAAACAGCTATAATTTTTTTCGATCTTAGATTATGTAGATTACAAATAGTAGGACAATCTAGGCAGGTTTGACGAGTTTTTTTTTAGATTTAATTAAGTTTTTCTTTAATGCTGCTTGTTTTACGGCACCCCCGAAAAATAAACATCTCTTAATTAAACCTAAAGCCCTGCACAGCTCGTCCGAGGCCCGGCCAGAGTTCGAAGCGATAAATTACAATTTAATTGTGCCCGAGCCTTACTAAATTTATAATATACCGCAAACCGGTATTAGTTTGGTACTTTAGAGAAGAGCGTTTTAACTTTAAAAAAACTCAATAAACGCTGACGTCCCTTGAAAATTTCTAATAGTTTTCTCAGACATCTGCCATGGCAAAGACTCATCTTTGCTTTATTGTGAATGCATGTTGTTTCTATTTTCCAAATGAAAAACATTTTAGAAAGAAACATAGCAATGCGATATTTATAAATATTCCCTGGTTTTAGTAAAGTGCGAATTCAAACATTATTTATAATTAAATATAACACAAACCTATACTCGAGGTTAAATATAAAAGATGCTTTGTTTCCCTCTTATACTAAATAGGCTATGATGATGAATGATTTTTAAAGCAATAGACTATATAAATATGTTTGTAAGAGAAGTATTGCATTGCAAAGGGATAGTAAAAGAGGCGGATGAGCAGGACTATTTTAAAATTAATAAGAACGGCATTTAATATTTTGTACATGCTTAAAAGATGATATTGGTGTAAGTATTGAATATATTTGATTTTCGGTGAAAAATATGGCAATTGTCTTTGCCAAAGTAAACCTTCATTTTTTTTTGTTTTTAATAGTTTTATGACACCTTAACCCACTAATTTTCATTTGAATTATTGTATACTAAAAATGTCAAGACAAATGCCACCAGAGTAAACAAAAATATTTTTTAATAATTTTATGACATTTTAATCGATAATAATGGTTAAAATAATATTAAGTAGTTTTTATGTAGATATACTAAAATTATGATCAAATAAGTGTTATATGCCAACTGCCTATAGTACGCTATAAATAGTGCCCTGCACAAGTCGGACTAGGACCAAAAATTAGAATTTAATCGGGCCTCGGGCTCGGATCGGGTCCGATAGGTCGGCTCGATCACGGCCCTTAACAAAATCTCGCTAAAAGAGTTTACCAAATTTTTAATATACAGCAAACCCGTACTTGGAGGTTCGTGAAGAGTGCCAATTTTTTATAAAGAACTTAATAGCTCGCATCCCTTAAAAAGATTTATTAGTGCTCTAAGACAATTGCTATTGCAAAAATAAAGAAATTAGCGCGCTGATTGGTTTCTAAATATTCTACCAACTTTTTGCTTAAATAAAAAATAGGTATTTACGCAAAGTATTATTTTAAATCTCTGGCCGACAGCTGGCCGTATTACATGAGACGCTTTCTTTATATATTTCCATTTATATACTTCACCTTTATAATGTTTCCATAGAATAAACAAAATATTAATAAAAAATGTCAATGCAGGTTTTTTTAACAAAAACGCTTCATAAATAATAGGATTCGATTTTTATAAATATCCTTTGGAATTAGTAAATATGATTTTTAAACTGCTATAATTTTAAAATTATTATCTATAATTTTTGTTACACAAACCTATAAGAGGCTTAAAACTATGTTTAAAAATTGGTGTTCCTTTATTTGTGTTTATGATCATTTAATAATGGGGTTCGCTATACCCTACAACAATGCTCAGGATTAGGGCTGCACCGATATTGGTATCGGTATCGGTACCGATATCACGATTTTTAACGATATCGG
Organism: Gordius sp. MW1; assembly: GCA_964036665.1. Lineage (NCBI taxonomy): Eukaryota > Metazoa > Nematomorpha > Gordioida > Gordea > Gordiidae > Gordius > Gordius sp. MW1. Next base: position 1,146,387 of record OZ038528.1, read on the forward strand.
TACCGATATTAATCGTACCAACACTTGAAACTTTTTTTACAAATATTATATTTGTTAGAGCTGTTCTATATATAATCAATAATTTTCAATCCGTTTATATAAATTTCATTGTATAAATACGGTGGATTTGGATTGATAGCGTAGGTAGAGGGAAATGGAACGCAATATTTCGGACACTTATAGTCCATCTTCAGGAAAAAAAAAAAAGGAGAAGATGAAGTCTCAAAAAATAAAAATGAAGTAAAGTGATTATAACAACGATGATATAGATACAAAAAAAAAATTACAAAAACTGGTTATAGCGAGAAATTAACAATAGCGATTGTAGGGATGGATGTTTTTTATAAGAATAGAGTAGATACATATGGAGATAGGAAAAAGGTACGAAAAAAGTAAATAGCTAAATAATAAGAGAAAAGGGGGAACAGAGTTATTTAATATATAAATATAATAACTGTGCTTAACAAATTATAGTTTTGAGTATTGAACGGGTAGGTAGACATAGTGAATAATATAAAAATATGTGTGGATGTATGGGTTTGTGGTAATGAAATTGGATGGTCGTTGATTTTGTTTGTTTGTTTTTTGGGCTTGACGCGGTCGATTAAAACGCTTTCTACGAAATTCCTTTGTTGTATCACGCTATATGAATGGCAGTCGAGTTATCCAATCTGCCATGTTGAATCTTTAACGATAGTTAGGCTTAGGGTACGGAGTAGGTCGCGCATTTTTGGAGCTTTGTGTCAGTGTTCTTTTTTTTGTTGTTGTTGTTGTCTCTCCAAGTCTAAAAATTGATGGTAATCGACACAGGAGAATATATTAATTAAAATTAGAGTATTATCTGTTATGATATTATAAAGGTAGGTGAGGATGGGTGTGCTTGTAGCTTCGAAATTGGCCGGGTTGGTCGTTGATTTTCGGCTTGAGGCGATCGATCAGGACGCTTTCTACGAATTTCCTTTCTTGGTTGAATCGTGCTTTGTAAAGAACGGTCGGGTTGTCCCAATCAATGCTATGTTGATTGGTTAGCGAGTGTTCGGCCACGGCGGAGTGTGTTGCGCATCTTGTTAACGGGGCCTTGTGTTCTTGGATTCTTTGTGCTAAGGTTCTTTTAGTTTCTCCAACGTAAAATTGGTCGCAATCGGCGCAGGAGATTTTATAAATTAAATTAGAAACAAGATTTTTATCTGTAATGTTATTAATGGGCTTAATTAATGAGAATAGGTTGGATGTGGTTTTCTGAGAAAACTTGAAATTGTCTATTTTGTGAACATGTAAAATCTTTTTGATTTCTTTTAGGAAATTATTACTAAGATTAGTGTGAAATGGAATAGAGATATAATGATCTGTATTAGGAGTGGAGTCTACATTAGTTGACATTTTAGGGAATTTTAAAAATTTATTTTTAATGTTTGTGAGCAAATCAAGGGGATAATTTAGCTCTAAAAATCTTTGTGTTATATTATCCATTTCAATGTCTCTATCAGATTCCAGAGAGCAAGCTCTTTTAACCATCATCCTAAAAGTGTTGATTTTAAAAGATGAGGGGGAGTGGCTGTGCCATGGTATAAATTGAGAAAAGTCAGTTGGTTTACGATAAACTGTTGTGATAATTTTGTCATTTAGGTTGTGGAGGGTTACATCTAAAAATGGTAACTTGTTGGTTTCTATTTCCACTGTAAAGATTATCTTTTTATGAAATGAATTCAACACATTTAAGAAGTCGTTTAAGTCAGTGGTTAGGTTATGAGGCCAAATACATAAAATATCATCAACGTATCTGGCATAAAAAGGGGGGAATAAACTGGAAGTTTGTATGTAGGATTCTAGTTCGTTAAGGAATATGTTAGAAATAATTGGAGCAAGGGGATTACCCATAGCAGTACCATCAATTTGATCATAATTAATGTTATTAAACTGAAAGTTATTTGTTGTGCAAAAATTTAATAAATCTTTAAAGATAGTTTTGGTAAAGGGGGGTTGTTGAATTTTGTCATAAAGTTTAAAGCAATAATTTATGGCATGGTCTAGAGGAATGTTTGTAAATAGTGATTGGATGTCAAAACTTACAAGTGAAAATGAATCTGGTAAAGGGAAGCTTTTCAAGCGATTAATCAAATCTAAAGAGTTTTTAAGAATTAAGGGTGAATCAACATATGGTTGTAAAATTGATATTAGGTACTGACTAACATTAAAGTTGTAGGAATTATATGAAGATACTATTGGTCTTAATGGAATTGAGGGTTTATGAATTTTGGGTAACCCATAAATTTGAGGAGTGCGGGAAGTGGAGGGTCTTAACTTCCAATATAAAGAAGAACTTATTATATTATTTTTAGATAAGTTTAATAAAAAGCTTTGTAGCTTTTTTGTAGGATTCTTTTTTAACTCCTTGAACAAACTATTATCTTTTAAAATATCAAGCATTTTTTTGTTATAATCTTCTGTATTCATTACTACTAGCTGTCCTCCTTTATCTGCTTTGCATATTCTTATATTACTATTAGACTTTATTGATTTGACAATTAAAAAGGCTTCTTTTTCTTTTTTTAATTTACATTTGTCAACTTTTGAAGGACAGTCATTGTTTAAAGTATTAGAGAGAAAAGATTCTAATGAATTTTTAAATGTGTGTTGTCAGGATATTTATAGTTTATTGTGTTTAAAATATTATTGAAGCTATTCAAAGTAGATTCATTTTTATTTTTTGAGACTTCATCTTCTCCTTTTTTTTTTTTTCCTGAAGATGGACTATAAGTGTCCGAAATATTGCGTTCCATTTCCCTCTACCTACGCTATCAATCCAAATCCACCGTATTTATACAATGAAATCTGTATATCTATATTCTAATATATACTTTTTAAATTAAATTTTACTTAATTGCTCTTAAATCTAATTTATTTTTTAAATGATTCATTCATTCTAATTTCTACCGCCACTTAATTATATTATTACGTATGTTAGTTTCATAATTACAATTTATAATATAATGTATTTATTTTTATATTATATATTGTGTCTAATTTTTATAAGATGTAAAATATCGGTATCGGTATATTAATTTATTTAAATATCGGTAGTATCGGTATCGGTTAAAAATTTGATATCGGTGCAGCCCTACTCAGGATTGATATTTTCACAATTATTCTCGAGTTAAAAATATCTATATATTATATCCCGCTAGTACTAAATATATACTAGTAGCTTTAATGAAAATTTTCATAAAGGCTTTGATGATGGTAGATTATGTTTAAAACAATAGACTGTGTGTGTGAGTGTGAGTATGTTAGTAAGAGGAATATGCATACGCAGAGCATAGGGATACTAGAGAATAGGGATCATTGAGAGGTGGGTGGGCAGGACGTCAAATACTCTCATGAAGTGCAGTGCAATTTATTTGTATGATTGAGTAGGAAACAATATGGAGATACATACAGATAAGGAAAGTGGCTTAGGACTTGACGATGAAAAGATTGTATCAAATACGGTCCCCCTGCCATTCCCAAATTGTATTGCAAAAATATTCATATATTTATTAATGTGAGTTTTTTTTATCAATTTTCATATTTTAGAAGTAGATTGTTATCTACGTGGTACAATGCATCCTTTTGTTTTGTTTTTCAATTATTATTTGCATACTATTTAATAAAATTAAATTTTAAATTTCATTTTTGTTAATATTAAAAAAGTATAAATAAAGTAAAATTCGATAAAAAGAAGCTATTGAAAATTAATGCCTAATGTAATGTTCACAGGACTATGTAGATAGAATTTTAATTTTCTGATCGATTTGAAGTCCCATCCAATTTATAACTTAAAAGTGCCGGGTCATTCATATGCAGCCTTATCCTAATGCTGATCTACAAGTTTGGTTTAAAAAACTTTCTACTAATTCCTTTCTTGAGTAGGCTTAGGGGAATATTTTTTTGTTAAATGAAAGGTGCGGGGTAGTATCCTGAATAAATTGTTTTGTATAAATTTACATTTCAAAAAAGTCGGGCCGGCCTTAGGCTCGGGGGGGGGGGCCTGAGTGAAAAAAAAATTTTGGGCTTGGGCAATTTAAATAAAAAGTGTCGGGCTCTGGCCGAGCTCGAGCCCAAGAATTTCATTTTGTAGGGCTCTAGCTATATTGAAATTTGTTGAAGACCATTTTCAGTTTCAAAAAAAAACCTGCTCGATACCGGTTTATTTCAAGCAACTCAGTTCGATGCCAAGTTATTTTATATCTTACTCAACAGCAGCCATAAGCAGCTTTAATCTGCCAGTGCTGTAACCGGGTTATTAGGCAGCATGTGATCGTTGTGCTTGGTGGGAATGATAAAATTTATGTGCCTATTACCAGGGTTGAGCATGCCTGCACGGGCCACCCGAATCGGGCCGGGCTTGTGCGTTTTTTCTTAGCATAACTGACGCCAACGGCGCCAACACAGCATCTGTGTCTACCCTACCCCCAGCTTGATCTAAATGCATCGCCACATCGACCGCAACTTCCTTTATGCCGGGTAACAGATTCACCCGCGGTGACGCTTCCTATCTCCAGCGGCGCTGTAGGTTTGCACGCCGGCCTTCGGTGCCGACGTTGGCATCCACACCACCTTCGGCTAACCCTGCGCCGCCCTCCGCGCGCTGCCGGCAGGGCAATCTCCGTGCCCCTCCGAAACGGACAGACCGCCGGAAGGACTTCTCGGGGATTCCTCCGAATCCCTATTGCCGAGGAGACGTTTCTCCCTGCGTACCCTCCTCGGCTCACGCTACCTTACACTCTGTTCCAGGGCTGCGTGGATCCGCCCAAGGAATGACCCGTTCACGAAAACTGACGATATGCGGTATACCATCTGGCCCAACCACGAACGAAACGTGCAAGTTGGTCGGGGTGTATAGAGGCTTGATCATCTCCACCACCACCCTGAAATGGGACCACTATGCTATGACATTTATCTAATACAAATTAATTTATAGTTATACTATTACATATAAAAAGACGTATTATCATCGTAACCGTAAGACAAAATATTGCAAAGGGCTCATTATAATGATTTCCAATGGTAAAATTGATCAGGAACAGAAAAGGGGTTACTATGATATTTTATATTATTGCATTTGAAATGGAAAATTTTGCCGAAAAAAATTGTCCAAAACCGTCTATATTCTCTATCAAAGTCTATACTATTAAATTTTTGCCCTGCAGAAGCCTGTTTAAGCCCGAACGACTTTAAGTCTAAGGCAATTTGTCGTTAAAAGAAAGAGATAAGTTAATTTTCAATATGTATTAATAAATTAATAGAGCCATGGTAAACAAAATTTATGGATTCCTCTCCACTTTATTTATAAACCAAATTTATTAAACTAGAATTTTACCAATTGACTTGCAAATTATTGACGTTTTCAAAACGTAAAAATCGCTGTTTTTAACAACATTGACAAAACTTTCAAAAACTTGACGTATAATGAAAAAACTTAAAATAAATCTGTATCCACCGTAAAAAAACTCTAACAGAATCTGCAAATAGTTGGCTAATTGATTTTAAAAATCCATCATTTGTTGACCAGTGTAATAAATGTGAGATCTGACATTGTAGTATGATCATAAAATTATAATTGCTTTGCTGCACACAAGGAAACGCTGTTGAGTTTACACTTTCTTCGTTAAGGATCAAGTTTATAAATTTTAATAAATTGTTGATTCTAAAAAAGAGATAGGGATATTTTAATCAAACTAGTCTCTAATTTACATTGTGTCATAAATGGCATGTTAATTAGGGTTATAATTATTTGATTCACGGTTACCACCAGTCGTAAATCGTACCCTCTTTACATTAAGTTTATAAATATATACGTTTTATAAAGCCACAACAGATTTTTGGACTCATGATTTTGAAAATAACATATTAAATCATAAGATGTAGTTTTATACTTGGGAATTATAAAAAGTGTATAATTCACCTGCCAATTTGAGGAGGAAGAAAATCAAGTGTCAATATAAAAACTAATCATGTTGTGTAATTGGGTAAAAATTATGTTATATATTTAAATAAAATTGACGTTTTAAATTTGATTTTTATAACGGATCAAGGAAAACATGGTTAAGGCATGAGGATCTCAAACCTCATGCTGCCATAAGCATAGCCAGGGGGTGGCGGAGAGGGGCGGCTACCCCCTTATAAAACCGTAAATTCCTAAAAATTTAATATAATTATTGCTTAAATTTTGAAAAAATATTATTTAGCCCGTCCCTAAAGCATTATTGCCCCCTCTAGTTTTAATCCTAGTTACGCCCATACATGTTGCCCATTTATTAAATACTGTTTTACGAAATTATTTTAGGATTCGACAGGCGTCAATAATTGCTTTAACGATCGCAAAGACTTGGTCGTTTTTATGAAACAAAAGATTAACCTAAAGGTTTTGAATGCATACATAATTTATAAACTTTTAAATAACTTTACCATAGTCTGTGTTTAGTTTACCAACAGAAACAAGGTGGAATTCAAGGGTTAAAATGCTTGAATCATTTTGCAATGATAAATTACGGCTGTTTGCGATCACAAGGTGATCGGCTGTCGTCGATAACATCGATATTGAAGTCGTAAAAGGCCTAACAAAATTTATGAAGCCAATGGTGCTCTTGTGCCACTATAAATTAATCGCATTTTTAATTCAAACCTTTTTGCACGACATTTAAATACGCTGGCCAAAAAGAGTCTTTTAATTTTAAATTCACAAATTTAAATTAGACTTTTACAAAAATCGGCATATTAAATCCCATAATTGATATTTGAAAATGCTCCATTAACTCAATGATTTTAGAAATGTAGATTTAAGCAAAGCCAACAGTATGGGCGAAGCTAGCATTTGGATTAGAGGGGGGAAATAATGATTTAGGGACGGGCAAAAGGATCATTTTTTGAAATTTTTTTCATATTTTTAATTAAGTTCTATTATGGATTTATAGAAAGGCAACCCCCGCCCCCTCCGGCTACGCCCATGTCCACGAGTATAAACAGCTTAATCCAGCATAGCCATCGAGCAGGGTAATATTTTTATTAATAGCACCTAATTATTTTATAAGATGACTTTAGTAATTGGGAAGAGTCGAGGAGAAATTTTAGAGCAAATTGAATAAATAAATTATACTGATGGTATTCAAGTTTTGGATTGATGGAAGATGCCCCACTACCACTATAAATTTCTCTGTTTTGCAATTTGGTTCGAAAATATTTGGCATTACCTTCTACATCAGCTAGCAGTGAACGAACGCTCTCGTCGGCAGGACGAGCTTACGGATAGAGAAGGCCGTCCTTACTGAGAAATTATGCTCACCATTATTTTACCATAATTATTCATATATTAGATCACTTAATATTTGCAATCAATTTATTTACATATAATTTTTAAAATAAACATGTATAAAATTACATTTCAAAAAGTCGGACCTGGCTTGGGTCAGACCTGATTAACAAAATTTTTGCGGGCGAAATAAAAAGAGTCGGGCACGGAGCAAAGAAATCCCATTTTGCAGGGTTCTAGTTACACCCTACACCACTAAGACACTAACTTAAAATTGAGCCTAAAAATGGTGCGAATATTAGGGGAAAAGTTATTTTTGTCATTATATAGGAAAATTAGTGATGTACCTAGCTTAAATTTCTAGGCTCAGAATAGCATGGAGAAGATTTGTATCCGAGCTTTTCAGAGAGTAAGTGGGGGAGGAAAAAATACCTGAGTGATACAACCAATGAAAAATTTCAGTCTCGTCTCTGAATATTTAAGTTGAGATAGGACGAGATTTTTGACGACGAGACGATAATAAATTTTATAATTGAGATCATTACTTAAAATTTTAAAATCATCTATATAAATTTAATTCATTTCTATTTTAGATAATTCACGTTTAAAAGAAATATAATTGTAATTCCTACACTATTGGATATTTTATACAGTTTGGGTATTTTAATAAATTCAGGATTTCCAATAAAAGATAAGTGGCTCTAAGGGCCTGTAGAAAATTTTTAAATGTTTTTTATACTGAGCCATAAAACATATGACAAACAAACCGATACGACATCGTGATTGGAATTTATTAGGAATTTATCGAAACCAAATGGGATGGTACATACGCGAAATAATTAAACACGTAACACGCGATAACGCAAACACACTTTGAACGAAAAAGGCAAAGAACAAAAATAGCGATTCACGTGGATCATTTTACTCCACAGGCAACATAGAGCTTTAGCGTACATTACACATCGTCCCCTTTTCAAAAAGATAATGTTTTAGGTAGTTTGGGGCCTGTCGTACACGGCGTGGGTATCTAAACTCAGGCGGGGCCTTGTTATGCTCTAGAGCCATGGAAAGGGCATTGTGTTCACCCAATTCTGTAGCGGCATTGTTAAAGGAAATCATTGGCAGGGAACCTTGACTGGACGCCGTTGGCAAGGGGCTTTAACTTAGTGGCTCATTTGCAATGGGACGATCGCGCGAGCGTATCTCGATTCGGCCATCCATTCTCATGTCCAATCATTCTCCAGTCTAATATTTTCCTTGGTCTCAACTGATCCAAATGTCGATGATGACTTTTCCCTAGGGCCCTAACATCGAACGAGCGCGCCCCGCGCTTGGAAATAATGGTGCCTTCTGCCCATTTATCGGGCCCCAGAAACATACGCACCAACACTGGGTCTCCGACGTCAAACACTCGCGCCTCCTGTATCTGGGGGCAATAGGTTCTCTTAATACCTCCGACTTGGTTCGGATTTTCTTTTTGAACATACCCTCGGCCGGGCTTTCACGTGTCGTTGGGTGAATCGTAGCTCTGTAATTTTCCAGTAACATGTTTAACCCGATGTCAGATTCGTTGCGGACTATTGTGCAGAGCCTTAGGCTCCCGTCGCTTTTTCGCACTGGCACCAACGGGCTTGCCCAGCGCGAAAATTCCACCGGCTCGATTATTTCGTCATTAAGCCACTTGTCCAATTCTTCCTCTACCTCCCTCCTCCAAGCTAAGGGTACTCGCCGTGCTGGGATAAATACCGGTTTCATCCCGCTTTCAACTGGCACGTCGACTTCACCTCACCGCTTGCGGATTTGCCCCCTTCTGCACCGTCATCCGCCGAACCATATATTCGACGTGTCTATTGTTACGACCGGCTCTTTTGGGGCCTTCTCCTCGACGAAATTCACTATGTAACTCCATGACGGTTCGCGAATTCCACGTGGCTAGCTCCCATATGTCTTTCCCGAACTCTTTTATCCAATTCGTTCCGAGTAAGGGTGGTCCTTTAACATCAGCCACTAACAGCGGCAGGCGCTTCCGGGTGGAACCTAGACCTGCTTAGGCTTTTACATCACCGATATATTTATCTCCTTGCCGCCGAACGCATATACAGAAGGTCTCGGGTTTGTTTGCACCGGTAACCGCTTATACCACAGGTTAGCCGGCACGATTGTAACGGTGGTGCCCGTGTCCACAAGAAAAGTTATCAAAGTGTTATTTATATATAAATCAATCGTCAAAATATTTAATGCATGGCCAAACCTGGTCATATTCGGGTCCGTCCTCATCGAGTCGACCGCCAATGCCTCCTCCACTACTGGTGCATTGTCCTTAGGGCTTCGCCGATTGCCTCCCGACCTAGGGCGATCTCCATGGCCTTGTCCCATTTGAGATCCCTCTCGGCCATCAACGTAGCATGCACCGTTGGGTCGCGGAGTCCCAGAATCAGCTGATCGAGCATCCTGGCCGTTAACTCCCCCGCACTAAAACCGCAGTCTTTCGAGGCCTGCTTGAGCCTGCCTATGAACAGCATCAGCTCCTCTCCCTGCATTTGTCGAATATTTTCAAAAATAAATCTTTACGCAAGAGGGCAGGTCTGCTCCTAAACACCTTCTTCGCTCTCCTGGTGGCTTCTTCGAACGACCATTCGGTAGGGTTATCCGGGTACGCGTCGTCAGCGATTAACCCAAACGCTTCCGCCGATAAAGAACTTAGCAACCTGCACGTTTTCTGGGTATCAGACAACGTCCCTGTTTGTGCCTTGATGTTGGCCTCAAATTTAGAGACGTTTCAATAGAATCTCGAAACCAAATGGGATATTCCCGCGTAGGTTAAGATCCTACTCACGACGCCAATTGTTACGACATCGTGATTGGAATTTATCGAAACAAAATGGGATAGTACATATGCGAAAAAATTAAACAAGTAACATGCGACGCGATAACGCAAACACACTTCGAACGAGAAAGGAAAATAAAATAGCGATTCACTTGGTCTATCATTTTACTCCACAGGCAACATAGAACTTTAGCGTACATTACAAATCGTCAGTTATCCTCTACAACACACACAAACAGGAGTTCTGATGAAACAGTAAATATTACTAAAATAGCTTTTCGCAAAAATTAAATCATCCTGTCTATAAAGTATCCGGTATATTAGGTAACATATAAGAAACAAAACGAAAGGTGACTGATGGTAATTACAATAACACGTTTAAATAGACATTCAATTTACAACCAATTAACAATCAGTTAACATTGCATTTCAATTCGAACGCTCAAGGTCATGCCAATTAGGTAGATAGTATTTGCATACATTACACTTTCTGTTATGATAATTTTCCTTACATTTTACGATATTGCAGAACAATAACAAGCTTTATTAGTAAATAAATATCTTATGAAGGGATACTTTAGGTCATAACCCTACTTTTCAAGAACACGTAAAAGCAATTTTAATTGCCCTACTGTATAATTAAAAATTACTAAAAGTAAAACGGGTTTTATTTATTAAAAACCTACGTAAGATTCTAAATCGATTTTATAAAGAGCTTTGGAAGAATATGACAAAATTTTAGAACAATTATTTACAGCAAATATTAAATTATTTTATAACATTTGAAAAAATAATAAAGGTTGTGGTGAATTTTAATAATTGATAACGTTGAATTGTCTAACCATAATTTGATGGGGTTAAAATTTAATATATCAATCTAACTGAAAATTTTTCTTATATAAAAACACAATCTTAAAATTTTTAGTATATCAAAAGAACCCCTATTTATATTATATAAAGTCTAAAGCATCCTATTTTCAACGTAAAAAATATACATTAGCAATGGAAGAAAGATTTGAGACCAAAACGCTTTTTTGGGTACACCAATGAAAAAACAACATTTTATTAGATAGATAACAAAATAAATTTAATAAACTAAATGGGCTTTTTGATAAAATTTGCATCATATTGAGTATCGTGTATGTATCCTAATTAAAAAAAAATAGTTTTAGGATAATGATTTATTAAATAATAAATAAAATATAAATTCTTTTTGAAAAAACCTCGTTCTCTACATTCTTGCGTATCTGGCATGCCAATTGACCAAAAATGTTCTGGTGTTAATGGTGCAACATACTCAGCTTTATGTTTACAACTATTTTTTTGTAAAAAGTCATCAAAATTTTTATAAATAAAATTAGACTCATTGTTCTTGGTATCTGATTCTTGCTTCATAAATTCATAATACTATAAAAACATAATTTATATTAATTTAGTAAATTTCAAATAAATTACTTGTTTGCAATCAGGACAGGCATAAGTCTTTAATCTTTGCTTTTTAGAGTATTTTCTTGGCAATTTATTTTTTTGTTTGTAGTTTGGTAGATTTGATTTTTTTGGAGGACTGTTATAAATATAATTAAAGATTAAAAATGTTTCAACTTACACATCAAAACTATCATTAAGACAAAGGTTTAAATCATTTTTCTGCTCTTCTTTTTCCACAATAGCTATTAATAATACATAATTTTAATTCCAAATTTTACGTTACATCGATTTCCTAAAACGTCTTTATTTGAGTAAGATGAGTCATAAAATAAAGGCGAATTTATATTTTTGGTATTTTTGGAAGAAAGAGATTTTGGTGTGCTAACAAAATTGTTTGTTATATCATTCAACTTGTTTTTTTTAATACAATTTTTGTCTAATTGACCAATTTTCAAGCTGTTTCCATCAGTGTATGTTGTTTTTTCATGTACTTTATTACTAAGTGCAATATTAAAGGACTGACATTCAATTAATTTTTGTTGCTTATAATTGTGGCATGTTGATATTTTTGAGTTTGTATTTTTAATAACTTTATTGATTTTTTTTCTAATTTGACTATATGCAGACTTATTCACATGTGGGGAGATAAATAATTGCTTTTTAGACAAAAATCCATCACTTCTAAAAGCAAATTGTTCTTGTTCTTCCTTATGCTCATGAATCTTATCACAATTTTCAAGTATCTGATCCTTTAAATTACTCAAACATATATTTTTAAATTTTTTATATACCATATGACTGGGTCCCTTTATAATTTCCGAATCTAAGAAAAATTAATAATCTGAAATATTAAGGGTACCTGATTTTAGATCTATGATGGGGATTATAGAGCTAATTTCATGTTTCATAGGTTCACTTACTATCAAAAATAATTAAATTTCATATTATTTTACCTAAATTTATAGCACCTGCATTAGATGGTGTAACATTGTGATTTAAAAATGTATTATTAGTTTTTTCAAATTTAGGACTGCTCTGGGCATCCATCTCGTCTTTAGGCAGCATGGCAGAATTATCAAAAGTGTGGCATGAATTTGTTTCAAAAAGCGCAACATGTCTAAAAGTTTTATATATGTTAGTACATATATACCTACCTTTTATTATCTAATTGCAGCTTTAATTTTTTTATTTGAGATTTTAAGTCTAAAATTTTTATTAATCATAAATAACATAATTTACCCTTAATTTCTGCTTTATAAATTGTAAATATTTGTCTTAAAAGATCTTGTACTTTTAATTTGTCTTGTCTCATTTTAAAAAAGCGCCTTTACTCAGCTGTTTTATAAAATAGAATGGTGCCCTATTAACTCGCCGAAACCCATCTTGCAACTTGGGACATTAACGAACATCTCTCCATTATCATAAAGAAGGCCCTAAATTGAGTACCTTTTATAATTATTATCAATTTTATTATAAAAAATACCTAAATTTTTTCTTTAATCCGAAATTGAATGATTAATGTGCTTATTTGTTGGGGGACGTTTTTTAACATTGGGACATTCAATACGGCAAGATGGTTTTCGTCAAATTGACGGGCCACCCAATATAAAAGCCGACACTTCAGTGAGATATATAAATATGACGGTTGAATATGAATAATACTTTATTTAAATGAATCGGGAAACATGTTATAAGAATACTAAAAGATAATTGTGATTCGTAGTAGTGTTTATAATAGATTTAATTTTATAAAGTAACACGTCTTATATATACAACATACGCCGTTTCTTTAAATGAGTTAGATTTCCTCAATAAGTCTGGAAGGTGGCCAGTTAGATTTCCTCAATAAGTTTGGAAGGAGTGCGAACAAGTCGTTTAGGGCGGCTACTAAGTTCTTGACTTTCTCCCGCTAAGTATTTATTCGCACCAACATTCTGATCAACATGTTGTTGAGAAGCTGTCTCTACTGGTGTAGGAGGTAATTCAATTGTGCCAACGGCACTCCTATTCCTAAGCTGATTGGCATAACTCCTCCGCAATCTACATTCAAATTCCCCCTCGTTTGACACAGGACTTGTACGTGAGACCATAGCTACCTCTGAATTATTATCACCCAAAATCAAGCCACCCAAGCTATTAGAACAGACTCGGGAAGGTGAGCCTCCTCGATGTTCATTGTGCTGCTGTTGTTGGTGAGGATGGTTGGAAGAGTAGTAATTAGGGGCTTCTTGAAACCCCAGTCTCAATTTTCCACCTCCCCCGCTGCTGTTATTTACGCTTGACAGACCCTCTCCCCGGGGCCGACGAACCAAATTGAAGTTGACATTAAGTTGACTTGGCATAGGGTAAATGGCTTGAGATCGCACCGAGTTCCTGCTTTGGCTATTTTGTAGGGGAGATGAACCGAGCATCATTTGAATCTGATAATAACCACCGCCATCACTACGATAGAAAGGAAAGCGAGGTTTAGGAGGGCTAAAGGGGCTTCGAGGTCTAATCCTCTGTTTCCTCCCTTTATAAAGTCAATCAGGAGGGCTACAGGGGCTTCGAGGTCTAATTCTTTGGTTTCTATTAGCATCCATAAGAGAGGCCGGTCCTCTTCCTGCTCCTCTGGAGTCTTTTTAGGGTTGTCTTCCAACTTCATTTAGTTGTGTGGCCCCAGCGGGAAATGATTGGCGATATCCTCCGCTATCTAAAGAAAATTCCCGCGATAACGATCTATTGTTACTATACATGGGCGTAGTAACTTTATTTAACCCTATTGCCATATTATTAAACCGATAATTTCTATCGTTCGAACCTGAAAATCTCGTGGGCAATTGCCTAACATTTTGGGTACGATTCAAACCTCCCCCGCCGCTCCTATAAGATGTGGACGGGAGGGCCGAGCAGGGACGATGAATCTTGTTGGTGCAATAGATGCCTTTGTCGCGTTTGTGCTTGCTTCATCAAGCCTCCGGAACGTCTCGCTTTAAATTTTGAGATAAATGAACGCTCGTCCAATAAATTTAACTTTTGAACCTTTACTATTGGTGGCAAGGCAGCTTGAAGGCTAGGCTCCATGGTAATTTAAAAAGCGGTACGTCATGTTTTTTTGGTTACTAGAGCCGTTAAGGTTTTAGTTTGTGACCCAACTTGCACTTTCATTGAGGTCTCGCCTCAAATCTCTAAAGCATTATTCCCGTACACCATGGGCGATATGGTCGATTTTATTTCTGGAGATCCAATTTTCTTCCACAAATTACTATTAATTATAGAAACTTGAGCTCCAGTGTCGTAGTCCATAAGAGTACGAATTCCATTAAGTTTTAATTCAATGACCGCTCGACGCCCCCGACGTTTAATATGATTGATCGCATCAATGGTAGCATCATCGCTGTCGTCTCCGTTGACATCAATCTTATGAATTTTAGGGTTCTCCCCACAACATCGCGTATAATGATCTTTCTTATGGCAATTCATACAGATCACCTTGAAAGCGGGGCATTGGGTTTGCCGATGCTGTTGATCACAACGTCCACAATTGAGGCTTCTGTTAACTGTATCCTTATAACATTCTAATCTTGGTACTACCTCTTGCGCTACTTGGACCTCCGTATCGGCCCTTTCGAATGTCATTCAGCACCTTGCTCAATGCTAGCGTTCCATCCTTCTCGTCGCAGTTTGGATAGGTGATTTTTATTTCCAATTCTAATCGAGGAATGCCTGCCCCAAAAATGAGTTGATCCCTTATACGAGATTTAACATCTGTATTGAAATTACAGGACTGCACAATAGTACTTAATTTTCTATAAAAATCCATAATCGACTCACCAGATGTTCGTTTCGATTTCATGAGATCCATCCTGGCTGAAAAAGCTGTAACCTTTTTCTTAGAAATTTTGCGTACGGCACACAGAACTTCTTCCCAATCCGCGTCCTTGAATAATTTAAGATTAATGAATTGGGATAATTTTTGTAAATTTGCCAAGCCAAAATAAGCTCTAATCAGCTTCTTCTTTGCCGAATTCGACGATATCCCTGCAATATCGAGTTTTGCATCAATGTGATCTATATATAATTCGATATCGTCTTGCGTTGGATCGAAACTGGCTAATATAATTCTCCCCAGTTTTTCATTCTCCGAATTCGCAATCATAATCCTGCCGATCGCGCCAGAATGTTGAATATGAATAATACTTTATTTAAATGAATCGCGAACACATGTTATAAGAATACCAAAAGATAATTGTGATTAGTAGTAGTGTTTGTAATAGATTTAATTTTATAAAATAACACTACTGAGGTAAAATAAGTTTTGTCCTGGTCAATAAATCAAAATCAGGTAGTCTACAACTGTAGTTAATGTCTTATAGGGGAAATTAAAATTTGAAATCCTTTTAAAGGACTTAAGTAGTTATCAAAAAAAGTTTTAAGACCACTCTTAAATTTATTTAGTACACCGTTATGCTATCCTAAATATTAAACAAATGTGAAATATACACACAACTAGAGTGTAATAATGTCCGTCATATAGTGCCCTTTTCTTTAGATTTTGCCTTGCTTTAAGCCTATGAACTAATTAAATAGTACCATAATCGCGAATTAACTTTAATGAATTACGATAGTTATATCAAGTATTTGTGTTTGTTTAGGATTGGCTGGGTTAAAACTAGGCATTTTTTTTAAGTATTTGACTACATTTTGAAATATTTTTAATTTATCGCTTTAAGATATAATTCTTAAAGCTTACAGCAAAAACCAATAATAAAAATTGTGTGGTAATATTTTCCTTTTTGCTTTACACACGGTATTAGACGCATCTAAAACTAATTTCAATTAAAACCATTCCAGATGCTAAATAATAATAATGTTCTTTACACTCGTTAAATTTTAAAACTTATTCTTAAGTCATATCTAATTGAATTATAAAGAAAAATTAACTGATTGAATTTAAAAACAGGCAATGTATGCAATTATCTTATCTTATTAAATAAGAGAATACTGAGGTTCAATGTAATATAGCTCGTGCGTTAGGGAGGTAGCATAAAAAACCTATAAAATTACAAAGGGTGTGGTCTTTGAATCGGCTACTAAATCCCGGCCAAATTCCAATATTATGATTAACAATGATTAATGTTTCTTTAACAAGTTGTCGACGCGGATGATTAAAGAATTGCTATCTGATAACAATGATTTTGTGAAATGATTATTTAAAACCACATATGGATCCCTGACTATGGTAAATTATAAATATGAATAATGCTCGATGCAACCCATTTAGACCTACCGTCTTATTTTTCATACGCAAAATAGACCATTTTTAGTCTAAAAATTTTAATACTTAATGGCCCTTAGATATTATCATACATAGTTTTTATTGAAGCTTAAAATGTGATCTACCTTCCTGGTGGATCATTTTTATTGTGTTTCCTTATTCAATGCCTTCTTTAACTCGTAAAAGCAAGTGTAATTCTAGAAATTCGAAAAAACAGAACCTTCCGTTAGTATTTGTTAATAAAGTTTTATATAAACAATATTTAATTAATTTAATTTGATATATTATTAAACTATAAAAATTTCTCTTTAAAATGATATGTTTTTTATATAAAATTTATAAGACTTTAATATTAAAATATGTCTTTAAAATTGAGTGTCGTATATATCATACCGTAGGCCTTTGAATACAGAAGAAGTGCTTACTCTATTGGAATCTAATACTACCTTATTGAGCAATGTTCAACAAATTGATCTGGCCTTGGTTACCTCCAGACTATCTTGATTCTGATAAAGATGAAATTTCAGAGGATGAAAATGAAGTTTTGATTAATGATCCTTAAAGTTAGGACCTGGGGTCCTATCAAGAAAAGCTGAAGTTTTAATAAGAGATATAGATAATGAAGTAATTCAATTAACTACAGAAATGTTATTAGAAATTCCTATCCCAAATTATAAAAATGACAATCCTTCAAAAAACAAAAACTCTTATCTTGGAGTCCAATAAATCTTATGCCAGAAACTAATGAACATACAAAATTTAGAATTCAAAATATTAAAGAAAATGTTCCAAACATATTGACTTTTATACAAAAAGATGCCCTGACACCTTTACAAGTGTTCCAACTATTTTGGGATCCAAGTTTAATAGAGATTATATGTAGAGAAAGTGAAAAATATGCTAAATATAAGTATAGTGATGAAACTTTTAATGTTTCATGTGATGAAATTTACAAACTGCTAGGTGTGTTGTTATTATCAGGGTATTGTAAGTTGCCACAAAAGCGACTATATTGGCAGACTCAGGCAGATGTTAATAATAGTGCCATTGTTAATTGTATGGCAAGAGATAGGTTCAATACTATTTTTAAGTATTTACACTTTTCTGATAACAATATTAACAGGGAACTTGGAAGCATAAAAAAAGTTAATGTTTTAATGAACCATATCAACAACAATTTTGAAAAATATATTGCGCCTAATCCGATGATATATTCTTTAGATGAGGCCATGGAGCCCTACTATGGTAGATTTCATTTGAAACAATTTATCCGTGGTAAGCCCATAAGATTTGGGTTTAAATTTTGGTGCTTGAACAAACCCAATAGATATTGCTGTCGCTTTAAGTTATATGAAGGGCGCGAAGAAATAGAAGTCGGAGTACCCCTCGGTTCTGCGATTTTTCAAAAAGCTGGTCACAGGGTATGTCCCTCCACAAAGTCATGTATACATTGATAACTTCTTCAATTCTTTACCTTTATTGCAAGATTTGGCTAAGCAATCAATTAGACTTACAGGTACGATACGGAGTGATAGAATCAAAAATGCACCCCTTGAAGATTTAAAAAAGGACCAAGAGGATCTTGGCGAGTCCTACAGGAAAAAAATTCAAAAACTCAATTGTTCAGATGGAACGATAACAGCCAGGTCACACTGGCAACTAACCGGACAGATGTCCTGGCTAGCACAATAACAAAATGCAATAGATATAGCAGGTCGGCCAAGAGTCGAATTACAGTACCTCAACCCACCATTATTAGCGAGTACAATAAGGGAATGGGGGGTGTTGACCTCTTCGACCAATTTCGGGGCTCTTATCGGGTGGGCATACGATCTAAAAAATGGTATTGGCCCATAGTGCGGTTTTGCCTAAATGCTGCCGTAGTAAATTCTTGGATTTTATTTCGTGAAGTTCATAAAGGGATTTCTTTGTTAAATTTTGTGCGAAAGATTACAATCCCATTACTATCAACTCCAATGATTCCCCGACTGAGGACGGTATATCCAAGCGGATCAGCAATGTTTATACCGAGGTTCGGTTCGATAAGCTTGAACATTGGCCTCCTAAGAACCCAACACAAAGGGGGTGTGGGGTTTGTCACAAGTCTGTGAAATTTATATGCACAAAATGCAACGTGGGACTTCACATAAATTGTTTTCAATATCATACTTTATAACTTTTACAATATTATTTCATATTTTCTGTGATAATTTTTTATAAATGTTGAAATAAACTTTAAAACAATTTATCTCCAGCTATGCTTTTACAGAAAGTAGAGTAGTTATAGGGTTAAAAGTTCGTTTTATACAGCCATAAAGACAACATGTCCTACCGTATGATATATACGACACCTTAAAAATGGCAGTAAACAAGTTTTTTTTTCAATTTTTTTTAATTTGTTTTATTGGTGCAAAATCACCTAGGAATTCCAAATTTTATGAAAATCTGTCGAGGATTTCTATGGTCCGGTCTTAATGGGTTAAGAATAGTAATTAAGAATTTATTTTGCGTAGAATTATGGAATGTAACTAAGATTTAAAGGATAAGTACAACAACTAATAAAATAGGATATCGACAAAGATATAAAGAATAGTGAAGTCACATTTATATAATTGCATTAATAAATTTTAAACTACTTCCCTTCAAAATTTGGAGATCGACATGGACGGTATTTAATTAAATCTATTTTTAGGGTATTCAAACTGAACTATGGGAAAATTGAACAATATGAATTTAATAAATTTTGGATTAATTTTAAGGTTTAAATAAAATCTAAAATTAGTCAAAAATCAGATACAATTTTAGACTTTAAATTACATGATTCGACAAACCGGCAAACTGTTACCAGATTTTGGTAGAAAATTTTGCGGTGAACACGAATTTATTTTTATTTACATCAGTTTTATGGAATATTTGCTGTCAAAGTTGTTAAAAACAGCGATTTTAGCGTTTTCCAAATGTCAAATTTTTGATTAAAAAATTTGTTTTATAAATAAAAAGATGAGGAATTTATTAAATACTTGTTAATTTAATAAACATCGAATATAATTATAAATTGGTACGTTAAAAAAACAAACTTATGTTTATACTTTATAGCACAAATAAAAATCTAAACAAAGGGCTTTTAGCGTGTAATACATCTAGGCCCGGCTCGAGCCCGTTAGGTTAAATTACTGCCAATCTATGCCCGGCTTGTTATTTTATTTTATAGCAGAATCTCGTTCAAGATCGGCCCGGGGAACGGACTGGGCCCCGGGGAACGGACTGGGCCTAGCTCAATTAGTTATAGATAAACACCAACACGCACTTAATTCCTAGTGTTAAAGGGAAGGGAGGCGATTTTAAGTCTGGAGCAATTTGTCAATGTAAAGAGATGGATATACGTTTATTTTGAATGTATCAAAAATTAATAAAATTAGGGTAAAAAAAGCTTTATTGGATTCCTCACCCCGTTATTTCCAATTTAAATTTAATAAATAAACCTTTGTAGAGGTTTAAGTCTACTTTATTACTAAATATGGAGTAAGTTTATTATTATAACCAAAAGTGTGATTCTAATGAATCCTTTTAGTTAAAACATCGTGTTTATATACACATGTCGCGAGGTTATTAATATGAATAATATCGATGAATTGTAAGGTATTTAAATTAAACATCAACGTGTCCCTTGTATATTCAAATTATAATGAAGGATGTGAATAGAGTAAGGAGGAGTGTGAATAGAGTGATATCCAAATCATATGGGTACAAATATTCTAATTAGGTAATACTATACCTTTATCGATTAATTTGCAAGTTATTTAGGTTTGAAAAACGACAAAATTGTTGCTATTAGCAACTTTGACATCATCTATTGATAACTTGACGCACAAGGAATAAACTCAAAATTATTTCTGTTCACCGTAAAAAACTCTACCAAAATCTGGAAACAATTTGCAGATGAATTTTATAATTCCATTAGTAAATTGATTAGTGTTATTTGTACCGTATCACCATTAGCGCCATAAAATTAAATCTTCACCCTAGCTAAAATTTGTCTCTCATTGTTTTGCTCAAACATTTTATTAATCGATGCTCCTAGAGTCATAACATATGTATGGAAAAAGAAAGGTTTGTGTGCGTTAAGGCTATAGTTGTATTTAACGTGGAGCTAAAATACTTTCTACTAATAATAATACATCCATGGCAGAGCCTGTTAAACTACAAAGAATGCAGTCGGGAAACATCAAACAACTATTTAATTAACTTATTCATGCAAATATCTAAAGGTCTTTATATCTTAAGATCACTAGATCAAGATTGTTTAAATAATACTTAGTTCAATAATTATGCAATCATACTATAATTCAAACGCTCTTTTCTTTTTAATTCTTAATGACAAACTAAGTAATCAAACTACTGACATACACAAATCAACTTATGATATTTTCTACGAAAACCTGTTACCGTGATTAAACAAACACCAAGAAATTTATGTAGAGCGCGGCACCAGGACCAAAAACTGTGCAAACTTTTTTAACTTACATTTTTTTATAATTTATTTGATAAATTTCAAGATGAAAGCTATACCAAGCTTACTAGCCTGCCTATAACAATTATTATAATTTATAATGAATTTCAAACCTTTATTATTATTGGTTAAGGCTTATTTTCACTGTTGGTTTTTAATTTTTAAATTGCATTATTTATGCAGTAAGGTTTATTTGACGATTCGCTCAACATTTTGGCCTTTTAGGTTGGTTGATTGTTATTAGATCTAAACTTTTAACGTTTCGCTTAATACTTTAACTACACCAAGTTGGCTTCTAATGCCATCTTCTTTGCCGCATCACATTCTTTAAAATACAAACGGAGATACCTATTTTGGACGCACTATTGTCAAGGTCGCTTTAATTGTCCCTGGTTGATAATTAACAAATAAACAAGCTTTAAGTAGAGCATTTAAACTGGGTTAAAACTGTTGAAAATTTTGATTGAATTAAATCTTTAAAGTTGAAATACATTTAAAAAATTATTCTAATGGCTGATAGTTTGGAGACAATATATGCGATGGAATGGTCGGGTGTATTGACGTGTATTTTACAACAAGGCATTCTCCACGACGTCGAATTCCTAGTAATATTATTAATATTCGCAAATTTTAACGCTATTTTTATGGTTTTTTCACAATTAGATAAGGGTTTTCATAAAAATTTTGTGAGCCTTGTGAGTTACTGTATTTATTGTTAGCTAATGCCATGGGCTTAGCCAAGGGGGGGAGGGGGAGGCAGGAAGGGGCGACTGCTCCCCTCTAAATCCAAAACTTTGTTGTAATTTATTAAAATTACGGCTAACATTTTTAAAAAAAATTATTTTGCCCCTCCCTTAATCATTATAGCCCCCCTCTAATTAATGCTAGCTAAATCCATGGCTATTGCTTACTATTTTCTAAACATCACCTCTTTGAATATACAATCTTGGTTGCATTGCTAACCGATTGCATATATATTAAAAAGGAATGATAATTAATAATACAAGCGATCAGAGGTCAGTTAAAAATTTTGCAGCCACCCGGCCCGGTCCAATTTTTTAACTAAATCGCCTGCCCGAGCCCACCCGAACCCTTCTACTTGTCAGTCCGGCAATGCCCGAATCACTATAGCTGTCCGAACTGCCCGGCCCTAAATGATGATTTAAAAATTTTTGCCAATAATTTTGTTCTTTATGTATAAAGATTTTTAATTTAATTCTTTTTTTGGATATATTATATTATAAATACGATTAATAAATATTATACAATCAAAAAATTGACAAAATAATACACTAAAACAAAATAACACATTAAATAAGAAAAGCTATCTTTGCCCGAACCACCCGAATCTTGTAAGTCCGCCCGGGCCCGCTCGAAAGTTTAATTTTAGGACAGTTGCCCGGCCCGGCTTATCTGATTGTAAATTTGGGGCTGGGTTTACACAGTTTGGTAATGATATGGGGAATAATAATGTTAATATTATATCTATACTTTTCATATAATTTTCTTTGTGAAATTAAAAAAATCGATCAATGTTTTAAAAAGCACGGTGTTCATATTAGAAATTACGCAGTTATTAAATTTATAGACATACTATGTAAAATATTGTATTCAATAAAAAAGTTAAGTTTATACCATTATATATTTTTTTTTAGTTCGACGATAAAGATATTGCGACCACCTTAAAGGCTCACAAATTGATCTTAGCTCTGCGTTCTCCAGTATTTAATCGAATGTTTTATGGAGACATGTGCACGAAGAACTCATGCAGTAATGGGACCATTCAAGTTAGAGTGGAGGATATGAGTCCCGAAAGTTTCACCATTTTGCTAAAGTAGAATCTATTATGGGCGTAGCCGGAAGGGGGCCAGGTCGGGGCAATTGTTCTTCTAATTCGTAAAAAGATGTTTCTCTTATGAAACTAGATTAATGATTTTAAGACCTTACGGCCTCCTCTAATACAAAACCTGGCTATGCACATATTCATTATAAATTCTTTATTTGTATAATCTTTGCATTAAATATTTAAGTTGTTTTAAAAATCATTTTTAGACATATGTATACCAGTGAGGTTGCTATCAAGGATGTACAGGTTGGTAAGAATGAATTTGACCGAGAAAAGTTTCTAATAGAAATATTGTATGGCGCTAAGAAATATATTTTGCCTTCTCTTCAAACGCAAGTCATCGCGTTAATACACGAAGAAATTAATTTTACGAACGCTTTCTATTTCTTTCAACAGAGCGTCGCCATATATTCTGAAATCGGTGAAAAATTATGCTTACAGGTAGATTCCCCATCGGGGTTCTAAGGGGGGGGGGGGGGGTTGAGCAGAGAGGGCCAAACCTCACCTTTATCCAAAACAATTCTTAGGGACTATTTTATTATAACAAGAAATTTTTGCAGCTTGAACTATTAATGGCCTTTTATTACGTTTACGGGTTCATATATATCTAGATGTAAAAAACTCTTAATTTAGCAATTAAAGCGTCTAAAGAGTGACTCCAAAATAGCCTATTTGTATCAACATCAAGCAATGGGAGTGGGACTGATAATTTATAAAGGAATCTATGATTAGTTTTAGTTTGACATTTTGACGGCTTCTTTAGGGAGGTATAATAAAGAGATTGTAATAAAAAATATTGTTGAAGATAGAGTTATAAGAAAACAATTTACGGCCCAAATGTCTATCATTATCATAAAGCATTGGCGATGATTTTATTTACTGACATTTACTTTCTCGTATATGTTATTAGATTTTGGCAGCTAACGGCAAAGCTTTTATTCACAGTCCTTCCTTCTTAATCTTAAAACCTCAAGATGTTTTTGAGTTTATATCGCGGGACGATTTAGTTGTACCAGAGATGGATATAATGGCTGCAATTCTTAAATGGACCAGTCACAATTATGTCGATTTAACAAGTCCTAACGAGGTACGATGCAAATTAGGACCTATTTTCGATGCCATCAGATTTCCCCTCATGCCCTTGCTAGACTTTAACTCATGCATAATAAAACATAAATTCCTTTCGCCAGAAGAAATAAATGAAATTCTTTTAATGCATACCTATCTTCCCGATTTGTCGCGCACCAAATTTTGTAAACGTCCAAGACGAAATAGAACACAAGATTCGCAAATGTTTGCCGATATATATAATAGCTGTCTTCCTAACAAGTACAATTGCGACGAAGTTACATTAAAATTTTGTGGAAGACTTATATTATTTGGGATATGCTTACTCAAACCTACTGATGATCGCCAACAAACACCCTTAATTAGAGTTCTAATTAAACAGAACCAGCATGTGTTAATCAAACAAAAATTTGAAGTTGAAAAAATTAATAATGCTTATTCTTTTTTGCCCGTGGAGTTTGGTGTACCAATTTTGATTAATGCCAAAGCATTAGACATTATCGCTATTAAAATTGAAGCCGATCCTTGTTATATGTCAAGTAACTATATTCATCATCTAGATCCTATTACGTTGGTAAATGGCTTATGTATAAGACCACAAAATGAAAGAGAGCATCACAATTTCATGTGTGGAGTTTTAATATAATGTGAAAAGCTTAACATTTGAAGCACTTTGTTAGTAAAATTTTTGAATTACAAGTTTTTGAACTAAAAAACACAGTTAATGTGTATATTAAAATCTTTATTTATTTATACACTACACGCTATAGCATTTATTATTTAAGTTAAAAGTTTGTCACATTATATAAACGTAAAACACAAGAAAATGGACATAACAAGGATCTAGTCGAAAAAAGGTTTTCTATGCTGGCGTGTACCTTCCTAAGTAAGTAAAGGGATGCGTAATTGTTGAACTATAGAGCCTAGATATAAGTTTTATTAAGTTGTAAATCAAATTGATTGGTATCGGATATAAGATGACCAAGACCTTGATTTACGCAAGTTTGAACTAGAGCATGTTTATTCTGATGGATACTTGTATTTTTTTATTAAAAATTATCTCAAGCTTATTTTGTGTCGTTAGATTTAGAAAGACTATATTTGTTAATGGCGGATACAATTATAAGGTGCGCAACAGGCAAAGATAATTTAAATTAATGTTTTCGCAAACGAGGAAAATTTAATTTGGTTAAAAATAATAAAATTTAATAATAAGTCGACTTCCAAATGCGCCTTTGAAGTTAAAACAAAGCTTTTGATCTTTAAAACAACCCTTAGTATTGCTTAATCATATAGGTTAAAAGAAAAAGGAAGGGCAGAAATAAAAAAAATTCCTACAGTTAGATACTTGATTTTACACAACATAATCATGCATTAAATGTCTCCCAAAAAATTATATTTAAGCTATAATCACCTGTATTAACCAATTAACTCAATTTTTTCCTTTAATATACATTAAAGATTTTTTGCATTTACGGCCGATTATACATTTTAGTTTATGAACACACAATCTATAGAGGAAGGTGCCCACAACAACTCGATGACAGTAGGTGGCAACGGGCACTGTGCACTCACTGGCTTAAAGAGCAACTGCACCATTACAACTTTGCGTCAAGCAGCTTTTCTTAAGACCCGTTTCTATAAAAATAGATTTTTATGTTAGCAAAATTTCAACCAAATAGCGTTGTTGAGCTATCTTCTTCTTTATCAGTTATTGGGTCCCAGATTCGTGGGGTTTGTTTTGATAAGCTTCTTCCATCTTGACCGGGTGAGTGCCATGTCTTGACTAATCTCTTTAGTTTTCATAACTTTATCGACTTGCCCTTTCCACGTGACACGGGGTCGTCCTCTTCCTCTCTTCCCCGGTACCTCCATGTCCAGTACTTTTCGATTTACGTCATCCGTGCCCCTTCTTAGTATATGCCCATACCATCTTAGCCGATTTTCGTTAATCATGTCCGCCATAGGTTGAATACCCATTTTTGTCATGAGAAAGTCATTCGTCATATGGTCGAGCTTAGTATGCCCCAAGCTCCACCGTATCATTCTCATCTCTGTGGCTTGTAATAGCTTGCCTTCCGTGGTGTTTAGTGCCCATGTTTCACTTCCATATAGTAACACCGGTCTTACGATGGATTTGTAAGCTTTGCTCTTCAACCATATTGGCATTTTTTTGTCGCACATTACACCGGATATACTTCGCCATTTAAGCCATCCTTTTTGGATCCGGGCATTGACTTCTGTTGTGCAACCTCCCTCTTGATGTAGCATCGAGCCGAGGTATGTAAACCTGTCTACTTTGGGGTACTTTAGATGGTCATCCAGCGATGGGGTGCTTGTACCGTTCATTTCCATGTATACCGTTTTTCGATCGTTGACCTTTAAACCATATCCAGCTAAGCGCTTCGACCACTTTTCGGCTTCTTCGAATACTTTGTCCCTTGTTTCCTCGCATAGTACTATATCATCGGCATATAGCATACACCATGGCGATGGCTTTTGAATGTCCCTCGTTATCGTGTCTATAATTATATTAAATAAAAAGGGACTTAAAGCAGATCCTTGATGTAATCCAATTTTAAACCGAAAAGATTTAGAGTCTCCAACTGTCGTCCTAACGCAAGAGTTTGAGGCTTCATAAATATTTTTCATAAGCCGTATATATGCGTCAGGAATATTTTGTTTTCTCAGGCACCACCATATTAAATCGCGGGGGACCGTGTCATAAGCTTTCTCCAAGTCGATAAAGACCATATGTAGGTCTTTCCTCTTTTCACCATACTTATCCATTATTTGTCTTAGTGCGAAGATTGGGTCGATTGTGGATTTGCCGGCCACAAATCCAAATTGATTCGCCGATATTTCCACCTCGTTTTTCAGCCTTGTTACTAAGATCCTTTCCATAAGCTTCAAGGAGTGGCAAGTTAGCTTGATACCTCTGTAATTGCCACAGTCTTGAGGGTCTCCTTTGCCTTTAAATAAGGGTATAATCGTGCTTGCTCTCCATTGATTAGGAATTCGGAGCTATGATATCTGTTATTTATACACCTCAAATTCTTAATAATAGAAGAGGCGGGCCACTTTCAATATTTTTGAATAATGTTTTGAGCTCATAATTATATAATTAGTCATAGCCTTTTAACATGTTTTCCGACTAATTGCGTGGTAAATTAAAATTTAGGGTTGGTTTGAGGCAAAAGTCATAGATGAGCTTAAAGTCTGCTTATAATTAAGATGTGAATAAGCGTATTATCATATCTTTTTTTGCAGACAATTTCATATTGACCTTAATACCTTTTGATGTTTTATACTATGGTTGTATACTTGAAATTTTATATGTAACTTTATGTCGATTGATATTTTAAAACACCTGAGTTCACCTGGAATACATTTTTTAAAAGTATATTATGTTTTAAATATCTATTTTTTAAATCTTAATACCTATCATAAGCACTTAAAAAATAACAAATTTTGCTTTATCTAAGTTAAATTTAATTAGTGACCTATGTAAATTTTTATATAACTTGATATACCTTTTTTAAAATAAATGAAGGGGACAGAGAACTACTCGCTTAATTAATAGAATAATAACTATATATCTATTAGAAATTACAATTTTTAAAAATTTTTGTATAGCCCCCCTTTTTAATTTATCCTTGACTATGCCTAAGCTTTTAATTATTATATTATTTTTAATTAATTTTGGATCACTGTAAGCTTAACAAAACATAACAAAAGAAAAGTGGGGTATAAATTTATTATTTTTTTCAATATAAACATTTGATTAAATTAGTGATTAATAAATATTAAATTGAATGATAATGTTGAATTGACATTTGTTGGCTAGGCAGATTATTTATTTTTATTTAATTTTTGCAATAAACCAATCATTTGATTAGCAGTCAACTCAGATTTTGGATTAATGCTTGTTTTAACTCAATTATGGAAGTTTCCCATGTCTAAACATATGACCTTATATAGGTTTAGGCATTATTTAAAAAGGGGATTTTAGATATGGACATTTGTCTTTCCATGCCATTATTGCCAATCCTAATGACAAGTTTTAAATGACTTAAATTGAAGACACATAACCACATTATTTAATTCAATATTATCACCATACTACAACCATGAAATATCAGCTTTTTAATTTATTTTCACGAGAGGCATGAACATACTCCTAAATTTAACATTGAATATTCAATGTATTAGAATCAAAAATTTATTAATTACTTCTCAAAGCAATTTACCCATATTAAATATAGTAAAAATAGTAAATGTAAAACCGATTTAACAACAATTAAATTTATAAATCTCACATTTTTACTGATATAATTGATTACCTTATAGTTTTTCTATTTTTTTAAATATAATTTGCGTATTTTGTGGCATAATTATTTTTAATTTATTAATTATACACATTTTTGTGCAAAAAAATTAGCAAATTTCAAAATTAGTTATTTTTTATATATTTGCAATTTTTCAAGGTAATTTGTAATAGTATATGAATGGCAATACTCCAATATTGATTAATGTATAATAGGTGCCTGCAAATTAAGCCATATAGGTGTGGTAGATGGCCTTGTAAAATCTCACCTTTATTAGCTATTTCCCATTTTTTTGTAATTCAATTATTTTATGTTACACAATTTTCTTTTAAAAAACGTATTTTTTTAAAAATTTTTGTATGATTTGCTAAAATACTTTCTATTTAAGCCTTCTTCATATTAAAACGTATGCTTTTATTAACTTTAAATTGATTCTTAATGAATGTTTAACTGGCTTTTCTTTGCAAAAATTAGTATAGGGGAAACCTGATAAACGGGGTATTGTTTTTTCTATTGATCTCTTAATCTGATAGCAATCTACGAAATCATCCTATTTTCATTGATCAAAAAATAATCAATATATTAATATTGGACTTCCAATTTATTGATTTACCTTGAAATATCGTTAAACAATTAGTGTTTCAATAGCGGCTGGGTTTTATTTAGTTGGTCGACCATGGCCCTTTTTCTTAGTCGACCTCTAGGCTTAGTCAAAATTTATAAAATAGACCAAAACTGACCGTTAGCCTTAATTACAAGGTCGACCTAACAAAAGGTCTTTTTACAACACTAGTAACAATATATCCCTTTTAACCAAATCCAATAATCCGAAAGCATTTTGGGGTTAAAAAGTATTTTAATAGTTATTAATAATAAATGTGATTAATTTAAAATACACACGAGAACATAGAGTGCTTTAAAAACGGCGGGGTTTTGTTTGGTCGACCTTTTTGGTTTATCTGGTCTGTTTTTCATATTTCGACTAAGCTTAGTGGTCGACCAAGAAAAATAAACCAATTGGTCTGTTATGTTCGACTAAAATTAAAGGTCGACCAAACAAAACCCAGCCCTTTTTACAACACTGGCTTTTAGCTCTACAACAATTTTTTATTGTAAATCTAATATTTAAAGCATCTTTTTAAAGAATCGATGAATATTTTAAAAATTCAAAAGATGGCTACAGTTGTTTATTATTATTATTATTAATTATGGGCGTAGCCAGCTTTGGAATTAGAGGGGGCAAAAATAATTTAGGGAGGGGCAAAATAATAATTTTTGAAAATTTAGCTTTAATTTTAACAAATTTTTAGATTTAGAGGGGGGCAGCCCCCCCCCCCCTCCCTGCCCCCCCCCCCTCCCCTTGGCTACGTTCATGCTATTAATTATTTAATAGGAATCATCTAGGTAATATTCAAGCAAGAATAATTTTATAATTGTAAAGTCTTCTCTTTTAGGAGTGTTAGCGGGGCCGGAGGAGGTCTTTGAATTAACTATATAAAAAATGAGAGAAAAGTAATTTTAAAGTAGGCTTAATGGAAAATTTCAAGGTTTTTTGTGCTGCTCCGTCCACCTTTGCTATATAATAGCACAAGAAAGTTTTGGCCACTTAACGTATATCAGCTTATATTATAGTTTTTTCCCTTTTGTCGCGTCACAAAATACACCACCTTTGATTAATAGATTTTTCCCAGTACCTACCTAACCTTACATAACCTTGTGTTGTGTGCTTAGGGGGAGGGGAAGGCCTTTATATTATTTGAGCATAATAAGGTATTGTAAAGGGCTCATTATAATGATTTCCAATGGTAAAATTGATCAGGAACATAAAAGGGGTTACTAAGATATTTTATATTTGATATTACTGCATGTGAAATGGAAAATTTTGCCGAAAAAAATTGTCCGAAACCGTCCATTATATTTTCTATCAAAGTCTATACTATTAAATTTTTGCCCTTGATTTTTTAGTTTTTTTTTCGTACATATAAAATAGTAGTAATAATAATAATAATAAATAATAATAAATGAATAATAATAATTAATGAATAATAATAATGAATTAGATGAAAGGAATGAAATTAATATGGGAGAAGTGACCCCTCCAGATTTTCATGATTACGAATCTACGATTTCCCAAACAGAAAAAGCTTCTCATTCAACTAAAGACCAAGACAATTTAGACGTCACTCTACTAAATTCAAGTAATTTTTTCCTTGTAATTTAATTATTATTTTTAGTTATTTATTTTATATAAGATTTGAAAGTGTATATTTCGATACTACTACATGTATTATTACTAAACTTTTTTGGATGTGCCTGCTTTTCTTCATTGTAAATTTTGAATATTTTTTTTTTAGGTTTTAACCATTATTATGCGCTTAAAATTTCAAAAACTTTTTAATGTACTGATGCTTTTAAAATGTGGAAAAACGTAATGGAACTCCTCATTCACAAAAATAAAAAGTTCATAAATAATAATTTATGAGCTGACAAAAACTATATTTTTTCTTTTTCATTTATACGTAATTATTTTTTACCTAATAAATTTAGTGATTTTTTTTAGTAAAAACTAAAATAAGGCTAATGGAATGATCATACAAGCTTAATTTTATATTCTTTGAAATTGGTTAGAATGTTCAGTTTATAATATTTTTTAGACTCATAAAAGGTAACTTTTGTTATTTTTAAATTTAATATATCTTCACATGGGCGTAGCCAGTATTGGAATTAGGGGGGGGGAATAATGATTTAAGGAGGGGCAAAATGATAAATTTTAGAAATTTTATCCTTAATTATATAATTTTTATGAATTTTAAGATTTAGAGGGGGGCAGCCGCCCCTTCCTGCCACCCCAGGCTACGTCTTTCAATATCAATAATTTACCATCTTTTTGATTATGTATTTATTCTCCGAAGTAGGTTTGATTTATTAACTAGAGCTCTATTGATATTTATTAGTATTTTGCAATAACGCAATTGTAGATATTTTTCTACATAGCCTATTCATCTTGGTTCCTGGTTGGGGTTATTTATACAGGACTTAGAGGTCGGTTAAAATTTTTCCGCTCGAACCAGTCACGTCCGATTTTATTAGTCTACCCGCCCGAACCCTTCAATTAGTTCAGCCGGTAATACTCAAATTATTTTAACTGCCCGGCCCGAAATGATGTTGTGAAATTTATTTCTTAAAGAATTTTATATTAATATTTTTATTTTTTACGATGAGAACTAGGATTAGCGAACATTATAGGTAATCAAATAAAAGGTGCCGACAAATTAGAGACAAAAACAATGTAAAAAATTATTTTAAAAAACATCTTTGAGCCCAAATTACCCATATCGGCCCGGCCGAAAGTCAAAATTTACGACAATTGTCCGGCCCAACGTGGCCGGGCGGGCAGCGGGCCGGGCCGGACTTTTGTGGTCTCTGTTCGTTATATTTTTTGAAGAACTTTTATTTTAATCTCCGATTTTTTTGAATGAGAACTAGGATTAACGATCATTATAGGTAATCAAATAAAAAGTGGCGACAAATTATAGCCGAAAACAATGTGATACATTTTTCAAAAACACCATTGAGCCCGAATCGCCCGATTCGGCCCGGCCGAAAGTCAAAATTTACGACAATTGCCCGGCCCGACCTGGTCGGCGGGCAGCGGGCTTGGCCGGACTTTTGTGGTCTCTGATAGGACTGTATTGTTAACTTACAATTTTTAGACCTACCTTCAAGTCTTACAACCAAGCGAGATAAGTTTGAACTTCAAAATGTTAGCAATAAGATTGCTTCGGACAGAGTAGACCATGGCAAAGTAGAAGAAAAGGCCGCGTTAAAACCACTTTGTCCGTCGTCAACTAAAACCGCATTTTCCCCGTTCGCTGCTGTGGAAATTAATGATGGCTCGAGCAGCACACATGTGACTCACGACCAAAGCACTATCGGGGATAATCATAGGGGCAAAGAAACTTTTTACGCCCCGATACTACCTAAAAATAACGGGAATATGGATAGCAAGTTAGATTAACATGAATTTTTATTTAGAGTAAAAGTTTAATTTTGTAGTGTTTTGCTTATTTTGTTGGCTAATTTGATGCCTAGGTGTAGCTAGGGCAAGGCATGGATAGACACTCTTATTTTAAATCATCTTTTTTCAAAATCGTTGACAAACATTTTGCTCCCCCCCCCCCCTTTTCTAATTCAAAATTAAGCTAGGTTCATGTATTTCTTGTAGTTAAATTAAAATTTAAAGTTTTTAGTCGTCTAGCTCCCTGATTTATAAAAGCTTCTATGGTGAAAATGGAAATTGTGAAATAGTTTTTTGTTTTGTTTTTGGCAAACAACTTTTAATTTTAATAATGATAAAAAATAAATAGAATTATAAATTTAAACTTCAAGTGTATTCATCATTATTTTGCGTGAACTAGATCCAAAATGAATCGTGAAAATCGGAGTTCTACGGAAAATAACGAATTTGACCGAATGGATTCTGAGGAATCAATAAAGCCCATGTCGGAAAATTTGCTTCGCTTCCCACCCTCCAACCTCGATTATCCAGTCGATTCAGCCTTAGTCGATCCTTATCGCTATTCAGCCGGATCTTGGTACCGGGGTCCTGTCAATCAAAATGATGGACGTGGGAACACTGGAGATCAAACTAGGCCCGAGGGACAACCCAGTACCGCAGATTTCGCACGATCTTTCGGAAATGTTATAAGGCATAGCGCTTCGCAAAACAACGGAGAGGGGGGCGTTAAAATGTCACAAGCTTCCACCCACGTCTCGGATAACCTTATAAGCCAAGCAATGGACTCTGCTAAAGGCGATTACGCTAAAGCAAATAAAGATAAAAATCTGCTAGAAGATGGGCCAGAAACTAAAACTAGAAAAAGCTCTAATGGCCCGAGTGAAAAATCTTCTAATGCCATGACTTATACAGAGGGCAGTCAACAACCAGATCAAGTTGAAAGTGACAATTTAGCGAAACTTGCAAAAACTAGGAAAAAGTCTAAATGTTCTAGTGGTTCGGGTGAAGGTTTTGAAGATAGGGGAAAGAATGACGAAGAAAAATCGTCTAACTTACAAAACTTGCCTTTACAAGAAGAATCTAAGGAGGTTAAAGACCAAGTTAAATTTGAAAATGAGGATTCAATAGGTGAGATGAAATCGGCAGATATGAAAGATAATTCCGTGGAAGATGCTGTATTTACCGAATCAAATGTTAAAGCAAATGACAACGAGGAAACGACTTGGAATCAAGCCAAAGAACAGAGGGAGTCTAATGTGAATGGAGGGAGTCAGAAAGTGAAGAAGAGAAAATCATCTATCGATAGTTCCCGGGAAAATTTAAAACTTGGGTCTAATCCCAAAGAAAGTGACCAGCAAAATGAAGATTTGAAGATAGGAGACGACAAAAATGACCAAAATACCGATAGAAAAACTAATGTTAACGAAACTGGGGACGATAGCAATAAGCGTTACGAAACGATCCCCTACGAATCGAGCTTTCAAGAGGGTACCATCAACACTGAAGGCAATCGATCGAAAAGAAATGTAGAAACATCAGAAAACGGAGCAAATAATGAAAATGACACTAGAAATAAAGTTTCTCAGCCATTTGAACCTAATGATGAAACTCTCGATAAGTCTTCAAAAGGTGATGTTGTTATTAATGAAACTAATGCAAACGAAAATATGAACGCGACCGAACCGCCCCTAATGGGTCTTCTAGCTGGGGCTGCTGGAGAGCCGCTAAATGAAATTAATCAAAATGAATCTCAATCCTTGAGATCTCATAGCATCCAAGATGGAGAGACGCGTGATAATTCCGATGAAGAAACAGAAAGTAAACCTGAAACAAACGAAAATGTGAAAAGTTTTGAAAAAAATGGCGAAAAATTAGAGCCCGATGAAACTGGTTTAATGAATAGTACAGGAGACCATAAGTTAGAAAACATTTCTGATCCTAGATTGGCAGTCAATTCGATTAAAAATGAGGGCAAAATAACTAATGGAGATTTGCACATGTCATGTTTAGTAATGATCCGTTTTTTGGAAATGAAAGTTAAACATTTGGAAGAACAAATTGCTAGTCAAACCGCAACGCTAGCAAAAGTTGAACAACCTAACATTGAAAACTCTCCTCAACAGCCAGGCGATTTAGCCGAAGGTTTGACTTTTTGAAAAATAACATTAGCCTTGATATTTATAATTTACTGAAACTTTTGTGTCATAAAACATTATTGATTAAGTTTAGAAAAATGGATACAATTGTTAAGTGTTGATCTTTGTTAGAGCTAGAAGTTAGTAGGTCTTTAGATATTTACATTAAAATAAGTGTGTGAATGTATAAAAACCATCTAATAAAATAAATTTAAGTAACACTTTTCGATAAACTTGTGAAATTGTCTAATATCGTGAATAAATAATATTTAGAAGAAGTAATTTCTCCACGTCGAGCTGGTTATTTTGGTCCAGGCTATACATATCCTCATGTGTCACCAACTGCCGAAAGCTTACCCTATAATGTAAATGGAGAAGAAATGGGAGAAAATGAGAAAAATAAAGAGCTTGAAGATGAAAAAAGCACACAAAACGCGATTGAAAATACTCAAGAGCGAGAGGCAAACGAAACAATGCAAAGTGGAAAAGAAGAAGGAGAGGGAAATACAATGGAAAGTAATTAAGGAGAATAGAGGAATAATCTTTTTTTATAATTACAATTTTGTTCATTCGATGTATATGCATTATAAAGGCGAAGTAGAATAATAAAAAGATATAAAAGCGGGAGTAAGAAATAAAATAAATATATAAATCACAATTCGAAAGTGTCGCATGTATCAGCCTTTAAAAGCGGCCAGGTGTCGGCCAGGGATTTAAAATTAATATACTTTGCGATTAAAATACGTCTATTTTTTGTTTAAGTAAAAAGTTGATGGAATATTTAAAGAAGGTCAGCCCCGGCTGATTTCTTTAAAAGAGTTTAATGGCGGCTGGTCCAAAAGTCCCAGAGCAGAATGATAATAATGATAAAATGTCTTAAGATGAGATTATGCTGTTAATGATGAAAATATGATAATTATAAGAGAAATTGGATATCATTATTAGTTAAACATATATAGTGGCCGGGAGGGACTTTCTAAATCAAAGAATTTAAGCATAACTAAAAAACATATGATTTTACCAACTCGGTTTTGGTTAACAATATTAAAATATTTAATTATAAGTACTATAAAACGGACATTAATATATAAAGTATGATTTATGATACGAGTTATGATGATTAAACGATTATTCACATATATGACAGAGGAAGAAGATGAAAAATTGGAGGAAAATACAATGGTAAATAATGAGGAAGAAAAAGGTAAAAAATTGGTAGGAAATTCAATGGAGCCCGAGGTTTTGGCTGTTGCGCCTAGTCGAAATCCCAAAACTTCGAAACTAAATAGACGCACTTCTGTTGATAGTTTGACTGAAGCACCTAATGAACGGAAGGCTGCCCCTTTTCGAAATCGTATTGCATCTCACGTAAAACCTAAACTATTAAATAGGGCTTTGGTGACCCAAACTTAGCCATAATTTTTTTTATAAATCGCTAGATAACCAATAAATAATTTTAAACTACTTAAGTATCATGCTAAACTAATGTAATTGTTTAGCGAATTCTCCGATTTTCAATAGTTCTTTTTAATTATCCGTAAAAATTTTGTAATGTGCATTATATTTCCCCCGCCCCATTCATATATTTTTTTATTTTTTAAAGTTTCAGGTTTGAAATCACACACATTATATATATAACTTTCAGAAAACTTATTAAAGAATATAATAATTATTTAATATAATGTTACAACTATCTTTAGACGACTGGATCAAATTCGAGAGTAAAGTCTAGAGACATCTCCCCCGCTCCAACTAATGCTTCTACAGAAAGTAGCAGGAAAGATAGAAATTATAGA
Source organism: Gordius sp. MW1 (assembly GCA_964036665.1). NCBI lineage: Eukaryota > Metazoa > Nematomorpha > Gordioida > Gordea > Gordiidae > Gordius > Gordius sp. MW1. Next base: position 1,182,888 of record OZ038528.1, read on the forward strand.
AATTTTACTAACCTTTACCCTTCAACGACAGCACAAGCATCGGGCCAACCAATTAAAAAATGGAGATCATCGCAAAGCGTTTCAGAAAAATCCTTAATGATCGGCACCAATAAAAGGCAAATTTTTATTATTAATCGTTTTATTGAATTAGACTTTTAGCTTAAAAAATACAAGTTTATAAAACTTGTTTTTTTCTTGATATCATTACTTATAAATTGCCACGAAAGTTAAATTTTTTGATACTTCTTTTTCCTATAAAATAAGCCAAAATTAAATGTAAGAAAGCTTAAGTTTGTTTTAAGATCTTCAACGGGCCCAAATTGCACGTACAACCAAGTTCGTAAATATCGAGAAAGCAATTACTAAAGAAAGTTTGAGTTTTATTGAAAACTAATTTATACCGAAATTCGTAGTATTAAGTATTAACATAGGAATTTAGTAACAAATCATTAGATATTAATAAAGGCAATTAAGATATAAAGTTATGGTTTTAGAAGCAATTTCAAAGCAAAATTAAAAGTAAAGCATAAGAATCTAATTCTATAAAAATTGCTCTTTTCCCCTAGATTTCCCAATTCCCGCAAGGCGATTGAAGGTGCAAAATCTAGAAATGAAGCTTTAGCCCCATCGAGTCGTGCTTTAAAACAGTCGTCCTCTTACAGCGTTATAACAGCGAATGGTCCTAAAACGAGAACGCAAAATTTAGAAAAACCGCCAACGGCTTATGCAGAACGCGCTAGTAGACCTAGGTAAAACTTTTTTTTTACCAGCGCAGGCAGTAGTGTTGTAAAAAGGGCTGGGTTTTGTTTGGTCGACTTTTGAGCTTAGTCGACTAAACATAAACAGACCGAAGATTTTTTGGTCTGTTTTTCATAGTGGACCTCTAGGCTTAGTCGAAATCTGAAAAACAGACCAGTGTCGACCACCGTTAGGCTTAGTTGAACCAAAGGCCGACCAAACGTAACCCAGCCCTTTTTACGACACTAGGAAGCAGTATATTTGAATTAGATGGGATTTTATTATTTTAGGAGAGGCAAAATAAGAATTTTTAACTATTTTTTAAAATATAACAAGCATTTTGACTAAAGGCGGGGGGGACGGTGCAACAGCCATATTTTGCCCCCTTCCTGCTATCCCTTTAGCTATGGTGTTCTTCTTTATAAGTTATTTGGTCCCACAGTCGAGGGGGTTGTTTTAAAAAGTTTTTTCCATCTTGACCGGGTAAGTGCCATGCCTTGACTAATCTCTTTAATTTTCATAACTTTATCGACTTGCCCTTTCCACGTGACACGAGGTCCTCCTCTTCCTCTCTTCCCCGGTACCTCCATGTCCACTACTTTTTCGTCTCCCTTCTTAGTACTGATGGTATTGCTGCTTTCCTCTAAGTATAAGCAAGAATGATATCTGATCGATTTTTGTTTTGCATTGCAATATTAGTGTTTTAAATGGAGTGAATATTCGATAAATATTTGTAACTTTTTCAGCATTATAAAAACAACAGCTTTCTATTTTAATTTTAGTGTAGTTTCGGTGGATACAAGGATATATATCAACGATTTTAAGTATTTAAATATCAGTGGAAACAGGCTATTTGGGGACAAGTAGCCTGTAACTATTAAAAAGGCTTATTTGATACAATTTAGTAATTCTGTAAGTGTTGAGTATTTCTGTAAATAATTAGGGTTACAGTGGTTTTATTTATTTGAACGATACCCTATTTTAAACAGAAAAATATTTTGTTTATATTGTTTTCTCTCTCTCTCAATATTTAGCATTAAACACAGCGATTCAATTCCTCGATGGGATCCTGGTATATGTACTTTTCACGCATAAATAAAATTTTATGTTATATTGCAATGGCAAAATATTAATTTTTTGAAATTTTATGTTATATTTACCCAATAATTATATTTTATTTATGAATCCTACCAGCGGATCACTCAATTAGGATGCGGTTAAAGGGTCGCGCCCTTAACTTGTATCCACCATCTAGCTTTTTCGAAGATGGAGGTTATTACCATAAAAATCAATTTTTATAATTAAAATATTTTCTTGTTATAATATAATATATTTGTTTTAAATAATTTTTAAAACAAGAAAAGGCGTTAGGTTATCAAAATTTGTTTTATTGATTATAGAATTGCAATGTAATGTAAATTTTGATTCAATGTAAGTTATAGCTAATAATTTTTTTAATTATGATTGATAACTTTCTTAATATAATTGGTTATTAAAATGGGGCATTTTAAAGGGAAAAATTGCCTTATAAAGATTGTTTTAATTATATTCTGTAAAAGAGCGCAAGAGTTTATTACTGTTAAAGGCAAATTAGGCATTATTTAATACTTTAAACTATAAGATATTGTCTCTTCTTCAATAAAGTAAAAATAAATAAATAAATAAATATGAATGAAATAAATTTATAGAATCTACGATACCTCAAGCACCTTCCTCGCCTATTGCCCCAGCAGCGGATTTGAAATTAGATTGGGTTTATGGATATCAGGGGAAGAGGGCCCGTTCTAATTTGTATTTGTTAGGAAATGGGAATGAATGCGTTTATTTTGTAGCTGCTGTAGCCGTTTGCTTAGATTTGGAAAAGCTGACACAACGACATTACATTGGCCACACCGACGAAATTAAATGGTATACTTTTATTTAAAAGTTTTATGATTCCTATGCAATAGTGTTGTAAAAGGGGCTGGGTTTCGTTTGGTCGACCTTTAGTTTTGGTTTTGGTCTTTATATGCGACTAAGAAAAATAGTCCAAAAAACACTTGGTCTGTTTATGCTTGGTCGACCAAAACCAATGGTCGCCCAAACAAAACCCAGCCGTTTTTGCAACACTACTATGCAATTTATGGGCTCGCTTTTGGTTGTCCTGTCCTGTCCTGTCCAACTCGTTATTTTTGAAATAATTGCCGTGGAAACTTATACGGCTTTTTAATGGCTGCGGACTAGTGTGGCTGGGTTTTGTTTGGTCGACTTTTGGTTTTAGTCGACAAAACATAGATAACGAGACCAAAAAATCGTTGGTTTGTTGATGTTTAGTCGACTAAAACCAAACGTCGACCAAACAAAACCTTCCGTGGACTTATGCTTCTGTAAAAGACTTTTTTTATGCTTTCGCAAATACATTAGCTAATGACCACATTGGCTTTACTTTTTACGACCTCGCCCTAGCTTAAATTCCATTATTGTTTTTGTATATTTCCTTCAACTTGTCTAGGTTGTTGCTATATATCGGATAATTGCGAAACTTGCTAAATAATAATTCCCTGCAATTTAATGATGAGACCGTTGCTTACTTCTACTTTAACTGACACCGGCCAAAGGCCAAAATATTTCAAATTTTGTTTTTAAATCTTATAAATTATCAAGGTCACCGTTGCCAAATAAGCCTTTTTATCATATGTAAAAATAAAGCATTATCTTAAAAACTTAACCTTGAAGCTTAAAAAACGAAATATTACCCTTAAATCGTTTGACAAATATAGATTAAGAAGGTACTCTATTTTTGTTCTGCCTAGCCAAGGGGGGGGGGCAGGGAGAGGCGGTTGCCCCCCCCTTTAAATCCAAAAATTTGTTTAAAATTATTAGAATTTATGGCTAAATTTCAAAAAACATCATTTTGCCCCTCCTTAAATCATTATTGCCCCCCCCCCTCTAATTCCAATGCTGGTTACACCCATAGTTCTATTCATTAAATTTTTAAATTAATTTTAAACTTGAAACAATTAGAAAATCATTAAAAAAAATAAATTAAATTTTTAAATTTATGTGTTTTTCCTGAAATAGTATTGCTCTTCATCCTGAAGGAAGAATCGTAGCCACTGGTCAGATAACGGGGCTAAAAGGTCCATCCAGCGAAGATACCTCGTCTCAAGAAAATTTTTACAAAGTTAATTAACGTTTTTATAAGATAAAAAAGCACGCGATTTCATTTTTTTATAACTTTTCGAATTTTGATTTTGATAAAACCTTATTTATTAACATTAATATAAATTAAATAAACGCGAAAATTAAGAAAAAGCAATTTTTAACGGTTTTTTTTAAATTAATTTGCTATAATTTTGCGTTTAATAAAGGTTACAAATATCACTTTTTACAATTTTATCATGTCTTAAATACACGTATTTTTAAAATCTTAAATAAGCGAAAATATTAGAGGGTGTTTAATTTTAGAGGGTTGTAACAATAATTTTTTTATCGCTATTTTATAAAAAGTTATCTCAAATAAATACTTAATTTTTGAATATTTAGTCTTAAAACGTTAATTAAAATCAACTTTTGCTTTAGGCTCATGTGAGAATATGGGATTCGTGTTCTTTAGAAACTTTGGCCATTTTGAGCGATTCATTTGACAAAGCCATATCATGTCTCGCATTTTCTAGAATGGTAAATTTATACTAGTTTCATTTTAAATCAAATTTTTTTATATGAAATTAAGTTTTTTCATACTTAAAAGGGTTTATATAACAACTCAATGAAACATTTAGATTTTTATATATAAATGGATGAAGCTTATACTGGGAATTTCAAAGTCTATGTTTATAAATTAAAAGTTTAAATTAAACATGCTTTAATAGATATTTTAGATAAGTGTACTTTTAGCTTTGTTTTATGAGTGCATTTTTGCATTGAAACGCAATATTAATTTTTATTAAAATGCATTTAAAAATAATTTCATAATTGATACATATTTATTGGCTAGGATGGAGGTAAAATATTGGCTATTGCGGACGATTCCGAATATCACATAATCTCTCTATGGGATTGGAACGAACAGAGATGCCTTTTAGAAACACGGGTATATGTCTTTCGGTTAAATTACCATTTAATTATTTTTAGGCACGGGCGTAGTCAGGGGGGGGGAAGGGGGTGGCAGTGAGAGGCAACTGCCTCCCCCCCTAAATTCAATCTTTTGTCTCAGAATTTATTATAATTATGGCTTAAATTTCTAAAAACTATCATTTTGCCCTTCCCTAAAACATATGCCCCCCCCCCCCCTTTAAATCCAATCTTGGCTATGCCTATGTTTGCAGGACTAGTTTTTGATTTTTTTACAAAAGAATTGACAATCACATCGAAACTCTTTCATAAATCTCCAGATAAGGCTTCGCATAAATTTTTGCCATGTGTTTATATTTTTTTATATTTTTCTCTCTTCAAACTCAATTAACCTATTGTTAAATAATCTCTCACCTTTATGTGCTATCCAATTGTATTTCGCAAAATATCATTTCAATTTTTTGGATTTTGCTTATTTATAAACCTTAACCCGTTTTGCCATTATATTATATTATTAATTAAAACACTGCATTGATATTTTGACCTTAATTGGACAGCGACTCTTAAATTGGACCACATACAAATGTTTGACTGTAAACCATATCAATTCTGGAAATTTTATGACAACGACATCTTATTTTATATATTTCAAAGATGGAATTAAAATGATTTTTATGCGTTAAAAACGGACCTTTTAATGAAAATCGCAAAATTTTATATTAAATATTGGCAAATACCTGTTAGGGTTTTCATTCGATGATAAGCTTAATTCCACTTATGGGCGTAGCCAGGTTTGGAACTAGAGGGGGGAGGGCAATTATGATTTAGGGAGAGGCAAAATGATAATTTAATTTTAGCCATAGTTATATAATATTTTGCAAAAATTTCAGGATTTAGAAAGGGGCAATCGCCGCTCCCTACCTCCCCCTGGCTACCCTCATGATCCCACTAACTCTACTTAATAACAAATTGGCTATCATCATGGGCTTAGCCAAGGGGGGGGGGGGGGGCAGGGAGGGATGGCCGTTCCCCTCTAAATCCAAAATATTGTTATGGCTAAAATTGTAAAATTCAGGTTATTCTCCCCTCCCTAAATCATTATTGCCCCCCCCCCTCTAATCCAAATGCTGGCTAAGCCCATGGCTATCATATTGACTCTTATTAATAATCTCTATGCATTAATAATACATCTGGTATTATGCCTAAGGGCTTGTCTTAATGTCGGATCTTGCTGTGCAGCAAAAATCGTCGCACGGGTTGTAACATAGCCCTGTCTTAACTTCGAATTCACAGCAGATTTACATTTCAGACGCATAACATAACAGCGATTTTGTTAGATGCAAAATCTCTCCTAAGCTTAAATGTGATATGTTTTAAGGTAAATTTAATCTCAAGAGTTGAAATAAACAAAATAACGTTTTTAACTATAAAAAAAATATTAGTAGTTACAACCGAGTTTGACCGAATAAATTAAATCGGATATTTAGACAAAGATAAATTCGCGCGATTTGAATCTGAATCCGATATTAAGACAAGCCCTGATAAAAGAAGATTTTAATCAAATCCGATCATTGGCCTCTACAAAATTTTATGCTATGAATAAAATTAAAAACAATGCAGACGGGTCCAAATCAGGTGCTAACGGTTCGATTTTCCTCGGTCGAACCACAACTTTTGGTTAGTTGTGGTAAATCACATCTCACGTTTTGGATTATCTCAGCCCCGAATGGCAATGGCAACGATAGGTATTTAATAAACCAAACTTATTTTCAATATTTTTTCGTTATTTTTTTTAAATTTTTTGAAAAAAACAATATTTATAAAATGTGTAAGTGGTAAATAAATCATCTCATGAGCGTAGCCGAGGGTGTAAAATAGTGTTTTTTAATAGTAGTTTAATTAGTTTTATATAAAAATATTCATGGGCGTAGTTAGGATTTGGACTTGAGGGTGGTGGGGGCAATAATGATTTAGGGAGGAGCAAAATGATAATTTTTTGAAACTTTAGCCAAAAAAAATTGAGTTTAAGGGGGGGGGCAGCGGCCCCTCCCTGACTCCCCCTGGCCACGTCCATGAGAATGTTTTATTCGGCCATGGATATTTGACATGAAATATTGACACGCGGCTATCTCTTAGCTTTACCCAAAAGAAATCAAATATATTATTGACTTAGCCGGGGGCAGAAAGGGACACCTGCCCTCGATATACAAAAACTGCCTGATTATTTTTACATTTTTGAAAAACTAGCAATTATCTATTATGCATAAATTAGTATCACGCCTTTTTACTTTACCCCTATTTAAATTCTAACAATGCTTAAATTTGTACATCTAAGCTTCAAATCTTAAATCATTGGGAGTCAGACGAAGGATTTTAATCCTTATTGGACTTTTATAGTTAACTAGAACTTGGGGGCTCATATGAAATAACGGGTTAATTAATCTGGACAAACTGTAATCATTAAAAACTATAATTTTTATAATCGCGAATTCCAGCATTGTAATGCTATAATTTTAAACAAATTAATTTTTTAATAGTTTCTTGCTTTGGAGTGTTTCTCTGTTTATGTATTTATATAATTTATATGATAAATTCTTACATTAGGGATAATGCGCCCGCAAGTAACAATACAAACGCCAATTATCAATACTCTATAACTGGAACAAATGCAACTTTCGATGTATATCCTTTTACCTTATTATTAACAAATATTCAATATATAATTCTAAGTTTTTATCAAATTTTTTGCTCAAATTTACTTTTTTTTAATTAATTCATACAACGTAATGATAGAAACACACGAGACCGAAGTTTGTGATTTGCATTGAGTTTACTGAAGACGGCAACGTTTTAACCGGTGATTCAAATGGATCTCTTACGCTATGGTCAAAAGGTATTAAATTTACAGAAAAAAATTTGATTTTTTTGTATTTTATTATTTTTGTAAAAAAAATTACATATATTATTTAATGAGAATTATGCTGAAAGATAGTTAATTATATTTAAAGTTTTACAACGCCAAATTTCAATTAATTAGACGATATAACGGTGCTCAAAATGCTTCCCAATATACACCCCGGTGGTCTTTTCACCATAATTGTTACTCAATCAAGCAACGGTCAATCAGTTGAAAGCAACAAAATAGATTTATCCACCAGTATAATTAATACCGGAGGTCGAGACAAAATTATTAAAACTTGGAACGCGAAAACGCTAGAACTTTCATCTCAAACTACCCCGGTTATTATTACACTGACAGAGCATATTTTAATATAATTTTTTATTATAAAAAATTGAAAATTTCAGGATTTTTGTTTTTATCATCAAAAAAATGTGTATATATTTAAATAAAATGATTAATTTTTTATTCATTTCACTTTTATATAATAATAATAATATCATTGCATATTATTTAAAACGCGATGGATAGCGATATGAAAAAAGGAGATTTTATAATTTAATAAGTTTTGTAAATCATATTTTTTAACCAAATTTTATTTAAAAATAGATTTTTTTAAAACAGTTTTTTTAACTATTTTTTTAAATTAAAAAATTCTTTAGCTTGACGACACGCTGGGGTCTATAAGAGTGATATCGCCTGGTATAAAGCAAGATTGGCTCCTCATAGGCACTACCAAGAATTGCGTTTTACATGGGCATTTCGAGCGCGGATTTAACATAGTGGTTCAAGTATAATACCAATATGCCATTTTTTAGACAAATTGCACATATTTCTCTTATTTCTAGAACGATATCTTTACTTGAAACATTTTTTTTTGTGAATATCATTTTACATATAAATAAGCGCAAAGAAATAATAAGTATAAAGCTTTACATGGCAGGGTCAGACAAAGTAGAAGTAAGCAAGTGTCATCTTTAATTTGCAGGGAAGTTTTAGTCCGTTTCGCATTTATCCTTTTAAAGCCACATTTTTGACAAAGTAATAAGTCGGGCGCGGAATTTGGGCTCGGGCGAGGTCTAAAAATTTAAGCCAATCAGCGATCATTAGCTGGTCTATATGCGAAAGCAAAATAAAAGTCTTTTATTGAAGAACAAGTTTCCACAGCCATTAAAAACCCGTGTTTTCACAGAAATTATTATAAAATTTCAAGTTGAACAGGACAGGACAGGACAACCAAAAGCGAGCCCATAAATTGCATACCAATTAATTTTGATTATCTAGCAATTAATATTAGACAAGATTTCTATTTAGTTTAAAATATTCAAATATAAAGGTTGATTAGCAGAGTTAAAACAATAAATGGATCTAACGAAAATACACAAGCGCGTTATATTAATTCATTTAAAGCAATATAAAGGTAAATTATTGAGCAACATTTTTTGTGTTTTAGGGGCACACAGATCCCGTGGTAGGACTTTCATGCCATCCCACCAGCAACCAAATTATTACGTGCGGGACGGATGGTCAAATCAGATTATGGGATTCTGTCAAGCATTCTTGCGTCTTTTTTCGCGAAATTACCGCAAGCTTTTTAATTTCTGTTCTATTTTTACAATTTTTTTATTAACAAATGTGGTAAATAGATTTCGAATTTGACCGTGTAAACATTAAATTTGTTGTGGTGATTTTTTAATTTATTTGTCAGAACTAATCATGTTTACATAATCCTGATTTTTGATGGAATTAATATTGTCCTCTTTTAAATGTCATGATAATTTTTTAACTATAGTTACATTTGGTAATATTGATTGCCATGCAGAGTAGTACATTTCCATATCTATAATACAAGTTTGATCGCATAAATTTACCTTTTAACGAAACAAAGACTGAGCCAAAGCAGAGCTTGGCTGCGCTCAATTAGTCCTAAATAAAAAAGGCGTTTAAGGATTAATTGTTTTATAAAAAAAATTATTCTACATTAAGGTTAAACTGCACGGAAATTTCTAAAATTTGTTAAATGAATAAAATATGATGTTATAGCAAGCACAACAAATGAAAATGGTAAAATAATGGACCTATGGATGAAACTTTAATCTGCAGGGATAAATTAATAATTTTCAGTAGAAATTAAAAATGCCATGGCAATATAGCCCCAAAAAAGGTTAAAATGGGCATTTTTTGCACCTTCAACTTCGTTTATCTAAAAATCTGGAAATTTTGGAAAAAACTATAAACAGATTATGCCCTATCAGAATTATATCCTATTGCAGGATGGTTATTTTAAGGACTATGATATATGATGCTATAAATGCACCTTAAATGCTGGATGCTAATAAGGGTGTGCTTAGTGTTGTATAAACGGCTGGGTTTTGTTGATCTACCTTTGGTTTTAGTCGACCAACGGTAAACAAACCAAATTGGTCTGTTTTTATTAGTCGCCTGTTTAGTCGACTAAAACAAAATGGCGACCGAACAAAACCCAGCAGTTTTTACAACACTAGTGCGTATACTCTGTGTATAAATTTCGACAAATGCTTTTCTAGTTTGTTTAAATTTATAAAAATTTATTAATATAAATTATTAGGAACCTGCTACAGCTGCTTGTTTTTACCCCGAAGATGGTACTTTGATAAACGTAGCAACGTCGACAGGGGGTTGGGTTGTCCTAGACCTGAGTAATAAAGATATCGTTTGTCAACACTCAAACAGTACTGCCTCCATCGCGTGCAACTCTTATTCTCAGGGTAATAAACTCCATAATCTTTAAAAACTTTTAATATTTTTGAAACTTGAATTTATTAATATTAAATTTATTTACTCATTTTTAGATATATCATTAATTCACAATAAGAATTATGAAATGAAGAGGACTTTTTATACAATATTTTTTTTATTAATCTTAAAATTAGTATAATTGAGTTTGTTTTTTGGTTTTTTAAGATGGTAAATATCTCGCGGTTGGCTCTCATGATACTCGAATTTACGTGTATAGCGTGAGTGACAAGGGTAGAAAATATCATCATCATTGTACTTTCCATGTAAGAAATTAATGATCGAGTCGGGTATTTATATAAAAAAAAATATACATTAAAAGCGTTTTTTTAAATTAAATGGCCCACTAATATATTACTTTTTTCTTTTAAATTTTAGATAAAATTATATAGCTTTAAAACTTTTAAAATTTAATCTAATTTGATATACTTCACCGCAGTTTACAATTTGCCATATATCTCACATTTAAAGGAGGTTTTAAATATGGTGAACATTTTTAACTATTATCGTTATTTAAAAAAATACGAGTGTTTTGGAAATTGTTTTGACAAATTAATTGATTATATATATCTTAATTGTCGTTTGAAGAAAGGTAACATTTGACACAAGGAAAATTTGCAAGAAAGTCACGATTTTTTTGTGGAAATTAGCCGTTTTTATTGAGAATACTACAATGTTTAATATAAACTAGTATTTTATAGTTGCAATTTGCGAGAAATTATATACCCTAAATAATTGTTATCAACAAATTAATTAATGATTTTGCTTTTTTTTAGAGAAAGTGAACTTTTATCACGGGTAATTATGCAAGAAAAAAACAATTTTTTTGTGAGACTAGATGTTTTTATTGAGAATACTACAATGTTTAATATAAACTAACATTTTATTGATTGTTATTTTTTCGAAATTATGCTAGGGCCATTCCGCAAAAATAACTCACTTAGACTGGTCATTACCTTACGAATCCAAAATTTTGCAAAGAGTCGAGGGTGAAACGCGTGATATTTTCTTGCGCACTAACGCAGCCGACTACGAATTGCTGTTTTGGGATCCTCGGCAAAAAAAGCAATTGAAACAAGGCAATCAATTGCTTAAAGACGCCTCTTGGGCCTCTCAAAATTGCGTTATTACTTTTGAAACTATCGGTAAACTAGACCATCAAATTAATTTTTTCAATTTAAATTAAATTTTATTAAGGATTTTATGGATTTGTATGCAATCTACAAATTTCCGCTAATTTTGATATTTTAAGCTTAAACGCCACTGAAACTTTTTAATCTTTGACAATGCAGTTCCCTTTTGAAATTATTTTGTATAGTTTGACTGACTTTAAATGTGTCTTTACGTGTCAATCGTAAAATTAAACAAATAATTTAACCTTATATTTCTTTTACTGTGAATCATGTCAAATTTATATGAAATGGTATAACATTAAATAATATTGGTACCTATGTAAAAGAATAGAAACGCAGGAACCATGATATTTGAATTTTATTAATATAATATTTACAAAATGCGAATGGGAAAACTTTGAAAAACAAACTTATTATATTTTAACCAACAATTTTACATAGGTATATGGTCGCCCGGGTATGATGGGACGGATATCAATGCTTGTGCCAGAAATCATAACCCAACAGATACTAATAACCGAAAAACTTATTTTGATCCTTCTGGTTTACTTTTAACTGGAGACGATTTTGCTCGTGTCAGATTATTTCCTTACCCTACCTATCCTTTTGACAAGGTTACACTTCAATTTTACTAAAACTCTATTTTCAAATTTTTTATTGTTGTACATATAAAATGATATTGGCAGAGTTATATAAAAGTATTCTAATCTTTTTTTTTATTAAATCAAGCGTACTATTATGGATATTTCCTGTTTATGCTTTAATTATGATTTGATTATTGTTATGGTCGTAGCCAGAAGATGGCAGGGAGGGGCGGCTGCCCCTTTTTAATTCCAAAAGGCTAAAATTACTTAAAAATTATCTTTTGCCCCCCCCCCCCCTATAATCCTGGCTACGCCCATGATTACTGTTAATATATTATTTTCTATTTTTAACGCTTGTGCATTCTTTATAACAGGGCAATAAAGCTAAAACCTACATCGGTCATGGGAGTCATGTTACGAATGTGCAATTCACTGCGGATGACAATTTTGCCATTAGCGCGGGTGGTAAAGATTGCAGTGTCATGCAATGGAAAATTTCTTCGGGGTGATTTAAAACGCATTTTACGTTAACTCATTCCTTATCTATTCATAAGGGCGTAGCCAGGAGGGGGCAAAGAGGGGCGATTGCCCCCCCTCTAAATCCGGAAATTCTTTAAATATTCATAAAATTATGGATTAATTTTCGAAAGTTGTCATTTTTCCCCTCTCTAAATTATGATTGCCTCCCCCCCCCCCTCTAGTTGCAATCCTGGCTACGCCCATGTCTATTCATCAAAATCTCAGTGCAAACCATTCCATCCTTGTGTATTTTAGTAGTTTATCTTTTTCCTGAATTTTATATATAAGCTGAAATTGAAACAATTAACATACCAAATTTTACCCGTCCAAAAAGTTTTTATCTCGTGTTTTTTAAAGTTATTATTGCCTTTTAAACGTTTTGTCGTCTCATCTTTAACAGCGTCGTTTGTAGTATTAAATATTTTGTATTTGTCTATCGTATATATATATATATGTATTATCACGCAACGAAAATGGAAAATGCAATCAATTTTATTAAATTACTTTTAAATTAAATATTTGTTGTACCCTATATTTGTTTTTGTTAGCACATTCTACATTATGTTATATAAGTACGTTGCAGCGAATAAATTTACTTATCATCATTTCACCAAATTGTACTGTAGTGTAAAGATAATAGAAAGCTGTCTTTTATTTTAAAATTACTTTAAAATCATGACTATCTAATAATATTTTTTTGGATATTGGTCTGGCAATTTAACACGTCTCTAGGGCGTCCAAGATTGAGATCGATGTGCATTAGGCTCTATAATTATAGAAAATATAATTAATTGAAAAACCTTGAATGAAGTTATTTATATTTCCACTAATTCGCTTTACTACTAATTTAAATTCATAACACCCAGTATGATGGGCGTAGCCAGGATTGGATATAGGGGGCACTAATGATTTAGGGAGGGGCAAAATGATAATTTTTAGTAATTTTAGGCATAATTATATTAAATTTTGATAAATTGAAGTATATTCTTATAATTTCTTCCAATCGCGTAAATATAAATATTCAAGAATTCGAGTATTCATTTACCAAGGAATCGAAAACAAAATAAAACATTTCCACTTTGCGCGTACGTAACCCGATATGAAGAAACAAATTAAAATGTTTCATTCTTGGGGCATGAATAAGTTTATTCAGTGATAACTTACAATATTATACATTTTATGTGATTTGATTTAAGTGATTTTTTTCATAAACACTACCTACGACGGTCCCAAGTCCCTGTGCACAAATTAAAAGGTTGGCGTCAGGTACCAAATAGCTGTTAAAACCAAATTAAAAAGATGATAGTTTCGTTACATTAGAAAGCTAGGGCGTCTTCACACACGACGGGCACTGCCCCCTCGTGCAATGTAAAAATCTCACTAGGATTCATTCAACGAAAGTAATTAAGGAAATTAGTTGTAAATAAAATGCGAATAGTGGCACGTTGACAGGAAAGAGCATCGAGGTCGCACAAATTCTAAAAAGAAGGAGACATGCCTACAAGAGACGAGGTGGAATGGAACTAAAGTTAGGGAATTAGGAGAGGGATACAAGCTATTTTACAGTGGGTCACCAAATCCTAGAAACGAGTTGGTATCGTAAAAGCGAATCTGGTGGTGGAAGTCAAGCGTTATTCTGACAGGTTAATGTGGGTGAAGATTGCAGATCAAGGAGGCCTCGCCTATGCTCCTCAAATTGGGTGTAGGGAATCAGAGAAGGACATATTCTACGATTTATTGAAAAGGGAAGTACTTGACACTTCGTTTTTATAATGTTCTTACGTTCAAATAAACAATATATACATTTAAAAAAAAAAAAAAATATAGGACAGGAAGAAAAGCTAGACCTGAAGACCACAGAAGGAGAAAAACTTATCCCAGTATCCCAAGCATATGTCAGGGCAATAGTTAACACCTATTTTCTAAAACGCGAAGATCATATTGTGACCTTTAGAAGTGGGAATCATATTAGTCAAAATGACATGGCAAAAGGATTTATGGAGGTTTATAGTTAGCAAAATAATACCGGGTGAAGGATTAGCCAGGCAACATCGTCCACTTGTTATAGATCTTGAAAGAAAAGTATATTACCCGAAAGAAGAAGTTTTTATGAACCCCGAATTCGATACGAAACTCTAACTAATACGTCGACGAACGATGAATATTATCAGAAAGCCTCCTTCTTAAGTGCCATGAAGTTGACAAGAGACGTGGATGGCAATTGGGAAACGCTAACTTGATATATATAGGAAACAGGGTTCTAGGGCAGACTAAAGGAGGCGTGGTGGCATAAATCACAAAAGTCAGAGGAATCAAGAGTTTAGGAAGGCAAAGAGCGCCGCAAAAAAGGCCATTGTAATGGCGGAGAATGTCTCCTACCGAGATGGAAAATAAATCGGATCATAAAGAGGACGACAGGCCTTTGTACAAACTGGCCAAGAGAAGGGAAAAGAATCGTCGCGTCGAAACAGTTGGAGACTAAACCTTTTCGGTTGAAATTAAATTACATCAAGGATCTCCTCTTGGTCCTCTTTTAGTTAAATGTAAAACATTGTGTGGGCGCCTAAAAGTATAGGGGTGGGAAGTAAGGTTGAAAATAAAACAGCTTAAGCCTATCATGATGGCTAGTGATGCGGGAAAACCGAGAAAATTCTCGGTCTCGTCTCGTCTCGTCTTGAAAAACCGAGACGAGACGAGACGAGACGAGAATTTGAAAAACTGACCCGAGATCGAGACGAGAATTTTGATGTCGAGACGAGACGAGATTTTTTCGGCGAGATCTCGGGTTTTATTGATCATTAGATTTTAGTAAATTATTGTGTATTTTAATATGCCTGACTTACATTTAATGTATTAAATATAAATCAATACGATGTGAATATATTTTATATTAAAATAACACCTAAGTGTAGTAATTATGATATATTATCACAAAAATTTTAAAATTTGGCAATTTCAGTTCATTTACCTAAGTATGGATGGCACTTAGGGTATCTGAATAATTTAATAGAATATTTCTCACATATATCTATATGTATCCTTAGAATTATTAACTGTTACAAAATTTTAGACTTAGAATGAGTTCTGATGGAGTAGTAAATATTACTAAAGCATATTTGAACTTAGCAGTTTCTCATCCTACTTGATGCAGTAATTATAAATTGGTGGTGGTCAATTAGTTTGAATAATCATACAAGTTAAGCTAAGGTGGCACGAGCTTTTTTGGGTACCCTAATGTCATTTGTGCCTGCCTAACGATTTTAAAAGTTCAACTGAGTATTCAATGACACCGTTTAAATCATGAGTTTTCTATAAGTTTTATGCTTCAACTAATAATATACCTCCCAAATTTTTGAACCTTAATAAGACATTTCGTGAATACATTGTTTTTTCATATGCATTACTTTTCACCTCATAAACTGGAGTTGGCAGATGCATTTGATACTATATTTTCTATAGTTGTGGTAATTTTGCAATATAAAATAAATACACAACTTATAGTGTACTAGATAAATAACTATTTAATGGCAAAGTTAGTTCGAATAAGATAATTTTTTAAAATACTAACTTGATTATAATGATTTTTGTCCTAAAATAAAATACGTGCACTTTAATTTAAAGTTTGAAACCTTATGTTCTTGATCCTTTAATAATGCTGCTTTTATCGTTGTTTTTACAACGTTTTAATTTGTGCAACAAATTATCATTTTTGTAATAATTATAATAGTATTACCATAAAAGTAACTCGCACTTTGTGGCTTATAAAACGCTATAGTAAACGTAAACCTGTAATAATCTTTATGGGTTATAATTTATTATGGCAATATCAATGTCCTAAAACATTTGCCTTAAATATGTTAAGCAACTTTGAGGTTTTAGCAGTGTTAATGTTGGGTATCAATTTGCCTAAATATGTAACTAAGTAAAATATAGGTGAACTTATAAATTTCGTCTGTTTAAATTTAACAGACACAGTGAATTTGATACAAATGTTATAATTTGCTAGAACTATAAAATTTAATAAGGTCTTATCAGTTAGTATATTTATCATATAAAAGTTTAAGCTCCAAACACTCACAAGAGTACTGGTTCAAATTTAAAAAGTGTCAAAAAAAACCACTATTCAATTCTAAATTTAATGCACAGTTATGCTATTTTATATGTTTTTAATGGATAAATTTTCGGGAATATATTAAACAAACAGCGATCCTTTCGTACTTTACTTCAAATTTATTTATAGTTTTTTAATTTGCACTCCATAGAAAATGTTATCTATTGTCAATGAGATGTCATTTCGCGCTATATCATTTTGTGTATTAAGTTTTCTTTTAAATATAAAGGTATACCACTTGGATTTTTGTAACACCTAATTAAAAATATTAATAAAACAGGAGAAATTTTTATTTTGTATAAATTTTTCTTAAATGTCGAGACGAGACGAGAATTCTCGCCGAGACGAGACGAGACCGAGATTTTTCTAGACCGAGACGAGACGAGATCAAGATTTTTATAATCGCTCCCGAGACGAGACGAGATTTTGCTTTCGAGACCGAGACGACACGAGATCGAAACACTAATGATGGCCCAACAGATGGGAAGGTAAAAAAATCATAAACTATAATTTATCTTCAAATAATCACTATAATTCTATAAATGACACTATGTATAAATAAATAATTTCTTTTTCATTATATTTTTCTCCTTATTTCTGACTATTTTTATTTCGTATTACTTATAGGTTTTTGCCAATATTTATACGATAAGAATGAGATGCAAACTTCTAACCCAAAAAAGAACTTAATTACAAAATACTGTTATATGTTTTTTTTAACGATAGTAGTTTATTTCCAAATAATTAAGTATGTTGTATGCTAAAATATAATAAATTAATGAGCTGGCATCGAGCCATGGATTGAGATTGTATTAGATTAAACAATTTCCATGGTGATTTTCTGCTTGATGTAGAAAAATTCTTTGGGAGCGTGTGTGATGGAGGTTATAAATTTTTTATTTGCTTAAGAAATTGGCTACCCTCGGGACCTAAATTACCGAGGTTCGGCTACTACAGGTACAAAAATAATATTGCTCAGGTATTTGTATTTTTCCACTTTCTTTCTCTCAGTAGAAGAGAGGAGGTCGGGAGAGGCGTTAGATTTGGCAAATATATCTACTGTAGTGAAGTTCCAGCAGGCGTTTAGACCACGAGCCCACGGGATGATAGTAACACCGTCGGGTCTTTTACCGTCAGTGGAACTTTGGCCAGTGGGTTCCATTGAATTGGAAAAGCCGGCTTTCTTCAAAGATTGTCCGATTATTTTATTTATTGTGGCATGGCGGGGATGCCGCCCCTTGCTGTATTGCAGTGAAGAGGATGATGACCGTTTGCAAGAACGGGTTGGCGACAGAGATCGCAGTTAAATGGGGACACAATGTCGCAACCGAGGCGAAAGCCTACAGGTATTCGAAGTTCCTCGCCCGACAAGTGTAACCCTAGGTTTTGGCTTGGTAGGGCCTCGAGCCATTTGTAACCCCCGGAGGATGCCCAATTGAGGTGGAGATTTCCCAAAGATAGATTGTTCGAAGAGAGGTAAGCTACGGAACGTGCTAGCAGTGGTAAATCCCATTCCTTTTGGGTGGTTCCAGTTGGGTTTGTTGCGGAATCAAGTTTGAGGTCTTCCCACGCCTGAAGGGCGCTGAAGAGGTGCGGGTCTTGTGTTTGAGTAATTTTCTTGATTAACTCATCCGTTGATAAACTGGATGAGATGAACCCTGCTAGTGAAAGTAAATGGGGGGGGGGGGGGGGGGGGTCGGAGGCTTATACCACCACTCTTGGAGGGAGGGTGGCTTGGAGCCATTGGAGAGGGCTAAATTTGCAGCAGAATAAAAATGCGCTGTGTGAGTTTTATATGGAAGACGATAGTTTAGCAAATGCCGATAAATTAGTTGTACTACCCGATGTTGACATTGATTAATATTAAAAAAATGATCAGCTGTAAGGCACTTTTATATTTTTATCTTCACATTTTAGCATTTTTCCATCTGTTTTATCTTCGGGGTATGATAAAAATTAAAAAGTTTTAAATTCGTATTAAGCTCTTATGGAATAGATTTGTTATTTTTTACATTCCGCAAACCTGTATCCTTATCGACTAAGATGTTGGCATTTCACACATTCAAAATTTTACGCCTACTTTTACCCAAATTTTCTTGCCCCCCCCCCTCTCTAATTCCAATGTTGGCTACGCCCATGTTGGTTTAGCTATTATAGCAATCGATTAGGTATTGTGATTTAATGATTAATTGCTATGCAATTTATGGGCTCGCTTTTCGTTTTCGTGTCTGTCTTGTCGTGTCATGTCCAATTTGAAGCTTTTGCATTATTGCCGTCGAAATTTATAAGGGTTTTAATGGCTGTGGACTTAGGCTTCTCTAAATGACTTTTATAACTATAAATATAATTCATTAGCCATAGAGGAATGTTTTCCCAATATTTACGATTCTTAATTTTTTAATTTATTTATCTCACCTTCACAAAATATGTTTCTCTTTATAAAGACAATAAATGATTAATACTATAGCATTTTAAACAATAAATTTTATTTAGTGACCTTGGTTTTTAAAAATTTGACCCCCTCACGCTGGTAGGTCTGGGTAAAACTTATTGCTTAAACATGACTTTGCAAAACTTTTAAACCTATAGTCGGGCAGTTGCTATGTACATACCTCGATGCCAAAATTTTTGCTTTTTTGGGTGGTATTCGTTAGCGTTTTTCTTGATATTTTAACTTTATTAATATATTTATCATTTGAGAGGTATATATTTTTTTTTGCAGCCCTTAGT
Source organism: Gordius sp. MW1 (assembly GCA_964036665.1). NCBI lineage: Eukaryota > Metazoa > Nematomorpha > Gordioida > Gordea > Gordiidae > Gordius > Gordius sp. MW1. The sequence goes on from OZ038528.1 coordinate 1,202,430, forward strand.
GTTAAAACAGATTGATATAACTAGGTATTATATATAAAATTGTTATGTTTTTGTTTTAAAAATAACGATATTTGATTAAAAAAGTAAAAAACCATCATGTTCGGCCTTAAAAGTGGCCCATTAATCTGCCTTATTTGTCATAAGTCCCAATACTCCTCAAGACTAATATGTGTCCAAATTGATATTTGAATATGTGTTTCTTTTAATTAAAAGGATGAGTTTAATCAAAATTTGTTAATCGTTTTTTTTAATATAACATCTGGTTTATGTTTTTAAAAATCATATATTTATAGTTGAGGCCATCTGCAGCTTTATTTTTAGGGGTACTGGATCACTAGGCTTGCATAATTCAGACCATCTATTCCGCTCTTTATCCTTTTCTGACACTGTACATCCGGTCTGACTAAAACTTTCTCTCTAACCTAACCGAAAGCCCTCTATGCAATATCTTTAAATTGACGTTTTAAGTAAAAAAAAAAAAAATGTGGGGCGAACGGATGGGCTGCGACAATAGACAATCGACGAATGCGGTCGTGGGCTTAGCCAGCAAATGCTTTTGTGTTGGTATAACAAATAGAAGACACAATTGACAATAAGTACAGTGACATGTCGCCCTTTTAATTGCTATGCAATTTATGGGCTCGTTTTTTGTGCGTCGTCCGTCCGTCGTCCGTCGTCCGTCCGTCGTCCGTCCGTCGTCCACCAAGTTATTGGCGCCAGCCTTTTTTAAATTAAATTAATTGTTAATACCATTGATAATTCGACTTTTTGACCGTCCGCAGGCTACTGACCATTGAAAAAAATTACCATTGGCCAAATAAATCGAAATTTTTTGTTCGTTTTTGAATAGGTTACCATTGATAATTACCCTGTGCCCTCCACTACAAGGGCCTATGCCTCTACTGATATGGGTCCCTGTTAATTAAATTAATATTTTGTTCTTGTTAATACCATTGATAATATGACATTTTAGCCGTCCGCTGGCTACTGACCGATGGAAAAAATGACCATTGGCCAAAATGTGAATCGGAATTATTTTTTTCGTTTTTTTTTTGACTATTATGATTGTTCCTGTTACTACCATTGCTATTATGACTTTTTGGCCGTCCGCTGGCTGCTGACCAATGGAATAAAATGACCATTGGCCAAAATGTGATTCGAAAATTTTTTTTTCGTTTCTTTTTGACTATTATGATTGTTCCTGTTACTACCATTGCTATTATGCCTTTTTGGCCGTCCGCTGGCTGCTGACACATGGAATAAAATGACCATTGGCCAAAATGTGATTCGAAACTTTTTTTTTCGTTTTTTTTGACTATTATGATTGTTCCTGTTACTACCATTGCTATTATGACTTTTTGGCCGTCCGCTGGCTGCTGACCAATGGAAAAAAATGACCATTGGCCAAAATGTGATTCGAAAATTTTTTTTTAGTTTTTTTTTGACTATTATGAATTTATATCCACTTTTACCGTGTCCTGGCTGATGACCAATGGAAAAAAATGACCATTGGCCAAAATGTTATTCGAAAATTTTGTTTTCGTTTTTTTGGCTATCATTGACTTATAGAGTATCTGTTGGTACTGACCAATGGAAAAAAATGACCATTGGCCAAATTTTTGATTTTTTTAAAAATTGTTCAAATTCAACAAAAACTTTCTCCCAACAATTCTGCAAAATCTTAACATTGTCATGTTTTATAATATAATGTTTGTTACACGCCTAATTTTAAATATTTTTGAATTTTGGCACATATACCCGTTTTTAAACTTATTTTTTATTCGCTTTTGATGATTTGAAACGAGGAGTTTTAAATTAGTTTAAATAATTATGTTTGTAACAAAGTTTAATTTTAATTTTATGTATCCTTAATGCAGGACTTGCGTAGGTCAATACCTGGGAGGGGCAAAGTGATTTTTTTAAATTTTAACCGGTCCCTCCAATGGAAGCCTCTAAATTCTTTCCAAGCTCGTAAGTATGCTCGCATTATGCCAATTTGATAGTTTACATATAAACCTTGAGGATTATATTTTTTATTTAATAATAATTTAATATTTCTTAATGTTAGGCACCTTTTCAAATTAAAAAAAAATATTTGTTATCCCAAAATTAATTTTGATAGGTTATTTATTAACCCTAATTAATGCCCCCCCCCCAAAAACATACTCTCGAGTACCCGCTTCGCCCAATAACTTAATCTTACTTTAATTACTCAACCTTGGAATTTAATGGCTTTTCCGAGGGAAACGAAAAATCGTATAGAGAGCATGACTTTGTAAATTTTCAAATACTCATTTCTTTATTTCCAATAAACCATCTACAAACTTAATCATTAACAATTAATTAAATTCACAACAGGTAATTAATTGCTATTTATTAATTGAATCTAATTTAATTTCAATAAAATAATTTGTAATTTAAACTTATTTAAGAATTCGAATCTTCTATAAAGATAATCCTTTTACGCTGTTTAGATTAAATTCATTTAGCACTTCTAGCTTAAGCTTAGTTTTTACTGTAAATTCACAAAATTCAATATTCTTCACAAGTTCGGTCGCAGTAAACTTAAGTAAAAATAACATTTACTTTAATCGAATATTATGTTTTTTATTAGGTAAATATCTTAAATAGATATTCGGAAGTTAACATTTCTATTAGTTGTCATATAAAAGCTGAGAATTCTATTGTAATTTAAACTTATTTAAGATTTCGAATCTTCTAGAAAGATAATCCTTTTACGCTTTTTAGATTAAATTCGTTTTTCTAGCTTAAGCTTAGTTTTTACTGTAAATTCACAAAATTCAATATTCTTCACAAGTTCGGTCGCAGTAAACTTAAGTAAAAATAACATTTACTTTAATTGAATAATATGTTTTTTATTAGGTAAATATCTTAAATAGATATTCGGAAGTTAACATTTCTATTAGTTGTCATATAAAAGCTGAGGATTCTATTGTAATTTAAACTTATTTAAGATTTCGAGTCTTCTAGAAAGATAATCCTTTTACGCTGTTTAGATTAAATTCGTTTAGCACTTCTAGCTTAAGCTTAGTTTTAACTGTAAATTCACAAAATTCAATATTCTCCACAAGTTCGGTCGCAGTAAACTTAAGTAAAAATAACATTTACTTTCATTGAATAATATGTTTTTTATTGGGTAAATATCTTAAATAGATATTCGGAAGTTAACATTTCTAATAGTTGTCATATAAAAGCTGAGGATTCTATTGTAATTTAAACTTATTTAAGATTTCGAATCTTCTAGAAAGATAATCCTTTTACGCTGTTTAAATTAAATTCGTTTAGCACTTCTAGCTTAAGCTTAGTTTTTACTGTAAATTCACAAAATTCAATATTCTTCACAAGTTCGGTCGCAGTAAACAAAATTATTTAGTTTTATATTTTAAGTAAACGAATTCTAGAAAATCCGATAAACAATTTAAATAAACGCCACCCTTATTTCGCGCATCTTGTAATTTATAGGCAACAGTTGGCACACTATTGTTATATCATTTCAAAACCTAATTTTTAAATTCTGATAATTGCCCATTGCACAAAAAATAAGTTGTAAAGTTAGGTTTATATTTAATCCAATATTATATATTATATTTTATGGTTTAATAAGATCTTATTAAAAAAGGTTGAAACTATAAATGTGGAAAATTTGGTAATAATCAACCCAAAAACAAAAAAATAGAGATGTTCAAACTTAGGCAATTTTTGGCCTTTAATTTTTAAAATAAAGATTTTAATTATACTTGATGCCCTAACATTGAGGGCCCTGAGAATTGTAGTGATGCAATAAGTCGGAGTTGGCCTGAAAATTTTTAAATTAAAGATTTTAATTATACTTGATGCCCTAACATTGAGGGCCTGAGAATTGTAGTGAGAATTAGCTACAATAAATGGGAGTTGGCCTGAGAAATTAAAACAAAATTTTTATTATCTTGAAGCCCTAATGCTTGTTGCAGAAGCAGATGTTTGAAGGCTATATCCTTGCATCATAAAAATTTGAAATTGAAACAATTAAAAATTTCAGGCGGAAGAGTGGAATAATTTTCAGTTAGGATTAGTCTAAAATGAGGGAGAATTAGTTTAAATTTTGGATTCACTTCTATTTTGGAAAAACCTAATATGTGCTAAATGTACGAAATAAATGCTTCCAATCACATTAAAAATCAAGGTTTATGGCATAACATCTAACATTAGAAATAATAATTTTAGCAATAAATCCAAAAAAGCGCATTCTTCCGCTTTAGAGTTATCCTAACTGTTAGAATGTGACTAGAAAATTAACGATGGCATACTGATGAGCTCTTCTGGCTGCTGACCAATGGAAAAAAATGACCATTGGCCAAAATGTGATTCGAAAATTTTTTTTAGTTTTTTCATTATAAGTTTATATCCACTTTTACCGTGTCCTGGCTGCTGACCAATGGAAAAAAATGACCATTGGCCAAAATGTGATTCGAAATTTTTTTTTTTCGTTTTTTTTGACTTATGAATTTATATCCACTTTTACCGTGTCCTGGCTGCTTACCAATGAAAAAAAATGACCATTGGCCAAATTTTATATATAACCTAAAAATTTATTATAGATGGTCTAACAGACAGCCAACTATGTAATGTATATTTTTAACCTTATAAATGCATATATATTTTTTTATTGGGTTAATATATTTCATTTAATTAGATTGTGATTTCATAGAAAACCTAAAAAGTAATATTTAAAAAAATAATATAGGTATTAGATTCTAATTTACGATAAAATATATCGATAGAAACTAACACAAAATTCGAAACCTCCTTCAAAGGTATAATCATAGCCCGTTATTTCTAATTAAATTGAATCTACTATTAAACTCAAACACGAATTGTACTTTATTAGATGGCGCGCGTAAGTTTATATAATTAGTAAAATTTTTGTACGTGTCATAGATATTACACCGCACGTGTGTCAGGGAAATGTCCGATATTTTTAAAATGAAAAGGTATTTTAGGAATCTGAAAAGGTTATTTTACCCCCGGCCGCCCTGGGCACCTACGGGTAAAGTTTCGAGCGAATCGGGCTGGTAGTTTAAGAATTTAGCCCTTTTTTAAAACTAAAAAAAAACTTTTTTTTTAATTTTTTTTTACACTAAATTAATATTTTGTTTTTGTTAATACCATTGATAATATGACCTTTTGACCGTCCGCTGGCTACTGACCGACGAAATATATTGATTTTCTAAACATGAAACACAACTTTATTATTTCATTATCTATATAAATAACATAATAACTTCTACTATTTTAAAGCCAGCATGGTATAGTGGTTATAGCGCCGGCTTGTGAACTTGAGGTGTGGGGTTCAAGTCAGGGAGGGGACAAATTTTTTTTTTTAATTTTTTTAAATTAAATTAATATTTGTTCATGTTAATACCAATGATAATATGAATTTTTGACCGTCCGCAGGCTACTGACCATTGAAAAAAATTACCATTGGCCAAATAAATCGAAATTTTTTTTCGTTTTTGAATTGGTTAACATTGATAATTACCCTATGTCCTCCCCTACAAGGGCCTATAACTAATTATTTTGCATCTAATACCCCCTATAGGCATTCTCGCCCCTTCCCACCTTTCTCGCCCATAAATTGCATAGCAAATATGCTACGTTTATACGGAGTATAGAAGAGTTCCCCCTTCCCCTCTTCCCTTCCCCTACTCCCCTTCCCTTCTCCCCCTTCCCACGAGGGCCGAAGGCCCGAGTTTTAAATATTTAGATACTTGTTTGTGTAAATAATATCCAAGCTCTCACTTCAATATGCAAAATACCTTGGCGGACGTTGCCCTTTTAAGCCCATTTTCCTCTTATTCTCCTATAAATATTTGCATAATCAAAAATTAAGTATTGCATAACCTAAACCAAAGCATAACAAAAACACAATGAATTATGATACGTTCCGTCAATGCCAAAAGTATGGGCTAAATATTAATAGAATATTATAATAACTAATCTAAAATATTATCCCTTTTTAATAAGAATTTCTTTATTTTAATAAAATTTGTTTGGATATAATCAGTTGGTCATATTAAAACAACTCATTATCTTTAAAGTATTGCTATCATAGTAATCTTAAATAAAGTAGCAAGATCTAATTGGTCTAAGCTCAAATTGGACAATTCTCCGTTTTGCAAATCTAAAAAATGCTAGTTATAATGTACGATTCAATCTAAATATATATATTTTTTAACATTGTAATAAAGGTATGCCAGCGTACAAAAAATATAAATGACATTGTTAACATTAACATCATAATAAGAAGACAGCTAAAACAATACCTTGAAGCGATAAAATAAGCTTAGCCATATTCAGGCGCGTAGCCAAGGGGGCAGAAAGCGGGAATTTTCTACCCCCTTCTTGACCTAAATTTGAAATTTATTTTGAAGATCTACGTCCTTTTTCAAGGTATAAAATCGATAGAGGATCCTCTGATTAATGAAGAGAAGAGATTTTTGCAAAGCTGGTTATATAGCGCCTTGAAGTTTCGCAAATATTGTACGCGAAGTTTTTTTTGTTACATTATTAATTGCTATGCAATTTATGGGCTCGTTTTTTGTGCGTCGTCCGTCCGTCGTCCGTCCGTCGTCCACCAAGTTATTTCTCCAGCTTCCCGGGCGAGAGATCCTGAGTTCGATCCCCAGAGAGGACAAAAATTTTTATTTTTTTTTTAAATTAAATTAAAATTTTGTTCTTGTTAATACCATTGATAATTCGACTTTTTGACCGTCCGCAGGCTACTGACCAATGGAAAAAATGACCATTGGCCAAAATGTGAATCCAAGTTTATTTTTTCGTTTTTTTTGACTATTATGATTGTTCCTGTTACTACCATTGCTATTATGAATTTTTGGCCGTCTACTGGCTGCTGACCAATGAAAAAAATGACCATTGGCCAAAATGTGAATCCAAGTTTATTTTTTCGTTTTTTTTTGAGTATTATGATTGTTCCTGTTACTACCATTGCTATTATGACTTTTTGGCCGTCCGCTGGCTGCTGACCGATGGAAAAAATGACCATTGGCCAAAATGTGATTCCAAGTTTTTTTTTCGTTTTAGTTTTGACTATTACGATTGTTCTTGTTACTATCATTGATAATAAGACTTTTTGGCCGTCCGCTGGCTGCTGACCAATGAAAAAAATGACCATTGGCCAAAATGTGAATCCGAGTTTATTTTTTCGTTTATTTTTGACTATTATGATTATTCCTGTTACTACCATTGCTATTATTACTTTTTGGCCGTCCGCTGGCTCCTGACCGATGGAAAAAATGACCATTGGCCAAAATGTGAATCGAAATTATTTTTCTTGTTTTTGTTTTACTATTATGATTGTTCCTGTTCCTACCATTGCTATTATGACTTTTTGGCCGTCCGCTGGCTGCTGACCAATGGAATAAAATGACCATTGGCCAAAATGTGATTCGAAAATGTTTTCCTCGTTTTTTTTGACTATTATGAATTTATATCCACTTTTACCGTGTCCTGGCTGCTGACCAATGGAATAAAATGACCATTGGCCAAAATGTGATTCGAAAATTTTTTTTTCGTTTTTTTTACTCTTATGAATTGATATCCATTTTTACCGTGTGCTGGCTGCTGACCGATGGAAAAAAATGACCATTGGCCAAAGTGAGCATCAAATTTTTTTTCCGTTTTTTTGGCTATCATTGACTTATAGAGTATCTGTTGGTACTGACCAATTGAGAAAAAATGACCATTCGCCAAATTTTTGTTTTTTTTAATTAAAAATTGTTCAAATTCAACAAAAATTTCTCCCAACAATTCTGCAAATTCTTAACATTGTGATGTTTTATAATATAATGTTTGTTAGACCCATAATCACTAAAGGCCGTAAAAACTAATGTAATACGCAACTAGATGCAAACACTAAATCTAACCCTAACCCTTGCCTATATTACATTTTGCCTATAAATGGAAAATTTGTATAAATAATTAATTAATCATTAGGCATTTAATACCCCCCTATAGGCATTCTCGCCCCTTCCCACCTTTCTCGCCCATAAATTGCATAGCAAATATGATACATTTATACGAAGTAAAGATGAGTCGTCCCCCCTTCCCTTCTCCCCTCCCCTTCTCCCCTCCCCCTTCCCACGAGGGCCGAAGGCCCGAGTATATAAAAGTGTCGAAAAGTTTTCTGAATTTTTCTTCCCCCTTGAAAAAATCTTGGCTACGCGCCTGGCCATTTTAAAAATGTGTTAAAATACTAACGAATGGATGTGCCTTTCCAAGTTGTGTTTGTTTTGAAAATCAAAAACTAAATATTAATTTTATCCCAAATTTACAGCATTTTTCCTTTAACTGAATCAAAAGCATGGGCGTAGTCAGGATTTGAATTAGAAGGGGCTATAATAATTTGGCAGAGGCAAGATAATAATTTTTTGGAATTTTAGCCATATTTAAATTATATTTTAAATTTGGCAGCCGCCCCTTCCTGCCTCCCCCTGGCTACGCTCATGAAAACTCATTATTCTGACAAAACTTAGGTTAATTTACTTTATATATTATTTCTATTTTTAATATAGATTAAAAGTCGCTCAATTTTATTTAGTTAGTGAAAAATATTACCTATATGCTATGCAATGTTTCCGATGTATCCTATAAATTATTGATTTTTATTAAGTCCAACATCGATTATGACTTATAAAGTTGCAGTCATTTACCCTCAAAGTCTAATCAAAAAGTTAGCAGCTTTTAAAGACAATTCGCCTATAACTAACTTATACCTAGTGCATTTTACCCTACTAAAAAACTAATACATTATCAAAAGCATCTAATTTGAATAATAAACAACTTAGCATTCAAGTTACAATTAATAAATATTTAATATTTTTTAAAATATCATATTTGTTTACAACATTCCATTCGTGTAAGTCAAAATATTTTTAAAAAATGTTTATTACTTTTTGTTGTTGTTTACCTCATTATGATGGCAAATATGCTTTTCGTATAAAGAATAACCTTTTAATACAAATGGAAATTTTTATTAGTCTTTATAATATACGCTCATTTTTCAGAAAAATAAGATTGATTTTTAATCCGCGTTTATGTTTGTTTACCTATCAAAAAACTAAGCAAAAATTCTATGAATGAATTATTAAAAAATGTAATAGAAATTAGAGTAAATAAGCATAAGAATCACTTTTAAATTATTTTATTTCAAACAATGTAAAAATAAAATATGTTTCAAAAATCAAATATAATTATGAATTAGATATAGCTTATTGGCCCTTCATATGTTTTCTAAGTCTCTTTAGCCCCCTATACCCAAAAATACATAATTTAGGATAATCCCTTTATAATTTCAGCTCAATGGCATAATTATTTTTTTAATCTGATGTCGTTATTTTAGAAAATGAGTTCTTTGGAACTATTTCTGTCAACAATAATATGAATTAGTTATTAAGCCTCATATAGTAATTTGAAAAGCCATTACTACATTAAGCGTTTATATCTTATATCACTATCTAAATCTTACTTTTGCTTCGGAAATATTGACACGAACAAAAGATATTTGTAAGATTTGTCTCAAATATTAATGGAAACTTTTGCAAGGTTAATTTTATTAAACAAAAATTAAGTAGTTTTGTCACTATTCCACCCTATCAAAAAATTAAAACTTCCCGAATCCACTTATTTAAAAAATCACGAGTTTTTTGAATAACTATTGATTAAAACAATATCGTAGAAATTAAATAATTGTAAAATTTGAACGTCATCCAAAACACATCATTTCTTATTTGTTAAAATGCAAAAATAAGAAAAGGCTAGGTCCGCCCGAGCCCGTTTATATCGTAAAGCCCGTCCAAGCCCGGCCCTTATTTTTTCCAACAAAAAGCCCATCCATGCACGGCACGTTTATAGATGATCAGCATGTCGATAGTTTTAATTTTGCCTATGCCAATTTGCTTTAATAAAGTTGGCTACCTCTGATTATTTAAAAGTGGACTTTAATAATACCTTTAATAAAGCATGAAGAGTCCTAATTTCTAAAAAACAATAATTTTAAAGTAAGTTTGGATCAGCATGTTAAAACACTTAGAAAATTAATTTATACCCTGATTAGTAAATTTGGCTTGCATTAGTACAATGTTCTTTTCCTTTATTTAAAAAATTTAAGTTTAAAATACGCATTCGGGCCGGTTTTGTATAACTGATCTTTAAATTAATAAATTTTTATCTAAAATTATATCTCAAATTAAGTAATCAACACAACTTAACAAGCGTCCTTTTAGTATTACTAATTTTTCTAATATAATTAATTTTTTTATATTTTTTGTGAATATGGGGGAGGGGGGGCAATAATAAATTCTTCGGGCTCAGGGAATGAAAGCCCTTTGCAGACTCTCAGCAATTCCAGATTGAAACGACTAAAGCAATGGCATTTTATCAAGCCTAGGCTTAAAAGCTTTTTATTTAGATAAAAATATATGTTAGAAATTACTTACCCAACGCCAATATTAATTTTTCCTTGTTCTTTTTTGGATAAATGAAAATATGATTGCATAAAATTTTAATATTATACGACGAAAACAACCTTTTCAAGATTCGCACTTGCTCGGCATATTAATTATATTTCACGCCTCAGTTTTGTCGCTACATCAGAGCATACCACTAATTAACAAAATTATAAGCTCCTGCCAAAAAGTGACGAGAAAACGCATTAAAACTCCACAACATTAGAATTAAAATGGTGTAAAAAATTAAATTTAAAGAAGAAAGTTATTTCGCGTAAAATGGCCCCTCCTGCAAATGAAACAAAGTTTCCCGTGTATAAAATGCGCCACAGGGCAGAATTCCTTTACATATACACTCGTACGGCAATATTAAACACGTCTAAGTTGGTCTTGTCTCCTAGCTTCCCCTCTAATTGTCCTCGCTATCACCTCCCTTTAGATAATAGACTTGAATAATAATCCCTAAATAGGAAGATTTAGAAAAAAGGTTTATTCATAGGTTGAAATATACGATTGAATAAATAAATAAATACGGGCAATCGTAGATCATTTTCATTACATATATTCGGGGATCGAATTCCGTTACTTAATAGGTATGAATGTTAAACTTAGTAAATTGAATAAACAGCGTTTTTAAATTGTTAGGATTTTATTGAAAGTTATAAATTAAAGTCGCAAAAAATGGTAAAACTCTGCCTTGGTTATTCTACAATTTAATATTAGTAATCTGATGTCTAAACAATTTTAATGCTCATCAACCTTTATAAATTTTTTCCTTGTTAAATCTTTTAAGTAAAGAAATTACGGTCTCATAATGGAGTTTCAATTTATAAATATTATTCCATATTGTATTTGATATAATCTTGAAAATCATAAAAGCAAATTTTAATTAATGCCAAACTCTTTATTATTTGGGCCAAGCTAATTGCATTTATTATAGCGTTTGATTAAAGGGCTATTGTCTAATAGTAAAAAGCATATTTTTAATTAAAAAAATATATAATCAACAAATTATGGATACGCTAGTCTGATAAAGTTAAAGTTGATTTAATCTCTTACTATATAGGTTACTTATAATTCAATATTTTTATAGTTAATTAATTTTGGCCAACCGTTAAGTTTTAAGGTTTAATTATTGATTTTATAACAATTAATATGATAAATTTTAAAAATTTTGCAGGCCCGTTGTTTTTATATATTTCGGTACCTAATGGCAGCCGAGCACAGCTAAGGTGATGAAGTTGAGATTGTATATAAAGTGGCGCTTGCAATAGCTCTATTATAATAATGACCTATATTTTATATTATATTTAGTCGTTTAACACGACTCGATTAAAGCCTTTTTGTTTGTTGTCCGTCGAATAAACTTATTTTGATGTCAAACTAAATTATGTTATTGAGCAATAATAAACACCTAAATTATGTTACAAATATTTTAAACACTATTTAGTTAAAAATATGTTTGATATGGCTATTGGATTAAAAGGCATTCGTGGTATGGATGTGATCATTTTTATGGTTCTCTTGTTGCTGCAAGAAGCAGTGGCAGGATCGGGACAAAATACTAACCATACGGGAGGTAAGGATGATAGCTCAGAAACGATATTGCTGATACCTCATTCGTCAATATCATTTGGACCATCGGTGCATGGACGAAGTCCTTTGTCATCCGGTCTGATGCACATACTTTCGTCGGCTTTATTCCAACCAACATTAAAACTATTCGGAACGGCTCCTCTCTTTTCAGCAGCTCTATCCGAAGCCCTAGGCTGTGTGCCACCGTGTACTTGTAAGTTAGATTTTATAACGCAGGAATCTGAAATGGTTTGTAGGGGTATGATCTATCCAGAATTGTTGGGGGCCTTTATGAATGCTTCATCATCCAGTCGAAAGACCGACTTGAAATATCCATCAACTCAGAATCCATTAACGAGCCCTGATGAACAAGCCGGGGATATCCTGGTTAATGACTTATGGAAACGAAATAGGGGTAGAGAGAATAGAGAAAGAACCAGTCCCGTTCCCATGCATACAATCGCCCCGACCCCAGGTCCTCTGCAGAACTCAGGCGATAAGCAAAAAAATTATTACGAGACCGCATTCATCGATGGTAATGGTAGCAAGAAGAAGAGTCCCAAATTCTCCAGTCTCACCTTTACTTTTAATTCGATACCAATACTTAAACGAGAGCTATTTTCCGCGTTAAGACATCTCGATAACTCACCAAACGGACTATCCGCGGTTCGGGAGTTATACTTTTACTTCAACAAAATTAAAGCTATCGATTCGGATGCGTTTTTGGATTTTGAAATATCGGAAGCGGAAGTGAGAGATTATTCGTCGACGCATCCTAAACTTAATGATATGGGGGTTGGAGTTAAGCGACTAAAGATTATAGAACATTCCTGGCATACTGACCCTCAAGACTACTTTTCAGGTTTTCCTTACATAGCACTTTCGCCTTTGAAGCATACCCTTGAAGACATTCAATTGAGTTCCCCTAACATAGAGTCTGTGCCTATAGATAAACTGTCTCAATTTGTAAAGTTAAAATCGTTAGTAGTAAAATCTTCGGGCTTGAAGACATTTATTGGTAACGCATCTTATAACAGTTACGAGCCACGCTTACCTCTTTCCTTAACAGCCATCCATCTTTCAACTGATTCTATGGATAGGTTACCTAAATTTCCAGGCCCAGCTCTTAATGTAACTTACTTCACTTTAACAAGCACTATTCTAAAACAGCTCGTCAAAGAAGATTTTATTAATAATTTGCCTTTTTTGAAGGAATTATTCATCCCTGACTCTAATCTTTCCATTATCGCCTACAATGCTTTATATCCCCTGAAAAATACATTACAAACATTCAACGTTCGAAACAACAAGATATCAAACCTCGATGTAAGAACGTTCATAGGATTAACGCAATTACGGACATTGGATTTGTCAGGTAACGAATTATCGACCCTGAGTGATGGCATTTTTAAAGATTTGCATAATTTGCAAACACTTTTTATGAAATATAACCGTATCATTCAATTGGGAGATGTTATGGGCCTCGAAGATCGTAGATTAATTAGAGGAGGAACTTTGCTTACAAAAATTTATTTAAAATCTAATTCCCTGACGTCATTGCCAACAAAACTGCTAAAGGCTTTACCAAATATAGAGCTGCTTGATTTATCGAAAAATCGAATTTCCCAACTTCCTTCCACATCGTTTGATTTTAACAAAAAACTTCAAATATTAGATTTATCAGCAAATTTATTGAGCTCATTGGATGTTGGCTGTTTTTCAGGACCGGCTAAAACGTTGTTTGATCTTAAACTTTATCACAATCACTTGTCTCAAATTAACACCAATGTATTGTCCAACCTTGAAAACATGACGTACATTGATCTGAGTTACAATAATTTGTCAACACTGGATGTCAATTTGTTTAGGAAGTCCCAAGATAGGCTCACATACATGGACATAGCATGTAAGCAAAATTTACATAACTAAATGTCATCTTACCTATATAGACTATAAATAACAAAGTTAATTTTTTTAACACAAGTTAATCCATGGCACTGCGATTGCAAAATGAAGGAGTTCAGATTATGGTTGGAGTCCCGTATAACAAACTTGTTTTTTCTCCATCGATTTAAAGCCCGCACCATACTCAATAGAGCCAAATGTGAAAGCCCTCTTAATCTACTCGGCGTGCCACTCTCTTACCCACCACTAAATGCGTTCATATGCCATTCAATTCAAAAAAGTGAAATCGATGGAAAACACAGGGCGACGCTTATTTCCGAAATAGACACGTCCCAAGATCCTGGCTATAATTTTTCTGCCAACTTTAATTCTGGTATTTACTATTATTGTAGACTTTTTTAAATATAGCAAATAATATTAATTGCTCTATTTTATATTTAAGGTGATGGTGTCGACCATGAGGAAGACTTATCAGTCTCTAATATAGATGGGATTGGCAACACAAATGATGAAATTTCGGAAGGCATAATTGTGGATTCTGATGATCATGAATATACAAACAAAGAATTGTCAGCGGCTTTGTTTCGTCAACAGACCATCGATTCCATGATTATGAAGGAAATTAAGGAACTTTCAGACACGATGCTGCACTTAGTTAACGACGGTTCCGAATCCAATAATCTAACATCTCACGGTGGGCTAGAAACTAAATCGCTTCCACACTCATTTAATGAGATTAATTTCTTGAACGAGAAAACAGGTCCAGGATATTCTAGCCGTATCAAGGAGGCTCTGAAACAAACATACGGCAAGAGTGCCCTTGATACTAGATCCAACCATGTCCACCTCGTGAAAATTAGTATAGTTTTATCAACAATATCTATAGTCCTCGTTGTAATCATATTGGCACACACCTTAATATCTACAAATAAGAATAGTTATCTTTTACATGAAGGCCAACAAGCATATAACTCTCAGAGAAGTGCATTATCAAAACCCACAACCGCTCTATCAAATAATGGGCACAATAATGGATTGCATGTAGAAAGTAAAGAAAACAGAGAAAATAATGGCTTATCTGTAGATGATAATCCCACAGAATATACATCTTACAATTCAAAAAATTTGAGTAGATTATGTTCGACCTACGCAGGTGGCTCTACCTGTTCTCTAGCTAGTAGAACATCCTTGAGTTCTTCAAAATTTAATCAGTGGACTTCTGGCTACAAAAAATATTTGTGGAGAGCTCCACTAATAGGCTCTTTGTTTAGGCCAAATAGCTACTAAATATATGCCAAAAATTAGAAATCTAGCCACATGAATAGCTAAACGATCTTGTTGGAACTATAAAGTTAAATTTTAATATATATTTGAGTCTTTTAAAACTTCGATTTTTGATACAATTTATTAATTTTTACCATAAATAATTGTTGTGCTACAAATAATTTCCCCAAATATTCATTCTAGTCATTATTTTGCACATCTAAGTTTGTTTATAATATACGACATTGTATATATAATGTTACATTCATTTTCTTACCCTTATCTATATATATAAAAATCACGTGAAACGGTGTTAGGCATCAAACTCCTCCGAAACGGCTGGACCGATTTATATGGAAATTTCCGCGAATGATTGGTAGGTCTGAGAATAGGTTTTTAACTATATTCCAAATTTCTAAGTCATAAGACGGTCAAGTTATTTAGCTTTATACGTTTTGACGTTTACTAAAATGTCACTCAAACGCCACCTCATGACGTATACTGCGTATCTATCGTGTTGTGAATGTATTCTTCCGCACGCAGTATTTGCAAAATATTTGTTATACATAGCAAAAAAGATATTTGTTAATTGATTAAGATGGATTGTACTTCGCTGACCTCATCTTTATAAGAACTTTTAATATATTCAATTTAGAAGGCTTATCGAAGTAAATTCCAAAATAATTTTTTTAGGTTCACAAAAATTTGCAAATGTCTTTATTGGTTTATGGTTTTTTATTTCCAAAAAAGTTTCATATCAAGAGAGGGAATATAAATTATATCCTGAAGACGATTTCTATCAGCATGCTCTTAATGCATGAAGAATATAAGAAATATTTGGATTTCCATACATTTGCTACTTAAATGGAGGAGGGTACTCCTTAATCATCTTAAATTAAACTAACTAATTTTGAAATTTATATTTATAAAAGTTATATGAAATGCTGTTACAATTTATTTTTGTATTGATCATAAGTTTATTATTTCTTTAACTACCTATTTTTCTAAAAGCTTAAGTGAATTTACAATATATAGAAGGTCAAACAACATGTGTTTTTTTAAATTATTTTCTTTAACTGCTTTATTGTGTCATTTATATTTATTGTTTGTTAATTCATTAGATAATTAATATAAATTCTTTACTCAATATTGTTAAAGATGAAATTACTCCTACTTAATCTTGCTACTGGCATTTAAGATGACTATCATATAAGGTTATTATTAAGTTTTAAAAGTAAGGTATATTATTATAATCGGTTTGCATTAAGAAATATTAGAAGAAATTTTATTGGTAAGGGAATGGTTTTTAGAATATATTTCTCTAAATCCCACATCATATCTTATATTGTTAAAGATGAAATTACTCCCACTTAATCTTGCTACTGGCATTTAAGATGACTATCATATAAGTTTATTATTAAGTTTTAAAAGTAAGGTATATTATTATAATCGGTTTGCATTAAGAAATATTAGAAGAAATTTTATTGGTAAGGGAATGTTTAGAATATACTTCTCTAAATCCCACATCTTATCTTATATCATGGGCGTAGCCAGGTTTTGGATTAGGGGGGTGGGCAAAACGGGTAAAAGTTCATTTAGGGGGGGGGCAAAACATAAATTTTTTTAATTTTTCAATGTTTTTGCATTGAAATTTTTTTTTTCTCATAAATTAGGGGGGGGGGGGGGGCAAAGATGAAATTACTCCCACTTAATCTTGCTAATGGCATGTAAGATGACTATCATATAAGTTTATTATTAAGTTTTAAAAGTAAGGTATATTATTATAATCGGTTTGCATTAAGAAATATTAGAAGAAATTTTATTGGTAAGGGAATGGTTTTTAGAATATATTTCTCTAAATCCCAAATCTTATCTTATATTAATGGCCCAACTACTGCTATTTCATTTAAGCAAATGCACAACCTGTCATCCTTTCTCCCACATATTAAGGATAGAGCCCTATAATTCTCATTAAAGAGTTTTTGCTACAATTTAATTTATATATAGTTTTTTTATGATCTAGCCCCCCCCCCGGGAGAAAATTCTGGCTACGCGTCTGATTGACCTTGAGCCTTATTAATTGTCAATGCGAATGCCAATCTAATTGGAAATTGAATAGTTCAAAAAATATCATTTTACCCTTCCCTAAAATCAATATATATAAGCACATGAATATTCATGAAATTAAAATATAATTTATATATACCCAGTAAATAATATATTTAAAAAGGAAAATGTCTCAAAAGATATCTTAAAAGAAAGATGTACCTTTTGCCTAATAATAATGTAAGATAAAAAGACTGAATGTCATCCAAAAAATGCAATTTTTTATTTGTTGCTGAGGGGCTGAAAATCAACAAATACAAAGCCTTTTTAACTCAAAAATTTTTTATCCCTTTGGTCGCTTCGTGTTTGGGCACCTTTGGTAAACAGGTTTTAACCTATTTTATGTATTTTTTTTATATTTCCGCAACTATTTTTATACATATTCGAACTCTCCCTCCCCTGAGACCAATCGCACATATAATCCCTTACAATTCTAAGGATCCTTCTCAAGTGGACTACGCCGATTTATAATCAACATACGTATCCTCGGTTCTTTGGTGTTAGGTAGTGCCCCCGGGCCCCGTGTTTTTTTGTTGTTGAGCATTTAACCTAAACTCTTCTACACTTCGTTGAAAAACATTTCATTTGCTGTGAAATTTAAGCAGGGGAGAAAACGGACCTTTATGTTTTAGGGCTTGGCTACGCATGCTTATACCGGTTGATTCAAGTTTTAATTAATTATCTGAGTACACTGATAGCTTATTGACTAAAGTAAGGTTTGTGGGCAATTTTAAACAAACAAAAAAGATCTGCTTAGGAAGTTAGGGGATATTCGCATGTTTCGGAAATAACCGAGATTAATGATGTTGCTCCAGGCTCGATTCGGGCGCAAAAATAAAAATGGCTTTTTGCCTCGGGCCGGACTACTCATACAAATTAACGTAAGACAGTGGTCATTTTATGGAGCATTTTAAACCTGGACTGTGGATTATTAAAATAATTAAATAAAGATAGAATACATGTGAACAACAAAGTGAGTTAAAAAAAACCTTATTTTTTGTCGAACTTGACATTATGAAAATAAATTAATTAGGAATTAAAAATTGAGGGCATTAAACACCAGGGAAGGAAAGCTTATAAAAGCCACAGAGATGAGAATTCTACGGTGGAGCTTGGCGTAAACTAAGCTCGACCGACTTTCTCATGTCAAAAGTGAATATTCAACCTATGGCGGACATGATTAACGAAAATCGATTAAGGTGTTATGAAGATATACTAAGGGGGACACGAATGACCTAAATCGAAAAGTGCTGGACATGGAGGTGCCGGAAAAGTGAGGAAGAGGACGACCCCGTGTCACATTGAAGGGGCAAGGCGATTGTTATGAAAACTAAAGAGTAGTCAAGACATGGCACTCAACCGGTCAAGATGAAAAAAACTTATCAAAACAAACCCCACGACTGTGGGACCAAATAACTGATAAAGAAGAGGAAGATTCAAACAAAAGCTTCACACCTGTACCCCGGTGGGGCTGCCCCTCTAAACCTTAAACCCCTGTCTACTTGCTGTCTTTGTGTCGCCTTATTAGGGTCTTCTAAATTCGTATGGGAGCATTCATTTGCTATGCAATTTAAGCAAGAGAAAAAATTAACGGAGAGGGAATTGAGGGTATAGGGTCGGGCTACGTCTATAATGGTACCTGTTGGCCTAAACTACACAATATATCAGCAAAACATGATAACAATGAGACCTTATTGCAATAAAGCTCGGTTGGCGGCCATTGATATACCTAAAGTTTCTAAGCTGATGTAAGCAGAATTGTAGTTTGCCCAAATAAGTGAAAAGCTGGACGCGCTTAAATATGTTCAGGCGCAAAAATAAAACAGATTTTCAGGACGGGTTGGGGTTTTGATTGAAGTCCGAAAACGGTCATTTTCCAGAATCGTGATTTTGCGGTAGGACCAAAAAAGGTTTTTAGCACCTTTAAAAAAACAAACCTGTGGCAATTTACAAATTAAATAATTCTTTAGATATGTATGAATTTATTTGACAGTATATTTATATAGGCAAAATGTGTAA
Organism: Gordius sp. MW1; assembly: GCA_964036665.1. Classification (NCBI taxonomy): domain Eukaryota; kingdom Metazoa; phylum Nematomorpha; class Gordioida; order Gordea; family Gordiidae; genus Gordius; species Gordius sp. MW1. Next base: position 1,221,821 of record OZ038528.1, read on the forward strand.
AGCAAAGCAATAAAAAATTTGATGTTAAGTACTTTGCTTTATGTGTTTATATTTTGTATTTAGGGTGTTAATTCTTTCTACATTAAGTTCGTGAGTTATTTCCCGTAGGACAATTACATTTTAATCGCTCATTATATGATCGAGGCAAAACGATGAGCATGCACATCACTTATAGTATTTTCAAGAAATAATGTATATTGCAAAACAACGTTTGCCGGGTCAGCTAGTTTTATTATATATTTGGATTTTTAAATAAAATTATAAAAAACTCTTGTTTCAAATGCATTGCTTTTTTACAGTAATAAAAATGTGCAAAATAGCACATTGTAACACTTTAAGCGACGCTTCCAAGTCCATATGCAAAAAGTTGAGTGTTAACTTCAGAAACCTCTAGAGGCGAAGAAGTCCTCCTTATAAGTCGCATTGTTCATATTCCGCCCGTGAAGTGCTGCAAGTACGCTGTAGTTACCGCCTGACTCACAACGAAGGACGGTAAGGAACTGAGTTGTGGTTAGGATGTGAATAACATGCCATAATATCGGCCAACGTCTTGATCATCTAGGTAGTTTTTATATAGCGATGGGGTCAAAAATCTTTAATCTTATTAATTGCTATGCAATATATGGGCTCGTTTTTGGTTGTCCGTTGATGTCCGTTGATGTCCGTTGATGTCCGTCCGTTTACCCTCCAATGTATATATTTAATTAAATTAATATTTTGTTCTTGTTAATACCATTAATAATATGACTTTTTGACCGTCCGCAGGCTACTGACCATTGAAAAAAATGACCATTGGCCATATAAATCGAAATTTTTTTTATGAAACTGCCCGGGAAATTTCCGATATTTTTAAAACGAAAAGGTATTTTAGGAATCTGAAAAAGCTATTTTACCCCTGGCCGCCCTGGGCACCTACGGGTAAAGTTTCGAGCGAATCGGGCCGGTAGTTTCAGAATTTAGCCCTTTTTTAAACTAAAAGGAATTTTAGGATCCTGCAAGGGCTATTACTTTAAATTTTATTTATTTAATTTAAATAGTTTGTTAAACCCCAATAATTTTGACTGTATACTGTAACATTGATAATGTGACTTTTTGACCGTCCGCTGGCTACTGATCATTGAAAAAAATGACCATTGGCCAAATAAATCGAAATTTTTTTTTCGTTTTCGAATAGGTTAACATTGATAATTACCCTATATCCTTTCCTACAAAAGCCTATGCCTCTACTGATATGGGTCCCTGTGCCCCTACAAAAGTTTTAATTGCTATGAAATTTATGGGCTCGCTTTCCATTTTGTTTGTAACGCTGTTTGGTGTCTTGTCTTGTCTTGCACCGAATGTCTTGTCTTGCACCGAATGTCTTGATGACTTGCACCGAATGTCTTGTCTTGCACAGAATGTCTTGTCTCGTTGTTTACTTTCAATTCTTGTTAATTTAACTAGTTTTTGGGTTCGAATCCCGAAGTTTTTTTTTACTTTTTGATTGTTCTTGTTACTACCATTTATAATAAGACTTTTTGGCCGTCCGTTGGGTGCTGACCAATGAAAAAAATGACCATTGGCCAAAATGTGAATCCAAGTTTTTTTTCGTTTCTTTTTTGACTATTATGATTGTTCCTGTTACTACCATTGCTATTATGACTTTTTGGCCGTCCGTTGGCTGCTGACCAATGGAAAAAAATGATCATTGGCCAAAATGTGAATCGAACATTTTTTTCGTTTTTTTTGTTAAAATAAATAATTAACCTATGCCCTCCCCTAGTAGAGCCTAGCCTTTACTGATATGGGTCCCTGTGCCCCCCCCCCATACAAAAGCCTAAGCCTCTCCTGATGTGGGTTCGAATCCCGGAGAGGCCAATTTTATGTTATATTTTTTTTGTTTAAATAAATATATTGTTCTTGTTAATCATTGAATAAGACTTTTTGGCCGTCCGTTGGCTGCTGACCAATGGAATAAAATGACCATTGGCCAAAATGTGATTCGAAAATTTTTTTTTCGTTTTTTTTGACTCTTATGAATTTATATCCACTTTTACCGTGTCCTGGCTGCTGACCAATGGAAAAAAATGACCATTGGCCAAAGTGAGCATCAAAAATTTTTTTTCGTTTTTTTTGGCTATCATTCACTTATAGAATATCTGTTGGTACTGACCAATGGAAAAAATGACCTTTGGCCAAATTGCGAATCGAAATTTTTTTTCCGTTCTTTTTTGACTCTTATGATTGTTCCTATTAATTGGTTTTAATGATTCGACAAATCGCTACCTGAGAATTGGAGTGCTCTATCTGCAATTTTTGAAAATTTTAAAGTAAAAGTGCTATTCCAGAGATTTTTATATATTTTTTCATAAACTTTTTATAAAATGTGGAAAACAAATTTTTTGGCTTCACTATTAAGGTTCTTATTTCGCTTAAATTGCGAATATCAATATTTTTTAGAATTGGTTTGCTCTAACTGCAATTACCCAATCGCAAGCGCTCATTTAATCACGTGAATAAATCGTCTGCTTTTAAATTTTAATTCGAATAATATCTCTACAATTACTTTTCACATTGTTTTATGTCAAATATTTATAAATAAACTATTTCGGATGAAGATAATTAAAAGTAATATAAAAAATATAGCCATAACTATTATTATAAGTATCAAGAGGATAAATCAAATAATTGTAAATAATGGTTGAAATTAGATTACAGGCTAAATTTGTATAAAAGATTAAAACTAATATTAATTTTAGGCTTTGTTCATTATTGCTCATGGAAAAAGATGATTGTTATAGCCAAAGCAAATTTTGCAAGAGATAGGAAAAAAATTAAATTTTTAAAAGAGAATATTTAAGATTATTTAAAAATGAGAGATAAAATTTTAACGGAAATATTTGTTTAAAAATAGATATAAATGATTGTACTTCCATTTGATATTCTTTTATATGTATCATTTATTTTATAAATAATACATTAATAGTATTTGTTTTAAATAATATGATTGCTACAAATTGGTCTAAGAAATTTAATTATATACTCAAAGATATTTAAAAAATTTCATAATTTACCTTAATGTACATAACCTTTATTTATCTGAAATTTAAAAAATCAATTTTTTTATAAAATAAAAGAAAAAATTCACGTTTTTGGCTAAAATAATATAGATGCTAATAGTTTACACTATCAAACTTCATTTCAAGTCATATGATTAATAACTTTAGATTTTATAGCATTTCAAACTTTGAACTCAATTATCTCAGTTCGAAGTTTTGTGCAGATAGAGCACTCCAATTCTCAGCTAGCGAAATAATAAATGCGGGATAGCGATTAAGAGAATTGATGCCAACCCTTGCTTTTAATTGCTATGCAATTTATGGGCTCGTTTTTGATTTTGTTTACCGATGTCTTGTCACGCTGCCTCCGCGTCCGCAAACAACCTCCCTATCTATTTGCATTGGGTATATTAGGTTATCGATTTTTTAAATTAATGCATAAGAAAGAGGTGCCCCACCCCTCATCTGTGTCTCCCTCGCTGTGTTATTTTTTAAATCAATGCATAAGAGGTGCCCCATTGATATTATGACTTTTTGGTCGTCCGCTTGTTCTATTATTGTTTCATTTTATTAATTTTATATAATAAACATAAATAAAAGTTGTTTACTTTTAATTGCTATGCAATTTAACTAGTTACATAATAAACATAAATAAAAGTTGTTTACTTTTAATGGCTATGCAATTTAACTAGTTTTTGGGTTAGAATTCCGGAGTTTTTTTTGACTCTTATGATTGTTCTTGTTACTATCATTGATAATAAGACTTTTTGGCCGTCCGCTGGCTGCTGACCAATGAAAAAAATGACCATTGGCCAAAATGTGAATCCGAGTTTATTTTTTCGTTTTTTTTGACTATTATGATTGTTCCTGTTACTACCATTGCTATTATGACTTTTTGGCCGTTCGCTGGCTCCTGACCGATGAAAAAATGACCATTGGCCAAAATGTGAATCAAAATTACTTTTTTCGTTTTTTTTGACTATTATGAATTTATATCCACTTTTACCGTGTCCTGGCTGCTGACGAATGGAAAAAAATGACCATTGGCCAAAATGTGATTTGAAATTTTTTTTTCGTTTTTTTTTGACTATTATGAATTTATATCCACTTTTACCGTGTCCTGGCTGCTGACCAATGGAAAAAAATGACCATTGGCCAAAGTGAGCATCAAAATTTTTTTTTCCGTTTTTTTGGCTATGACTTATAGAGTATCTGTTGGTACTGACCAATAAAGGAAAAATGACCATTGGCCAAATTTTTGATTTTTTTAATTAAAAATTGTTCAAATTCAACAAAAAATTTCTCCCAACAATTCTGCAAATCTTAACATTGTGATGTTTTATAATATAATGTTTGTTAGACCCATAATCACTAAAGGCCATAAAAAAATGTAATACGCAACTAGATGCAAACACTAAATCTAACCCTAACCCTTGCCTATATTACATTTTGCCTATATTAAATTTTGCCTATAAATGGAAATTTTGTATAAATAATTAATTAATCATTAGGCATTGAATACCCCCCTATAGGCATTCTCGCCCCTTCCCACCTTTCTCGCCCATAAATTGCATAGCAAATATGATACATTTATACGAAGTACAGATGAGTCGTCCCCCCTTCCCTTCCCCTCTTCCCCTTCCCTTCTCCCCCTTCCCACGAGGGCCGAAGGCCCGAGTTTTTAATATGTAGCAACCTATTCTAAACATTCTATCGATTTTATAATTTCTTTAAACCTTATTGATTAAGAAGAATTTGTTTTGGAAAATAAGTTGAATTGTAGATGATGCTATAACAATAAATTTTAAGCTGAGACATAATATCTTGAATAGTTTGTAATTATATCAAGCAGGTATACAGGGCATAGCTAATATTATTTTTCGCTTATTATTTGGAACACTTTTTAAACGGGAATAAGCAGTCCATAAGTCTGTGATGGAAAAAGAAAGGGACATTTTCTTAGAATTTTAATGAGATAAGTAAGGAAAACGACAGGAGAAAAGTCTAAATTTAGGGCAGAATCCAAAGACCACGTGCACGCCTATGAACGCTAATACCTTGGGGGTGCGCATGGCCTAAAGAAAAAGAAAGTGGAGAAACTTACACAAGATTCCAGTCATGTGCAATGGCTACATAATACCTACTGTCAAAGCTAGGCCTCTGGATTTTGAATCGAAATTCAAAAAAAAATTTAAAAAAATATTCGATTCGAGATTCATCGAATATTAAAATAAGGATTTAAATTCGATTTGAAAAAATTTTTAGATTCGAAATTGATTGACAATTTTTCAAGCTTCTTTAGTTCCTAAATATCGCCATAAATTAATAACACATTTCAAAAAATTTATTTATAATAATAAAAAGATGGAATATAATAATATCAAAGGTGAAAATGATAAAATATCGGTATCCCTAAAACAATGAAGAATTGATTTTTACGTTTTTGTCAACACACTGATTGCAGGTAGCATAATTCGATCATTTTTATGGCCATTAACCATTAACTTCTTATTTTTATTCTTTCAGTATCAAAATTATATAAATTTAACATAGTCTATAATTAAAAATTTCGCCTAGATGGCATTAATTAGAGTTTATTAATTGCTATGCAATTTATGGGCTCGTTTTTTGTTGTCCGTCCGTCCGTTGTCCGTCCGTCCGTTACCCTCCTATCTATTTGCATTGGGTATATTAGGTTATCGATTTTTTAAATTAATGCATGAGAAAGAGGTGCCCCACCCCTCATCTCTATCTCCCTCACTTTCGGGCGGGGTCGGGTTTTAATTGCTACGTTAAATTAATGCATAAGTATAACTATTCGTTTTTGAATTGGGTAACATTGATATTAATTGTTATAATTACCCTATGCCCTCCACTACAAGGGCCTATGCCTCTACTGATATGGGTCCCTGTGCCCCTACAAAAGCCTATGCCTCTATTAATGTGGGTTCGAACCCCGGCGAACGTTCTGAATTGCTGGTTCGATTCCCGGAGAGGGCAAAAAAAATTTATTTTTAAAATTAAATTAATATATTTTTCCTGTTGCTACCATTGATAATATGACTTTTTGGCCGTCCGCTTGTTCTATTATTGTTTCATTTTATTATATAATAAACATAAATAAAAGTTGTTTACTTTTAATTGCTAAGCAATTTAACTAGTTTTTGGGTTAGACTCCCGGAGTTTTTTTTGACTCTTATGATTGTTCTTGTTACTATCATTGATAATAAGACTTTTTGGCCGTCCGCTGGCCTGACCAATGAAAAAATGACCATTGGCCAAAATGTGAATCCGAGTTTATTTTTTCGTTTTTTTTACTATTATGATTGTTCCTGTTACTACCATTGCTATTATGACTTTTTGGCCGTCCGCTGGCTCCTGACCGATGGAAAAAATGACCATTGGCCAAAATATGAATCGAAATTATTTTTTTCGTTTTTTTTGACTATTATGATTGTTCCTGTTCCTACCATTGCTATTATGACTTTTTGGCCGTCCACTGGCTGCTGACCAATGGAATAAAATGACCATTGGCCAAAATGTGATTCGAAAACTTTTTTTCGTTTTTTTTGACTATTATGAATTTATATCCACTTTTACCGTGTCCTGGCTGCTGACCAATGGAAAAAATGACCATTGGCCAAAATGTGATTCGAAATTTTTTTTTTAGTTTTTTTTTACTCTTATGAATTTATATCCACTTTTACCGTGTGCTGGCTGCTGACCAATGGAAAAAAATGACCATTGGCCAAAGTGAGCATCAAAAATTTTTTTCCCGTTTTTTTGGCTATTATTGACTTATAGAGTATCTGTTGGTACTGACCAAAGGAGAAAAAATGACCATTGGCCAAATTTTTGATTTTTTTAATTAAAAACTGTTCAAATTCAACAAAAAATTTCTCCCAACAATTCTGCAAATTCTTAACATTGTGTTGTTTTATAATATAATGTTTGTTAGACCCATAATCACTAAAGGCCATAAAAACGAATGTAATACGCAACTAGATGCAAACACTAAATCTAACCCTAACCCTTGCCTATATTACATTTTGCCTATAAATGGAAAATATGTATAAATAATTAATTAATCATTAGGCATTTAATACCCCCCTATAGGCATTCTCGCCCCTTCCCACCTTTCTCGCCCATAAATTGCATAGCAAATATGATACATTTATACGAAGTACAGATGAGTCGTCCCCCCTTCCCTTCTTCCCTTCCCTTCTCCCCCTTCCCACGAGGGCCGAAGGCCCGAGTTTTTTTATTATTTAGTTTCGGTACTCGTACAACGGGTTATTGTCTTGTTTATTATAAATCCAAAATGTTTATGTATACAAATAAAATCTCAGCATACAAAGTTAATACATATTAAAATATATTATTTAGAGTTTAATAATTAGGGTTTAAGGATAAGTACAAAATAATATTAAACATTAAAAAACAATTGACCTAAAATGTTAGCAAAAATTTTGGAAATTTTTTGGAAGTTGAACGAATCGGGGTCAAAATAGCAGAAAAAAACAGCAGAATTGGTCAGAACTGGTCAGACAAGATTTTAGATAATCAATATATTAGAATTAAATCTCAAATGGGGAGGGAATTTGATGTGCATCTAATCCTAACCCTGACCCTAACCTAAAACGCTGACCTAAAACACTAACCCGAACCTTAACCCTCCTGACCAATCTTGATCTGACCAGTTCTGACCAATTCTGCTGTTTTTTTTCTGCTATTTTGACCCGGTCCCAGTTGAACCCCATACTATTGAATATATTTTGTGCAAGCTTTTAAAATTTAAATTTAGTGATCGGAGAAAGTAACTAATTAGCGGAAAGATGAACAGCTTAATTATTTTTGTCTTACATATTCAAAATAACTATCAAATATAAATAATTTTTCAAATCCTTTTTTTAGAATTTTTCGGATTTTTGAAAGATCTTCCATTCCTTTGCTTTAGTCTCTCTTAGATTTAGCTTTATTTTTCGTGATTTCGTGAAAATTAGCCTCTTTTTTTAAGTTTTAAAACTTTTTCCTTCTTATCCAACGTCCAGCTGCGTTAAATACCCTTTTGATAAGTTTTTGTTTCTTGTTAACTTTATAGTTTTTGTTAGAAGCCAGCCTTGCGCTTAGTTCTATTTCTAGGGGTTTTCGTAAAAACATGGCTTAAAATCTGATCTTGGTCCTATTACTTTTACATCGTTTCTTATTTGATTGAGTTTTACTTACTACCATTTCATCATCTTTCGTTTAGTTTATCTAACTGATTTATATTCTAACTTAAAGCCGCTAAGTAAGTTGAATACCGCAGATTTAACCTTTTCAGCATCAATGTCAATGATAACGATTTTGAATTGAGGTTCCCTGAACAGAATTCTTAAAGTAAGTTGTTTAGCGGATGTATTATTTAGCTTAGGGAATCTTTATACGTTATCCACTCCAAAGTTGCCTGGATTTATATCATCGACAAATTGACTATCATCAACATAGGCCAATATTTCATTATAATTCTTAAACCTACTACTACCCATCACCTCCATTTATATCTCTGTAAAGCAATTGCTATATGTTGGAAGTTAGTCAGCTTTGTAGTGAAACAAATTCATTTACCTTGAAAGAGATTTGGTTGTGATACGCACAAGGCGAAAAGAGAAAGAATACACGAACAGAATTAACTTTAATTTGAATGTTTTTCGTTATCTATGGCTATATAAACTCGCGATGTATAAATTCGTTGCCACTGTTATATTTTCCCTTCAATAAAATATATCCTTTCCTTTTTACTTAAACTGGTGGCCCTGCATTGGGGGGGGGAGCCCTTTTTTTATTCCTTCCCTCCCCCGAACACTCCTGTAGTATCGGCAGGTCATCTCCTTGGATAGATTGGGCACTACTTCCATCACAATGACACTGGCCATGTAATGATCGAGACACAACAAGCAACCCCTTCAACCTCTCAACAATCGCGATCTACACATTTACCAATGCTGTGAGGGAGGAAAGTCGCCTACATATTGTTAAAAGGATGAAAACCTAGACGCCTTACTACACTGACCATTTTGGCAAGACAATTCAACTCTACACCATCACTTACAAAACCACCATCACTAAACAAAATTTTCATCCTACAAATTATTATCTTTTTCTTTTTTAGAAGAGGAGTATCTGTAGTGAAACAAATTCATTTACCTTGAAAGAGATTTGGTTGTGATACCCACAAGGCGAAAAGTGAAAGAATACACGAACAGAATTAACTTTAATTTGAATGTTATCGCTATCTATTGATATATAAACTCGCGGTTTATAGATTCGTTACCATTGTTATATTTTCCCTTTAATAAATTTATCCTTTCCTTTTTACTAAAGCTTCATCATCAACGTACCTTCAGCCATTTATTTTTCCATCTTTCTAGGTGTTTCTTAATTCTTTTCCACCTTTAAACCCCATATGTTGTCTGTATCAGATCCTTCCTTAATTGATTAGACCTTTTCTTCTCTAGCAAACTATCTTGCTCTAGCATATATATAAAAATTGAGCAGATTCTCGCTCTCAATTTTTGTTTATTTTGATAATAAATTATGCGAAACAAGAGACCAGAAAATGAAAATATTGCAATATATATTATATTTTGTCTCCTAATGTAATGAATAGTCTCAGGGCAGAATTATGCATCTTGCCAAGATTTTATTAATCTATTAAAAAAAATTAAGACTATAAAAGTTACACATTACCATTAATTTAGCGACCTTTTACTATTTCTGCATCTTCTCCACTTAAGCAATATGTTCTTCATTATAAACTTGATCCATATTGTTTTTCGAAACTAGTGTTGTGAGTTGCATCGAATCTTTTGTCATTTTAATAAATGTGGCAGCGCAGCTATTCTTCATCAAATAATGATCATTTTTTAAATCAATTTTTTTAGTCGTGAATGTAATTTTTCGTATACCATTTAATAAATAAAAAATTATCTTTTAATACATTAATCCTAAGATTCGACCGCGTTAAATATTTCTTTCGTACTCTATAGGCCCGTCTGCTCAATATTTATTAATCCTCATCGAGATTATCAATGCTTTGGGTGAAACACTCGCATCCTCGATACTTTTTTGATGTGTTTTAAACACGTTGACATACGAATGTGGGGTATCAAAGTGGCGGGGATTTGGTTTGTTACTAAATTAATTGTGATATTGGTACCCGATGAAATGGGGCAGTATCAAAAACTAAAGCATTGGGGCCAGAGTTTCTTTTTCAAAAGCAAAGGTTTTCCCATTCATTGAACCTCCATTATCTTTATGTGTCTCTCACATATTGACATAGGCGATTCCTTAACATCAGGTAAAGTTGAAAAAAGTTCATGATCCTGCAACGGTAAATAACCGGTTAGTTAATCATTTTTGGGTTCTAGATTTTGTCGTTTTATATATTGTCATATGTATCAATCTCTTTGTTAATTATCAATAATTTTTCCTGCGATTCGACTGAAACCTCATATTTTATTTTAACCCAAACAAAGTCTTCGAAATCTAAATTGACTTTTTCAGCTGATGGTTGGGTGTTTGATATTTTTGAATCAAAGGTATATTTGCTTGTAATTTAAAACCACCAATTATTTAACCAAAAGAGCTCTTGATAGCGGGGTTAGGACTCCCAACGTCCACTTCATTTCTAAATTCCTTATTGGTACTAAAATCTTTTTTGGTGATAAACTTGTCCGTCGACGTGTTTAATTAATGGGTGTTCTTATTGACAAAGTTGTACCTGACCCTTCCATCATTGTATTGTCTCCTTTGTTTCCCACACCAATCGTGATTGTCTAAAGGCAATTTGTCATTACTGAATGTCATTTTATATGCTATTGCTGTTGAAATTAGAGTCTGGAAGTTTTATTTTAATTGAAGGAAAGGCACTAATTAATATATTTAATTTTAGGTGCATTCATGATTTTTTAATCACCGGCTTGATATTAAAATCAGGGGGTGATGTTTCATGTGGTTCATTGGTAACTGCATTATTGCCAGAAAATTGTTTAAATTTTTGTTTTGAGGAAGTAGAACTAGAGCTCTGCATCAAAATGATTGATTTGACTTTTCCATCGGCATTTCGTTGAGGTATTTTTATCAACCAACTCTTTCAGATTGAGTTTTTCGAACATATCAAATTGTTTTTCAGTTTGTTTATATTCAATTTTTACTTCGTATACTTCAATACCTTTAGTGTTTCTTTTAATATCCGTTTGCAGTGAATCATTATAAACAATAGGATTTTGTGGTGAAACATTTAATTTAACTTGTTTTTGAAATCCTTATTTTATTTATACTTGAAAACGTTCATCTTTCACAAATATCAGCTGTGTATCTTGTTCCTTACTATCTTTAGAAACTAATCCCGTTTAAACATAATCGTCCTTACTATAAGAACCTTCAACTAAGTTTTCTCCCAACAAATTTTGATTAATGGCGCGTCTGATATGACACAAAAAACAGTCCAGATCCAATTTAATGTATGTATTCGATATTGGGTATACTTTTATCATCTGTTAGGCAGTCTCACTTTATTATTTGAAAACATTGATCTAATATCATCTGATTGTTGTTCCAGATTGGTCATAATTAAATTTAACTCATTTGTTAATAAATTTAAGCTTTTATCTCTCCTGTCGCTTGCGATGTTAATCATTTGGTGCACGTTCTTTTTAAGGTCAAATATCACTAAACACATCGTTATATTCATCGTGCCTAAATAATACATCTTTCATCAGATCATTTATTTGTAAATTAAAACCATTTTGCCTTTACTGCATCTTCATTTAATCTTTTCCCTAAACTATATTTTAACGAATCCAATATTTTTTTGAAATTTAAAATCTTCATCTCTTTTTTGACTTTAAAATTCATTTTATTGCTGCAAGTGTTGTTGAAGACAAAACTATAGCATAGCAAAATCGGAGGGGGACGATAGTACTAACGCCACAAGGTACTAACATGACGCCCCCCCCCCATGGATAATAGGTTAAGAAAACACAGTTCCAGATAACACCGAAAAGACAGCAATGAACAAGCTTATGCATATATTGGTCAAAACGAAAAAGGAAGAAACTAAGGTCACGCGGAATTTAAACGAAGCAAATCGTCGCCAAATGGAGGCTATGCTGGCCTTAGTCAAAAATTTGCCCTCGCGGGGAAGGGCCAAGCAATGCCGTCAACGGTTCAGATCATTCAAGCGCCAGCTTGCCGACATTCAACTTCACTCTAAAGGCTCGAGGAGTTTAGTTGGACCCATAGACCAGAAAGACTCCTCATTAACTTTAAATAAGTGTAGCGTTTTTTCCGGCATTTTTAAATGAACACAAATCATGAAAAGTATAGATTATAGTAATCTTGGTTAATTAAATTGTTTTTACGTAATGAACAAAAATCAAACTAGTTAAACATTAAAAACAACATTTTAAATATATATCATTTACACAATTCATAAAAATACAAATTCTGTGATGATGTGATGTAAAAGAATTTAGTTCCGTCTGCATTAATAAATAATCATTTATTAACATTGGTTTTTAATTATTAACTAATAAAGAAAAAAAATTCATTTTTTCTGTTTGAACATTGAAGGATACAGCATAAAGATATGGGATATTGTCAAATTCAAATTGGTGGATTTAATGGAATAGTTTTATTATATAAAACATATGACATGAGCAGTCTATGTAGTTTATGGTTGGACCCTGATGGCAAAATCCTAGAAATGGGCAATCACGAGGCTAAGTTCGCACTGCACACAGCCTAAATATGCGGACCCGCCATGACACTCGAGGACCTCGTTCCGATAGATGATCAACTTTAAACCTTATTTCTAGCTATAAAGTTAAACTGGGCGACAGCCATTAAACAGGACGCATCCTGGCTCAATAAAATGAAGTTTAAAGACTTAAAAGCCACGTATCCGGCAAGGCGGCATCCATCAGCAGGCAGGGGAAGAGGTCAGACGAAGGGCTTAAATTTTAAAAAGGCCGCGACCCCTGCCCATTGTTAGGAAGCGTCTTAAGAATATCGTACAAAAGTAAGATGTCGGACGGGAAGGCTTACCGCTCCCGAATAGCAACATGTGTAATGGCTCTCCCAGCTGAGAAGCGTATCATACAATTTGTAAGGGAGACGCGCCGCATAATCTTCTCACCGTCTGTTGTATGCTATCGAAACCTTATCATATTCAACCAGCCTCGCGCCCACATTTCTACGTTCATGTCGAAGCGGAACACTCTTTCAACAAAGCTAAAGGGTCCCTCGCAGGATCCAACGGTATCGGCAAGACTCAAACTGCCTCCCTCAAGAGCATTAGTTTGGGAGACTATACCAGCCCTTTCTATTTCGGAGATATAGGAGAAGCTCCTTTAGAGATTCATCGATGCTTGGACAAGGCCATTCACCTTGATCCTTCAAACGTCTAACGGCGGTCGGTAGCCCCCGAAGGCTACCTTCAGCATAAACTTTGCATGCTATTAGATGAGCCCTCTTTTTCATAGCGAAAATAAACGGTGACGCGCATGTGATAACCGACCTGTCCTATATTGAAAGCCACAGCCTCTCGAACTTTGGGATTTTGGCATCAGGGTCCAGCATAAGCTTCTCGAGGCTTTTAGAGTAAAGTTGAGTGTCGGCAAAGACTCTGGGGCCCTAGGAGGCTCAGGCACTGGAAGGATCTGTACCGTTGATGGCATTGCTCCTTGCGTAGAAGACAATGTTTGGCTGACACTTTGGCCATTCCATTCCCCGTAAAGGCGAGACATTTAATTAAGTCCAGATTAGCCTCCGTTTAGCGTTTGCTTCCGAATGACATTGGTTGCCATGGGCGTAGCCGGGCAGCCCCCCCCCCTTAATTACGAGAAAAAAAATTTCAATGCAAAAACTTTCAAAAAGTAAAAAAATTTATGTTTTGCCCCCTTCTAATTGAACTTTTAAACGTTTTGCCTCCCCCCTAATCCAATACCTGGCTACGCCCATGTTGGTTGCTTCTTCTTGAGTTTTGACCAATCTATGCATAGGCTCGTCCATTGCTATCTTTCTCGTGTAAACCGAAACTACGAGTGTTCTATTAACCTCTTCTCCACCGTGGAGTGTCAAGTTAGTGTCTTAAGACGTTAGTACTGTTGAACTAAAAAGGTTTCTTCGAGGTGTGCCTGTTTCAGCTTGTGACCTGATCAGGGGAATAAATAAACTTTATATTTTAAGATTAACTTAGAAGGAACACAAATATTGCTAAAGGTTATAAAAATTTTAAGAGGAATACCGTGGGGTAACACAAGGAAAGGACAAGGGGTAGCTGATTATGGGTCTGCAAAAACGAGCGAATTATGCCCGAAACTATTGAACGCGTCTACATAGGCGTCCCCTACTATTTCTTCGAAATGAAAGGCTACCTTCAACTCTTTGATATTTTAAGATAAACAGAGAAAATTAGTATAGCTAAGCTATAAGCTGTAAAAATACCTTTGGAGCTTTGACCAATCTACGCATAAGCTCGTTGACGACATTGCTCCTTGCGTAGCCTCCGTCAGCTCGGGAATATTACACGTCCTTTGGTATGTTGTTTTATAGCTTTTTAGATTTCTTTTAAACATTGTCAAAATTGGCTCATTTGGCTGTATTGTTAGAACTTTCTCATGACTAGGCGTTTTCATCCTCAGACGAATCAAAACGAAGTGTTTAAATCATAATCAAGTCTAGTAAGACTAGTAAATCGGAACCCGTATTTATGGAAGACAAGGTATTGGTCCAATCCCATGACAATAGCCGCCCTCTTGCCAATGACCAGCAAAATTCGAATTTGGAACGAAATTTCTAATAAAGCCAAGGTAGGAAAAAGATTGAATAACAGGAACAGGTTACAAATTGTGTAATCACATACAATACCTGAGACGGAGTTGATGTCAAGTGGTATATCAAATCGATTATAACATCGGCTAGAACATCCTTATGAGATTCTCGGGCCAAAGAATCTTAAACAACCAGGACAAAAGTAATATTGCAGGCTTTTTCTACTTTAACTACTTGTCTTTCTCAAAAAAAGGGTAGGGAAATTTATTAAATTGACGTAAATGCATAAAGTTGACAATTCATAGCGTGGATGTGGAAGAAAAAGGCTTAAATAATAAAAACATCCTACATTAATCGGGAACCGGTCAAAGGAGCACAGAAATAGGAGCAAAACTCGTCATGATTGCTCAGGATGAATTTAACATATTGTCTTAGCACAAAATATTTTATATTAACATGTCCTAGTGAAATCATAACAAGCAGAGGTCAGATTTGTTAGAATTTTTCAGCCCGAACCCGGCCCGATTTTATAATTAATCTGCCCGCCCGAACCCATCTAAGTGTCCGCCCGGGCCCGCCCGAATCGTTAAAGCTGCCCGAATTGCCCGGCCCGAAATATTAAATTTGCCCGTTAGTCCCGAATTTGTGAGGTCGCAAACAGAGGTCGGATTTGTTAAAATTTTTCTGCCCAAACCCGGCCCGGTCTAAATTTTTAACTAAATTCCCCGCCTGAACCCTTCTAAGTGTCCGCTCAGCCATGCCCAAACCATTAGAGCTGCCCGGCCATATTAATAAAATTTGCCCGTGACTAGAAATTATCCAATCCCAAAATCTTTTAACCACTATTACAAAATAAGCATTAAATAAAGACATATTGATCAGAACAAATCTTTTATAATATAATATGAAAATTAAAAATTTTTGATCTTGAGATAAACCAGTTAAACTAATTTATTCGAAATAAAATAAATTTAATTCTGAAGAAGTTAAAATTAGGATTTAGGACATTATATAAACGTACGATAAGGATTTAAGCGATAGAAAAAAATCTAGTCAAATTTATTATGGCCCAAAATTGTTTATAAGCGAATTTTTCTTTTTTCGAGGAAAATCAATTTGATAAAATTTTTGGCATGCCCGAATTGCCCGAATCTTATCAGCGTGTCCGCCCGGGCCCGTCCGAAAAGTAAAACTTAAGACAGTGGGCCGGGCATTTCTGACCTCTGATAACAAGTAAATATATGGGTTAGGGTAAGTGTTAGGGTAAGGGTTTGGGTTATAATAACAAAGTGTGCTCCTTTCCTGATGAGCTCCTTTGACCCCCACTCGAGCTAATGATCTTTGTTATTAAAAGATAACGAATTATAATCATAATCAAACCTTATATTTTGGTTTAAGAAAAAGTGATAAAATTATTATATTATTATACTAATTTAAAATACGGCATCACTCGAAGCAACAGATGTTCAATTCCTAATACAAGTGCCTAAAATAATATTGATTTTTAGGGAAAAGAATGGAAGATATATCACTTCAAGGAGGTCATTTACCAGGTAAGAACCAATGCTTTTTTAATGACCTTTCAATTTGATCAAATTTATGTAGCCTAAAATTTCAAACTACCTTTAAATGAATGTCATAAAAATGTGACCTCACATAATTAATTTTGTGTGACCCGGTGTCAAAGGATATGAGAATAAGATAATGATCATATTGTCGCAAACTTCAAGCAAAAATCTCCTTTCCAAAATTTTCCAAACAACGCATCTCTCGACATGTATTAAATGCCTCTAATACAATCAGCAAAAACGATGCGTCAATATACCTTTGTTAGTCTCCACGCCACGATTACTGGTATAAGTTTAAATAATTATTGCATGTATTTAGTTAGACTTACAAATAAATCCCCCATACTATTAATTTTTATATAATATAAATAACGAGTGGGAGAAGGAGGGGAGGGGTTGAGAAACGTTAACTATTAGGTGTATATAACATTGAACAAGGCCCAAAATATTACGTAAACTACTACAAGGTTACAAATGCTGTTATAGAAAATAATAAGAATATAATAAAGATGATATTAAACATTAAAGATCGTAAATTATATAATTTAAGGCACACGCATCATTTATAATGGCTATGATAGGGGGAATAGTGCGGAAACAAATGCTCGTTGATCAGTGTTTGTGTAGTAAAAGTAAAACATTCATTTTTCTTTAGCGACTTCTGTTATGCTTGACATTGTTTTGACCTCTTCCTCCCTTTTCTCCTGCTCCATTTGTCCATCCTCTCTCGAAACAATTTCGGGCGTTGAGGTATGCGAAGAGGGCGATGGTATAGATGTAAATTCCCAATCATCTATAAATCCAACCAAATTAGTGCATATAAAACAATTATAAGTAGCTACACTAAACCTACCTAGAATCTACTAACTAGTGATGTAAAAACGGTTGAGTCTTGTTTGGTCGATCTTTGTTTCAAATAAAACTAATGGTCAATTCTAGTCTTTTTTTTTCAAATTTAGACTAAGTCTAGGGGTCGACTAAAACAAAGGTCGACCAAACAAAACCCAGCCGTTTTTACAACACAACTTCTAACTTAATATATAGCAATCTGAAATTCACTGCACAAGTCTAATGTTATTTCACAGACACCTGCCCCTTTATGTTTTGCCTAAAATTTTATCCTATATACACAATACCAAAAGCTTTGAAGAAGCAAAGTAAATAATAGGAAGAGTTTATATAAACCCGTAAATGGAGCTTGCTACTTGTTAAGGTAAATCGTACTATTTAGAAAGTGTTAAATGCAAATAATATATAGCAGGATTCGAAAAAGCAAAGTTTTACTTAATTTAACCCTGATTATGTGCTAACTAAAAAAAAGCTTTTGCATTCTTTAGTACTTAGTTATCGTATTTTTGGTTTAAATGACTTAAAAACGAATTTTATAAGCTGAGGGTAGTTATGGATTACTTTTATTTTCAAAATTATTTTAATACTAACGACATTAATATTTAAATCCCATCTGCATCATAAGCTAAAACGCAGTATTTAGAAAAAAAACTTATATTTTTTTAAATAAAAAGATGTGCAGCTGGATATAACTTTTATAAACTTATTAAATATTCAAAACACATTTATTTTGGACTTATTTCACTTTTGAATTTTGCATTTCAATATGGTTAATTTCAAACAATCTATATCGGGTGGGGCTGGGCGCGGGCATAAAATAAATGATTTTTCTCACTCGGACAATTTAAAATGTAAACATAAAGCTCGCTATGCCAAGGGTTTTTATGAATAGTAAATGGAATATAAAAGCTATGCTAAATGCCAGCTGGCACGTCTCAGCCGCCAAAAACTATCAATTGTGAGAATAACTAATTAAGAAAGTTTTAAAAGTTGTGACATTTTTTAAGGGGATTTTTTCCCCACAAAAATGAATTTATTAATACTAACCTTCTAGCGTATTAAAAAAAACTCAGAAAGATTTAAAATTTCCTATACAATAATCATGGGCATAGCCAGGGGGGGGGCTATATCAAGTAAACAAAACTAAATCTATATAGATGTTTCATTCAATTTTTCTTTAGAATACATATAATAAAATTAAATTTTGTAATGAGCTTAGCAATACAATATATATATAAATATGATTAATGAAACTTTACAAACAAACTACACATAACAATTCTTAAAATGAGGTAAAATTAAATGAACAAGAAATTAAATACAAATCAAAATTTTGCTTGTTAAATTAAGTTTCTAGCATTATCAAAAAAATACAAAATGTCAATGGTATGAAATAGATTTGTAAAAATGGCTTTCTGTTAATTAATAAACAAAAAATAACAACAAATTCATATTTTTCATTAAAATAAGAAATTGCATTATTTATAAGGTAAAACAATAAAATAATGTTACTAGATATAAATAAAAATAGATGACAGCATTTGGTGAAATAGTTTGTGTCAAAGTTTAATTGTAGTAAAACTGCCAATTGCCACCAAAACAAATATTTACTTAAACCTATATTAAACTGAAATTTTTGCCAATCCATAAACTTGTCAATTATTAAGCAATAAATAAAATAATATGCCACCACATTTGGGAAAAGTTGCAGAAATAACAAATTTTTGACTAATAAAGGTGTAATTTATATTTAATAAAATTCAATTATACCAAGAGGAAATTATCAAATATATAAAACTTATTTTATGCAATAAAAATACAAAATTACCTTCATTGCCATCCCAGGCTAAGTCCTCTTTTAAAGTAGTGGCAGCCCTTTGTAGCAATGCTTGTCTCCTATTTTCTTCCTGTTCTACGAGGTGAATTTTATAAAAATAGTGTTTCCAAAATGTTTCATCATCAATTTTTCCTGGAACCTATTTATAATGATTTTTTATTAAAAATTTTTAATACCAATGACTCATGCTTTGTTTTGACTATATCATTTTGTAGAAGTTCTTCAACACTATCATCATGTAAAGACAATTTGGTATTTTTGTCCCAATTCAAATAATCTTCATCATCTGAATAGTTATGAAGATAGGTGTCATTACTTGATTGAATTTGCAATAGCATGGCCTATTATAGGCAAATTATAAATACATATAATTTGATTTAATTAATAATATATTTTATTTTGAGACTAAATATAAAAAATATAACTTTTTTCTTGTCCCAAAAATATTTGCCAGATGTTTCATCAGGAGAGGTAGCTGAAAAATTGTGAACTAAAGAATTTACTCCATTTTTTAAATAAGACGCTCCTTCCTATTCATTATAACCCATAACATATAATAAAAATACATGTTTTTTGGCCAAATTGGTAGTATCTTGAATAAAAGAATTTGAATCTGAATTAGGAAGGACGCACTCTTTTATCTCAAGAAAGTCTGCCTTCATAGATTCGATTGTAGGTTTGACCTAAATATATAAATTAAAATAGAAGGCTTTAAAAAACCTTTTCCCCCCATGATTTAAAGTAGGATATGACGGTAGATATCCCATCATCGCTCATTTTGTGTAAAAGAAAAATATCAGCTGTTGATGGCTCATGTTGCCCTAATCAACTCGCCGAAAACAATCTTGCCGAATTTACCCTGGGACATTAACGAACATTTCCAAATTATCATAAAGAAGGCCCTAAATTGAGTACCTTTTATAATAATTATCAATTTTATTAAAAAAATACCTAAATTATAACTTTAATCCAAAATTGAATGATTAATATGATTTTTGGTTGGGGGACACGGACATTTTCTAATTGGGGACATTTTTTAACATTGGGACATTCAATTCGGCAAGATGGTTTTCGGCAAGTTGACGGGCCACCGTTGGCTGATATGATGCCAAACAAAATGACTATATCACAAATAATTTATTTTTTTTCTATAGCTGTTTGCTACACTTAGTGGTCCTCCTTAAGGTAGTTTCTCCGCGTATTCCTGCACTTACACTAGCTTCGCTTAAGCTCGTACCTTTTCAAGTCCATAACTATTTTATGTTTCCATGTCAGCTTAGGCCTCCTTCTCTTTTGCTTACCTTTGACTTGACCCTTTGATACTTTTGCCAGGTGAGTTTCCCCCCATCCTTCCAGATGGCCATACCATCTCAATCCCCTTACCACCAACTTTCTCTGCATCGGAACTACACTTAGTTTATCACTTATGTCTTGATGACTTATATGACCCTTTTACTTATTCCCAAGATGCATCTTGACATCGCACTCCATTGTAGCCAAGCGTCTTTTTTTGCCTTAATTGCCCAGGTTTCCGCTCTATACAATACCGTCGGTAGAATAGCTATGTTATATAACCGTCCTTTCAATTTGAGTGGTATGTGTCATAGAGGACACTACCTCCCAGAATTTTAGCCAGCCTGCTATTCTTGCCTTAATTTAGTTTTCCAAACCTTCATCCCATTGTACCTTAGAACCAAGATATTTGAATTCCTTCCTACTGCTTAAACACCAGTCATCGATTTTCTGGTGTGTTTCTTTGTATTCATACCCGATTCCAAGCATATTTATTCATTCTTATCTCTGTTGACCCTAAG
This sequence comes from Gordius sp. MW1, assembly GCA_964036665.1. Lineage (NCBI taxonomy): Eukaryota > Metazoa > Nematomorpha > Gordioida > Gordea > Gordiidae > Gordius > Gordius sp. MW1. The sequence continues at coordinate 1,242,744 of OZ038528.1, forward strand.
GCCTTTGCTTTAAATTCGATCCATCCACACTTTTACCTGCTTCAATTCCACATTTGAGCTGGCGCGCAGCACTATATCATCAGCTATCGAATCCATTATAGTTATGAGCAGCAATAGACTTAATGCCGATCCTTGATGCAAACCGACATTTAAACTGAATCCCCTCGATGTACCACTGGATGTCCGTACTTTAAACTTAACTTTCCAGGCATGAACTCAAATTATCTTTCATTAAAGATTATTTTTTACGGTCTAGCTTCTATACTTTTCCCACACCATCATTACGTGACTCGTTGACTTTATACCCCGATAGTTATTGCATTCTTGTACATCTCCTTGATTGGTATAACATAGCTTTCCCTCCACTCATCAGGCATCATACCACTTGCAAGTGTAAACGGCTTTGCAAGTAAATGTACTAAAAGCCGTTTTTACGGTTAGATCCTCAAAAGGCGAAACTATAACATAAAATATAAAAAACTTAATTGCGATATCAAAATTCGCAAATGCGGGAATGAGTATTTAAAAGTTATTGTCCCTGAAGATATTATAGATTTATTTGCACAAACACCCTTTACACCATCAAAAATTTAAAATGAACTAATAAACTTAACGGCTAAAATGATCCTTAAAATATTCTGTCAAAATTAAATGAATCAAAATTTTATTTAATAATTATAAAGCAGAGATGTGAAATGCACAGAACAATTTAATGTTTGTGTTTTTGATGAATCCAATGACACACATAAAGAAATTTTTTAGGATTTTTATCCTTGAAAGTTTTGATGCGTTAACAATTGTCAACAAAATTCAGGTTTATTAATTTTAATTTGTCACATTTTTTTTCTTAATTTAACTCTTTATTAAATGGTATACAGAATATTACATTCACGACTAAAAAGTGTAAAAGCGGATGGCATTGATCCGTGTATTTAAATCGTGTTGGATTTAACGATTTCTATTGTGATCTTTTACCTGATAAAAAAGCACTATATGATGGGATATCACTAATAAAAGGGGGAAAAATAGTGTACAAACTATTTTTTAAAAACTCATTGGCTTTATATGTGCATGTGGTACATAATAATTTGCAAAATATGTTAAACAATAAGCATGTGAGATAGACAATTGAATTGAATCGAGGATGGGATTTTCACGAATTTAATTATATTCTAATATATTTTGAAAGTTTTTCATTAAATATTAAAATTAGTCTTTAGATAATAGAAGTTCAGTGCGCCTTTTACTCGGTGTTGCAAATGAATTTATAATATCATCCGGGGGAACAACATCTATAAAGTCATGTTCTAAGCTCAATAAAGCTAAGAAGATAACCTATCTTGTTTATTTGTGGAACGAAGATAAGTTTTAATCCGTTTTAACAATGAGAACGATCTTTCGCGTGAACACGAAGTTATTGGGATTAAAAATTTTCAATCAAAATAATGAAATTTGGAAACACTATTGAGTGTAAAACTTTGATAAGTAAAAAAATTTAATTGCATTTAATTATATTCGAAGTTAAAGATTTATAATATATTACATAATTTTTTGCCATTATTATTTCGACATCTTGCGTTTCTATCTCATTGGATAATTACTTATGATAAAAGAGATTTATCGCAAAAAAGGGGATAAAAGGTTTAAACCTTCAATAAGCATAATTTATTGCAAGATTATTATCAACATCCGTAACATATATATTTGTGTAAATACTTCTATAAAAAAAATTATAATCTAATATAGAAAGAAGCAAAATATAAATTTTTATATAGGGTTTCGGGCTCGGGGTTTGTCTATAATTCATAATTTTGATGGGCCTTAAATATGCAAGTCGTGGGTAACAGGGATAAGATTTGGGAACATAATATTGATATGGACTTATTAGATACAAGTTCAAACGAATAAAAAAAAAATACACAAAGGAATGGCTTATTAAGTTTGACAAATGGCCATGAAAAAATTTTTAAACCGCCCTTGACTTATCCTTTCTGGTGGGAAAATTAAGCTCCGCTCCTCCCCCCTCCCCTCCAAGAGGAAAATTATAGTTCGGTCACTGTTCATAAAGCAACATAATAGTATGTTTAACTTTAATAGTTCATTTGCATAACTATATATTTTAAATGATCTATTATGTTAATAAAATATCTATAACACTAGTAGTTCTCATTTAATTGTGTGAGGATGTGCAACCAAGTAAGGCAAAGAGAATCATTAAAAAAATTGTAGTGAAAAATGTAAATGGGAAATCGAATTTGAACTGATATCTGATAAAAAAAAAACACTAAATTGAATTTTGTCAGATATAGTGGATAAATCACTCACATTTTAGTAATAAAAATCTGTGGTATCAGTTAGTTTCATAAATTGCACTTTATTTTGTCGATTAAATTGTACACACCCCAATTTTTCTTAACGCGCGCGGATACCAAACTTTGAACCGCGTTCGGGAGGGATTCAGTTAAAACTGTACGCTTTCGGGCCGGGTTAGGGTTGGAAAAAGTACTTTGCAGGTCTCTATTACTGATGTAAAGCAATTCCCACACCTCTACCAGATATGCGTTCACTATTAAAACCATAGTTAAATGCCCATGTTTCACTTCTATAGAGTAACATTGGTCTTACGATGAGTTTTTAAACCTTGATTTTCAACTATATTGGCATTTTCTTGTCGCGCATTTCACCGGATATTCTTCGCCCTATGGGCGTAGCAAGGAGAGGGGCGGGAGAGGGGCGGCTGCCCCCCTCTTAATCCAAAAAATTGTTTAATTTCAAAACTTAAAGCTAAATTTTAAAAAATGATCATTTTACCCCTCATTAAATCAATATTGCCCCCATCTAAACCTTACTCTGGCGAGGCCCATGCTTCGCCATTTAGGCAATCATTTTTGGATTTGGGCATTGACTTCTGTGCGCAACCTCCCTCTTGATATAGCATCGAGCCGGGGTATGTAAACCTGTCTACTTTTGGGTACTTTAAATGGTCATCTAGCGATGGGCTGCCTGCAACCTTCATTTTCATGTATAACTTTTTTAGGTCTTTCACCTTTAAACCATATTCAGCTAAGCGCTTTGACCACTTTCGGTTTCTTCGATCACTTTTTCCTTAGTTTCTTCGCATAGTACTATATCAGCGGCATATAGCATACACCATGGCTATATATTTTGAATGTCTCTCGTTTTCGCGTTCATAATTATATTAAATAAAAAGGAACTTTAAGTAGATCCTTGATGCAATCCAATTTCAACCCGAAAAGGATTAGGGTTTTCTAACCGTCGTCCTAACGCAATAATTTGAGGCCTTATAAATATTTTTCATAAGCCGTATATATGCATCAGGGATATTTTGTTTGGTCAGGTGCCACCAATTGCGAGGGACCGTGTCATAATAAGCTTTCTCCATGTCGGCAAAGACCCTATGTAAGTATCTTCTCTTTTCACCATATTTATCCGTCATTTGTCTTAGTGCAAAGATTGGATCGATTATGGATTTGCCGGCCACAAATACGAGTTAGCCACTAGTTCCACCTCGTTACCCGCCTTGTTACTAAGATCCATTCCATAAGCTTCAAGGAGTGGCAAGTTAGCTTGATACCTCTGTAATTGCCACAATTTCCAGGGTCTCCTTTGCCTTTAAATAAGGGCATAATCGTGCTTGCTCTCCATTGATTAGGAATTCGCTCTACTGCCGATATCTTGTTAAAGAGGTTCGTCGTGGTCGGGACTTCTTCTTCATGACATCCGAGCAGTCCTTCATGTATTCCATCTGGCAATTAGCTCTTCCTTTTTGCATCTTCTTCATTTGTGTCCTAACTTCATCACACTGAAGAAGTTCGACCATATTTATGCTTGGCTCAATATTGGGAAAGAAATCCTTGCCATTTGCAATATTCGTAAGTTTCTTAAAATACCATTTTCACCTTTCCATCACTTCCTTCGGTTTGCATCGTCTTATAATTTGATGTTGCTTAAATATAATCCTTTCAATTGCATGGTTTCGTTGTTATATAATTATATGCATTCATTGTAATTAAATTTTATTTTATCTCAAATAAATTTAGTAGTTAATATCTGTGGTATCAATTAGTTTCATAAATTGCACTTCAAATAAATTTTACACAGCCTAAATTTTTTCTACACATGTATCGGGTAACAAAATTTGAAACGCGTTAGTGAGGGATTTTTAAAACAATCAGATTTAATATTTACCAATGTATTTTACCCATGTGATACTTTTTTTAATTAATTTAAATAAATAAAAATTTGAAATAAGCAAAATTAATGAAATGAGTGAATGATCTTAATTAATTAAACATTTCGATAATCATTTAAAAATTATACATACATAATGGCATTATTTAAAGGATATGTCCCGTTATTGGGCGATGTAAGATTCATAACCTTGTCCTGACTCTTTAAATCCAACCAGACCCCACCCGACGGCATTTTCAATCTTTCAACCGATCCTGACTCGGATTTCGGATCATCTGTTCAAGTCTCTAAGAATATCACCCAACTGGTTTTTATGCTTACTTAATTAGATGATATAAGTTTAAAATACAATGTGCCGAGCTACATGTTTGAGGATGCTAGAGCAAAAGAAGTTAATTATAAATTATCCAATTCTTTGGTTTTAAGGGGGGGGGGGGGGGGGGTTAAGTTAAAAATCGTGAATTAATAGGAAATTTATACTTGCAACTATTATATATAGCTTATACGATAATAATTAGAGCAATCCAAAGCCATATATTTGATAATTTGAAGCGGGCATCTTTGGCCACGGTCCATCCTTTCAAAAGGTTAAGGCTTGGTTTTAGCTAGGGCTGGTTAATAAATTATAGGGTTGGGCCCGGACCGTGTATAAAATTGTTAAGTTTTATATTCGATTGTAAAAATTTTTTCCTTGTTCTTCAGACTGCCCGACCTCATGACCTTGTTCGTACACGAGGCGAACTTTACCTAAGAGGCTGTTGAAGTCAGTCCCGATATTTAGCCTTTTTCCTCTCCAATTCGTTGTATTTACTTTATCATCCAATCGAAGAACATGTCTTTCTCTAAAATTTCATACACCCAATTTGAGGAGCCTACGTGCACATAACGGTTAGGAGGCCCTCTCGATCTGCATTCTTCAGCCACATTAACCTGTCTGAGTAACGCTTGCCTTCCATCATCTCGTCCTTGAACGATTCGCTTGAAACGATACCGAATCCGTTTCTATGATTTGGTGATCCATCCCTTCCCTAACCTTCGGTTCGTATTTCCATTCCACCCGGTACCTTGTAAGCAGGCTATGTGTACCTTTATTCTTTTTAGCATTTGTGGGACCTCGATGCTTTTTCCCGTCAACGTCCCCATATTTCAGCAAGTTCATCCTGTCTACAATCTATTTCCTTAACTGCCTTCATTGTGAGTCAGGCGGTAACACTAGTGTATTTTTCATATTGCACTGGCTGAATAGGAAGTGCGCCTCACTTGTGAAAGACGTCGTGGCTATCTGTTGTGAAGTTTTGAATTAAAATATCTTGATTTTGGAGTTGGTTTTTACAGCCGCTTTTCGATGGCCCAACCCTCCACTTTTGCACACAGATTTGGGACCGTAGTATGTGGTGATTAAGGGAAGATTTAGTAGAATTAACAATATTATAACCAACTTATAAAAGATGTTATTTGAAGGCGCATATTGAAAAGTCCCCACTCAAAATGCAGGTCTGAGTTATCTAATAATTTTAATGTTAAATCCTACCAGCTATTGTATGATATGCTATGTGGAATTTGACTGCCAAGATTTGCCTACCCAGCAGAAAGTCACATTAGCACTTTCTAGAAACAGGCTAAATGTATCAATTCTTAAAAACAATCTAATCTTGACCAATTTGTTATTTGAGCCTCAATAAGTTTATTAATACTTATTAAAAAACCATAAAAAAATAATTGCAGTATTATTTGAAAATATTTTATAGTAAATTAAAATCTTTACAATCATTTAATTCCTGAAACGGAATACCTATTATGATAGAAACTAAGTGGACCAGATATTTTCAACATGAGGAGCTAGGAACTGGAACTAGATACTTTAAAGACAACGAGTTTATTTTTTTTTAACATGTTTTAAATTTACGTTGAGATTTGCTTCAAATTTAGCCATTTTATATGAATGGCGGTGTCATCAATTTTAGTTAAGCCAAAAGTGGCTTTTATTGTAATGATTAAGATTAAATTATATTTACAACATTATTAGCAGTTCAATCAGCAACTCAATTTTTACTTTTTATTAAATTCCACTGTTCTATATGTCGCACTTATTTTAAATTAGCAGTCTATTCATGACTTTAGTTTATTATAGAGATTTTAAACATGTATTGATTAAAATGATTTGTTAAATTAAATCATGGAAATCTTATTCACAAATGCCCCATTGTTTTTACTTTTATATAACTATTGCTTAATATAACGACACTATTTTAATTTATAGCTTTTTCCACATGCACAAATAAGGGCAGATTTTCAATACCCAGTGAATTAAAATTTATATATTTTTCGAGATTATTTCTGAAATCTAATGAAATTATAGATATACTATTGCTGACATAAGCAAAATTAACACTATTTTATATTCATGACTATATAATAGCATTTTGAACTTTTTTATTTAATTTTTTTCTTGATATAAAGGAGTTAAATTTATTTGTCAATTATTCCTCCACTCCCCCATTGAGAATATCATGGGTCGGTGCCTGTTCCGGTTAAACTTATTTACACTAAAATTATTTATAGAGCCAAAATATAGCCGTTTACATGTTTTCGTTGTTATGTTGCAACAAAGGTTGTATTATACATTTTAGATAGCCTTAACTATGATTAGGGTAGGGAAGGCCTAAACAAATTTAAAAACATTATATCAAAGGTACGAGTTAAAGCGTATTTAGGAAAAAATTCAAAATAAAGCAGTTAAAGTTCAAGTTCGACAAACAGCTATAGAGAAAAACATTAGTTGTTTACCACGTCTTCACCCTAGTGAAATTAATGTTCGGCCAGGGCCTTAGGGTAAAGAGCCAAGCCATTGGCAAATTAATTAATTTACCTGTGTTTAAAGAGGACGATGAACGCCTATTATATTAGTCATATAAACAGTGGCGTAGCTAGGGGGGGCCCAAGGGGCCCGGGCCCCCCCAAGAGCAAAAACCGTGCCCCATGGGCCCCCCAAGGGAAAAATCTTGGGCCCCTGGGCCCCGTACGCCATTTTTTTTTATTTTATCTTAGTTAAAAAAATAGGAAGATTATAATTATTTGTTTTTGAATATAACTTTTAATTATAATATAAAGCCCTAATATTTGTTTAATAAATGCAATTTAACGGTTTATAGCCTAGTATTAACTTTAAATGATATTAGAAATGAGGATCACTATCAAATTATAATAAGGCGAAAGATTTAGCTTCAATTTTTGATTTAGTATCTTTTAAACGTATTAAAAAACCAAAAAAAAGTTACACTTCACTTCTTACTCTTTTGAATCTACCAATTCATTAATTGATTTCAAAATTATATTATCTTATCATAGCAGAATTAAACATCAGATTTTCGGAAATTAATTTTAATTTATATATGTCCTTAGAAGGTTTCATAGGCGTAGCCAGCTTTTGAATTAGAGAGGGGCAATAATGATTTAGGGAGGAACAAAATGATTATTTTTTCAAATTTCAGCCATAATTTTAATAAATTTTAACAAATTTTTGGATTTAGAGGGGGTGGCCCCCTTTTGGCTACGCCCGTGGAAGGTTTTAACCCTTCATACCCTTTTTTAAATCTCTTTTATCAGAAGTAATTTACCATTATGAATTAAAACAGCCAGATGCCAAAATAATAATGGCAAAATTATATAATATATTATAATTCTTTACTTCGAATAAAATAAATTGCAATGTTTTTTTTTCACCTATTAAAATTTTGCTCTCAATAATGTTTCTAAATTTTATTATTATGACTAAAATTATTTTAACTATCTTAATAACTTCATGTTCATGCGAAGGATCGTTCTCATTGCTAAAATGGATTAAAACTATCTTTGTTCCATAATTGGACAAGATAGGTTATCTTCCTTAGCTTTATTGAGCTTAGAACATGACTTTTAAATGATTCGTTTGCAACATCGAGTAAAAGGCGTAATGAACTATTGTATTATTAAAAGACTAGTTTTAAATATTTAATGAAAAATTACCTGGGCTTTTAAACTTGTTTTAAACTTTTTAACACTTTCAAAATATATTAAAATATTATTAAATTTAAGAAAATTCCATCCTGGATTTAATTTTTTTTGTCCATCTCACATGCTTATTGTTTAACATATCTTGCATATTTTTATATACCACATGCACATATAAAGCCAATGAATTTCCAAAAAATAGTTTGTACACCATTTTTTACCCTTTATTAGTAATATCCCATCAAAAGTTTGATAAATTAATATTAATAACAAAATCCTGAATTTTATAGAATTGTTAACGCATCAAAACTTTCAAAGGATAAAAATCCTCAAAAAATTTCTTTTGGTGTGCCATTGGATTCAACAAAATGTACACCAACGCTAAGTTGTTCTGCGCATCTCACATCTCTAATTTCATCTAAAATTTATTAAGTAAAATTTATTCATTTAATCCTGACAGAATATTTTTAGTTTCATTTAGCCGTTAAATTTAATAGTTCATTTTAAATTTTAGGTGATGTAAAGGGGGGGGGGGTGTGTGCAAATATATCTATAATATCATCAGGGGCTATCACTTCTAAATTAAATACTCATTCTCGAACGAATTTTAATTTCATGATTAATTTTTATTTTATGTTATAATTACGCCTTTTGAGGATCTAGTCTTAAAAAAGGCTTTTAAATGTTCTCATTGTTTTCCTGATATAAATGCTGCCTGAAAATGCTGCCAATATTGCATATGTAAAATTAAAATTTGTTATATATATGGCCTAGATTTTTTGGGGTTGTGGCAATAAAATATTATTATAAAAACTTTGTTGTATAGTTTTTTTACTATTTGTTTTTTTTTTAAAATGTCAACAATTTCTTGTCAATATCTCCGTTCCACCTTGTGCCCTTACAATTCATTTACACAAAAACTTATTATACCAAGCGAAATTTTCTATATTGTTTCAACGACATTACTTTGTTTTATTTATGAATAAATTTTATTTATTTTATGCCCTAGAAACATGCGGTCTAAGACATACCAGTTTGATGTTATTAGAAAAATACACAAAATAGTAGCGGAATTTTAAGTTTGTCCAACGTTTATGAGGGAAAATTTTTTCATTTGACCCATGGTCGTATTCAGGTTTTGGATTGGGGTGGGGACATATTTTTTTTTAATTTTTAAGGGTTTTTGTAGTCAAATTTTTTTTGTCCCCCCCCCCTATGGTTTGACCAGCTCAGCCCCCCCAAGGCAAAAAGGCTAGCTACGCCACTGCATATAACGATCCTTTTATATTATTACATTATAATGGTAGTACTCTAAACTAATTGATTTATAATGAAATACAAATCAATAAATTTATTTTAATGAAAAAAATCTATTAGCCTAGTTACTCTGTGTTTCTTACTATGCCCACTGATGAAGACTTCACAAACTTAAAGTTTTTGGTATTTAAATATTATCGCCATGCAAAACTATTATTAATCAATCGGATATAAAGAACATTAGATTAATGCATGTTTTTGTTATTAAATTAGATAGTTATATTTCATATCAAGTAAACCGATCAATCAAAATCTTCCGTAATTTGCTGCTTTTCACTCACATCTAGAGCCCTGCAAAATGAAAAAATTTTCTGCCCGTGCCCGGCATCTTTGTTTTGATTTTGCCCGAGCCCGGCCCGAACGACTTTTTTATTTTTAGCCCAACCCAAACCCGAGCCCGATTTTCAAAGATTTATTTTAAAAATTATTTTAATTTTTGCTACGCTCATGTGTGCGTGTATAATAATTTAAACAATTTAATATGGTCACTCTTTACTAAGTCTAGATTTTATAGGATATATTTACAAGGCTAAGGATTTATAACTAATAAAACAACTTATTTTAAACGAACTTATATATCATGTTGATATAAAAAAATAATACAAAAGGGGCCTATAAGCATGTATCTACTCACCTATAAATATTACATACATAATTTACTTACAAATTCAACATTACTTTAATACAAACTTTTAATTATCAAATCCTTTTTGCAAGGGATATATTTGCCAAATCTAACACCTCTCAAGATTTCATCTCTTTCGATGAGAGAAAGAAAGTTGAAAAATACAAATAAGCAATACTATTTTTGTACCAGTAGTGGCCACGACCCTCGGTAATTTAGGTACCGAGGGCAGCGAATTCCTCAAACAAATATTAAAATGTATAACCTCCATTACACACGATCCCAAAGAATTCTTTTACATCAAGCAGAAAAATACCATGGAAATTGTAAAATCCAATACAATCTCAATCCATGGCTCAATGCCAGCTCTTTAATATATTTTAGCATGTAACATACACAATTATTTGGAAATAAACTTCAATCGATTAAAAAAAAGTTAATTAATTTAATACTCGCTCTAAAGTAAAAACAAATAAAATAGACCTTTATATTAATGACTAAAGTATCAAATTTGCGCACTAAAATCTAACAGGCAATCATTTAATTTCACACCACTAGACTTAACTACACTTTGGGGACAGTCCAGTAGAGTTCCTTTCTGCTTTAAAAAACCACAAAAGTAGACGTATGAAACATTATAAACTCTGCCCAACAACTAGGTTGTCGATATAAAGGTAAAGGTCGCGACGATAAATACACACATACCGGTATATAACGTATAGTATCAAGTTTAAAAAAGGGTACAAAATAGGTGCGTAGCTTTATACAAATTTAATGGGGTAGTAAGTTGTTGATATAATAGAGATTTGAGTTACACAATTATAAAGATGAGAATCGTAATTTTAAATGCTTTCAGAAGGCGCTTCAATGATATAAAAAAATAAACGAAGAAATCTCAATGATGTTGGGCGTTGTTGTGTGGAAGGGGGGAACTGAGCCAATTCGTTCTCCACACTGATAGCTCTTGTTTCAACTTCTCATTTTCGCCCCTTAAAAATTTTATCCGTTCTTGCAGACGTTTTCTTTCCCGAGATTCCTATACAGCCACAAATTTTTTAAGTAACATCATTTAATCATATACTACTAAGCCATGTAGGGGGGGGGGGGAGGAAGATGTTTTTAATTATATTTCGCTACACCACATTATCTATATATATATATATAGCTTTCATCTAATTATTATCAAAAACTTCTATGGTAGCTACAACTTCTTTATTGTATATGGGACATTCCATGTCAAATCGCCACGTTTTCGGCCGACCCCCTCAGAATTTTATAAAATTTGGTGGAAATGTTAAAACTAGTAAAATTATTAATTTCCGAAAATTTTAGCTCATTTGGGCCACTACTTTTCGAGTTGTGTGCTCTCAAAGGTCGAAAATCGGCCATTCAAAAAATCGGGTTGTGACGCTATATTCAATAAAATTCATAAATTATTGGCCCCCAAATCATAGAATCTTGTTGTAGTAATAGGTAAGACCTATCTCCATAGGGAAAAAATCCAAAAAATTTTTTTTGTCGATTGGTCATCTCATAATGGCCGAAATGGCCAATATGGCATAACTACTGTTGAACTCTCTCAAACCGTTTCAAATTTGAGACAAATGTTTTATACTACCTATTAACCAAATTAAATAAAAGAGAAAGTTGGGCGGCCATCTTGAAGTGGTCATAAATTGCTAGAAACGGTATTTTATTTATTTGGTGCCAAAATGACCCTCTAAAATTGGTTTTATTACTCATTTAGCCATCTTATAATATTATTATATCTATTATACAAATAGTTTTGCTATAAATTAACACCCCAACCCCCCCCCCCCCCATATTTCCTATAAATTACAATCAAAATAGGGAGTGGTTTTTCTTCGAATTTTGAAATAGAAACAGCTTTGAAAAATCACCTTAAATAATAATTTATTTCAAAGTATATATTCATTGTTTGTTATTCGATATGTAAAAGTATTAAAAAAAAGTATGACGGAGGGCATGTCTTCAAGCGCATATAAAAAATTAATTTAACATATCTGAAGTATATTTTAGGTAAGGCAATATGTTTTAGTGTCGCATCAAGCATTTCGTTTTAAATAAGGTATAAGTTCTCCGGTTGAGGTTAAAGGTGATACAATTTTTAATATATCCCATTTCTTTAGAGATATTTTGTGAAATTTATCTAAGCGAAAGGGTTCGCATGGGTTAAGCAAACTAACTATTATTTTTTCATCGTCATAATTTTTATTATAAATTAGATTCAAAATTTCGAACGTCTTGGGGATAATTAGTTGATAGTAAAATTAAACGATAAAGTAATTTTATTAAAAGAATTCGACATCATTTAAAATTCGCGCTAGAGGTCATCCAAATTAATTCATACGCGCCAAAAAAGAAATCAATCTGTGTTGATAAGGCAATTTTAAAGCCTATATTCAATAATCCTGACGATTTTATTATCTATTTCACGAGCCTGTTTCCAAATTACAATAAAATAATTTGTGGGAAAAAATTACTCGCTATTTTGATTTAAGATTAAAGGGGGGGGGGGGGGTTGGGGTGTTAATTTATAGCAAAAATATTTGTATAATAGATATAATAATATTATAAGATGGCTAAATGAGTAAAAAAACCAATTTTGGAGGGTCATTTTGGCGCCAAATAAATAAAATACCGTTTCTAGCAATTTATGACCACTTCAAGATGGCCGCCCAACTTTCTCTTTTATTTAATTTGATTAATAGGTAGTATAAAACATTTGTCTCAAATTTGAAACGATTTGAGAGGGTTCAACAGTAATTATGCCATTTTGGCCATTTCGACCATTATGAGATGACCAATCGACAAAAAAAAATTTTTTAATTTTTTTTCTATGAAGATAGGTCTTACCTATTACTACAACAAGATTCTATGATTTGGGGGCCAATAACTTATGAATTTTATTGAATATAGCGTCACAACCCGATTTTTTAAATGGCCGATTTTCGACCTTTGAGCGCCCATAACTCGAAAGGTAGTGGCCCAAATGAGCTAAAATTTTCGGAAATTAATAATTTTACTAGTTTTAACATTTCCACCAAATTTTATAAAATTCTGAGGGGGTCGGCCGAAAAACGCCTTTTTATGATCGATTTGACATGGAATGTCCCATATTCAATGATTTGAAAGTTAAACGCTTAAAGCAAATTTTTAAATTAATCTTGAATAAAGCCATCAACCACTTAAATTAACAACAAAATTGGGTGACTTTACCGAAAAAGGCCAATTTGTTCAAATAAAAGGCTTAAAATATCAAAAAATTGTCAGATTAATTCCTTAAATTACTAAACATATCTTGATCCTAACAGCCTAAAATTGCAAGCGCCCACATAAGAAAATCTATAGATCATCATTAACGTGTTTATAAACAAGACTACTATTTAAGACTCTGTCCCCTAAAGTTACAAAGAATTATAAAAATTGACTTCCACTTTTTAATAAAATTGTCATATAACCAAAAAAATGATAAAAAATAATTTTTAACGCACGAGCAATTAACGATATTCTGCCATTGTTGTAAAAAATTTCTTTAGTCCTTCTTAATAATACAACTAAGCCAAAATTGCTATTACAAATATAACACGCTTATAATAATATCTTAAAATTGGGGTCAATCTGACCCCACACTTTAACGCAATGAATTAAAACATATGATAATAATGCCGACTGCTCACTTCGTTGCATTTGGCTTCAAGTTTTTGGCACCTTGCTTTGAGTTGCGTTATTATCTGGCTGTCGTATAGTAGTAGAAGAGAAATAATAAATAAATTCAATATCTTAAAAACGTTTGCACGTAAACGTACTACAAACAATTCAATTAAATAAATCATTTTTTGACAAATCCAGCTCGGCCCAAAAGCCAGGCACGGAATGGGTATGTAGCTCGAGATTTAGCAAATTTCAAATTAACACTTAGCCGCCTTATAAAAAGTGATCTTAGTCATTATTTTACAATAATGAGATCCAGAAAAAAATTTAGAAAAAAACTTAGATAGTATTTTCGTATTAATTTTCGAAAGAAACCATAACTAAAGTCAAAAAGCGGCCATAATGTCAACAACATTTTGCTAAATACATAAATGGGTATAAAGTTTGTAAGGAAAAAGTACTTGGAACTTTGAGTAGGCTGACCAGATATTTTTCCAAGTGAATTTTGGGATTCAACATCATTATGGTCGTTCATAGAGCACCATGAAGACACGGTATCTGAACTTTCGAAATCTTCAGGTTGACACACTAACAAAAAAATGCACGCAAACAAAAATAAAAGTAAGAGCAAATAATTGAGAATTTAAGCCTTGATTTTTATCGTTATAATCTTTATTTTTATCAAATATAAATAAACTTATTTTGCATTCGCTCTGACAATTTGGAAATGATCAAGTTTTTATAGACACAACAACTTTAGGTTTAAATATTGAAACCTTCTTCTCTGATAAATATATAAAAATGGGTTGATATATAAAATTTAATGGCGATCGTTATATTTTTCAAAACGTTAAAAAATTCAACGCACTTTGTAATGTTTTAGACGTGACTTCTACTAATGAATTCCATTCTTCGCTTTCGGGGTCGAATTGAGGCGTTAAAGTCGATGGATTGCTATTCAAATTTTATTTTAAAAAATTATTTTGATTATTAGTAATCTAACTAAATAATTGTGAAAATAAAATTCTTAAGGTCATTTTATATAATATGGCAGATTGAACAAAAGTGAACAAATAACATAATTTATTAAGCCATAGGAAATAAAGTGATAGTCTATATAAAACACAACGCCACATTCTTTTTTCATCTTTGTGAATAAAAAACAAAATAAACGCTACACTAATATACATACCCAAGCGAATCTCATGAGCTAAAAGGTTTCAATAAAAAAATGCAGAATCACTGGTTGCTAAACAATAAATCCGTCAACTAAATTTCCGAAAGTTTCACAAATGTCCAATTCTTCTAAATCATACTTTTGCACTCTGATATTATTTGTAATAGTTTATTTTCTAGAAGGGAGGGGCGGCTGCCCCCTCTAAATCCAAAATTTTGTTGAAATTTATTAAAATTATGACTGAAATTTCAAAAAATGTTCATTTTGTCCCTCCCTTAATCATTATTGCCCCCCTCTAATTCCAATGCTGGCTAGACCCAAATAGGGCAATTTTATCCTCACTAAAAATATATGCAATGAATCATGTGTCAGGCTTATATATTTAACAAAAACCCGTTCATACGCTTAGGGTAATATGAAGAGAGGGGCTGATTTAGGACGGGTGGTTTCCGCGAATCAAATAATAATCCCTACTCTAATTTAAGATGCCACCTAGGGCAATCTTTAAATTAGAGTTAGAGACTAATTTGGCTAAGTTCATCCCGATCTCTTTTAGCATGTGACTCGAAAATGAGAACAGACATACAACGTTTTCGCTCATATGCGAGCTCATCAGTATGCCATTAGTTAATTTCCTAGAACATTCTAATCGAGATAGGTATATATAAGGAGGCCAAATTTGATCGAGTTCACTTTTATGGTGGTTAAGGATAAAACTCCACAGCCCCCATGTTATAATTTGTCGTAAATCGGGCCCTGTCTTCATAATACCCAAACAGGTATCGTTTTGAAACCTTATTTTAATACTACATTAAAACAATTATTGCCCAGGATAATCAAAATAAGTGTTGAACTTTCTCAAGCCCTGACACATGGCCCTAGCCAGCATTGGAATTAGAGGGGGGGGCAGTAATTATTTAGGGAGGGGCAAAATAATCATTTTCCAAAATTTTAGCCATAATTGCAATAAATTTCAACAAATTTCGGGATTAGCCCCCCCCCCCCCGGCTTATCAAAGTATTCACATGCCAAAGTTGATATTAGAAAGGTAAGGGCACCAACAGAATTCACTGCACAAAAGGCACGATAAAAGCGACTCATTTTTCTACCTTTTAGCCTGCTCAGAGCGATGAGATGCTTTGGGGTGGGTGTCATCATCCGACAGCAGTTTAACGTCTTCTTCCTCGTCTTCAAACATAATTAATTTACGCAAGTGTCGTTCTAGTTCGGTGTTTGTGCTACAACTGCCCCTGGTATTAGAAAGTTGTTCGCGAGGGCTCGTAGTGGTCAGTAAAGAGTTATGACGGGCGTGAATGGCTGAGCCTAGCAGACCTGAGCAAACCGCTAAGCTAGCGTTGGGGTAAGTGTAATAACTCTGAGCCGAGCATGAATTTCTATGACCGAGCCAGGATTTTGATGTACATTGGGATGCGGCGGGCAGACTTCCTAAAGCCGAGGAAAGAACGTTTTTATTTATTTTAAAGTTTAAATTCACAGAGACGGTAACGTAATTCTTGTCTTAAAATTCGATCCTAGTTCCTATATAGCGATATGTTACTTCTCCTGATCGTAAAGGTTATTTGTTCAAAATAATGTACCCAATTTTTAAGGTTTAACCGTTCAAAAATAATTTCGGCGCATGAGTGCAAATTCTGACATTTATGGAAAACAGGTGGTGCATCGCTTTTACGATTATTATTTATAAACTGGAAAAAAATGGCGTTAAAATATTCGAAAAGGGCATTAAAATTTTGTTGATTCTTTTAAATGATAAGATTTGGGTAGTGGGTAGCATTAGTTTTGGTATACTGTGAGTTTTAAGAAGCACTTGGGCGCATGATGTGCTAATGTTTATATTTAAACTCACTTAAGTGCCCTTTATTAAAGTGAGGTATGTGTAAAATTCTTTTTAACAAAAGGGGCATAGTTAAATTTATAGATGACATTAAAAAATTGCGATTTAAATTAAAGTGTCTAATTTTAATGAGAAACAATGGATGTAAAGAGAGAGAAAAAAACATATACATAATGCTATCTAGTATTGTAAAAACGGTTGGGTTTTGTTCGGTCGACTTTTGGTTCACCTGAGACTAAAGATCGACTCCGGGCTTGTTTCCATATTTCGGCTAAGCCTAGAGGTCGACCAAGAAAAACAGACCAAAATTTATTTGGTCTGTTCATGTTTAGTCGAATCAAACCAAACCATTTTCACAACACTACCGCTAACAAACAATACACGGGGAAATTTAAAAATCTCAGGACACATGGGCGTTGCCAGGAAGTGGGAGGGAGAGGCGGCTGCCCGCTTTAAACCCTGAAATTCCTCAAAAGTAAATCATATAATTAAGGTTTAAATTTTTTTAAAATTATCATTTTGCCCCTCCCTAAAGCATTATTGCCCCCCCCCAGTTCCTATCCTGGCTACGCCCATGTCAAGTGACATATATAAAATCAAGATCCATTTCAGAAACGACGAAACTTACCTAATTTTTTATTTCTCTTTAAAATATTTTTGATTTATAAAATTACTTTTATGAGGAGAAGAGTTGCTTGCACTGGTCGAGCACAGTGACTCACCCGTTAAAGAACGCAATTTAGCGTCGTTTATAATCTAATTACATAAAATAAATAAATAATTAAATAAATAAATAAATAGATAAATAAAAAGTAACTTCACTAATCTTAAACAATAAAACATCATCCAAATCAAGGGATAATAGGAAATGGTGATAACTCACTTTGCAGTAGTTCAGGTCGGCTACTTTGGAAAAATTAGAGAGATCTGAGACAAAAAGAATATTGTATATATAAACATATGTTATCAAGCAACTTAAAATTTTTCAAGTTTAAAAGAGGGAAGCGCAAAAGTATCAGTTCATTAACCAACACCAAAATTCTTATTTAAGAAAGTCAAAAAAAAATGAAAACATCGGCTGGAGATTATAGCGTGTGTGAACATATTAGTTTTGTCAAAAATTGCTTAGTTCATAATAAAGCTACTAAGTTGCAAAAATATGACACCGTTCTAACTGATCACATCGTTATTAAAATACAATTAAACAAACTTATGCACAAAGTTGAAAACTCCAAAATAAAATGCACACATCCTATAAGCTAGTGCTGTAAAAACGGCTGGGTTTTTTGGTCTACCTTTGGTATTAGTGGACCAAACATAAACTGACCAAAAGTTTTTTATTCTATCTTCTTAGTAGACCTCTAGGCTTTGTCAAAATTCGAAAAAATTTTGTTAGTCGACCCCTAGGCTTAGTCGAAATTCAAAAAAATTTTGTTAGTCGACCCTAGGCTTAGTCGAAATTCAAAAAACAGACTAGAGTCGACCGTTAGCCCCAGATGAACCAAAGGGGTCGACCATACTAAACCCAGCCGTTTTGACAACACAACTCAAAGCTAAACGTAAGGTAGACTCGTACCTGAATTAAGCTTGAGTGGGGCTAGGGTTGTTGGGCCTTGAACCAGGGTTCTGGTTTGAGTCAAAACTGGCGGACCGCTACCAAAAATGGTATTGGCTATCCTTTGGGAAACTGGTGATAGCTGGGAGGCGTATTGATTGGGCGTGGGGCATTTCATGTACTCCAGGGGAAGGGGAGATGTGCTATTTCAAAAAGTCCAAAAAAAACAATCGTTATATACGCTTAAATTTTATGAAATTGCAAAGTAAAAACCATAATAAAGAATAATAAGCAACCTATGATGAGAAGAAGTAGCTGAGCTATTGAGGGTACACGATGAGGAGGTGGTAATGGTAGAGTAAACACTCGTTCGTTTAGGGGTTGGCGAAGAGATTTTGCAATTGAAATTCGAAGAGAAATTAATGTATTTGTTGTGTGAAGTTCTCGAGGTAGAAGCTTGATGCAAACTTTGCGTTGGACATTCCTGTTTGCCACACGATCTAATTAATAAATTAATCGCATATTTACATGGACGTAGTCAGGGGGTGGCAACTGCCCTCCTTTAAATCCAAAAAATCTAAAATATTTCATACAGGTATGGTTAAATTGCAAAAAATATCATTTTGCCCCTACCTAAATATTGCCCCCCCCCCCAAAAAAAAATCCAATCCTGGCTACGCTCATGCATATTTAATATAGATCCAGTAAAAACTGTTAAAACATTAGGTAGTTCTTAAATTAAAAGAGTCGATAAGGGGCCTCAAACCTCTAGAGAATCAACAAAGGCATGAGTTAAAAGAAGAGCAAAAAATGTTATAGGCCTGCGATTATTTCCATACAAATTCACATTAACAACTAATTGAAACTTTAATTATCCCAAGTGGCACCATAGATATAACGTTGAAGCTGAGTGAATGTTGAGTGTAATATGATAAAAACGAAAATTTATCAGAAGATAATAATAACCCCTTTCAGGAGTGCCGCTATTAACTTAAAAGTTTACGAAAATTTATCGTTTAACATAAATAAAAAGTGCATGTGACTGTTATATGTATGTAGCTTTAAAGATTTTAAAATTGCATACTTAATTAAAGCTCCGGATTGATCAGCGGGTAGAGCTGATATGCTGACGAAAGTTGAATTCTTGAGCAATTCGTAAATCTGGGCTGGCTGCAACGAGACCACGGCCTTGTTACAAACCTGCCGACATAAAATGATTTAATATCAATCATGGGCGTAACCAGGACTGAATTTAAGGGGGGGGGGGGTAATAATGATTGGGAGGGGCAAAATGATCTTTTTTTTGGAATTTTAGCCGTAATATTATGAGAGAGAAAAAATTGGATTTAAAGGTGGCAACCGCCCCTCCCTGCCTCTCATGGACTATTTAATTTCTGATGAAAAAAGTTTTTGCCAAGATTCTTTATTAACAACGATGTAGTAAGATTTGCATCTTATTGCGCATTTTAAAGGCAGACCCTTGCTAGGAAAAATGTCCTCTCAGCTTGTCTGTCCTGTCCAATTTCTTTAATTTTTAAATCTCAACAAAATTTATAGAATCGCTAGCTAACGTTTTTTCTTTATTCCCACCTTTAGTAAACTTAAATAAAACCCATTGAGCTCACTTCGAAAATTCTGGACCCGGGTCTAAGGCCGGCCTGCCAAGCCAAACTCCCAACTTCTACGTCTGTGACGTGACCATCTATTTCCACCAAAAATCCGAGTTGGCAGCCCGCGTTAGGCTTGTAAAACGTGTTTTCGATCACCTATAAATCAATATACCACGCAAATTTAGAGATACTGAAAAATTACAAGTTGAACAGGATGGACGGACAGATTGGACAACCAAAGCAAGACAATTTGCGTAGCAATTTAAAAATGCATGAAAGTCGTTTTAAAATTATGGATTAAAACTCTTCAAAATGTATTAATACAGCAGGTGCGTTTTCGTAGTCGAAGCTTAGTCGAAATTCGAAAACAGATCAGATGTACCAAAGGTTGACCAAACAAAACCCAGCCAGTTTTCACAACACTAACCATAAGACTTCATTCGATAAATTGACCCCCTAATTACAAAGTTGTAATGGCATGTAAAACCTGTCTCCATCCCTAGAGCACGGTTTAAACCTGAGAACAAGCAAAGTATCCATACCTTTAAATTTTAAAAGCAATTTTAAAAGGCTTCAAATGCTCTCATCTAATTTAAGACTTACTTTTTATGCCTGTTTTTTCCCTAATATCTTCACACAAGCACACAAACCCAAATAATCACATACAAAACCCATCCCAACAATGAAAAAATGCTTAAATTCGCAAATTAAAAAATTTCGCACTACCTCGTAGCCATTGGTAACTTGACGCAGTCTATCCACAATTTCACCTAAGGGCTGGCAGTCATCGCTTCCCAGTAGCTGTACGTAAGCCCCTTCGTCGTAGTAAATTCGCAAACTACGCCCCAAAATTACAATGAATATATTATTAATTTCAATCTAAAGGATCCTTTAATACTTCACGGTATTCATTGTTACTAAGGAAATATTATAGGCAATACTAAAAACTTTTAAGCTACCTCATTTCTTTCAAATCGAGGAATACGGTCTCTCTAAAACATCATGAGGAAGTATATCGAAGAGCAAATTTAATCACAAACTCGAACTTGAACGAAAAACAACATTTTGGATTTTGGTCAACAAACTCATAGGACGAATTTGAGGCCCGCTAATTTTATTTCTAGCTTCAGCCCTCATTATAAAAACCAATGTTTGTTTGGGCGGCCATTGGTTTTGGTCGACTAAACATAAACAGACCAAAAAATTTTCGGTCTATTTTTCTTAGTCGCATAAATAGATGAAAGGTTGTTTGGTATAACGTTTAATTTGCTAGTAGTCGACTAAACCAAAGATCGACCGGACAAAACCCGGACGTTTTTACAACACTAAGAAAACACTAAGGCTTGCGATTTTAAGGCCACGCAACATTTGGTTTTGTGCGAAATGATGCATTTTAAAAAATATATTTTTAGTAGCTTGCCGTATAATAAATTATTAAGGCAGGCAAAGATCAATAAATACATACGGGACTGGGGAGTAAACTTTAAAATATTTTAAGTCTGAGTTTCATAATTAAATAAGTGGTAATTCAACGGTCACAAAATGTAAAAAAATTTCGGTCACCAAGTGGTACAAAACAAACTTGTAATCATTAGTGAAAATAAAACACAAAATTCTACCGTTTCCTTAACTAGTCTTATAAAAACGGCTGGATTTTGTTTGGCCGACCATGGGTTTTAGTCGACTAAACATAAACAAACCAACGGTTTTTTGGTCTGTTTTTCTTAGTCGACCTCTAGGCTTAGTCGAAATTTGGGAAAAAGACCAGAAATGAAAGCTCCACTCATAGTACCACCTATTATAAAAATTAGAATATTAGAGAAACCTTTATGATTCGAATATATGATCATTCTATTCACATCCCCCATCATAATTTGAATACCCAACAGACATTGAATTTTAGATATTTGAAGACCTTACGATTTACCAATGTTATTCATACTAACCCCAATACAATTGCATATAAACACGAATCCTTAGCGATATTTATTCATTCCATCTTATGGTTATAATAAACTTAATATATACATTTAGTAATAAAGTAGGACTTGAACGTCTACACACTCACTTATTCCCAGCAACTTTCCAGCCCAGGACGGAGCAGGTAGGCGTCTGAAAGATCACTTTACCGTGATCGTAAGCGGGGGAGTGGTTAAAGTTTAGTTCTAGCAGGCATACAATTTGTGCAGATATAGCAAGGCAGGCGGTGGTAATGTCAATGGCCCGGCCAAAATCGTGAAATCCCAAGCGCCAATAAGCGCCACCGGTTGTGGTCTTGAATGGGGTCTGGCTTAAGGCGAGTCTCTCGCGCTTCTTAGAACTACCCAATGATATCTTACCTATAACGTAAAAAACATATATATGTGCTAATGGCAGTCGCCAGGGGGGGGGGCAATTCAAAAATTTGTTGAAATTTATTAAAATTAAGGCTAAAATTTCAAAAAATGATCATTTTGCCCCTCCCTGGAACATTATTGCCCTTCTCTAATCCCAATGCTGGCTACGCCTATGGAACAATTGTATTTTATCATTTTCAATGTGTGCATGTGTTGGTTCACAAACTAAAATGTCATGTGTGTCTTGTCTGCCCTGTCATTATTTTAAATCGAAATCACATAGAAGTTTTAAATATATTAGTTCAAAATAGAAAAATCTTTAAACATCACGATCCTCGAAGTTTAACGCTAATACATTACAAAAAAACTTTATCGTGGCTACACAAATTTTGGTGGAAGTTAAAACATAACAGGTCTTCGATGTCGTAATATTTTTAGTGGTGTGTAAATTAATAAAATTTTACCTTGATATGCTTAGGGTAAATATTACATATATCAAAGGATTGTCTTGCAAAACCATTATTTCTAGAGGTTTTAATT
This sequence comes from Gordius sp. MW1, assembly GCA_964036665.1. Lineage (NCBI taxonomy): Eukaryota > Metazoa > Nematomorpha > Gordioida > Gordea > Gordiidae > Gordius > Gordius sp. MW1. Next base: position 1,265,636 of record OZ038528.1, read on the forward strand.
AGTGTTGTAAAAACGGTTGGGTTTTGTTTGGTCGAACTTCGATTTTACAAGACTCGATTCGGGTCTGTTTTTCAAATTTCGACTAAAACCAAAAGTGGAACAGGCAACACCCAGCCATTTTTACAACACTAATGCTAAGACTGTTATTAAGGTGAAGTAGCGCCAAGTTTTTTGGACAAAATCTCGATATATACTATAAGTAAAAGTTCGGCATTGGATTACTAGAAAGACACACAGAAATAGATTTTCCCCGCAATATTAAAACTCACTTTTCCCCGAAGATTCTATGATTTCAAACTTTTTAAAGTTTGTCAAATTATCTAATAATAACACATACCTTATTTTTTATCCAATTTTAACTGCTAATTTCTTCCGCGTCTTATTTTACAAAGATTTCTATTAAAAATAACGAACGCGAAAACAACCCCAAAAATAGGTTTTACTTAATAAATTTCCAGAGCTATAAGCCGGTTCCAGGGGCAGCTGGGTCACGTAATTAATAGCTAGGTCTTTCAAGTTCTCGTATCGAGCTCGAATCGACATGGTCGCAAATTTTTCCGATTTTTGTACTGCATTATCCGCGTTTATACCTTGTAAAATAAAAAAAAATTACTACCCCCCTCCAAATCATTGATTTAAAAAAAATAAATATTGATTTAAAAATTAGAAGAAAAAATTAATTTGTGGTAGCGTTAGTGTTAAACCAAAGTTGCTATTATTCATTGAGTGACATGTTTTTACTGGGATGTCAATGTAGATTTGATCAATAAAAATAATTAAATTCAAAAATTCATATAATCATGGGCGTAGCCATCATTGGGTTTAGAGGGGGGCAAAATGATTAATTTTAATTTTAACAAATTTTTGGATTTAGACCCTCCCTGCCCCCCCCTCCTTGGTTAAGCCCACGGATAAAATTGAAGACTAGTTTTAATAGGCATCGATGAAAATCTCTAATAAATCAGCGAAAGTTCATTTTTCACAGGGCTGTTTTTAAAGTCAAATCTAATAAAGCAATTATGCCAACATCTTTATTGGTCATTTTTAGATAAGAACAAAACTAAAATTTAACTTTCAAGCTCAAATTAACACGGACTTTTTCAATAAGTTTTTTATAATAATGAAATTTTTATACAGTAAACTAGTGGTGTAAAAAGGGATGGGTTTTATGTTTAATCGACCAAAACCAAGGTCGACCCAACAAAATCCAGCCGTTTTCCAACACTGATTACGGTAATAATTAAGCTTCCAGAATAGAGGTAACTACCAATACTGCAAAAAAAATGAATTTAATAAAAAAAAAACTGAGCATTTTCCCGTTACATTTGGTAAGTATGAAATCCCGTAGACGCTGAAGGCTGTCGAAAGTTCCATCTCGAGGTAGGGGAGGCCCAAAAGGTTCCACATCTTTAGAACGTGTAACCGCGACTCTAAAACATTTGAAAATGTCAATGTATAAAGCATGTCAATACCCACACATTCAATGTTATTTATTCTTAATAAGCTAACTAAGTTCATCAAAATCCAAAAATTATCTCAATTCGTCCAAACTGACCAACTTTTTAATATTTAATAGTCTTACTAAGCTTAAGTTAGTGTAACAATATCCAAAACTTTCCCTAGTCCTTAAAAGATAAATGACCAATTTACTTATAATTTGTAGTTTTATCCAAAATTTATCTTTATTTTTCTAAAAAAGACCAATTTTCTACTATTTAATAGTCTTTAAACTTAGCTAAGTGCAACTAAATGTAAAACCTTTAATAATTTGGAAAAAATGACAACCTTACTTCTACCTATGGCTCTTTATAAGCTTAGCTTAGTGCAACAAAATTCAAAATTTTCCCTAGTTTTTAAGATAAATGATCAATTTACTTATTACTAAGTACTCTTAATAATCCTAACTAAGTACGAAAAACGCAAAATTTAATATTTTTTAAAATAACTGACCGATTTACTTATATATATATATACTAATCTTAATGAGCTTAACTAAGTGCAACAAAATCCCAAAATTTTCGATGTACACATATTCCCAGCAATAAAATCGCCTTACTTGTATTTAATAGTTTTAGAGGAAATGCTACCCGTAGGTCTAACTATCACAAACACGTGTTGATAATGCGAGCGCACATTTTTGGGGGAAAACGCCAAGCTGCCGGGTTCCTGAAAAACTATCGTGACCACATCGTTGCCTATGTGGCGTTTTCGGGAGATCTGTTGCTTGTTGTTGGGGGTGAAAGGGAGCATAGTTGAAATGTGAAACATAATTTGATGGCCCCCAAAAGCTGTGTAAACCGATTTTGTACCAGTGGTATCGCCTGCAAAAAAGTTAATTCTTTTTCCTATAGCTAGCTGTTTGTCAAACTTAGGTAATAATTTTATTTAATTCAAAAAGTTTATGTTTGTAGTATGAAGAAATCACATACATATATAAACATAAAACACAAAGACATTACTTTTTCAAATGAATAAATCTTAAAAGAGCGTCGGCAATTTTAAAATTACGATAAAATTACCACAAGTAACTAAGCTAATACGCAAATTAAGTTATTAATGTAAGATAGAATGCCTTAAAGGTTTTACTTTTACGGAATTTAAGTACTTATTTTCTTTGTTCATATGAAAAGAAAGTATAGTTATCTCCTTGGTGGCTTTTATAAAAAGAAAATTATTAATCTGTAACAAGACTTTTGGCTATTATAAAATAAGAGATCCCCCAAAGCCAAATACTCACCCAGCTTTATTTTCCTCAAAAAATTGGCGTTTTTATAACAAATCAAATCTTCTGATGAATACTTTTTTATTTATACTATTTTATGCTCGTTTATTGCATATTTAATGGATTATTTTTACCTAATAAAAGCATTTTAATAACAAAAAAATAAAATAAAATATATAATATATATATGCTGATAAGTCAATACATGGTGAGACCGATTAAATATCCATACTTTTAGTATCGAGTTCTGCCTTGTATTTGTCAAAACCTTTCAGCGTTATGGTATCACCTAGCAGCGCTAGGAATTCCGTAAAGGCACTGCCCGCTTTTTCTTTTATAAATTACATAATAAATTTAAAATTTACTTATGAAAAGTTCAACAAATACATAATTATTTGGAAATAAACTTCTATCGATCAAAAAAAAATAAAAAAATAAAATATCCAAGATTACCATTGTTATACATTTCTTCCTCCGTAGTTTGTCCAGCCTTGCAATATAATATTCCCACTTTGTAATTCTTTTTCACCTTTACGGATAAAATATAATTGTAACCAGGTTATTCTGTTTTGGAAAAATTGGCCAAATCCTTAATCAGGTCCGTTTAGATTATTAAAAAATCATAATTTTACAATTTAGTATGTTTAATAGCAAATTAATTTAAAATTACCGGCACATAGAATTTTTAAGCATTTTTATATAAAAACGCACTGGTAATTTTCTTACCTTTAAAAACATTATAAAAGCTGTAAAAACGTTCTTTTTCTGATATTTTTTTATATATACTTTAGTTTAATATTAAATAATCTATAGGTTCTCGAAATTTCCAATTGACAATCAGCCATAAATTATCAATATTTTAAAACTAAATAATAAATTCCTAAATTTCTTCCCAATATTATAAAAAAACGCCCAATTTTATTAATCATACATTTTCTTTATTGCAAAGTATTACAGATAATGGTTCAGCTTCGTTGAAAACGCCAAAATAATTTTGTGATCTCATCCATTAATTTTTCAGTTTCAAATCTATTTTAAACGATATTGTGCTTAAAAACGTCTCTAAAACCCCGTCCCACCCAAGTTTCCATAATTTAGTAATTGCTATGCAGTTTATGAACACATTTTTGGTTGTCCGTCCTGTTAGTCCTGTCCAACTTGTGATTTTTCAATAATCGCCATGGAAACTTATACGGGTTTTTAATGGCTATGGACTAGTGTTGTAAAAACGGTTGGGTTTCGTTTGGCCAACCTTTGGTTTAGGTCGGTCTACCAAACGAACCCCAGCCGCTTTTACAACACTACTGCGGACTTATACTTCCGTGAAAGACATTTATTTCGCTTTCGCAAATACACTAGCTAATGACCGCTGGTTGACTTAATCTTATTTTACTTATTAAATTTTTTAATATAAAACCTATTTTAATTTGGATAGTGCTATAAATAAGGACCTGTTGTTCGTCCACGGAGAGTAGTCTTTTCTCTATGACGGGGCTGGTGGAATCGGCGAGCCTAAGGCAATTTATACTCAAGCTGGGCACGAGGTATTCCAAAATATCGCGGGCCGGCAGTCCTTTAAGGGGATTGCCGTGCTTGGAGCTAGAGGGTATGACTTCTTCGCACAAACTACCCTTGAGGGAGATTAACTGCCGGTAAAATAAATTATGTAAAATTTATGATTATTATTTTTATGATTTTCATGGTTTAAAAAGTTAATTTTCACGAAAACAAAGTTACATATACACAGACTAGATAGACTGCTCATGCCATATGTTCTATAAAGTATATTGTGTGTCAAATTTGCCTCCATTTTGAAGAGAATGTATTTCAACCATGTCATTTTGCGCTATAACAGTCAATTTACCTTCCTCACTAGTTTATAAATTTGCATGAACGTGAATAAATTTATATTACACAAAATATAGATGGCGCTATATTATTAAACAAACCTTCATCACAGTTTATCCATTTTTAATTTTTATGTGTGTTGTGTAGTAAATGATATCTATTTTAGAATGCTGTTTTGAAATCTACCCAATTCAATACTTTTTATTTACATTTTAAAAAATATTTAATGCAAAAATCTTTATGTTATAATTAATGAGCAGTCTATCTAGTCTATGGTTACATATATAAGCGTAATACAAAAAAAAGACATATCGCGGTAAAATACAAAAAATCTATATCGTTTCTTGTGAAATAGGCCAAGAGTCGGCAAAGGATTTAAAGTTGCCTAGTTGTGGCATAGGTAAAAAGGACGCGGGAAAATTTCGATTTAATGTTTACATATACCGATAATTGGAGTGCTCCGCGCATGAGTCCATAGTTTGAAATGCTATAGAATCTAAACTTATTATTAACATGACTTGAAATTAAGTTATTTTATGTAAACTATTAGCTCCAGCTATATTTTAGCAAAAAAGTTAGATTTCGGTGAGCGTTTTCCGATAAAATAAATTGACAAAATTTACAATTATTTCCATCACATGTCGTTCATCACATAAGTTACAAGGGTATTTTATTGTTAAATTTTCATTAGGGAAATTTTGGGTTAAATTTTATATTTAGCTATCACAACACGCTCGATTACTTAAACTTTCCGGTTAGCTGAATGGCACTCTGCAAAGTAATTTTTTTTCAACCCGATCCCGACCCGAGGGCATAGCTTTCAACCCGAACCGGGCGGGTTTTGGGAGATTAGTGCATAAAATTGATTTTATTATTGGCTAAGCTATAGCGCATCCACCCTAGCTAGGACATAAATAGACCAAATGTTTTTTGGTCTATTCCTCTTGGTCGACCACTAGGCTTGGTCAAATTAAAAAACAGACCAGAAGTCGTTTTTACAACAACAGAAATATACCCTAACATATTTATTCGGTAGATTTTCATTAAAAACAAAAAAGACTTTCGATGGCTTATATATATCTTATATATAAAAATGAAACTATGTGTGTATGTATGTATGTGTGTATGTATGGCGCCACCTTTTTTGGAGAACTACCAGACCGATTTGGCTCAAAATTTCACAGTTTATTCCTGCCACTCCGGACGTGTTTTAAGATATGTTCCAGCCAAATCGGTCCAGTAGTTTTCGAGATATTGGGTTTTATGCGTTTTGACGTTGTATCGCACATCAATCAAACGCCCTGCCCTCATCAGGTACTGCTGCGTATCTTATCTATCTATCGTGTAGGTAGTCTGGTGATAAATGCAGTAGGCATGTGTTGCGGAAAATGAAAACTTTTTACGCACTATCAAAGCCATTTTTTGCTTCAATTATTATTAATTGCTATGCAATTTATGGGACGGTCGTGTCCCCCCCTCCTGCGTGGCTAAATAAATTAAAAAATCTAATTTTGTAATTTTTTGCACGTTAAACAAGGAGAAAAATGAAAATACTTTTAACAAAGTGCCAATATATGTTGATATATCCATGGGCGTAGCTAGGTTTTGAATTAGGGGGGGGGGGGGGGGCAGATTAAAAAAAAAGTCTTGACTACCCAACAATTTTCCTGAGAGCAAAAAAAAAAGGTCTCGACTATCCAAAAATTTTCATGCAACCGTAATTTAAATTTTATTTTACAAAAACAATTTTTTTTTAAACAGATAGTAGTTTATTCTAATAATCTCATGGGTAAAATACATTGGTAAATAAAAACTCGGGCCTTCGGCCCTCGTTTTGTTCGGTCGGCCTTTGATTTTAGCCTACTAAACATAGACGAAAAAAGAATTTTTGGCCTCTTTTTCTTAGTCGACCACTGGGCTTAGTCAAATTTGAAAAACAGACCCTAGTCGATCGTTAGTCTTAGTTAAATCAAAGGTGGACCAACCAAAACCGAGTCGTTTTTACAACATTCATATTGTCTCAAAGATACAAACATGATATAAACATCGTTAATAAATTTTTTTTCAACAAATATAGAGATCAAGTGAGAGTCACCATTGATTTTAAGGTTTGAGAGTACTTATATATATCCAAGGAACCCTAATAAACTCCATAATGTTATATTGCCAATTGCTTGATGCCTCGGGCCCGCATATATTACATAAATTACGTAAGAGTATTGTGTGACACGTTTGTATATAATATACACGTGTAATGTATTTTTCAAATGAATCAAAAATTAAAACAGTGCAGAAACTTGGTCTACTACGAAATGCCTATAAATCATTTAATCGCCATCTTTATTCTTGCAGTGCCCAAGAGCTATTAATTTATGCGCGCTTATGGTGACAAAAAACAATATGATGACATTTAGCCAGGAATTTTTAATGGTATTATTGTCCCCAATATGTCATATTCAAGATGTCCCCCTAGATTTTTAAGTCCCTTGGCACAGCCATTGAATAATTCCTTTAATATCGACCCCTTAAAACCAATAGCGATCTAAAGGGGCCTTAAATTAGAGTTTAACTTGCTTTTTTATGCGAGAGTTGACTGAGAATATCTTTCAAAAACCCTAAAAAGCTAAAGTTTATTAATTGTTATGTTTATTATACTCTCTTACAAACTAATAGTTTTTTAGTGTTTTAATTATATGATTTTTTAATTTAGGTAAAACAAATGTTAAATATGTTTAGTTTATAGACATAGGCGTAACTAGGATTCCTTAAAGGGGGGAAGGTTATAAAATTTTCAAAATTAAATTTTTTTGTAACTATTTTTTGGATAAAAATGTTTTTTTTCCTAAAAGTCTTAAGTGACAATAGCATAAAAATAATAAAATACTAAAAGTAAAATTCCAACAAATATTTATTTTTATTAAATATACGATATAAAAATCATATAAATTGAAAATCATGGGAGGGGTTCTAACCCGAAAACCACCCCCTCCCTACGCCAATGTTTATAGAGGTCTTCAGATCTAATTCAATTTATGTAAAATTCAATCTTTTACAATTAATTTATTACAAATTCAATAATTTTTTTTCAATATTACAATCTTATCTAGGTAAAAGATAACAAAAAATAATGATGAAACGAGATGAGAGCTGACAACCTTGACCGGTTACACTAAATTAATCTGTATTCATACGCACAATAAGGTAGGGCCACGACGCAGAGCAGACGATTTATAAAAATATGTATCAAATGGTAATTGATAATGAGTTTTTTTAGCGCGTGTCGTTTATAATCTCTCCCGGCAGTATGCGGACATTGAACGATTGACAAAAGGTGAAAAGGTAAAACTTAAATCCATTATATTAAAATGATAACGTTTTAAATTATAAGTGTAAACTTATTTTCGAATAAGCTTATATTCATTAAGAGTATATTGAGATCGACGTCTGAATGTCAAATTTTCTGTCATTTCTCAGATGGGACCCGTTTATTCACTAAATTTAAGCAAGTAAGTTAGCTTAATAACCTTCCTATAGTATATACACGATATCGTTTGATTACAAAATGTTTATAGCCTCATCGAATTGGCTTCATAACAATCCTCCTTACTTATTAAGTGGAAATTTTAATTAATTATATGCAAAGCCGGTCATAAAAATTTCTGGCAAACGGCCTTGGTTTGCACATAGGGGTTACCTGACTCGTCCTGATTATGAGGTTGTAATAATAGGCGAGATTATTATCCCCGGCGGTCGGTAGTGTGGTACTAGGTGAGCAGCATCTTCGTGCTAAACTGATGGCTACCGGACCAAAGGTTGGATCGATGCCAAAATAATTGGAATGCTCTAACACGATATGATATGACTTGCAATATTAGAGCTAATATACATAATAAATAAGGAGCATTGTAAAAAGTTTTTAAAAGCAGCATATGAGTCATTCAATTAGTGGGACTTAAAAGCTTTATCCAATAATTTTTGATGCCATCTCTCAGTGCAAGGAATTGAGTGTTTTGCAAAAGCCTCATTTAAAAACCAAAGAAATAATAAGTGGTTATTAGTAAAAATATTAATTTCAAACAATTATATGAAAGATTTTAGATTTTTGCTCGTCTCTTTTATTACCATATTTCATACAATTTTAAAACTTTTGGATAAATTTCTAATTTCCTTAAAGGCCTCACATCGTCGTCTAATAATTACACTTTTCAAATTAAAAATTTCAAAAATACTTCTTGAAATACAAATATATAAATATTACCTTGTCCTAAAAAGTAAACGCGGTAAAAATGAGCTCCAGCGTCAACGTTTTCAATGACGTAGCTCTCGTTACAGCCCACGAGCGTCGTTTGATCGAGTTGGAGCGTCGCGCGTTTACTTATATCCAGCACGTCGAGACCGGCGCATCGGGGATCCCTGAGCGTTGAGTCGGGTGCGCTAACGAGCGAGGTCAGCGGGTGGAGGGTTGAGGGTGTGTGCCCGTCGAGTTGAGGGTGCCGCACCGCCTCACCCCCCAGCTCGGCTCTGAAGTATGGGCAACTTTGAACGAGCTCGTTGCCACGCCCGTCGCCGTGAGGGTCGGAACCCGACTCCTCAAGGGCGGCGGATGCACCGGTACGGACGTTGCGGCACCCCAGAGCCCCAGAATAACGGTGGGGTGGGGACGTTCCTCCAACGCTCCTAGAACGCTCATACCTGAGGAGATGGGATGAAGCGTTAAAATTAAAATTATAAGGCACTGTTTAACAACAATTGCTTATGCACGTTTCAATTCTTATGTATAAACGTGCAATTTTTAACAAATCCGTATCATCGCCGCCTAACTTTTTAATATTTGCCAAATTTCAAACTTTTTCTCCTTAATTTTTACTTTAACGTCATGTAATGGCGTGTCGGCAATATTAAAACAAATAGACGCATTTTGATCAAAATCCTGGCTAACATCGTTCTACATCTCATAGTAAAAGTAAGCTTAATAACTTAGAGATATTGGAAAAATAAGCTTATCACAAATGCTACGCTGGTAAATTACTCTAAACTAGCTAGGATACTATTGACGTCCAGGTGAGAAAACTCTCTAAGGGCGGTGGTGGCGTTAGGGGTGGGAGTAGCAGTTTTAGGGGTAGTGATCAAAGTTTCGCCCACGAGCGCGTAACTTTTGACGCTGAAGGGCGCGCCCGCGAGGGCTGGGGGGTCGGCAGCGTTGACGTCGTCAGCTGACGAGGATCGACGCGTCGTTTTACGCCGAAAGTTGATGCGAGGCATGAAGGATTGGTGTTGAAAGGCCGAGGAGGGGGGAGCCGTAGTAGCTAAGGCTCCGGACTCTTCAAAAGAAGGTGACGAAGAGGTGGTGGGTTCGAGCCCGACGTAGGACAAATTTTTTTTGCCGCCGAGATTGTTAGCACCGATGGTGCTCCTTTCTTTGAGGGATAGCCGAGAAAATTTGTTGCGTAAATTTAGTTTAGGGCTAAAGGTAGAGCCGAAGCTTGAAAGGGTTTCACCGGTGTCAGACCCCTCGCCAACCCGATTATTGATGATATCATTGCCCCGCCGGCCGGAATAATGGTATTTTCGAGGTTTGGCCGACCCGAATCGTTTACCCGTATTTATACCTTATGTCGAAAAAGATTAAAAAGTAAAAAAATGGTGCCCTATACGCCGAAAAACACCTTGCCGAATTCATCCTAGGACATTAACGACCATCTCCTCATTACCATAGAGAAGGCCCTAAATTGAGTCCCTTTTTTTTAACAACTATCATTTTTGTAAAAAATACCTAAATTATAACTTTAATCCGAAATTGAATGATTAATATGCTTTTTTGTTGGGGTATATTTTTTAACATTGAGACATTCAATTAGCCAAGATAATTTTCGGCAATTTGACGGGCCACCAAAAAAAATAATGGTTACAATAGAAATAATGAAGAGAAGACTTTAATTTCTAGTCCCAACCCTTCGCATATCGATAGGAACAGATCCCCTAAAGCTAAGTACTCACCGAGCTTTATTTAACGTCACAAAAAATGGGGATTTTCCTAGCTAAGTCTGACACATGCCCGTGTTGGTTATTGACGAATCTGATGAATAGCTTTTCATTAATATTATTTATATTATGCTCGTTTATTGTATAGTTTATGGATCATTTTTACCTTGACAAAAACACTTTAAAAAGCAAAAATATATACTTAATAATAAGCCCCTCTGGCCCTAAACTAATGAAACCCTTTCGTCTCATACATTCTATTATGGATTGTAAAAACTCATCCTGAATGCTAAGCCAATTCCGACTGCAAATTAGAGATGGATTAAAACTTAACCATCGTCAAATTATTCGAATGCATTTCTAATTCGTGCCCAGAAATCCAGCTTCGTGCATGCAATGCCAACTAACTCATCCCGCGGTAACATGGTTATTTTAACTTAACTCTTATCTTTCTTCATTTCAGATTTTAATTGCTATGAAATTTTGTTGCTATTTAATTTTCGATTCAAATGAAGTTATAAACATTATAAAAATAGACGCAGTATATAAAAACGAGTAAATTTACATGGAAATGACTTACCAAAGATGGCGACCAGCATTTATACTTTATCCTAATGATTGAACCAGAATGTTCACCAAATCAAAAGGCAAGTTTATAATTTGTCTCACCGCTAGCTCAAACCACTAAGGATCAAACTTAATGTACCTAAATTTTAAATTTACGATTTCGCGACGAGTTCTGTAATACAAAGCGTTTTGAGGTTACAAAACAAAGTGACAATTTTAACATTCAGCTAAAACATACCTCCATTAGTGTCCCCGTTGAGGAATACACTTTTAGCCCCGTTTTCGCCCTTGTTACAATTACCAAGGTCGGGCACCGATTGGCTACAACAATATTGGGCGCTGCTAACCATATTACTACCACTCGTATGGGTGATGATAGTACAGGCGGGGCAGTCTGTAGCCTTTATCTTGTTTACCCAGCCCTTATGGACGTCGAACCAACGTCTACTATTAGTTATGGGGGGTGCGGCCAAATTATAGTAGTCGTGGTGCGAGCTAGTTTGGGCCGGGGGCGAGTTTGGGCTTTGGCTCGAAGATACATTGGACGTTGTGGTACCACCGTTAGATGCAATCACGTGTTTTCGAGGCTGAGGAACGGGGGCAGTGAATAGACTGTTGTACAGTTTTTGGGGTAACCAAGGTTGTGGGTTTTGGCGAGAATTTGAGACGACGACACAAGGGGGGACCACGTTGCGTGGATTGGTCCCCTTGGAAAGCAAATAGCTCGGTCGTGGGTCTCGGTTTGAGATAGCGGCTTCGGGATCTGATGCCATTGGATTACTGAAGGTTCAATTAGCCATCGGCTACCTAAGAGAGAGAAAGGCAAAGTATTAAAGCTTCTCATTATAGTGTAAAAAAAGAATAGTAAGTAAAGTGATTATTTTTCCAGATAAAATTTTAAATCGAATATAATGAAAATGTTGATAGAAAACAACCTGACTTAAATAAGAATCGTTAAGATGATAAGTCTAAAGGGGCATTCCATGTCAAATCGATCATAAAAACGCGATTTTCAGCCGACCCCCTCAGAATTTTATAAAATTTGGTGAAAATGTTACAACTAGTAAAATTATTAATTTCCAAAAATTTTAGCTTATATGGGCCACTACTTTCGAGTTGTGGGCGCTCAAAAGTCGAAAATCGGCCATTTAAAAAGTATTCTCACATTCAACTAATAAACAAACCCACCTTTTTAAACAATCTCAATCTTATGGCTCGGGCAAATTTAACGTTATTAAAATCATTAAAATAAGCCTTAATTTTTTGGGGGTTGAAGGAGTCTAAGGGCTTTTAATATCAGATTTTGCTGCGCTACAAAAATCGTTGTACGGTTTATAACATAGCCGTGTCTTAACTTCGAATTCACAGCAGATTTACATTCCAGACGCATAACATAACAGCGAGTAAGATGCTAAATTTTTCCTAAGCTTAAAGGTTGTATGTTTGTAAATAAGTAAGGATCAGCAAGGATTGAGGGTTGAAATAAACAAAAAAAAACATTTTTAACTATCAAACAACAAAATATTAATAATAACAACCGAGTTTGACCCATGAAATTGAATAGGACAATTAGAAAAAGATAAATTAGCGCGATTTGAATCTGAATCCGATATTAAGACAAGCCCTAAGATGAAAGAATATTAAAACGAGAGTGGAGGAGCACACGCCAAGCAACCTCGTCGTTGAGTGAAATACTTATATGCAAACGCATAAATTATCCACTTCATAAAAAACGCCCCGTAGATATTGCAGGTTAAAAAGAGGATGACCAGGCATAATATATTAAATATCAAAGTGGATACAAGTTTGTGAATAGGGCAGAATACCCCCAATCGGTAGGGATAAATCTTAAGATGAAAAGGAAATTTTGTATTGCCAAACCATGCGTGTGTATATAGTATAGGGTAAATTATAAAGTTGTAGTAGTTTAGAAATAACTATATGGTAACGTTGTAAAAACGGCTGGGTTTTGTTTGGTCGACCTATGGTTTTAGTCGACTTGACATAAACAAACTAAAGGTTTTTTGGTGTCTGTTTTTCTTAGTCGACCTCTAGAGGCTAAGGCGAAATTTGAAAAACGGACCGAACCAGACCAAACCAGCCGCTTTTACAACACTACTATACAACAATCATTCTCAAAATTGTATCTAAACAAAGGTGGTGTTTGCGACAACCCTAATGTTAATACAACTGGTTTTACGTATATTAGCATTATATTATAACGTATGTCCAATTTAAATTAAATGGTAGGCTAATTAAATTTTTAAACTGATACATTCCTCCTACCAGCCAATTCCGCGTCCGTATCCGAGTTATATATCAAAAGTAACCTTCAGTTCCATTAAAATAAGATTCTTAAAAAGCTTAAAAAGCTTTTACGGCCTTAAACTTTAAAAATAAAAACAAAAAATATAGCATGTCGATAAAGCTAAAGCCTGTAAATCAAAAGCCCCCCCCTCCCTTTTCCCCCGCTTAAAGATGGGCTCCAGTTGATATACTTAAATGCAATGGCCAATAATAATTGATAAATCCATTATCGATCCAATAACCCTGATTTTTTCTTCGTGCTTGCCCTTTAAGGAATAAGGTTGCGCGCGGTACAAAGCAAAATTTATGCCTAACATATATATGAGGGCAGGGGCGTGGCCAGGATTGGAACTAGAGGGGGGGGGGCAATTATGATATGGGGGGGGGGGGGCAAAATGACGGTTTTTTGAAACATAAGCCGGAATTAAATGCAAATACAGAATTAATGGATTTAGAAGGGGACAGCCGCCACCCCCTGGCTACGCCCTCGTGGGAGGTCAAAACGGTCGACTCAATTATAAACAATTACGAAGATAATAATCGATACAGGATTGAGAGGTGTATAATACGTTATGGAAAATTGGAGTAAATGTAGAAAATATAAACATACAAATCATGGGCGTAGCCAGCATTTAAATTGGAGGGGGGCAATAATGATTTAGGGAGGAGCAAAATGATCATTTTTTGAAAGCCATAATTTTGATAAATTTCAAAAAAGTTTAGGATTTAGAGGGGGGAGCAGCCCTTAGCTACGCCCATGTTACAGCCAGATAGAATTCATGTGGTATGAAGGTAAATATTAATTTAATTAAAGAAATCGAGGAAAAAGTCTGTAAAAATAATTAGTACTTTCAACTGAAGAACTCAACTAGTAGAGAGACTCCTAATCCCTGGGGAATAAGGAGATAGTAAGTATTTGTGTAAGCTAAAGTGAACCACACCCCGCCCGCTTGCCTAATCGATTCTGTGTGGAAGAAAAGTTTCAGTTCTAATTTCCGCTTTTCCCCTCCCCAAGAATTATTTTAATTTGAGTCGTTCGTAACACGATATATAGTGTTCACAGAGTTTTTCACCAACAGAAGCTAAATTGTATTTTGATCTTTACAAGATGTATTTCAAAATTGGAGTCGCTTTTGGTTGTCAGTCGGTCCGTCCGTCCTGTCCAAGTTTTTTTAAATAATTACCGTGAAAACTTGTAAGGGTTTTTAATGGCTGTAAACTTATGGCTCTGTTCACAGTTATGGACTAGCTAATGGCCGCTGGTTGGCTTTAAATTTTTCGACCTCGCCCGAGCCCAAATTTTATTTAGGGGCCCGACTGATTACCTTTATACGAAAATTCCTTGCAACTTGTTTTAGTTAATATATCTTCCATCACTTCCGTTAAATAAAGCATACAATCTAACCTACAGGTATGGTGTTTTCGATTGAGTATAAAATGCTATCATCCATAAATTTAAAAACCTTCATAAAATGTTATAAATATGGATATGAAATTTAACTAAGATTTTGTGTTTCGATAAAGATAAAGCAAATTTCAAATAAAATGATCGAGAGCTAGCGTAGGGAATCAATTTGAAAATTGATTAGAAGACGAAGAGTAACAGTCGGTGTTTTACTTTGATCTCATCAGAGACAGACAAGCACAAAGGATTGCCGCCGCCCTTAGATGGAATAGAGCATGGGAAGTGCAGTTTTAGCCGAACTCGTAGTGAGTGATGTTATGTAAGTTAGATAAACAACAAAGCGCAGGTAGCTAGGTAGAGAGAAGCAAAAAAAAATCTGAAAATTCAATTGTTAAATCGAGGTCGGATTATTTCATAATTAATTGTTTATTAACATTCAGCATTCTGGGTTTTAGTTGAGGATCCCAAAATGCAAATCACGTACCCCCAACAGTCGTTTTACTGCAAGAATTCGCCCTTTAAAGTTTCTAAACGCCCATGGGCTTAGCCAAAGGGGGGAGGGAGGGGCGGATGCCCCCCTCTAAATCCGAAAAAATATGTTGAAATTTATTAAAATTATGATTAAAATTTCAAAAAATTATTATTTTACCCCTACCTAAATCATTATTGCCCCCCCCCCTCTAATTCCAATGCTGGCTAGAAGTTTGCACACAAATTTTTGTGCAACCAAATTGACCGAACGACGTTTATCGCACACAATATCGCTTCGATTTAAGAAATTTATATAAATTAAGCAATAAGCTACTTTACATAGCCAAAAAAAACTTAAATTCGACCTACTAAATTAAAAATTTGACAATATTCATGGGCGTATTGGAATTAAAGGGGGGGGGGGGCAATAATGATTTCGGGAGGGGCAAATGACCATTTTTTGAAATTATAGCCATAATTCCAGTAAATTTTTTCAACAAATTTTTGAATTTAGAGGGGGGCAGCCGCCCCTACCTGTCCCCCCTCGGCGCCCATGACGATATTTGTTATTTACAAGTATTTATGAATATGATAGCTGTAGTGAGCCCTTGAAACTTTGGCAACCTAACACTGTGCTTAATAATAATTGCGACGTGTGTTTCTTTTCTCATTTATACCAACGTCAAATGAGGACACTCCCTTTATCTTCTCCATTACGGTTACGGAGTGCCCTGGGGGCTAAATACTTCGCTTCTCTCGCGTACCTTGCCTTAAGATAACTTTTATTTTTGCAATTTTTGCCAACTAGTAAAATGTATGCTGCATATTGATATCATCTCGATCGGAGTGGTGTGTCAATTGAGGGGGAGGGGAGAAAAAGTTTTCAAGCAAATTTTAAGCATTGGGGGGGGGGGGGGGGGCTCATTACTGACTTTTTTATAAATATTAATTTAATTTCATTTAATGTTTAAAAAGTTAATACCAATTTTCACCTCGTCGAAATGGGTATTAATAAATATGACATATGCATGGATAAACTAACCTCAACGACAAGAGATTGTAAAACTTAAAAAACGCTTTCGGGTCGGGTTCGGGTTGAGTCATTTTTTTAATGTTTTCGGGTCGGGTCGGGTTCGTATTAAAAAAAGTGACTTTGCATGGCTCTAGATTAGCGTAGCTGGATAAAAAAGAGATGGGGCTTTTGGCTAATATTTAATTATAAATTTTAGAAAAACGTTCGTCCAAGCACAGGCATTAATTAAAACTTGGTCAACCTCAGTGTTTTTGCGTGCGCATTGTCCTGAAGTGGGCATTAGCCAACTTGACATAAAAAATATTATACAAGGATCAGCTATAGTGTTAAATATCAAACCAAGCTCGTCTGGACAATAAAACAAATTGAAGTCTAAATTTTAAAGCTAGTGCAAAGATTTTGTAATTAAGGTAGGAAAATAGAGTGTAAGATTAGTTTATCAAGCTTATTTAAGCTTTTGGTTCAAGAAATATCTAAAGAAAACTCTTTAAAAATCATTTTAAATAGTTGGAGCAAAAAGAAGTATTAATAAAATATTAGTTTTCCATCGCAGCAAGATTTTTATTAAAAGCAAAAATATGAAATGGTGGATTAAAGGAAAGCAGAATGTTATATGCTTTTCAATCAATATTTTTGTGAGGGTTTTTCTTTGCATATCATTTAGAGGTGAAAGGGATAATGAAAAATGTGGTCATTGAAGCATGAAAAGAAGATGATAAGAGTGTCACCAATATTGTAAAATTAAATAATTCAATTTAAATTTATAGGTATTTAAATTTAATAGAAATGAAAACTATACAGACATTAGAAGATACAACAATAATTGCCCTTTCATAACTTGTAAACAAAAAATTAACAAAAATTAATCTGTAGCTTTGTTAAAATATTGGTAATATAATAATTTTTAAAACCTTTAAGTTTTGTTCCGTATAACATACAACAAATATTGTAAATAAAAGCTTGAACTTCCTCTAAACTCATTTATTGTTTCAATATGTTACATTTAAAATTAAGTCATTTAGAATACCATATGACACACAGTGCAATTAATATCTTAAGCTTCAGACACTGTATTAAAAATGAGACATTTTGTTAGTAATTTATAATTTTGTTAAATTTGTAATTACATTAAAATTAACATTTTTTAATGTAAAATTGACCTAAAAATTATAATCTTGTAAATTAAATATGGCTCTAATAACATATTTTGCAAATCTAAAAGCCATTAAGATTGCCTAAATTTTTTAATCTCAAATAGATATTGTTAAGATAACAAAAAATATTTAAAATTGCACTTCGACAATAATAAATTAAAAACATTCTTTGGAGGTTCGAGATTCAAAGCAACAAAATATACATATACTTATTATGAATGGCAAAGCACGAGAAAAAAAAATAAAAAAAATAAAAAAAAATTCCATTAAAAATTACTTTCAAATTTCCTGCAGCGAATATTTTCCTAAATCAATTTCTGCAAAATGATACATTTAAAACGTTTTTTCAATTAATCTTACATTTCGATTCTATTTAAATTTGTATAGCAAAAATTCAACACTAGCTTTAAAATTGAGCCAAATCTTAAATTTTACTTCGATCAAACTCTTATCTAACTTTAACATAGGCTACACATCCCACTGCTATAACCAAAAACTTCATGATTATTTGAATAATAAATTAATGCCAATGCTATTAACAAAATCAGATATGTGTCTTTTAAATTTCTTGATTTAGGCATTACCAAATATAACTTATGTCCTCATGTTGGCCTTTATACTTTATTAGACAGGGATGAACTATAAATCATTGATAAAATTAATGAAGTGAATGATTGCACGGATATTGTTTTAAGTAATAAATTTTCTATATTAACAATAAAATCGTTTACATAATGTAACTTGATATACATTACATTAGCATTGAAGTTAGTGTAAGAGAAGAAGAGTGGGCCTAAGTTTCCATTTAAAAAAATTGAAGGCTCCGTTCTCTTAGGCATTCTCATTTGCTCCATCAACAATATGTAACATTCAATAAAATCATGAAGCAAATTGGTGGGCTAGCTGAGTAGGTGAGGTAAAGATATAGTAAAGTGGATTCTAGGAAAATTAGTTATAGGGGTTGAATTGATATGTGCTTTCTTCATTTGAAGGATTAAATTGTTCATGGCAAACGGGATGTCTTGAGTTAACTATTTTATGGACTGTGGGAATAATCCTGGAATAATCCTATCCTCCCCGCACTGTAAAGGCGATGGCTACACCTACCATTTTTTTGTGTAAGCGCAACCTTTTGAAAATGCGTTTCTTATAATTACCATTTTCCGATTAAATGATCGGTATTATGATGTCGTTGTTTACAATTAAATAGCGCAATTCAAGAGGCTGTCTTATTTTCTTTAAACTCATGTGAATACAAATTTAGGGAAAAGCTAACCAAATATGCTTTTAAAATTGTTTTGGAACAAATCAACTTATCAAAATGTTTGGATTTCTCACACATATCAGATAATAGTTTTCTAGTTAATGGGGAGCAATTTAATATCACAGAAACCACATGCTCATGTGGCTTTCAAAGCAGCATATTGTTGCCTTGTTGTCACCTCTTTAAGGCAAGGAAATGTAACAACATTGAATACTTTGACACTAAATTATGCCCAGAGAGATGGGTAAAATCTGGGCCAATTAATGTGGATTCTGAAAATGAGGTTATCATTTAAATTGACAATGTGCCTACAATTGAAAGATCATTGTCCAAAAAGAATCGGGGTCAAAGTCGCAGAAAAAAAGCAGCAGAATTGGTCAGAACTGGTCAGATCAAGATTTTAGTAATCATTATATTAGAATTAAATCACAAATGGGAAGGAATTTGATGTGCATCTAATCCTAACCCGAACCTAAAACGCTGACCTAAAACACTAACCCTAACCCTCCTGACCAATCTTGATCTGACCAGTTCTGACCAATTCTGCTGCTTTTTTTCTGCGACTTTGACCGGATCCCGTCCAAAAATACAAAAAATTCCAGACCATAACTTCAGAATTAAATTCCATAGCATGTGAGATGGATGATAAGTTGTTTGATATGTATTTCATCGGTATTGAACATTTCAAAGCTAATATGTTAGAAGGTAGAGTCCATGACATTTTCAGAATGGCTGCAAGTAACTTAAGTTTAATTGTTAATTTCATAATTAAGATGTAGGCAATCCAACATAGTTACTAATAACTATGATATTAGTGATTCTCAACAGCCTTTTCTAAAGTAACTAAATTTAAACTGTGGTAAACTTTTTAGGTATTGAAAATAGATTTGAGTCTTCCAACATAGTTACTAATAACTATGATATTAGTGATTCTCAACAGCCTTTTCTAAAGTAACTAAATTTAAACTGTGGTAAACTTTTTAGGTATTGAAAATAGATTTGAGTCTATTAAATTGCCTCCAAAGTTTAGGAAAGGCAATGGTAGATTGAAAAAGGACACTAGTAAATTAATATATATTAATTATATTATACAGTTTTTTTAAGTTTAATCTTTAAGCAGAAAAGCAAACCTATTGAAGTGCAAAAAACTCTTCCACCTGTGTTAAAATTCCCAAATTTATTAAAATGATGTATACATTTTGATATTATAATTTACGGTTAATAAAAGATGCATTTTATACTAAATTATTTATTACAGTCTTTTATCAATTTATTATTGTATTTAATAAAGGTCAGATTTATCAATAAAGTTAAATAAGAACCTAGACATATATACAATTCTCATTTTTATATTATATAGTGCAAAAACTCTTCCATCTGTGTTAAAATTTACTAAAATAATCTATACATTTTTAAAAAGGTGAGCTTTATCAATAAAGTTAAATAAGAACCTAGACATATATACAATTCTCATTTTTATATTATATAGTGCAATAACTCTTCCATCTGTGTTAAAATTTACTAAAATAATCTATATATTTTTAATAAGGTCAGCTTTATCAATAAAGTTAAATAAGAACCTAGACATATATATCAATTCTCATTTTTATATTATATAGTGCAAAAACTCCTCCATCTGTGTTAAAATTAACTTAAATGATCAATACATTTTTAATAAGGTTAGCATTATTAATAAAATTAAATAAGAACCTAGACATATATGCAATTCTCATTTTTATATTATATAGTGCAAGACATTTAAATTTAATTGTTTTGATATTCATTTAACTTGAAACTTAAAGAATTGGGAAAAATTATTTTGCAAAATTAATTACATAAAACTTTGATTTGAATTCCAATATTTAGATAATTACATTACCTAAATTTTAGATTAAAACAACTTACTGTATGTTTTTTACATTTGTCATCCATGTTGTTTTACAAATGGCTATTCTTTACACGTAAACAAACAAATTACCGAACGTGTTCGTGATGGTAATTATAAGAAACGCATTTTTCAAAAGGTTGCGCTTACTAAAATAAATGGTAGGTGTAGCCATGGCCCACTGTAAATAGGCAAAAGAAACGAGTTGGAACATCCCTGCACTGTGAACTAAATTTTCTTCCTAAGAATTTTTTTCTTTCATTCGTTGAGCAGTGCCATTTGTTATCTGATAACTCTGTTGTTAATTTTATCGCGCCATAAATCTCAGCATTTTTATTGCCTTTACCTCCATACATGAGGAACTAGTCTCATTATTTGAAACCTTTACCTCATCTGAAATTAAGGAGACACCTGCTGCCTTAACAATTACGGACGTAGGCTCGGACCCGACCTTATTTATAGCTTTATTATCACCATAGATTATATGATTATTACTGATATTATCAAATCCTTCTTTCGTATTGTTAGAACGAATGGATTTTTCTAAGTACGATTCAGCTTTCAATTACATTCCGAATCAATCAGGGGATAACTAATGCATTGTTCCTTTTCGATGATAAGAATTTAATTTCATGAATATGATTCATTCTATTCAGAAGAAGGGGGGGGGAAGAGATTTGTTCCAAATTATTTTTAAACAATTTTTTTCAGAGGGTGTGGGTGGGATTTTTTTATCTTCTGTCACCATTTTTACATTTTTAATTATAAAATTTACGGAAGGAGGGGGCCGGGTTAACCATTTCCATTTAAGAATAGCTTATTTTAATAAACCCTACATCGTACGGTTATTTATTTTATTAAGTTTAAACTGAGGAATAAAAACTCTTAAGAATGAATATTTATAAAAAGTTATCGATACAGTATGCGTTGTATACGCGTATACAAAATTCACTGATGCGTGTTGGTAAATAATAATATATGGGGTAAGAAATAACTAACACGTACAAGCGCGTGGGGGGGGGGAGGAAAAGCAACACAAACGTAACATATTAAAATCATTGTAAGAAATTCGAAGTGTATGGGATACAACAGATGTTATATATGTACGAGTTATATTAATTAACGCGTGTAAGATCAAAAGGGGTTTCCGACAATGCTAAGTAATCTCACAATCAACGAGCTTGCAATTAATGTATAAAGACAGAGGGGGGGAATCCTTAACATTTGTACAATTAAATAGTGGGAGAATCCGTATATAAAACATCCGTATATACGACACCTTCCCTTTTTCAAAAAAAAATAAGGCCAGGGGTAGGGATATATGTAGACTAAAAAAGTATAATGAAGATTAAATGGTTTTTACAAACTCGCCTGTGGCTTACAATATTAAAACATATAATTATAGCAATAATATAATATGTAGAAAATGTTATACTAATAAAAGTTATACGAAATTAACCTCTTCTTGTTTCGCTTAATTATAAATACATAATGAACAATATATAATGATATGATATCTTATAGATTAAGAGAGGTATATGTTTGTAACGAAACTTTATTGATAACTAGGGCCGGGGTGGAAAAACTAATGAACGAAAGAATAATTAGAATGATAATCACAAAAACATGTGGTTATTACCAACTCGGATTTGGTTTACAATATTAAACTATATAATTATAGCAATAATATAATCTGTAGAAAATGATGTATCAATAAAAGTTAAACTAAATAAAACTATTCTCTTTCACGTATTCACATATACGACAATAAGATAATCAATTATAACAAATTATAACTAGAATTCAATATTGTGGCGTTCCAAGTGTCGTAAATACATCGTTTTGACCATTTTCTATTCCGTTTATATAAATGTCATTGTTTAAAGTCGGTGTATTTGGATTGATAGCGTAGGTAGAGGGAAATGGAACGCGATATTTCTGGCTGTAAAAGCCCATCGTCAGGGGAAAAAATAATAAAAATAAAAAAGGAGAGATGAAGGCTCAAAAAATAAAAAATAAAGTAAAGTGAGTAAATACGGAGATATAGATACTAAAAAAAACAATAGAAATTACAAAACTGGTTATAGCGAGAAATTAACAATAGCGATTGTAGGGATGGATGTTTTTTATAACAATATAATAGGTACACTTGGAGTTAGGAAAAAGGTGCAAAAATAAATAGCTAAATAATAAAAGGCGTATTAGCCCTATTAGCATAATGCCTCATTGATATTGATTACATCATCACGAATTCGCTGGTGAAGTTGCTTATTAAGCGTACGATATTATAGTTAATTTATAAAATCAAGAAATTCTTTTTTATAGTAAAATCTTAAAGTGATCAGTGTACACTCAATTAATTACTAAACTAGGAATTTCGAGTAGTAATAAGAAATAAATATGAGTAAGGATGGTCGAGCAGTGACAATAGAATTCTTTCGTTTATGGATTTTTTCATGCTTAATTTTTTCTGGGGAGCTGAAAATGGCAATTAGGATGTGATGGCAATGAAGCACAAATGTTATTAGGTAAATCTCCGTCCTCCGTAAACTCTAATCGTGTGCAGAGTAAGAATATATTTTTTCTTCTGAAATTATTTAACCTTTATAATTTCAAAGGTATGGTGACATTGATTGTTATAGCAGTTTATCAACAAAATCTCCACTAATTATTAATTTCCTGATGTGCGTCACATTTCCAAAATTAAACACAGCCTCAATTTTAGTGGCCCTATATAATACATGTATAAACATTATTATCATAGTTTTGAAAGATAATATGTGGGATTTTATATGTAAGTAGTGTATTGATTTTGGTTTGTAGGGAACCTGGTGTAAGGATCATGTTAAAGTTTATTATTAGACTTTAACAGACAATTAATAAAAAAATATTATAGAAATAAAATTTTTCATACATGCATTAAATTGAGATACATCTTTTTGTGTTATGGGTTGATGATTACCTGGTGAAATTAGTTATATTTTTGAACCTTACTGCCAGTACAACTTAGAGTTTATTGGTATGAACACTTAATACCTTATGGAACTGATAGATGAATTTTGATATTTTTAATTTAACATATTTTGAAACACAATTTTTACCATTT
This sequence comes from Gordius sp. MW1, assembly GCA_964036665.1. NCBI lineage: Eukaryota > Metazoa > Nematomorpha > Gordioida > Gordea > Gordiidae > Gordius > Gordius sp. MW1. Next base: position 1,289,380 of record OZ038528.1, read on the forward strand.
GTTATACACCTTTTTACAAAGATCTATTAAATTAATGAACCGGAATGGGTCCAAGAATCGAAATTGTTGGGTAAAACAATATTCATACTGATTTCCTTTTTAATATAAAAAATTTCTCGTCGTAAGTAATGTCAGTGATGGATTTTGCATTTTTTTCAAAAATTGGTTACCCTCGGGTTTTAGATTATCGAGGATCGAGGACACTACATGAACGAAAACAAAAAAGCTAAGACATTTATGAGCGTAGCCAGGGGGGAAGGGGGGGGGGGTCCTTAAGTGACAAAAAAAAAATTAATGCAAAAACCCTTAAAAATTAAAAAAAAAATTATGTTTTGCCCCTCTTTAATTGAACTTTTAAACATTTCCCCATCCCCCCCCCAATCCAAAACCTGGCTACGCCCATGGAGACATTTGTAATTTTTTTCTTAGAGAAAAGTTAGGGAGCTTTGATCTAGTATATATATTAATTGTTCAAGAGTTCAACATGCTAGACCGCGAGTCTATGGTAGAATAATAATGCAGCCGAAACTCTTGCTGTGTTGTGAGCTTAGGCTTTCGAGTTCTAATTAATTAGAAAAACCTTGTTATAAAGACTAAAAAATTTATTCATTCTTTAATATTACTATAATAAAATTGAAATACAATACAAAATTGCGAGTGTAATTCTTAATTATCAGCCATTTGTATACAATTATGATCATTTTACGTCATGCATATAGTCTAGCAATATTTTTTTAACTATAAATTTGTATATCACTATCGTGTACCCATACACGAAGAATGAAATTAGCGTATCCGGAGATACGATGATGAAGATGTCTTCCCACACACCCCCCCCCCCCCATCTCATCTTATTCAAAAGTTAAAGTTAAGAGTTCAACACGCGGTACAACTCTTGATCTTACACGTTGTACACTCATAGCGTAGACCATTATTCTTTTACATTTAATTCCTAGTACGCGTATGTTACCCCCCCCCCGACGCGCTTATACGTTTGTGTTATTTATTTCTCCCCATATTGATTGTTTATCAACATGAATACGGATGAGTGATTTGTAGTAAGGAGATTAATACATTAATATAATTTTGCTACGTAGTGTTAATGAAATAAAAATGTAGTGAAAATTCCTACTAATAATTACTCCCTGTGGGGAGGACAATGTATAGCGGTAAAGTTATCTTTATTTAGTGGCTTTAAGCCCGGCCATCCCCAAATAGTTTATTTTTACGTCCTTTAAATTCCCCCAATTAATTCCTAAGAATTCTTCCTTCAAGGAAACAAGGAATTATTCTACAAAACGAAAAAGGAAATAATTTATACAGAAAAATTAATTTGGAATTCAAATTGCCGCCCCCCCCCCCCCTTCTTCTGAATGGAATGGATAAAATTATTCGGATAAAATTATTCCAGGAACTTCCCGTCTGCCATGAACAACCGTCACAGCGCAGGGATATTGGAAAATTATTCCAGGAACATCCCGTTTGCCATGAACAACCGTCACAGCGCAGGGATATCGGATAAAATTATTCTAGTAAAACAATCGAACCAATCCATGATTCAGAAATATTGGGAGACGGAGGAGAAAACAATTCCTTCGAACAATTGGCTACCAAATATAAACCGCAAACATAATTCAGTGGAAATTCCAATATGTCTGAATGGCAGAATTCTTCGAAAGAATGAAAATCCCGAAATTGAAAATATCAATTATGCAGAATCTTCCCTAACTAATTCTCAAGGCCTAAATTCTTAATGTGCCCCTAAAATATTATTGTAAGACAGAATTATACACTTGATTTATTTACATATATTTATTATATGAAAATTATATTGTTAACCAATATTTAAACCCCCCCCCCCCGCAGTTTCTTTGATTATTATTTGACAGTCTGCGCGTGGGCAAGAAGGATAATTTTCAAGATGGCAGTTTACACTCTATATTAATTATAAGTTTTGTCAAGGCTGTTGCTAGGTGAGTCACAGAGCTGGAAGAAAAATCCGTTAGCCATGACGTTGCCTTTTTATCTCTGATTTTTACATATATCAGTCGTCGTGTGAGCAAAGGCCAGAGTTGGTATTCGATGCCAGATGTTTGAGACTTATAATGTTAATAACGCCGCCTTGATAGTTGCACTGAGCTCTTAGAACTCTATCGAAAATACATTAAGTCTTCGACTTTTAAAAGGAAAAGATATCGTGTACCCATACACGAAGAATGAAATTAGCGTATCCGGAGATACGATGATGAAGATGTCTTCCCACACACCCCCCCCCCCCATCTCATCTTATTCAAAAGTTAAAGTTAAGAGTTCAACACGCGGTACAACTCTTGATCTTACACGTTGTACACTCATAGCGTAGACCATTATTCTTTTACATTTAATTCCTAGTACGCGTATGTTACCCCCCCCCCCGACGCGCTTATACGTTTGTGTTATTTATTTCTCCCCATATTGATTGTTTATCAACATGAATACGGATGAGTGATTTGTAGTAAGGAGATTAATACATTAATATAATTTTGCTACGTAGTGTTAATGAAATAAAAATGTAGTGAAAATTCCTACTAATAATTACTCCCTGTGGGGAGGACAATGTATAGCGGTAAAGTGATCTTTATTTAGTGGCTTTAAGCCCGGCCATCCCCAAATAGTTTATTTTTACGTCCTTTAAATTCCCCCAATTAATTCCTAAGAATTCTTTCCTTCTGAACCTTTTTATTTAAATCGTGTTCCTTCCACGAATACGATAATCACATTTACTGTTATTTAGATGTCTCCCTCGCGCATATTAATAATTTCTAGGACACTTATGTGCACTGCTTATCTTATTTATATGTCAATAATCATATAAATTATAAATAACCTTGCAGTCTAGCGGTTAATGTTAAGACCAATGATAGAGATTAAAACTACAAATTGATAAATTGAGACTAGCTAACTATAGGTGGCATGTATTCCAAATTTATTCGATAATAATGAATGTACCAAATCCATCCCCATGCCCGCAACGAGCTGTTTACGGCTTTGTCCTATGGATTCTTTCAAATTTAGTTTTTGGTAAGATTAAACTCATTGATTGCTAGTCAATTTTTATATAGGCCTTTATTTAATATGGGCTTTTGTCCCTGATCACATCTTAGAACATTTTGGAATTACTTATTATCCCAAAAAGTTGATTGCCAATTTTTATTTTATCTTATATTTTTAGATATTGGGCGTTTATAATTCCTTTGATCGTTTGTTGTTTGCCCTTTCTGATTTTATTTACATACACGGTTTTGAATCATTTTATAACGCCAGATTTAAATTCTTTAAATACAATTCAAGGTAAATTTGCAGTCTCAAATAGTATATACTTAATAGATTCTAAATCGCGATATTTCGTCCAGTCAAACGCACATTCAATTCCACCCTTATCAGATATTGATATAATTGAGGCCAATAAATTATTGTATTCTAATGTCAACAGTGACTCAACAAAAGATTCCTAAAACAATACCTCCAGATCATGGTAGTTTTCCCATTGATCACAACAATTTGTGCAAAAAATTTGTCATTGAATATATGCTTTGTATGTCACAAAACAAACAAAATAATTCAAAATGTAGAAAAGAAGCAAAGAGCTACTTGGAATGTCGCATGAATAAAAATTTAATGGCTAAAGAGGATTTTAAAGATTTAGGATTTCCGGATACTTTGCCTTAGGATGAAAGTATGTCATCATTGTCATGGCACCTCTTTTGAATGCATTGATGGAAATTATTTCTGTGAAAATTGCAATACCCAATTACCTTTCATCTATGAACAATATTCAGATGATGTTGGATTTTCACAAATTATTCCAAGTTCCTCTAAAGATATTGCTGATAAATATTGTATGCATATATATTTATATAAACTTATGGTATTCTAGTTGATAAAGGACATCCTTGGACATTTCATGAAGCTTTTTTAACACTCTTATTAAAACAATGCAATCAGTTAGTCAATACGGGTGTCCCATCTGATTTTAAAACGGTTGTTTTTAATCTATTTAAAGTTTTCTTATCAAAACAAAGTTAGCTTTTAGGTTTTATTCCATTTACTTAAATATATTTAGATATAGCATTTACATCTAACCCTCAGCCTGGCCCTTCCCCTCATCTAAGAGATATAGCTCTTTGTATTCAAAATCTTGATTTGCAAACTACTAAAAAATTTCTTCATCAATTAAAAAAATCTAATGCCAATCCACTGTTATGTGATAATATAAATAGCCTAAACCCCTCACCAGTACAAAAAGAGGAATTCAATCCTCAAGTTGAAGCAAACAATGTTATTATAAGTGATAATCAGACAAATTATGACTTACTTTTCAAGGATATTATTATGGAATATGAAGCTAACACTCAATCGGATTCCATTAAATTAAATGAAAACAAAGTTGTCACAAATTCACAACAAGGTTTAAGTAATGATTTCCAGTTACAAAGTGTATTTATAAACGAATATTGCACCAGTTTCATTGACGAAATTGATCCAACCCTCATTGATTTTGTGTTAAAAAATAAAAATTATAAATTCAAGAAAAAGATTGACAATTTGGTATTGACCCAAAGACAAGCCCTAGTACACAATATATGCTTCATATACCTCGGTCTACTGTTTATCAAATTTCCAAAATATCAACTGTCTCATCTTTTGCGGTAAATTTAGTGAAATATTTTGAATATGTTTGGTATTTAAAGGTTGATAAAAGAACATAAACTAGCTTATTTCGGAAGTAGTGACAATTTACCGTCCCACATGAAATTCATGCTTTACGACAATCAAATTCTCATCCACAAGTCTATACCGCTAACGAAATTGATCCGTACATCATGTTTTCAGCTATGTAACATCATGGATTTTACTACCAAAATTCCAAAGCCCCACTTACCATCTATGATATCCACGTATGCCGATATGCTACACTTGCCAGGTACACTTTAGTTATTTTTACTTTTTTCATTTTTTCTAATCTAATCTTAGCCGAGTTCACTCGCGTAGCTCTTGCGATCTACGCCGAAACACAAAACGTTTTTCCGCCAGATGGCGCTTACTTACGATTCGAAGATCCTCCCTACAACAAAGTTAAAGTCTCGAGGCTGATCCCGAATTTTGAAGGAAGAACCTTGTCCTACTTGTACGTCGCGCTTAAACTCGCCTATCACTCTCATTTCACTCAAAATAACCTAATGCCGCCTACCAGCGATGGTTGCTTCGCCACCTGGTGGCAGGGTTGGATTTCAAAAACTGAAGAGAATAATCTATATGATCTAGCCAGTCTCACTTTAATTTCTCCCCAAGAAGCCTTTTACTACATGTCTCCTAATCCAACCCAAACTCTTTCATGTCCTTGCCATAACAATAGGCTTTCTTTAGAATCGCAACAGAGCGAAACAGACGTTATTATACCGCCTTCCGGGGTTCCCGCTATCTCTACTAGACTATATTGTCCCACACCTCAACTATATACAGCCTTCTATGCCCGCCATCTTCTATCCACTTACCGACTTATGTCTAGTCAAAATAGTCTAACCACCATCTCCACGAAGTACGTGTCGGGTAGGCCTGCTTTTAAAGCCCGTCTTTCATCCGCCTTTGAGCGCCTGGTACCTAGTGCCTCCGATTCTACATTAGAGTATAACCCTAATCGGGGAAATTTGGAGAAAGAGTATTTAGCCAAACCCATTGCCTCTGAGGCAATTGTAACCGGCGCTAAGCCAGAATCTTTACTTCGCTATAGCCCCTGCTTCGTAATAGGTAGCGCGTTTGACATCTTGTTAGGACTACACTTGGCTAATAAAGAGTCTCACGACCGCTCACCCAACGTGAAATACCTTTCGCGAAAGCGACCCTTTAAAATAGCTTTTCAGCAGTTTATTGAGAATTACATTAAAGAAAAAAGAGGCGCAGAGGTGACAAACTCATCTCCTTATTTTACTATACTTTTTGAAATGATGGCCAACCTTAGTGAACAGAGCCTAGAAGAGCTTATGTACGAAATATGTGTTGTGGAAAAAAAGCTGTTGTCCACCAAATTTGTTACGAATACTATCGCAAATAGTTGAGAAAAAAATGTAATCGTATATCATAAACGGGTTATATAAGGGTTTGTGTCCTTTTTTATCCTCAAAGAAACGTTAATTAGAATTTGCAATGTTTTGGTGATTGTATTACAATAGGGATTTTTAATACGCTTTTTGCAATAATCCCCATTGTGTATATTAATATGTGATTTGAACTTGTTTAACGTTATCTAAAACCTTTACAATATCTGTAACACAGTTTTTCCTTAAGGTTCTTCCCACCGGTTCATGACTCTAAAATTTAATGGGATGAATTGGAAGATGAATAAACACAATTTGTAAACACCCCATATATCATTGGTTATAGATAGAGCCAAAAATCTCGACATGTCTTGACTTTAAATTTTTTTATATTATATGGATTATTCCCCTCATTAATTTAAAAAATACTTAATTAAAAAAAATTAATAATTTTATTTAATTGAAAACACAAACTTTGTGCAACTAATATCCCCTGTACACTACTTGACATTATAAATGTAAAAAAAATAATAGTTTCTATTTGAGAGGAAATTTTTTTAAACTACATTTGTATAAAAGTCAGCGTGTTTGTCGAATATGGATTGACACATTAAATTGGAAATGTAATTACATATAATATTAGAAATATTGGGTATGATAATAGATCCGTTTTATGAATACGCCATAAAATAATTATTATCAAAGCTTTTGGTAATATATTGGTATTACAAAATTGCCATATTTACTGAAAATTTGGTTGAATATAATTCACTTGCTTTATTATTTAGGTAATGTAAATGGTTTATGAATTTTAAAGTTACATCATGAGCTCAAGCATAACATCTGGTAGACTCGTATTTTAATCTATTAAGACTTTTCGAACATTAAGAGATGCATTCTAATTTCTAAAACAATCGTATGGCGGGCACTGAGGCTACTGGGGTGCTTCTTTGGCCGTTGTAGCCAAATTTATATAAGTATTTCGATTAATTAAACAACAATTCTAAACGTCTTTACACTAGAAAGGTGTGGCATTCGCCGATTATTTGAATAGTTTAAATTTGTTTGCCTCTTTAACGTTTGCATCTTTAACTTAATCTTTGCCAAAATGACACACACACGCGCTTTGATTTTAAATAAGCAGTTCTAATAATATATAATGCTATATATCTCGTTCTTGATAACTCATGCACCGCACCTCTTACCGAATTACCCTTACCAATTTTCCCTTACCGATCTTTCGATTATGAAATCCAGAAAGTTAACATACGTTACACAAGTGCGGCATCAATCAATATCCATATAGGAAAGCTTATATAAATTGAATATCGAAATACATTACACAAGATATATTTAATAATATTTGAAAAATCATCACGATGCTCCTACACAAGATATATTTAATGTTTGTAAAATCATCACGATGCTCCTACACAAGATATATATTTAATATTTGTGAAATCATCACGATACAACACTTTTACTTTTGGGAGATCATTATTAGAATTTTGAAAAACGGGATTATATATTTGTGAACGAAATAATAAAGAAAATTATATTTTGGAAAGTTGTTAAAGAAGGAACGTTATATTGGTGAACATTATATTGGTGATAGCCTACTAAATTTACCTATTGGATTAAAAGATATATAAAATAAGGTAAGACAATTTAATTTAATTGAAATATATTTTATTTTTTTTTTACATGGATAAAAGTGGTTTGCTTTTTTTAATATTAATATTAATTTCAATAATTTTATTATATAATAAAATTTTTAGATTAATTTTAATTAAAGCTTTAATTCTTACCATTTAAGTTTATTTAAAATATAACATAGATTTTTTCATAGTAATTTATAAATATTTTATTTGAATTTAAAATAAAATCGTGTCGTTTGCATTCATTATTAGCAAATTATTTTAATTTCTTTGAAAAATGTTTGGTAGTCAACCATCCATTCTACTGAATATTTATAATTGTTTACTAAGTGAACGTTTATTAATTATTGCATTAATCCTGGTAATTATTTTAATGTTAGTATTGATTAAAGTTAAAAAGGTAGAGAAAGTTTGTGTTATTAGAAGTAAAGAGAAAAGAAGGTGCTTCATATGTAATAAGTTAGGGCACGTCAAGGAAAACTGTTTCCTGAAATATAAAGATTTTGGACAAAGGGTACAATTTAATCACCCATATTTCGATAGAGAACATCGAGTTGGCCCGATGCGTAATGAGTGTTGTAAGCATAATTGTAAATGTAATCTGGAAGGTCAGCGTTCTGTCCAGGAAAGGGCAGGGTCATCCAATAATTATAATTGACTGCTAGCTTCGTCTAAAACGGTTATTTCACCAAAATTTGTATTTGTAAATTTTTTTAATTCTTCGCAGACACCTTATATAAATATTAATATTGAGGGTATCATTTTGAGTTTTCTTATTGACACCGGTTCCTATTAGTATTATGTCGCGTAAAACTTTTTTTAAATGGTGGCCGGCTAGACATATTAATAAAGTTAATATAATTGCCAAACAATTGGATGGCACTAAGATAAATTTATTAGGTAATACTAAGGTTCTAATATGCGTAGCAGAGGTAATGGTAGAATTGTAGAGATGGCACAGGGGGGAATATTCCGAAAATTGAATTTTCCCTTTGATAAATTCCCTTAAAAAAATTAACGTTTTTGACACAAAATTTACGCAATATTTTATTTTTAAATTGATTTTAATTATTTAGAATTTTATATTTTCCTCGTGGAAACTTCTATTAGCATTTTTCCGCCTATTTAAAATTAATTGAAACCTTCTAGTCAATCACCTAATTCAAGTAAAATATAAACATCAGAATTTAAATTTTTAGCTTTTATTTTGGAATTTGACTTGCTTATTGTATATTCAAAAAGTTTACCCTATTTGTTTGACTCATCTAAGTAAATAAAATACATATAAACAATTTTATTTAAAGTAGCTTTTAGCTTGTTTGAATTTGAAATATAAGTTGCAAATCAACTATTTAGGTATTATTACACCTACACCATTAAAATTTAAATTCTGTATTACCCTATATTTAATCTAGCACTATTTTTTGTTTCTACTTTACAAACACACCTACAATTTTAATAATATAAACAACTTAATTTAAACCTCAGGTAAGATTATGTATAATTAAATTTGAAATTTTTTTAGCTATATCTATTTGACATTCAATTTGATATCCTATTTAATATTTTAAAAAACACTTACACTTAAACTCAAGTAAAATTATACTAGCATTTTATTTTTAACTAGCTTTTAGCTGTATTGGATTGGCCTATATTTTAAATCATTAAATAAATTTTAATCTAGTAAGATGCCTAGAAAACCATCTGATATCTGGAAACATTTTGGTAGACATACATCCTCCAATAAGAAAGGCTTTATTGCCATCTGCAACTATTGCAACCATAAATATGACTTCCCCAACCCAACAAAAATGTCTATCCATATACAAAAATGCCCAGAATATGCAAGTGAAACAAAATGCTCAGAACTAGAAGTTTTTTCAATATCCTCAGCAGAATCATCTAAAACTTTTTCTGCGTCAGAACACAAACACCCCACTGTAACAACACCTGAGTTAACAACTCTTTTCAATTCCAGCTACCAGTGCTGCCACAGAAAGAATTTGGTCCACATTTGGTTATGTACATTCTAAATCAAGAAATCGAATGAAAAACGACAAGGTGAAAAAGCTAGTGTCCATAAGGCACAACATGCACTTGAAAAGTAGTATCAATTTTAATGCAAAAGCGCGCTCAATATCTTCATCTGATGAATCAATTTCATCGCTAAATGACGATAGTGACAGTTTAGATATTGACAATTTTTAATGTATATTTTTATGTAAATTTGTAATGAAATATTGTGTATTATTGGAGAAATAAACTTTATTAGCATTTCATTTTACACCCTAGCATCTTTTTTTCATCTAAGACTATATATTAACAATCAAAGTATTTATTTTCCCCATGAATTCCCCAAAATTCCCGTTATTTCCCCAAAATTCCCTATTTTCCCTGGGAATATTCCCTCGATAAAAATTCCCGGGAAATTACCCATCTCTAATTGGAATTATATGTAATTGAAGATAAAATTGATAATATAATGGGATGGAATTGGATTAGGATTTTGGGTCCTATTACAAATTGGTGGGGAATATGTAAACTCAATAATGTGGATAATTGTAAAATGGATTGTATTAATGTTTTGAGGGAAATGCCAGAAAATTTAGACACTACAAAACCGGGTATTTACAGGGCACTGAACTCAGATATTGAGTCAACCTTGGTTTTTGGGGCACTGAACTCAGTTAATGAGTCAACCTCGGTTTATGAGGAACAAGATTCCTTGGTTTCGGTAGGTGGTGTCAATAGGCATGAATTTGAATTATGGCATATTAAAATTGATAACATTAAAAAGAAATATAACGAAATTTTTAATGAAGAATTGGGTTGTTTAAATAATGTAATGTTTTCCATACGTGTTGATTCTAATGCTGTACCACGTTTTTGTCCTGCTAGACGCATTCCATTAATGTGGAAAGATGAAGTGCATCAAGTTTTAGATAAGTGGCTCAAGGATAACGTAATAGAACCAATTGAATTTTCGGAATGGGCCACTCCCCTTGTGCCAGTTAAAAAGAGTGATGGTACTATTAGAGTTTGCGCTGATTATCGCGTAACAATTAATAAATGGGTAATTGATGTTAAATATCCTTTGCCTAGATTAGAAATGGTTTTAGCTAACTTGAAGGGTAGTAGGTACTTTTCAAAGCTAGATTTAGCTAATGCTTATCTTCAACTTCGCGTAGATGAAAAATCAGCTAAGTTGTTAACAATTAACACGGATAAAGGTCTCTATTCTTTTAAGAGATTACCTTTTGGTTTAAGCGTGTCCGCTCCTATTTTTCAAAGGGCGATGGCATCTATATTTAATAATATAGATGGTGTTTTTTTTTATTTGGACGATATTTTAGTTACTGGTTCAACTCAGGACGAACATGATTTACGTCTAGAGAGAGTATTAAATTTGATTAAAATTAAAAATTTACGCGTTTCTGCTAAGAAATGTAATTTCGGTACTGACCAGGTAATTTATTTAGGTCATGTAATAGCAGACGGTTTTGTTAAACCTAATTTAAAAAAGGTACAAGATATTAAAAATATTAATAGACCAGTTGATAAAAAAGAACTTGCATCGTTTTTAGGTTTAATGAATTATTACAGTAAATTTATTGAAAATTATACAAATTATTCTGGTCCTCTTTATGAGTTAACTAAAAATGATGTATTATTTAAATGGGATGATAATTTAGATAAATGGTTTAATTTCTTGAAAAATATTTTATTAACGGATCCGATTCTTAAGTGTTTTGATCCTGATAAAGAGCATATTTTGAAAGTTGATGCATCCAACACAGGTATTGGTGGTGCTTTATGTCAGATAGAAAACGAAATAGAGCATCCGGTTATTTATTTTTCTCGCAAACTTTCTAAGGTTGAACTTAATTATTCAGTCATAGAGAAAGAAGCTCTTGCGATGGTTTATGGTTTGAAACGTTGTCGAGAATATTTAATTGGTAAAGCATTTACATTGTATACTGATCATAAGCCATTGGTAGCTTTATATGATAAAATTAATACGGAATTTTTAATGTCACCTCGACTTCAGAGATGGTTATTAACTCTGGGTAATTTTTCTTTAACTTTAAAATATCGAGAAGGTAAAAATAATCATTTGGCTGATGTGTTATCACGAATGAGTGCAAATAATATAACTAAAGAGATATCGGTTACAAATAATAACGTTGTTAATGTAATAAAAGTCATCGATCTTGACGATATTGTCAAAAGTACTGAAAATAACGCTGATTTAGCGGATATTAAACAAATTATTACAGGTGTTAAAAATATTCAAAATGTTCCTGTAGATTTTAAACATTATATATTGAAGATAATTTAGTTAAACGCAATGATAAACTAGTAATTCCTTTGGAACTGCGTAGTAATGTTTTAAGTATTTTGCATGAAGGGCATGCAGGTATAGTAAAAATGAAGGAGCTAGCTAGACTATATGTCTGGTGGCCCAAAATTGCAAAGGACGTTGAGATCTATGTTCGGCAATGTGCTATGTGTAAATTAAAAGCAGCCATGCCACGTAGGGATAAAAAGGCTCAATGGCCTCGTGCAGATGGTCCCTGGAGTAGAATTCATATCGATTTCTTTAAATTTAATAAAAAGAGATATATATTAGTGGTAGATGCATATTCAGGTTGGACTGAATTTAAACTAATACACAATATATCTACAAAGGTTACAGTAATGTTTTTAAAGGAATTAATTGGCGCATATGGTTTTCCGAAATTTATAGTAACCGATAACGGAAAAGCTTTTACAAGTGTCGATTTTAAAGATTTTTGTAATAATTGGAAAATAACGCATTTTTTAACGCCGCCATATCACCCTAGTTCTAATGGACAAGTTGAAAGATATGTGGCTATTGTCAAGAAATGGTTAGAACTGGCTCAAATTAATAAAGAGGGTACATGGTCGGTTATACCATAACATGACGCCTAGATTTAGACGTTTGCCAGTTGGTATTGAATTTTTTAATCGTAATTTACGTTTTCCGCCCGATTTTTTGCTGGATAGCAAATTTAAACATCATTCAACGGGCAAGACCAGATATAATATTAATGATGTAGTATGGTCGAAAAATTATTTAGGTCAACCTAGATGGATATTATCTAAAGTTGTTGACCATATAGGTAATAAAATTTATAAAGTTAGGTCATTAGAGACTAACAAAATAGAAACTAGGCACGTTGAACAACTCTTAAGTTATTCTGCCTAATGTTTAATTTATTTTTTTTTTGGCATTGTAGATGGACGTCATCACGTCATAGTGTATAGTTAGGATTGTTGTGGAAAGATTAGCCGGAGTGCGTCCTCCGTGCCCGCTCCATGTTTCGTTTGTTATCGGGATGGACGGTATCCCGAGGATAACATTTTTCGCAGAGCTTCCGGTTAATAGGGGGCCGGGAATGCCCCAGGGAGCCAATGATCGTGTGTATCGGCAGGCACCGACACATCTTAACAGAGGAGGTGGTGGTCGGCGACACCCACGAGGTGGTAATCGAAGACGATGCGAAAGATGTCAGCGTTGGCATCGTTTACCATTGTGTCCGTCTTCGGTTGTTAATGATAATTTAAGTACCTTGCCTGTTGGAGGGCAAGTGGTCCCGCCTGTTGGAGGGCAGGTGGTTACACCCCAGGTACAGACCAGCGGGTTGGCAACAACTGTCGTTGGTAGTACTTTGGTCACCCCGTTAGCGGCTATGACGTTGACAGGTGATCTGCAACGGCAGTGACCAGCTATTAAAGGGGGAGGTGTGGCATTCGCCGATTATTATTAATAGTTTAAATTTGTTTGCCTCTTTAACGTTTGCATCTTTAACTTAATCTTTGCCAAAATGACACACACACGCGCTTTGATTTTAAATAAGCAGTTCTAATAATATATAATGCTATATATCTCGTTCTTGATAACTCATGCACCGCACCTCATACCGAATTACCCTTACCAATTTTCCCTTACCGATCTTTCGATTATGAAATCCAGAAAGTTAACATACGTTACACAAGTGCGGCATCAATCAATATCCATATAGGAAAGCTTATATAAATTGAATATCGAAATACATTACACAAGATATATTTAATATTTGTAAAATCATCACGATGCTCCTACACAAGATATATTTAATGTTTGTAAAATCATCACGATGCTCCTACACAAGATATATATTTAATATTTGTGAAATCATCACGATACAACACTTTTACTTTTGGGAGATCATTATTAGAATTTTGAAAAACGGGATTATATATTTGTGAACGAAATAATAAAGAAAATTATATTTTGGAAAGTTGTTAAAGAAGGAACGTTATATTGGTGAACATTATAAAAGGATGATGCAAATCGCGATATTTAAACAAGCTATAGTTATATTTAATTGTTTATCAGATCAGAACTCATTTTAATTTTCTATGTTCATATCAAATGCTAAGGATATGCCACTTATTTTTTATGGAACAAGCCAAAAATAATGAAAATTTGAATTTTAGTCGGTAGATTGAATATATATTCTACTAAGGGGGGGGGGGTAAATTATCCAATAACAAATATATTCCAATTATATTAAGTTAATTAACATCCTAGATGTTATTTTAACTCTATAAAAATATGCAATATTACTTAATTATGATGGTATAAAAACACATTTAAGGCCGAAAACCATCTCGTCGAATTTACCTGGAAAATTTTGTGATTGGTTGAATGGGGGACGATTTAGGGGACTTATTTTAACCGGGGGGCATTAAATTCGGCGAGTTGATAGGGCACGATTTCTCAGTGATAAATCTCGTCATGAGATAAAAACTTTCGTTTCGAAATCGGCTCATTTTTTAAAATTCTTGTCTCGGTTTTTCGAAACAAGACCGAGATTTTTCTCGAATTTCACCCATCACTAGTAGCCATAATATCTATTTTCGTAAATATCACCTAAGTTATTGATCTGTCATTAGAACATAACAGGCGCGTAGCCAGGATTTTCACGAGGTGGGGGTCTAGCAAAAAAAATTTTTCAACGTATTTTGTCAAAAATTAAATTAGATGTATATATTATGTTTTTAGGTTTTTATAAGTGTCTTAAAGTCTTTGATGTAACTAAACTATAATATTTTCACCCATTAATTTAGTTATTAATCAAAAACAGGGGGGGGGGGGAATTTCTTCCCCCTCATTTACCCCTTCTTCTTTATCGTGTTGAAAATCCCATGGGGTAAGTTTTTAGCAGCCTCTTCCATCTGAGTCGCGTACATGCCATGCCAATTTCCATCTGTTTGACGTCCATATCCTTTTCGACCAGTCGTTTCCAGGTGGCACGTGGTCTGCCCCTTCCTCTTCTTCCAGGCACGTCCATCACCAGCGTTCGCCGTGTGACATCGTCCTCGTCTCTTCGTAATACATGGCCGTACCACAGCAGTCGATTTTCTCTTAAGAAGTCCTTCGTCGCTTGTATACCCATCTTTGTCATCAAGGATTCGTTCGTCAAGCGATCCAGCTTGGTGTAGCCTAAGCTCCATCGCACCATTCTCATTTCCGTGGCTTGCAAGAGTTTCTCCTCCGCGGTGGTTACAGCCCATGTTTCGCTCCCGTAAAGCAAGACCGGTCGCACGATGGTTTTGTACGCCTTGCTTTTCAACCAAATTGGTATCTTTTTGTCACACATGACACCGGAGATGCTGCGCCACTTGAGCCATGCTTTTTTGATCCGAGAATGGACTTCGTCAGTAAATCCTCCCTCTTGATGTAATAGCGAGCCAAGATATGTGAACTTATCAACCTCCGTATACATTTGACCGTCATTTTTGTGCATTTGCGGACTACCGCCCATCATTTGCATGTAAACCGTTTTCTTCTCGCTGACCTTTAGACCGAATTCCGAAAAACGTTCTGACCATTTTTTCGCCTGATGAAAAACCCCTTCTCTTGTTTCATCGCATAGGACAATATCATCGGCATATAGCATAGTCCAAGGGGCTGGCTTGTGCAAGTCCTTTGTTATTGTATCCATAATTAGATTAAACAAGAATGGGCTTAACGCTGACCCTTGATGTAGTCCAATCATTATTCGGAAGGGTTTCGTTTCTCCTACGGTAGTCCTAACAGATGCAACCGCGCCATTATACATTTCCTTGATAAGTCGAACATATCCTTCGGGTATATTTCTGGCTCTAAGGGACCACCATATTAAGTCTCTCGGAACCGTATCGTAGGCCTTTTCTAAATCGATGAAGACCATGTGTAAGTTCTTATGTCGCCATATTTTTCCATCGTCTGCTTCAACGCAAAGATTGGATCCATCGTTGATTTACCGGCCACGAATCCAAACTGATTGGGCGAAAGACAAACTTCGTCATTGAGCCTTTTCACTAGCACCCTTTCTAGTAGTTTTAGTGAGTGGCAGGTCAACTTGATACCTCTAAAGTTGCCACATTCTTGCGCGTCTCCTTTGCCTTTGTATATGGGTATGATCGTACTTTCCCTCCATTGGTCAGGGATACGACTCTCATACAGCATAGCGTTAAATAGGCCTGTCATTATGTCGATTCCTTCTCCTTTGCACCCAAGCCAAGCTTCGATCGGTAAATCATCGGGACCTAGCGCTTTCCCTTTCCGCATCTTCGTTAGTTGCGCTCCTACTTCATAAGCCTGCAATGGTAAAACCAAGTTCGAGTTCGGTTCCACCCTCTCTAGCGGTCTTCTATCATTTGTTTTGTTCATCATATTTTGGAAATAATCTTTCCATCTTTTGATGACTTCCTTCGGTTTGCACAAGGTTCGTCCCTCTTCGCTTTTAATGACTTTCAGTGTCCCGAAATCTCGACTTTTTTTTCTCCTTTGCGAGTTTATACATGACTATGTCGCCGCCCTTGGTAGAGCTTGTTTGCCATATCGGTGTAAGCCTCGTTCTTCGCTATCGCAACCGCTATCTTAGCTTTGCGTTTCGCTTCACGATATGCCACGTAGTCTTCTCCTTTCTTCGTTTTGTACCATCGTAGGTACAACGCCTTCTTTTCTTCTATAGCCTCTTTGACCGAGTCATTCCACCACCATAGTTCACGCTTGTGAGCTCTGCCGCCCTTAGTTCGTCCCAAGATTTGAAAGGCCGTTTCCTTTAGAACATTTGCAACGGTGTCCCACCTTTTGTTAATGTCGCCCCCCAAGCCTGCAACCTTCAAGAGCGGAGTTGCTCGAGCGTGAAACATTTCATTTGCGCGATCATCCTTAAGCTTTTCGTACTTTGTCCTTGGTGTGTAGACTTTTCTCCTTTCGGGAAAAATCTTTCTTGCTATATCGAGGACAACTGGCCGATGTTGCTTGGCGATTTCTTCCCCCGGTATAACCTTGCAATCTTTAACTTGCCACAAATTTTTGCGCTTCACTAGGATGTAGTCGACCTGTGTAAGGTGATCCCCACTGCTGTACGTCGCTAAATGTTCGGTACGCTTCTGAAAGAAGGTATTCACAATGGCCATATCGTAAGCTTGCGCCATCTGTAGTAACTTCTCTCCCTCTTTATTCTTCAACCCATAGCCATGCCCGCCGTGATTTCGTTCGTACACGCCCCTTTCTTTCCCAACGTGCCCATTAAAGTCTGCTCCGATGATGAGATTCTCGTCAGGCTTCACGTGGCGTATTTCTTTTTCGAGCTTTTCATAGAATTCGTCCTTCTCATTTTCGGAACATCCAACCTGGGGCGAATACGCACAAATAAAATTGACAAGGCCGCCTTGATCCGCCAGCTTTATGCACATCAATTTATCCGAGCATCGTTTGAATTCGACTACCTTGTCCTTAAAGGAATGGCTAAGCACTATACCGACCCCGTTCTTCCGTGATGGGGAACCCGAGTAGTATAGCTTGTAACCATCTCCTAGCTCCCTGGCTTTTGTTCCATGCCACCGCGTTTCTTGTAGACACGCTATGTGTATCCTTCGCCTTTTTAGCATCTGCGCAACCTCGATGCTCTTCCCCGTCAGCGTGCCCACATTCCAGCTGGCCACTCTTGTCCGTTCGACAACTAGATTCCTTAACCGCCTTCGTTGTGAGTGAGGCGGTAACCCTTGTATACTTTTCACATTGCACGGGCGGATGATGCAATGCGCGTCGTTTGGGGAGGACGCCCTAGCATTCTGGTATAAGTTCGTATTTGAAGCTGCCATGTTGTTTGGAGTTGCTTTTTACAGCCGGCTTCCGACCTGACGCCAACCCTCCACTTTTTTCACACGGACTTGGGACCGTCGTTGCACTGGTACATAAACATTGATATCCTTTAGAGTTGTGATCATTATATAAGTCTATTGAAATCAAATGCCTTAATACAATAAAGCAAATAATATTTATTAAAATATTTGGCAAAGAAACTTATTATTTTAATCCATATCTTTTTAATCCTTTTAGTCCCAGAGTTGCAATGTAGGGTTAGATCCTCCTTTTCCTTGATCGAATAAAGGCCTTGTTAGGATTTATCTTCTTTTATACTATGTCTTTGTTTAACTGCTTCTTCCGTGGTTTGAATTTATTATGTCCTTAGTTAATTGTTTTTGCTGTGTCGTATCCTTATATACTAATATCCCCCCCATGTTCGCTTATACAAATGTTAAGTATTTCCCCGCACACACCCCCATATCCACAAAAGTTGTAAAAAAAACTGAGTATATCATACATGCTTATTCGATCCCCCCCTCCTCATTTCTGAATACATTAATTGCAAATTCATACATACTTATTCGATTCCCTCCCCCCCCCCTCTTTCTTTATACATTATTTGCAAGTTAGTTGATTGTGAACTTACTTAGTATTGTCGGATACCCCTTTTGATCTTACACGCGTCAATTAATATAGCTCGTCTCGTATCTTTAAAACGTAAAATATAAACATCTGTATAAACACTTCGAATTTTTATACTGATTTTAATAATATTATTATCGTAGTACTGAATAAAGAAAAACTTTAAATTGCTTTACGAATCTACAAAACCCTGTACAAGCCATTTGTCATAAGATAGAGCCTCGTCTCCACATTTATCTAATTATACTCATGACGATGACTTTTATGATTTTTCTTCTTAACATATAATGTTCATGTTTCACTTGATAGTTTAATACCCGTCATAAATTGATTTGGAAACTTTGCTCTTTAGTTAGATTGGCATCTATTTAATGCAAATTACACGGGAGATTCCTCGCCGTTTAAGTCATCTATTTTGCATTCTTGTGTTGACTTCCATCGCTTTAACTCCCTTTTGATGCATCAAATTGAAATGTATAAGCCTGCCTGCTTTTCGGTATTTTAATTGGTCATTATTTAGCGATGGGGTGCTTCTATATCCCTAAACGTTTTTACTTAAGGGGAACATCCGGCTTAACGTCTTAACCTTTCGGATTTTTATATACGACTTCCTTGGTCTCCTCTCATAGTAATATAACATCATCAAAGACACAGACTTGTAGACAGCTCAGCCACTTTTAAGAAACGTTCCAAATTATGACATACTTTTTAACAATTTAATTAAATTGCGTAGGAAAAAATTCATTCTAGTTATATCGTAAATTTGATAAAGTAATGAGTTGGACGACATCTGTTATTTGTGCCTGAACGCGAGAATGCCATTTGGTTAACGAAATGCAGGATTTAATTGCAAATGTTAGCAATATGGGATTTGAGGTGGAAGATTTTCTGGAAAGTCAAATCGGATGTATATCGTTACCTTTTATTGGAATGGATAGTAATATTATATATAATTATGAATATAACAAACTTTAGAGTCTGGGGCTGCTATATGTAATTCCTACAAATATACTGGGTTGTGTAATTTAGGTCAACTTTGCCCATTTCGCCATATTAAGGTAACTTAACTGAAATATATTATTATAAAGGCTTAAGGGTGATAAAAATGTAGTGTGTAAACATTGGCTTAGAGGCCTTTGTAAAAAGGGTGATGATTGTGAGTTTCTGCATGAATATGATATGAGCAAAATGCCAGAATGCTATTTTTATTCCAAATTTAGTAAGAATTACCCAAAGTTTAAATTAGTAAATTTGCTGTTTCTCATAGATGCTTGTAATAACAAAGAATGTCCCTTTTTACATATTGACCCTGAATCAAAAATTAAAGAGTGTCCTTGGTATTTTAGAGGCTTTTGTCGGCATGGTAATAAATTAAAATTATAAATTTACGCTGAATTTTTATTATTTGAATGTTATATTGGAATTGTATGTTTTTAAAAGAATATACTATAATGTAGGTCCAAGTTGTAAGAATAGGCATGTAAGAAGAGTTATATGTGTCTGTTACTTAAATGGATTTTGTCCAGAAGGTCCATCTTGTAAATTTATTCAGTAAGTAATCATCTGCAATGGTTTATACCACTTCTAAATTTTTGTTTAATTTGTAGTCCCAAATTTGATGTACCCACCTTAAACGAGATTCCTCCGATTGGTAACTTACCTCTCAAGAGAACAATCACATGCCATTATTGTGGGGAGTTAGGGCACAAGCTGCAATTTTGTTCAAAATTACAAAATGACTCAAATACTAACTCAACATCTCATTCTCAGCTTTCTCAAGCACCTTTCATTCATATTCCCCTCCCATCTTATCAACTTACAAAAGTAACAATCGTTAAAAATCATTTTAACTCAAAATATTCTATGTGGCTAATAATAATTCATACCTTTACATTATATTTAATAATTTTTCATGCATTAATTGTTAATTTTTTACCTATAAACATAATTTAATCTAACATGGCATTTTTTTGTTCTGTTTTATATATAGCCTAAACAAATCTGTGTTTTGTTTTATTTTTGTAATAGAATTTTGGAGGAACCAAGGTGTCAGACCCAGGTCATAGAAATATGGATAACATCACTTGTTTTAGGGTGAGCTATCTTTTTCTAAAATATTTCTATATATTAAATGTTTTATGGATTTCATTCTTTGGGGCTTAGTTTATTTTAATAAAGCCTAATTAAATATATTTATATCATTTAATTTTCTATGTGAGGCATAAGTAATGATTTTTTAGGATTGACTTTAAAAATTAAAGGACTATGGGCATTAATCTTTTATAATATTATTTCAAACTTAAATAAGGATAAATGTTTGGTTTAATTCTTTAGTTAATGAACATGCTATATCGTTTTGTCATTAATAATAACTTTAATTGCACCTAGTAAGTAATATTATGGAAGAACATTTGTTCTATTTATATTTTATTTTATATATAATTAACATTGGAGCAACAGTGTGGTGAGCGTGGACATTTTGCCAATCGCTGTCCTAGAATCCCCACGCACTCTTATCAAAATGAAGATGTGGCCCACTCAAACCAATTGTCCCTAAACACCTATTCCGCTAACACCCTATTAACTTGACACTCTCTACAATTTGTTCATAATTAATTTATGAAATATAATTTAAAGACCACTTGTTGTTTGCAATTATATAATCCATAATTGATATCCCATTCCTATCACTATTGTTTAAATAAATTTCCAAAATACTTGTTGTATTCCTTTAAACTCATAAAAGAGTTTTTAATATGATTAATGAGGTCATCATTGCCTGCCCTCTCTTGTAGCCAAATAAATTTTGTTGCCTGTGCATTGGCCAGGTTGTGACTAAGATTCATAATTAAAATGCTTATAGAATAGACACTAAGATATAATTATACCAAAAAAATTTAGACCCAAAAATTTTAGCCTATTGCAAATATGTAGCCATGGTGGATTGGCCATAATTGCTAACTAAATATGGAGGTGTGCCTTTTTTATATGCCTCAGGCTTTGAGAATTGATCACCATGTGCGTGATTTTATATAGCTAAAATTAAGGCAAATACATATGTATAAGTTAGGAAAACATTTATTATTCATGTTTAATTATTATTTATCACGAGCATAAATAGGGCATTTTTTGAGAGTATCATTCATTTTTATCATAGCAAGGCATAAATGATAACATTCAAAAATTATCTATGATCGATTTTGCAGATGCCAAAATATTAAAAGCCTGCAATTTTATCATTTGACTTATTTAAGCTATTTTGGCATTCGACTAAAATTAAATATACTAAATAAAATATCATTTACATAGCAATTTTTGGATTGAGAACTTTATTTAAAACAACCTGTGTATTGTTACCACTAGAAAATATTGAATGCTTATTTTATAGGAGATATAAAAATTTTTAGACTGTTTTTTATACAACTAATTTTTATCATACATGTGTTTGCTAAACAAATTGCCAAAGCTTAGCACTCAAAAATGTCTGCTAGAATTTTGAATCAAACAGCTTTAATATATATTCATTAACAAAACAATCTTTTATAAGCCAAATGTCTTGATTGCAAAACATCACAGATTTTTTCTAATGCGCATCAAATGTTCGGGATTTGAAGTAAATTTTTATGCACTATTGTATACTAGCTGTGCCCAGCCAAGCGTTGCTTTGGCTCAGTCCTTAAGTGGTTAATTAAGTATAAGCTATTAATAAGACTTATCTAAAATGGGGTCATATATGAAATAATTTATAATGTGAAAGGTCCGAATGATTTTATGAACCCACTATTTTTAATATATGTTTATATAATAAGACAAACCAAATGCAAATTCTGTTTTAGTCATCAAATCCGACTAAAATTAAATATTTTTGAAAAAATTGCTTATTAATGCTGTTACTTATTATACAATAATACCATTATTTTATTTTTCTAGTTAGCTGATTTATTTGAAATACAATTTTCTTTAATATAATAAAATAATTCATTGAAGGATGGATAATTATTAAAAATATGCTTCTATGATCGACCACGTGATAATAATGACAAAAACTGCATAATTTAAATTTTATTTCTTTAATTTAAATAGTCTGTTAAACCCCAATAATTTTAACCGTATACTGTAACATTTTTATTATACTTTTAAATATCTAATTCGAGAAAACTTCAGCTTTGTATGTATGACGTCATTATTGTATATGCTGCTATAAATGAAACTGGACGGGAAATGTCAGATATTTTTAAAACAAAAAGGTATTTTAGGAATCTGAAAAAGCTATTTTACCCCTGGCCTATCTGGGCATCTACGACTAAATTTTCGCTCGAATCGGATCTGAAGTTTCAGAATTTAGCCCTTTTTAAACCAAAAGGTCGAGAAATGTCCGATATTTTTAAAACTAAAAGGAATTTTAGCAATCTGAAAAAGCTATTTTACACCTGGCCGCCCTGAGAACCTACGGGTAAAGTTTCGCGCGAATCGGGCCAGTAGTTTCAGAATTTATTCTCATTTAAATATCTCATTTAATAAAAATTAATGATAAGCATTTACTCAGAATAATCAACGTTGGACTATTTTATATTACATTTAAATTATATATACTTTCATCTTTCTCATTTAAAATATCTCATTTAATGATAATGAGAAAAATTCATCTTCTTCACCTATATATTTTCTCAAATAATCTATAATTTCATTTATTTCAGGTTAATTCATAAATTTTTTGTTGTCACCGTTAAGAAAAGATGACGTTTAAGAAATTTAATTCATAAATTTTATGTTGTCTTGTCACCGTTAAGAAAAGATGACGTTTAAGAAATTTAATTCATAAATTTTATATTGTCACCGTTAAGAAAAGATGACGTTTAAGAAATTTAATTCATAAATTTTATGTTGTCACCGTTAAGAAAAGATTACGTTTTACAAACTACTATAAGTGATACACTTTTACTACAGAACTGTCTGTATATGCAAATTTTCAACGAACGCGAGGAGGTGCGTTTGATTGACATTTTATTGAACGTCAAAACGCATAAAACCCAATATCTCGAAAACTAAAAGGAATTTTAGGATTCTGAAAAAGCTATTTTACCCCTGGTCGCCCTGGGAACCTAGGGGTAAATTTTCGCGCGAATCGGGCCGGTAGTTTCAGAGATTAGCCCTTACATACATATATACATACATATATACACTTTACTTTATATATATAGATTAATTGATTCGCTTCTGTACATTAGACGATTGACCTGTTAGGCGACAACCAATTAGGGTTAGGGTTATATTAATTGTATAATGTAATATATATTATATTGTATTGTATTTAATCTGTTGTATAATATTTATTTTATTGTATTATATTTATGGTATTATATCATATTTATACTATATTAATTGCTATGCAATTTATGGGCTCGTTTTTTGTTGTCCGTCCGTCTGTCCGTTACCCTCCCTATCTATTTGCATTGGGTATATTAGGTTATCGATTTTTTAAATTAATGCATGAGAAAGAGGTGCCCCACCCCTCATCTCTATCTCCCTCGGTGTGTTATATATAAGATTTGTTAAATTATCTATTATATAATAAACATAGATAAAAGTTGTTTACTTTTAATGCTATGCAATTTAACTAGTTATATAATAAACATAAATAAAAGTTGTTTACTTTTAATTGCTATGCAATTTAACTAGTTTTGGTTATATAATAAACATAGATAAAAGTTGTTTACTTTTAATGCTATGCAATTTAACTAGTTATAAATAAACATAAATAAAAGTTGGTTACTTTTTAATTGCTATGCAATTTAACTAGTTTTGGGGTTGGAATCCCGGAGTTTTTTTTGACTCTTATGATTGTTCTTGTTACTATCATTGATAATAAGAATTTTTGGCCGTCCGCTGGCTGCTGACCAATGAAAAAAATGACCATTGGCCAAAATGTGAATCGAAATTATTTTTTTCGTTTTTTTGACTATTATGATTGTTCCTGTTTCTACCATTGCTATTATGACTTTTTGGCCGTCCGCTGGCTGCTGACCAATGTTATATAATAAACATAAATAAAAGTTGTTTACTTTTAATTGCTATGCAATTTAACTAGTTTTTGGGTTGTAACCCGGAGTTTTTTTTTTGACTTTTATGATTGTTCTTGTTACTATCATTGATAATAAGACTTTTTGGCCGTCCGTTGGCTGCTGACCAATGATAAAAATGACCATTGGCCAAAATGTGAATCCTAGTTTATTTTTTCGTTTTTTTGATTATTATGATTGTTCCTGTTACTACCATTGCTATTATGACTTTTTGGCCGTCCGCTGGCTCCTGACCGATGGAAAAAAATGACCATTGGCCAAAATGTGAATCGAAATTATTTTTTTCGTTTTTTTTTGACTATTATGATTGTTCCTGTTCCTACCATTGCTATTATGACTTTTTGGCCGTCCGCTGGCTGCTGACCAATGGAATAAAATGACCATTGGCCAAAATGTGATTCGAAAACTTTTTTTCGTTTTTTTTGACTATTATGAATTTATATCCACTTTTATTGTGTCCTGGCTGCTGACCAATGGAAAAAAATGACCATTGGCCAAAATGTGATTCGAAAATTTTTTTTCGTTTTTTTTACTCTTGTGAATTTATATCCACTTTTACCGTGTGCTGGCTGCTGACCAATGGAAAAAAATGACCATTGGCCAAAATGTGAATCCGAGTTTATTTTTTCGTTTTTTTTTGACTATTATGATTGTTCCTGTTACTACCATTGCTATTATGACTTTTTGGCCGTCCGCTGGCTCCTGACCGATGGAAAAAATGACCATTGGCCAAAATGTGATTCGAAAATTTTTTTTTCGTTTTTTTTTTGACTTATGAATTTATATCCACTTTTACCGTGTCCTGGCTGCTTACCAATGAAAAAAAATGACCATTGGCCAAATTTTATATATAACCTAAAAATTTATTATAGATGGTCTAACAGACAGCCAACTATGTAATATATATTTTTAACCTTATAAATGCATATATATTTTTTTATTGGGTTAATATATTTCATTTAATTAGATTGTGATTTCATAGAAAACCTAAAAAGTAATATTTAAAAAAATAATATAGGTATTAGATTCTAATTTACGATAAAATATATCGATAGAAACTAACACAAAATTCGAAACCTCCTTCAAAGGCATAATCATAGCCCGTTATTTCTAATTAAATTGAATCTACTATTAAACTCAAACACGAATTGTACTTTATTAGATGGCGCGCGTAAGTTTATATAATTAGTAAAATTTTTCTACGTGTCATAGATATTACACCGCACGTGTGGCAGGGAAATGTCCGATATTTTAAAAATGAAAAGGTATTTTAGGAATCTGAAAAGGTTATTTTACCCCCGGCCGCCCTGGGCACCTACGGGTAAAGTTTCGAGCGAATCGGGCTGGTAGTTTAAGAATTTAGCCCTTTTTTAAAACTAAAAAAAAACTTTTTTTTTAAATTTTTTTTTTACATTAAATTAATATTTTGTTTTTGTTAATACCATTGATAATATGACTTTTTGACCGTCCGCTGGCTACTGACCGACCAAATATATTGATTTTCTAAACATAAAACAAAACTTTATTATTTCATCATCTATATAAATAACATAATAACTTCTTCTATTTTAAAGCCAGCATGGTATAGTGGTTATAGCGCCGGCTTGTGAACTGGAGGTGTGGGGTTCAAGTCAGGGAGGGGACAAATTTTTTTTTTAATTTTTTTAAATTAAATTAATATTTGTTCATGTTAATACCAATGATAATATGAATTTTTGACCGTCCGCTGGCTACTGACCAATAAAAAAATGACCATTGGCCAAATAAATCGAAATTTTTTTTCGTTTTTGATGGTTAACATTGATAATTACCCTATGTCCTCCCCTACAAGGGCCTATAACTAATTAACTGATTATTTTGCATCTAATCCCTATAGGCATTCTCGCCCCTTCCCACCTTTCTCGCCCATAAATTGCATAGCAAATATGCTACGTTTATACGGGGTATAGAAGAGTTCCCCCTTCCCCTCTTCCCTTCCCCTACTCCCCTTCCCTTCTCCCCCTTCCCACGAGGGCCGAAGGCCCGAGTTTTTTATTTTAATTTTTAATTTGCATAATGATTATGTTGCAGTCACGTGTTCAATGATCGCGAACTGAAAAATCGCCTAATGAACCAGATTCAATTGATTAGGTAAATCATATGTATGTATGTATTTTTTGCCCCGAAGCGCCCAAGAGCTTAGTAAGTGCAATCTAAGGTTGAGCCCCTTCTCACGCCAAATGGCGCACAAGGCCACGTTATTGCTAACGTGTGATTTTATTCCTGTAACAAATGTATGGATTATGCAATGTAAATATGTATTTGCTTGGATGAAATTCTAGAACTTAGCTAAATCGGCAAGCTAAGATTGAGTTCCATCTGACACCTACTTGTATTGGTCTAGAAGTCACAATAGTGCAGGCATAGGCATAGAGGTGACGCAAGTTCGTAGGCAGCACGCTCGGTTTATAAAAATCATAAGTGAAACATAAATTAACATACCATCTACGGCAATTACTGGAGCTAAGCGATAGTTTGCCTAGTTAGGTTGTACACTGGTCCCTGCTTGAGAGAGAAAGAGAGAAAAAAAACCGTTCTGGAAGGAGTTGAAAAAGTTTCCAATGCAACTGCTTGAATATTGTCAGACTGCGAGAAGAGGGTTTGGTGGTTTATGGATGGAAAAAAAAAATCCGTGCTCGAAGTTGAAAGAGAGCTATATTGCATGGCTTGGCCGTCAACTGACAGATGATACAAGTTAGGATAATAGTCGTACCCATATTTCTTTTCCTTTCTATTGTTTATCCGGTGTAATGATCTGAAACGTCGACATTTAAAAAACGACGACGCTCAGTTGAACATTCCTATTGGTTAATATGGTATAATAACGAGTTATATGCTATATCACGTGATCTTCCTAAAAGCTCAATAGGTTAGTTTTGGCACAAAAACATGTATTTTTTTTGAAGACACTAAAATGACGACACAAGACTTTCAAAATATTTCAAATAATTACTATGCATAATTATCTAAATTATAAATTAAAATTTAGAGAATCACTAACAAACTATCAATTTAGCCATTTAAGTATATTATCAAATCTTTTTTTTCACATGTATTTTATAAATTTAGGTTAATCAAGAAAATTATGAATAATCAAGTGAATATCAGTTTAGTCAAGCTCAAGCATTTGTATTTTCATCTCTAGTTTTGTATAAAAATGCACATAATCATTTGAAGCTTAATAAAAAATCTTTTACTTTATTAGTCTAAGTTATAAACTTTACCTTAGTTTTAAGCTTATAGACAATAAAAATAATTAATAGGATAGGCTTATAAACATACATTAGATATAATGATCACTAGCTCAAGCTCAATGTATTCAAGTACTAACTCAGCTATTCCTTAGGTTATTATAAATGTACCAAATACAAAATTGAGTTCATCAATAAGCCCTACCAAAATTACAATTAAAAGGATAGGCTTATAAACATAGATCAGATATAATGATCATTAGCTCAAGCTCAACAGATAACCCTTAGGTTATTATAAATATACCAAATACAAAATTGAGTTCATCAATTAGCCCTACCAAAATTACAATTAAAAGGATAGGCTTATAAACATAGATCAGATATAATGATCATTAGCTCAAGCTCAACAGATATCCCTTAGGTTATTATAAATGTACCAAATACAATATTGAGTTCATCAATTAGCTTTACAATTAAAAGGATAGGCTTATAAACATAGATCAGATATAATGATCATTAGCTAATGTATTTAAATACTCACTCAAATATCCCTTAGGTTATTAAATGTACCAAATACAATATTGACTTATAAATTATATCAGCCATTTAAAAGGAATTATAAACATAGATCAATGATCATCAGCTCAAGCTCAAAAATACATATCAAAAGAAGTAAATGCAGAATGCTAAATATGAAAAATTTTAATTACAAATATGATAAATTTTAATTAATCTTGTAAACCATGGTTGAATTATAATCAATATTTTTTGTGAATTTTATAGGTTAGTAACTAAAAACATCTGTTCATTGACGTTTGTCTTAGCCCATAGAAATTTAATTTCAAATTTTAAGAAAAATTTTTGATTGGCATGTCGATTTTTTTGAGCGTCGTGGAAATGGATATTACACCGGCATAGTGGCCAGTTCTACGCGGTAAAGGGTGTAATCGGAGCTGTTGTCGATTCTAGAATGAGGAATCCGCGTCTGTTGTAGGCATAAGATGTCGAGTTTAAGATTTCTTGCGAATGTTAACATCCTCTGTTGTTTGCCTTGGATCATAAAAGAATTGATATTTATTGAGGCTATTTTGATCTTCATTAGCGGTTAAGATAGTGGACGAGGTTGGTGAAGAAATTAAGGTCGGATGAGTTTAACCCTTTCTTAAGTGTTATATATTTTGAGATGTCGAGTTGTAGACTACAAGCCCTAGTCATGACGCCTAAAGCCCCTGGGAGCGACGTAGCTTGCTGTGTGGGAGGGGTGTGTGCCGAGATAATAGTACCAATAGGCGTATACCAGCAATGTCTAAAAATGTTTAGTTAAGGGCTGTGGGGAGGGGGGGCTGACTAGTCCGAACAATTTAAGTGTAGTCCGACTCGCCAGATCAAAGTTTAGGCAGGATAGTATGATTACTAGAATTTAAGCCCACAGTGCTTTCGGTCTAAAGGATGTCGAGGGAGCTCTAGAGTATTTCCTTCTATATTAAAATTTCCCATTACTTAACAGTTTCTTTACTTTATAATTAAGTTATTGAGTATAATATTATGATTATGGTATAGATATATGCATATGGGGCTCAAAATTCAACGCTGCTTAATAAATTCGTAAAGAATTCTAGAGGCTAGGATAAATTTCAAAAAAGAAAGACCCTAAACCCTATAAGTGTGTTATGCTTGGTAAACAGTTATTTGTCTTTTATTTTTAAGGAATAAATATTTTGCTAGATGATTTGAGAAAGAAATAATATTATATATATTAAAGCCATATTATTTCTCTAAACTCATCAAAACAAACCCCACCAATGTGGGACCAAATAACTGATAAAGATGAAGGATATATTGTAGCCATAACCTTGACGCAAGCTTTTAAGTTCTATAAGACAGTTCGCATTAACTGCACTCTTTAGAAGATAGGGGCAGGGCGAGGGAAACATAAAGTTAAATAACTATATCATTCGTAAAATCCTTACCTCGGTTCAAAAAAAACAAATAATAAAGTGGGGGAGGGGGGAGAGAAATAGAAGGTGGAAACACTTATCTAGTCTCAAGGCTAAATTTAGCTTGTGCTAAATCAGTTTATTAGCTTCTTGGCGGGCCCTTGTCGAGAAAGGCGCCGGCCATTCATGGTAGTAGGAGTAGGCGTGGGCTTCCGGAGCAGATTATAGTTGCACTATTTTTAGATACTTACAACACTCTATTCCTAGCAAATGTAGAGTGAAGGCTAGTGGGGAGGACGGAATTTTTTATATAAGCTGTATGTCTGACAGGGGGAAGAGTTTTCTGTTACAAGTAGAGCCCTGCACGGGCCGTCCGAGGCCCGGCGCGAGTTCGGCCCGGCCCGGGTTCGGCCCGGCCCGACGGGCTTTCGGGAACTCGGGCAGAATTGTATAAAACAATCGGGCCTCGGGCTCGGGTCGGGCCTGATGCGGCGGCCCGACCTGAGGCCCGAGCCCGGCCCGAATTGAATTAAAGCAAATTAATCTTTTATAAAATAGGATTTAAATCAACTCAACTCAATATTAATAATTATCTTCGCGCAGCCTACATTATATAGCTTCTAAACTTCAGCTTATTTCCCTTGTCTAATATAATATAACTGACCTGAATTGCAAATCTTATTATATTTTATAGAATCATAGTTGCTGTTACAACTTTAGAAATAAGAAAAGTAACTATTTCAAAAAGTTTTTTATTTGAAACTGTTAAAAATTTATTTTATAAAGTTAAATTTTTAGCTTTAAATGATTAGCTGAATAAACTCTAACGAGTGGAAACGGATTTTTTATTTCAAATTCATTCTAGTTGTAAATTAGGAGTAATAACAATGTAATGCATTTTATATCTAGAAGGTGAAAAAAATTTCGGTAATATATTTTTTAAAAAATTTTATTTAGAAAATCGGGTCGGGCTCGGGCCTAAAATAAAAAAGTCTTTCGGGCTCGGGCCGGGCAAAATAAAAATTGAGAAGTCGGGCTCGGGCCGGGCCGAAGAAATTTTATTTTGCAGGGCTCTAGTTACAAGGGATCTGGGCTGTTTGGGAGGTCTCACAATAATAATGAGGATATGGAGGCATGTTAATAAATAAACGTTTCAAGTTGTTTAATTCTGACTACATTACTTTATAGATTATTCTATTGTGGTAAAAAAGTATTAATAAACCATTCTTAAAGTAAGATAAAAAAAAAGTTAGCAATTTGTCAATATAGGCATATAGATTTCTACTTAGCTTTTACTGTAAAAGGTGGAGGTTGATATAGATATATGATTTGCTTAAAATATTTAGAGGTTAAAAGAATATAGATAAGAATGCAAATTGTAATTTTCTGCATTTAAAAAGGGTTATTTTGTTAGAGAAACAGAACTCCAAATATGTTATTTTATAACCTTCTGTTTTTGCTATCCAATGGATACTTTCTTCTATCTTATCAAATATTGAGGAAAAAAATAATAATGATCTGATGGTAAGGCAAAAATGTACAAATCACACTTTAAATAATTTTAATCTTTAATGATGTTTTTATATAGGACTATGGTGAATTAAAGTTACAATTAAATTTAAACTTAAATATCTACGAATTATACATTTATTTTAACCAAATGGGGGCATTTTTGACAAATGCAGATTTAATGTTAAAAACTCAAAAATAACACTTATTAATGATTATTTTGAATTACACTTTTTATTTAAGCATGTGCAAAAAATGGAAAAAATTTTAATGGGTAAATTCATGTTAAAATTTAAGCTGTTTTAACCTCTGCACTAAGATCTAGAGTTATCAAATTTAAATCACGATAAGGTTGAAACATTAAAGATTATTCAATTAAATTTTGGTCTTGTGTAACAAACTCAAAAGTATTTTCCTTATAAATTCAGAAAAGTTAGATTTTTATATGTATATAATTATAAACTAATTAGACAATTTGAATCTTAATTAAATAGAAAGCTTAGAGACCCCTAGATAAATATTTATTTATAAGTAATGGTGTTTTTAGTTTCAAACATAATAACTGAATAAACATAAGAGTTATTTGACTATTATCTCAAATACATTTTAAAGAGTTAATCAATACTTATTAGTTGTTAAAATGGAAATTGGAGGTTTATAGTATATTAGAATATTACCAAGAACTCTAGCGTGACACCTTCTATCCTGAAAAATTTAATTACTTTTCCTTTCAACCTGAAACGAGATCATTCTCTACTCTTCCCAACACCTCTATATTTAATACTTTCAAATTCTGCTCAACGAAGTTTCTTCAGGCTTGGCCCACAAAAAATAGCCATATTTTAGAATGAAACAGACGTGTGTTCTGGCTTTAAATATTATTTCAAGCTTTTTCAATGGTTCAGGTACAATGTTGTTCCTAAAAATTAAATCTATTAAAATTACTTGAGTCTTGTTGAATACACAATTTTGCAGCAGCATCAATTTCCCACACTTTTGCCCATTTCATACACCGGAAGTCATATCCCCGAAGCGTTATAATATTATATTAAATCCGCAATGTCCCCCATGTTAAATAAAATGAAAAAAAGTCTTGGGTTCAAAATGTCACAGTCCAAAATGTCACACGAATATCACGAAAAATTAAATCTCAAATGGGGAGGGAATTTGATGTGCATCTAAACCTAACCCAAACCCTCACCTAAAACGCTGACCTAAAACACTACCCAATGGAAATTATGCGCTTGCGCAATGAGTAATTGCGAATCTCACGATGTGGCTTAGTTGCATTTTGAAATGTGACATTTTGAAATGATACCGAAAAAAAAATCGTAAATCATATGTATTAAAATGATTCAGTCAAATAACAAAGAAATGTCTACGAAAATGCATTTGTCGATTAAAATGTGTGCATCTAATCCTAACCCAAACCCTAACCTAAAACCCCGACCTAAAACACTAACCCTAACGTTTTCGTCTCTGTAAACCCTTCTCAAGGAGCATTTTCGTTAAATATTCATAGACATTCATAGATATTTGGTCAGTTAAACTTTGGTCGAATGCACCGATACAATTAAAATCAGTTGATGGCATCCGTTCATGCCGCTACTCAAATGAACTTCAAAAGGTGTAATTTGTTATCATTTATTTATACATTAAGTCTGATATGATATAGCTCTTGTTTTATATATGTTGTTAAATGTTAATTAAATTTTTTTATCTTACCTTTACTTTGCTCTTGTAAAACCGTATAAAATCAAATGAAAATGTTAATGGTTATTTTTATTTTAAAACAATAAAGGATTTTAAATTATTAAATATCATTCCATCATCTTTAATAATTGCAAATTATTTAAACTATACCTTATCTTGTATTTAACATTTAGGATTAATTTATATGTATTATTACAACATGATTTATGATATTTCAACTATTAATAGATTGCCAGAAAAATGATAATTCCTTGATGTTTACACCGTACAATCTTTAAGGGCATTGTGTGCAAATATAACCAAAGTCTTATATACATTTCACTAATTTTATACGAATGGATGTAACATAATTTAATTAACATTTATATATTCCTCATACATTCGATAATTGCCTTAAATAAATAGCTTTAACGTAATAATCAATAATGACTCGTCACAATCCTTTTATTAGTCGACACCTCCACAGGTTTCATTTTTTATTCAATTGCAAATTGAAAACCGCAATTCGGATTTCGCATTAATTATCGTTTGGTTTTGCCCCTCTTACCAATCGATTCGAAGTGAACAATCGCAAAAAAAACAATTATAAAGATGGCTCTCATCAGTATGAATTTTGATAAACCATGTACAGCAACAATCCCAACTGTCGTAGAAATTTTTGCAGGTAAATTTTAAATGCATTTTTACATTAGATTATATTCTTTAAATTTCTAAAAATTTAGCACTTTAGTGCTGCCTGAAAATCAAATATCGTAAACTTAAAATTGTCGAAAGTAAACTTTGCTATATTACTCAAGTATTCGTCTTTTCCGCGGTTTATCTTGAAATTTTTTAATTAATAGTTGCAAAAGCTAGCGTGAATTTAAATAGCGTGCCATGCCAGGATTTAAGATAATACTATGTATGCTTTGTCAGACTTAAGTTTTAGCAAACCTAGAGCTGCACAATTAGTGTAGGAAGAAAGAATATTTCATTGAATTTTTTCTGCCTTTAATATAAAATTTAGTATTTTATGGCAATTCTTTGGCATTAGTTTCGAAAGTTTCTAGCAAATTAATGCATTACTAATGAACGAGTAAGAAACAAGTGAGATCCTTTATCTCTGGCACATGTGAAGCCTTTGAAATAAGATACGATTATTAATTACTTGAACGAGTTATCTATCAGGAATGTCTAAGAGTTTCCAAGTTATAATTTTTGAAGTAAATGGAAAATTTTTGATAAATTTTGAAGGTCATTATCAAATTGTATAATTATTTTTCCCATTTTTAAATTATCTCTAACATAACGTAGCCGTATAAGCCACGAAATGTTAGATTAAATGAATAAGCATTTTTAAACAGACTAAAGAGACTGCTCGTCAACTCTAAATAAGTGTAATATTGAAGTATGCACAAGGGAAGGACATATAAATTTTAAAGTGTTTTAGAGCCTAATAAAAAATGAAATAGTAAACCCTAAAATCAGCATTTATATATCTATATCATTTAGAAAATACATAAAAAAAAATATTGCGATGATATAATTATTTATTAACATGTTCTTTTTTATTTAGTTACTAATGAGGAAGGTGTAAATTCTCCTTTTTTTGTTTTAATGAGGTACGCTGCAAAAAGACATGGGAGATAGTTAAATTCAAAATGGTGGATTTAATGGTACACAACACACACATTTTACCATATGATACATCATATGACTTGAGCAGTCTATGTAGACTATGATTATAAAAGAAGCGCGATATATTTGGGATAAAAACTATTACCTAGACCATCCCGGTCAAACTTTGGGTTTTTATACTAGTTATATAGACCGCCTGGCGATGGAATTATCCATGGGGGTAGCTGGGGGGGGGGCAGGGAAGGGCGGTTACTCTCCATCCAAAAATTTGTTAAAATTTATTAAAATTATGGGCAAATTTAAGAAAAATTGTCATTTTGCCCCTCCCTAAATCATAAATTCTATTTAAACACGTATTTATATCATTATCTCTGTCCCATGCAATTTTTGGAGCAATTCTAGTCTACTAGATTGTTAGGGATTTTGTTTAGGGCGTAACTAGCATTTTTTCTTAAGAGCGTTTGAATCAGGAAGTCTTACAAATTAATATTAATTACATCTCCATGGGCGCGTAGCTAGGATCTTAACTAGAGGGGGGGAGCCATAATGATTTAGGAACGGGGGTAAAACCCCCCCCCCCCGCTTCCCTACGCTATTGCATTTAAATTAATTTCATTCGATTTAATATTGTTTGGACGCCATTTACAACTTTTAATTTAACTTGGTTTTTTAGAAATTCCACCCATAATTATATTAATTTAAAAAAAATTGGATTTGAGGAGGGCAGCTGCACCTTCCTGCCCCCCTCCCGGTTACGCCCATTACCTCTTTCAACAAACAAACACCTCTTGTCGATTGTTTGAATTGGATCGAACTGATGAAAATGACAACTGGCGCGAAAAAAATGAAACACAAACAAGATACCTAATGTTTATATTTAAATTAAAAAATTTATATCTATATTGAATATAATATAATGCAATTAATATATAATTAATAAAGTTAGGGACTCATATAGTAACTAGTAATATACAATTGACTATAATTAAGCTATTAAAATCAAGCTTTTGTTGAATTACATATGTTGCTATAATGGTGTCTAGTACATATATATTTAATTATAATTAGTAATATACAATAGGGTATAATTAATCTATTAAAATAATAGCTTTTGATAAATTATATGAATCGCTATAACTATGTCTAGTACTTATATACTTTAAATATAATTAGTAATATACAATAGGGTCTCTATTAAAATAATAGCTTTTGATAAATTATATGAATTGCTATTAATTATGTCTAGTACTAATATACTTTAAATATAAATAGTAATATACAATATGGTATAATTAATCTATTAAAATAATGGCTTTTAATAAATTATATGAATTGCTATACCTATGTCTAGGAATATTTACAAATCAATAAAAATTGCAAATTGGTAATATATTTTAACTTATATAAAAGCACAATATAAATATATTATAATTAAAATCTGGCCTTAAAACTATAAATGTGTGTGCTCACTCTTAGATTAATATACTACATAATATATTTTTATATAAAATAATTTTTATGAATAATAAATTCACTAAGTAAACATAATAGTTAGGAAAGGGTATTAAAAAGAATACAAATTTCTATAATGGTGTACAAACTATTGGCTTTGTAAATTTAATAATATTTTAATATATTTTGTAAGTGTTAAAAATCCAGATAATTTTTCATTATATATTAAAATTAGTCTTTTTATATTAGTTTTTTACGTCTATTTTGCCAGATTTACAATCTCTTGATGTAATGTCAAAACAACAATGTAAAGAATTTGTTATGTTTATACTTTGTTTGTACATATATATTATTAGCCAATATTTTAATAATATATTAAAAATTATTAAGTCTATCTTGTTGCACATTTAAATTAATACTAGACAACATAAATTTTATTCAAATCATAAAAATAACAAACATCAAGGCAAATTAAAATAATATGAATATAAATTTATTGGCTTGGAATTTTCAATAGGTGTTTGAAAGTGATCTTGCCTCTTGTAAAGGAGTGCAACCTATCTGCTATTTGCCTATATGTATATAGTAATGCTACTCTTCTCAGCTTTTTGACACTTTATAAATCTAAATGGAAATACTATAATATAAATTATTATTATCTAATCCAATCTGACACTGCACAATGATGTGAATTGACCTTAACTATGGCACCAAAACCTCTTCAATAATGCTATTGCACTCCTTGAAAATCTAAAACTATACTGGTGGATTAACTTTGGATTTATAATGCTATATATCTTTAATTTTACTAAGTAATAGAATGTTGAAGGAAACATTCAAGTTGAAAAAACTTTTGCTCACTACTATCATTATCATCAAAAATGTGGTTATATTCTCCGAATTTATCATAGTTTTCTTTCTGCTCTTGTTTTTAATAATCAACTAAGTAAATTAAATGACAACATTCGAGATTGAAGTATGAACATGAATCCGATATATGGACAAAAATAAATTCGCGCATTTCGAATCTGAATCCGATATTAATACAAGCCCTAAGTTATTAAAATAAGCTACCATAGAGATGTTTATCTTCAAAACACTAAAGAAATAAATAAAATTTAAAAAAGGTGTGGGACGGGAAATGCCCATTTCTTTAATACTTGCCCCTAAATTATCACACAAAATTTAACAATATAAATATCGTACCGTTGTATTACATGTCAAAGCTTAGTAAGTTATTACTAAGCTAAAGATATAAAAAAATAAATAATATAAAAAAATTTAAAATGTAAAAAATGCTGTAAATAG
Source organism: Gordius sp. MW1 (assembly GCA_964036665.1). Taxonomy (NCBI): domain Eukaryota; kingdom Metazoa; phylum Nematomorpha; class Gordioida; order Gordea; family Gordiidae; genus Gordius; species Gordius sp. MW1. Next base: position 1,326,753 of record OZ038528.1, read on the forward strand.
TAAAATAAAACCTGCAAGGGAAAGTTGATGGATAAAAGGTAAGTCAAAGATAGGTCTTATGAAGAATAAGGTAATACACGTACAGCAGTATCAGTGGCGTAGCTAGCCTTTTAGCCTTGGGGGGGGGGGCTGAGCTGGTCAAGCCATGGGGGGGGGACAAAAAACTTTTAACTACTAAAACCTTTAAAAATTAAAAAAATTATGTTTTGCCCCCCCCCCCTAATCCAAAACCTGGATACGACCATGGGTCAAATGCAATTGAAAATTTTTTCCCTCATAAACGCTGGACAAACTTAAAATTCCGCTACTACTTTGTTAATTTTTTCTAATAAATCACACTGGTATGTCTCAGACCCTCATGTTTACAGGGCATAAAATAAATAAAATTTATTCATAAATAAAACAAAGTAATGTAGTTGAAACAATATAAAAAATTTCACGTGGTATAACAAGTTTTGTATTGTAAGGGCACAAAGTGGAACACGGATATTGACAATCTTTGACATTTTAAAAAATAATACAAATAGTTAAAAAAAAAACTCTTTAGTTTTTATAAAAATTATTGCCACAACCCCAAAAACTTAGCCATATATATAACAAATTTTAATTTTAAATATGCAATATTGGTAGAATTAGTTTTTATAAAAATTATTGCCACAACCCCAAAAACTTAGCCATATATATAACAAATTTTAATTTTAAATATGCAATATTGGTTCTACAAAATAAAATTAAAGCCATACTTCAATCAATATTCAAAATCCTCAGAATGCATGACTGGTATATGTTTTGTGATTTGTGGCATTGGTTCTTCCAATTTTATATGCTAATTTCTAAATACCCTTGTCAAATAGATATTTAACAATTTTTCCTAAAACTTACTATAACATCAAATACCTCAATGTCAGACTTAATAACACAGTTTCCCATCTTACAATACATTATAGCATCATCGGGGCAAGCTTGCCTCATAAAAATTGAGGAATTTGGAGATGGCATGTTAAACAACAGCTAGCTAAATTAGTTTGGTTTATTAATTGAAATCGCCAGTCGGAGTTATACGCTCATAGATCCCGTACTTAGAGATGCACATCAATTTTAGTCGAAAGTTTGGCTCGCCGTTTAGATGAGAAACTGCCTTTTTATAGCGGGAAATTTTGTTTTAAAACTCTCTCCCTTTGCGATTTATTGAGCCACTTTTCAAACATTTTACTAACGATCCCCAACTCCTTCACAATGGGCCATCCCTACTTACCCCTATACAAAGGGCTACCTTGTTGTTGGGATCTATAATTTGTGAAGGATTAAATATATTAACACAAAATGAAGGTTTAAGCACTAATAATGATTTTAAGCACCCTACGACCACGTTAAAATCGCTAATAAAAGCGTTGATCTTGCCATCCGTTGAAAAATATCCCGTCTCTACGACCAAACGTAATAACATAAAGATCTGATTGAACTATTGCAATTAGTACACAGACTAGCCCAATATTATAAAAAGGTTGGGGATCTTGACAAAATTATTACAATCTTGTTACACATTGTGTTCCTCGTAGTGCTTTACGAAATTGGGAGCGAACGAGAGACATTTCTCAAACAGCACATTTCCACTATGTGGGAAATTATGTCATTGATATCAGGCTACAACGAAATTTGCAACATTCAGCGACTTTTTTAATAGCCATCTCCATACTCACTTTAGATTATGGCGTCAAGGTTATTAGGCCATTCCATGTCGATTCGTCAAAAAAAGACGATTTTCGACCGACCATCTCAGATCTTTCGGTCAGGTGTAGGCCTCATTTATTAGATTAATTTCTGAAAGTTTCAGCCATTTTGGGCCAATACTTTTTAAGTTATGGACGTTTAAAGGGCCAAAATCACGTTCGGGAGCGTTTTATGGATTTTACTCTTTTTGTCATATTTTTGAAAGTAATTGCGTTATTCACTCAAAATTTGGTGCATTTTATTCCTAAAAAAATTCTTTATCAAAATAATTTAAACAAAAACCTCAAACTTTTGCGGTTAAATTTTTGGTTAAATTAGTAAAAAATCATAAAAACATATTTCTCCGGTATATGAAACCACTAAATTCACAATGTGAACTCTGACCCATTATCATATTTCAATCATAAAAAGTTTGGGAGCGGCTACGAGATGGTCAAAAATTCGAAAAATTGAATTTACAACAAAAGTATTTATAGATGGCGGTATAATCAATTATCACAAGAACATATTATGATGTTTATTTTTTATCATATTGCAAATTTATAAAGAATATATGGTAAATAAATAATATTGGAATCAAAATAAACTTAAATTTGATATTTTTTTCTGCGCAATTGGCAATTATCCGAGTTTAAAAATTAGATCATGAATTTTAACTTAAATGATATAGGGGTATGCTAAAATTAATATTAGGTTGAAAAAATAAATAAATAAATACTAATATGTGTGGTGTTTCACACCGTTTTCGTAGTCGGTTTCTTTTCCCCTATACCCCCCCCCCCTCGCTTACTGGTTTTAACTGCCTTTTCGTTGAGCCTTTTAATGGCCTTCGCGTTAGTTAGTGTAATTGCACATTCATCGTTATTATAAAATTATTATAAAATAATTCATTCATTTTCGCGTAGTTTGCAATCACTTATTTTGAGCTTTAAAAAAAAGCGAATTCATTGTTATCATCGCACCATTATAAAAAGGAGAAAAGCACATTCATTATAATTCATTGCGTTTTTTTGTTCTGAAAGGATATAATACTAAATAAATACTTAGCTCGTTTATACACAGAAATTTGGAGGCCATCTTAGTGGTGTCAGAAGTGTCCGACCCGGACCCTCAAGATATAGAACACATCGTATCAATTTTCCGAGAAGTTCGAAACAAGATTATCAAGAATCGGCGGCGAGACATTCGTATACAATAGGCAAAATTAAATCTACAAAACAAAATCAAAAAGAATAAAAAGGTAAATAGAATTCACATAATGCATCTATTTTGTTTAATTGTAATTATATTTCTATTCTTTTATCTTTGCCTGCAATTTGTTTCGTTTAGAATTTTTTTGATTAGAATTTTAAGTGCAACCATTTAATCCAATTATATATTGCTTGATTTAGTTTAAAGTTTTTTTTTTTTGGTGTGATAGGTTATTATGATATATATATATATTTGATGGAGTTTTAATTAAGTGTGTACGTTTTATTATTTATATATATATATTACTAGCAGATGTTTTTTCGTTCTTCGCAACCTTCAATTGCTATTAATTTTTTCAATTACTTATGCGCGGATAAAATATTGGTCGCGTTAATTAGTTTGTCGTTTATATTAATTTATATTCTCTATAAGGTTAGGAGAGTTGAGAAGGTATTTGTTTTAAAAACATTGAGGTGTTATCGATGCCATAGAAGAGGTCATAAAAGTGTTGACTGCCTAAGAAATAAACCTAATTATAACGATAGGAGAGATATTCATAATCCCGATTTCAATTACCCTGGTGGTTTCCGAAATCGAGATAATAATTATTTTAAAACTCCGAACTTTTATACTAAAAATGACGGTTTTCCAAACAGTTACCGAGTTAATGAGGACAATTATCAACGTCCGTTTAAACCTAATTGTTGTAATTTTCATAATCAATACGATAATAACGGTACTGATAAAGGTGTGAGACAGGTCGGTCATGGAGGCGCGGTTGCTGATAGGCAAGCCGCGCATGACTGACTGGTCTTTTCGCACACTGAAATTGAGAAATGGCGCCGCGAGGGTTCGATCAATATGTTTAAAGCATCAATTACACCATCAGCGGTAATTAATATTGATGATATTTATATTAAAATGTTGATAGATACGGGCGCTTCCATTTCCATTATAAGTCAGCGTAATTTTAAAAAATGTTGGCCGCTAAGAAAATTTAAGGCAGCAGGTCTTTTAGCTAAACAAGTTAACAATACTTATATTAATGTATTAGGTAAAGTTAATGTAATAGTAACAGTGAATAATTATAAGGTTAATCTAGAGTTATATATACTCAAGGAGGATGAAAACATAATGGGATGGCCATGGATAAAGGTAATAGGCCCTAAATTAAACTGGTGGGGAATTTGTGAGTCAGATAATTTAAATAAAATTTGTAGTTTTAAAGCTGAGTCCATAGTGGCATCGCGATTGCCCAGTGGTGTTTTAGAGAGCGGGGACGCTGAGTCTTGTAGCCGTGAAGCACCCCATTTTATAACTAATTCAGAGGGCAGGATTTCATTGAAATCAGTTGTCCATGAATCAGTTCCGAGGGCAAAGGCAGAACTTGTCACAACATGGCCAGCAGAAATTACATTAATTTTGGCTAGATTTTCGGACATTTTTGAGAATAATTTGGGCTGTGTGAAGGATAGAATTGTCTCAATTAGAGTAAATTCAAACGCCATACCTAAATTTTGTCCTGCAAGACGTTTACCTTTAATTATAAAAGATAAGGTAGATTCTGTAATTAAAAGTTGGCTTAAAGACGAGGTGATTGAACCCATAGATTATTCAGAATGGGCAACGCCTCTAGTACCGGTCAGGAAACCTGACGGTACGGTACGCGTCTGTGCTGACTATAGGGTTACAGTTAATAGAGTTGTTATTGAAGTAAAATACCCGCTGCCGAGGTTAGAAATGATTTTCGTTAAATTACAGGGAGCTAAATTTTTTTCAAAAATTGATTTGGCTAATGCGTATTTGCAGCTTAAGGTAGACGAAAGGTCGTCGCGGCTTTTAGCAATTAATACTGATGCCGGACTATTTAGATTCAAGAGATTACCTTTCGGCTTAAGCGTGTCTGCTGCTATTTTTCAACAGACAATGGCTTCCATTTTTAGTAATTTAGACGGCGTTATATTTTATTTAGACGACATTTTAGTCACGGGTATAACTAGAGAAGAACATGATATGCGCCTAATCAAAGTTCTTGAATTAATCAAAGTAAAAGGATTAAAGGTTTCGGCTAAGAAATGCGTTTTTGGAACAGAACAGATCTTATATTTAGGTCATATTTTAAGTGATGGTAATATTCAACCTAGGTATGACAAAGTTACGGCAATTAGGGATATTAAAATACCAACTAATAAAAAGGAACTTTCGTCATTTTTGGGTGTAATGAATTATTATAGTCGCTTTACAAATAATTATATGGAATTCGCTGGACCATTATATGAATTGACCAGAAAGTCTGTTTTATTTAAATGGGACGAGACGCATACAGATAATTTTAATTATTTAAAAAATATTTTACTAACTAAACCCGTATTAAGGTGTTACAACCCCGACAAGCAACAGATTTTAAGAGTCGATGCGTCAAATGTAGGCATCGGCGGCGCGTTATGTCAAGTCGAGGATAATGTTGAACACCCTATTTTGTATTTTTCGCGTAAGCTAAATAAAACGGAGGTCCGATATTCTGTTATTGAACGGGAGGCTCTAGCAATGATGTACGGATTACAGCGATGTCGAGAATATTTGATTGGTAAATCGTTTACTGTAGTCACGGATCATAAACCTCTAGTTGCTTTGTTTAAAAAAACTAACGACCAACTACTAATGTCTGGTAGATTACAGCGTTGGCTAGTTATGTTAGGAAATTTTACCTTAACTCTTAAATATTGCAAAGGTGAAGACAATGATTTAGCTGATGTATTATCGCGTTTGGGCGCAGATGACATCGAAGCTAATAGTGATTCTTTATCTTGTGAGATTGTTGGAGGAGAGGTCATAAACATAATTAAAATTTTGGATTTAAAAGACATTATAACCGAGAGTAATGCAGACCCTGATATAATTAAGGTTACGAACATTTTACTTGGCTTGGACGAGGACACTAACATACCATCACCTTTTAAACATGTTTTAAACGAAATATATTTAGAAGATGACGTGCTTAAGAGACAGGAAAGGTTAGTGGTTCCCAGTAAAATTCGCCAAGAGGTGTTAGGTGTTTTACATCAAGGTCATGCAGGGATGGTTAAGATGAAGGGACTAGCTAGACAATATGTCTGGTGGCCTAAAATTAACAAAGACATTGAAAACTTTGTCCGGCAGTGCGGGCTATGTAAGCTTGACGCACCAATGCCGCGGAGGAATAGAAAGGCGAGATGGCCACGTCCCAGATCTCCCTGGGAGAGGATACATGTTGATTTTTTCGAATTTGACAAGAAACGTTTTATATTAATTGTTGATGCATATTCCGGTTGGACGGAATTTAAGAACGTTTTTAGCATGTCAGGTAAAGTAACAATAAATATTTTAAAAGAATTATTTGGCGCGTACGGATTACCTACCTACATTGTTACAGATAATGGGAAGGCTTTCGTAAGCGTAGAATTTAAAAATTTTTGTTTAGAATTTAAGATTAGCCATTTACTAACGCCTCCTTATCACCCTAGCTCAAATGGGCAGGTGGAGAGGTATGTAGGAATAGTCAAAAAATGGTTAAGAGTAGCTAAAGAGACGAAGGGAGGTACATGGATGTTAAGGTTATATCATAATATGGCTCCAAGGTTTCCTAATCGTCCTTCAGTTAGCTATGAATTCTTAAGCAGAAAGTTGAGGTACCCACCTGACTTGTTACAATATCTCGAACCAGTACTACCTAGGTCAGATAGTCCTAGATTAAAGCTAAATCAGAAGGTTTGGTATAGGAACTACTTGAAGGAACCTAGATGGGTACTAGGGGAGATAGTGGAGCAGGTAGGCTCAAGGATTTATAAAATTAAAAATGCTGAAACAAATAAGATTGAAACTAGGCATGAGGAACAAATTAAATTGTACAATGCTTAATAGTTGAAAGACTTTTTGTATGTAGAATGTTAAATCTTTTTTTATATTCTGCATTAGATGAGAATACCTACTGCATGGTATGATGTGCGTCTGGAAGTGATTCCGACGCCAGTCCATGTGCGGAGGCCCCTGTCGGTTGGAGGCCCCTGTTGATTACCTTTGAGGTGGAACCGACAGGGCGGGCGAGAGTGGTTAATCTAGTGCACCCCGTTGTGGCAACACCTCGGGTGAGACTAAGGGAAAACGGCCAACCAGCTGCGGAGTTGATTCCTGCAGGAACTGGGGCATCGGGGTCTGTACAAGCCGGGGTGACCGCTGGCTCTCGTCGAGAAGGCCAGGTGGCCGAATTAACTCGGGCCCGTGGTAAAAAGTGCTGGGCATGCAGGAGGAGGCATCTACCCCCGATGTGCCCGAAAACCCAGGCGATCAATAGGCCAATAGGTCCGACCCGGGAGGAGGGAGAACCGGCAGTCCGGATTGAGGGGGCTTTAGAAGTCCTGAAACTCGATGGGACGGCCGCTTCGACTTCTCGTTAGAGGACAGAGACGAGCTTAATTGTTTGTTTAATGTCCCCCCCCCCAAATACATACGCATATTATATATATTATACTTTTGTAACCATTATTGTTGCTTCACAGTTACATGTTTATTATGTTTAAAAAAAAAAAAAAAAAAAAAATTATTCTTCCGTAACAATTATTATACACGTTTATTATCCGAAAGAAAGGAGATAAATATATATATATTATCCTTCTGCAATGAATATTGTACATGTTTTTTATCCATCCGTCGGGGACCATTATTGTACATGGGTATTATCCTAGAAAGTGAAATAGAAAGAAAGCTTGCGACGTATGAGATATGCCATTGAACGCGAGACCTGCGACATTAAAAAGCTATGCCATCACACGCGACATCCAAGATGTGCTATGCCATCACACGCGACATCCAAGATGTGCTATGCCATCACACGCGACATCCGAAATGTGCTAACTGACGCGATACGTAAAAGAAAAGCGCAGAGAGAGAGAAAAGGAAAACAATAACAACAACCACAGACTTCAAGTCTTCGACTTCTCGCTAAAGGGGGAGGTGTGGTGTTTCACACCGTTTTCGTAGTCGGTTTCTTTTCCCCTATACCCCCCCCCCCTCGCTTACTGGTTTTAACTGCCTTTTCGTTGAGCCTTTTAATGGCCTTCGCGTTAGTTAGTGTAATTGCACATTCATCGTTATTATAAAATTATTATAAAATAATTCATTCATTTTCGCGTAGTTTGCAATCACTTATTTTGAGCTTTAAAAAAAAGCGAATTCATTGTTATCATCGCACCATTATAAAAAGGAGAAAAGCACATTCATTATAATTCATTGCGTTTTTTTGTTCTGAAAGGATATAATACTAAATAAATACTTAGCTCGTTTATACACAGAAATTTGGAGGCCATCTTAATATGATGGCAAAATTGCTCATATATTTTTATCTTTGATAATCCACGCTAAAAATAAAAAATTTATGCAGGATGAAAGATATTTTAAAAAAATTTCTTGCTAGATGTGACCATTTTTTATTTTAATTAAACCTAAAGTTATTTTCAAACTCGGTTACTTGCCCATCGCGTAGACAAAAGTTCAAAATTTAAGTTGATTTTTAATCCAATATTATTTATTTACAATATATTTTTTAAAAATTTGTAATTTGATAAAAAACAACACCATAATATGTTCTTGTGATAATTGGTTATACCGCCATCTATAAATATTTTTGATGGAAATGCAATTTTTCGAATTTTTGACCATCTCGTAGCCGCTCCCAAACTTTTTATGATTGAATATGATAATGGGTCATAAAGGAGTTCACATTGTGAAATTGGTGATTCAATATACCGGAGCAATATGTTTTTATGATTTTTCACTAATTTTACCACAAAAAATTAACCGCAAAAGTTTGAGGTTTTTGGTTAAATTATTTCGATAGAGTATTTTTTAGGAACAAAATGCACCAAAATTTGAGTGAATAACGCAATTACTTTCAAAAATATGACAAAAATAGTAAAATCTATAAAATGCTCCCGAACGTGATTTTGGCCCTTTAAACGTCCATAACTTAAAAAGTGTTGGCCCAAGATGGCTAAAACTTTCAGAAATTAATCTAATAAATGAGACCTACACCCTCACCAAAAATTATCCTGATCTGAATTCTTTTTGTATTCTCGACGTAGAAAATTCTTTAAGACAATTGCCAAATCTATTGAAAGATGCCAACTTCAAAATAAATGCCTTTGGAGCAGAGTGTAATTTTGAGGCATCTCCCATGACCCAAGCCTTAATACAAGGGCTCGATGCTACCATTGGGATATTTAATAGCCAAGCAACGGACATTGGTCCCTTAGAGTATAATCTGACGCATCTAAATATGGCTTGTAATATAGTTAATTCTTTCCTTACGGCCGCTTCAGCACTCAGGCGTGAAACATCGCTTGCACCGTTTTTCGTCGCGTTCTTACAAAAATATTTAAATCCCAAATTCAAATCGATGCATCTCATTATATTACATGCGAGTTTATATCTAAAAAGCCAAGAGTCGACCAATCAAAACCTACTTTTGTACCAAAAACTTAATCTAGTTATTGAGAACTTTTGTGCCGTGTGCTTGTTAAAGTTGAGGCTAAACAATGACGATGACTTAAACCTTATCACAAACGAGTTATTATCGACGCGTTAGAGGTTGAGCCTTTATCAAATTTAAATTTGTTCCCTTTACCAAAAAACTTTATCCTCAAGCCTTACCATATGGATGAGCACTCTTATACACTTCGACTATTAGTTTTCGCAATTAAGGAGCAAACTTTTCTGCCCAATCTAAAGCCTGATATCTGGTTCAAAATCATGTGCAACACCTACCCCGCTAGCCTTAAAACGCATGCTCTCAACTTATTGCCACTTTTTATAGCTACCTCAAAGCTATCTTTTGTCGATAGGTTTATCCACGAGGCTGACAAGGTATGGGTAGCATCAAGCCAATTGAGCGACGACCAGGCGATATTGAGCTTTTTAAATTCATTGTGCAATAGTGTTCTCGTGTTGTGCGCCGTTCAAAAAGTTGAGACGCTAGATAATATGGATTGTTTCGCTTCAAAACTTGATATTAATGATATATTGATACCAAATTAAACGTTCATCTTGACATCGTTAATCTTGACGCCAAGCAACAACGTATGGTAATAATGGTAGAGTGGATACTTTCACTAAAGTGTAAGAAGGATAATTCGGAAGTTTCGATTCTCTATATGCACCACTCTTTTACACGACTCTCGCTTCTCTACCCTTAGAGATAGCTCTTGCCAAAACTATTAGCTAGTAACTCTCGATCATGGTATTTTGGGCTTTATCAATCGATCAACGAGAATTATTTCCTCGATAGCATTAATCCGGTAATTACCCAACTTTCGCCCTCCTGCATCGAATTAATGGAAAATTTAGTCACCGGCTTATTACACACGTACGAAAGCTTTAAACTCAACAACGCCTTAAATTAAAACACATTATAAACACATTATAACATCTTTCAACCAATGGATTCATGATTTTATACAATGCCTTGTTTGGGTCATTTCTGATTACCCAACCAAAACCTCAGTTTAATGGTCAAGTTAGATAAATGACAAAGTTGTTTAAAGGGCGCTTACTTTGCCCCCACTATTATCCGCGAAATTCTGCCGTACATTACTCAATTTTTTGAGGTCAGCATTAGGCGTAACCCCTTTGAGAACTTTATCAGGCGATTGACCTCCCCCTTAGCAAGTTGGTTGTGGAAATGGTGGGCGTAGATGTGGGAGCCGCCAATTGTCTTGTCGAACGCCTTGCCAGGTTTTTAGGATTTAGCAACTCCAAGCAATTTCTTGCCTCTAACTTACGAGGGATGCTCCCTGCGGCGCTCCGTTTAAGTGCAGCTCGCCAAAATGGACGAAATCAAACTTATGAAATAAAGCCTATCAGTCTCATTCAATCGAGCATGACGTCATTCGACGCTTGTCAATGGTTAGCCAAGTGTGTTGGACGCGATTCATCCTAGATATGACCATATCTAACGCTTGGAGACTGCATGTTTCAGCAAGACTGGACAGGTGACATACATGAAACAATTATTATTCAGACGGACTATAGCTCGAGGATACATACAACGAAAAAAAATTAAAAGTCGTCCACCGTCATCAACAGTACTTGGACTGGAGCGGAAAAATAACTGTATCGAAAAACCATTGCGTTGCGTCATTTGCCACAATCGAGGTCGCTGGCGTTGCGTGCTTTGCGAGAAAACGTTGTGTGCGAACTTGCTTTGGACCGTATCATTCCTAATCCGCCCATTGTACACAGCCGTGTACACCCCCTTATTTTCATTGTTTCATGTTTTTATTTAATTTTTTTTCCTAATATTTTTCTGTGCTCAATATCTCACAATAAATACCATTAAAAAATAATTTTTACATGTAGTTTTCTTTTGGGCGTTAAAGGGTTAAAATGTTCTTCCTATGGATTAAAAATTTTGATCAATAAATTAGGCCTACACTCCTCAAATGATTTCTATTTATTACTGACTATAATCTATGTTAAAAAAAGATTATTATGAGGTTTGAAATAAATCAGGATAGGCATATCCCGTTTTTAATTTATCTCTAATTCTATTAAACAATAAATTGTTTTTCAATAATTGCAATGCTTGCTGAATCAATTTTGTAGTAAAACTATATAAATCAATACAAAAACATAAATCTGATAACAAAACAAAGTGCTTTAATTTTCCATTTTCGTGTATATAATCTATATTATAAATTGACAATCAGGTGAGGTTTTGAACTTTTATTACAGCCATATGCAACCACTATTTAACAAATTAGAATCCAATTACCCAAGGTCAATACAACTAAAACACTAATGGAGTTTTCTTATAAACATTTAAATATAAGTGTTTGGTTTTAACGGCCTTATCTATAACAATTTATAATAAAACGGTTTATTTAAAATTTTACATAAAGATGATATTGTATTGTGTATGTGAAAACAATTATAATATTAAAAAAAGAAATAAATTAATTAATAGATTACAAATTATATTGAATGATTAGGAAAAGAGTCATTAACATAAAATTCAAGGGAATTTTCATCGGGTATTAGTAGTGAATTCGCGAGCTATATGTGATAAGCGTCGCGAAGTAGTATGGTAATGTAAATGAGTCAATTAAGTTTCAAAGTAGACTTAAGTAATATGCCGCGAGCAATCGATTAACTAGTGGGTGCAACAAGTCCAACTGATGCTTCTAGTAACTGGCTTCCTTTGAACTTCATCTTGCATTGGTGCTTAAAAGATTTATAGATCAATTTTTTTTAAATATAAATTTCTAATTACTTGTTAGCGGAGAATTCCCTCTTCCATCACCCGCAACTATTTTATAATTATTATACTTTAAGTCACCATAATATCACTTTTCAAGTACAATAATAGAGACATTTTGTAATTATTTCATTTAACTTTCATAGATTGATAATATAATAGACTGTCAAGCATCTGCATAACTAACTTAAGCCAGAATATTTGGGAAGGTTGCCGTGAAAAATGCATAAGTTATGGGAAAAAAAGTAATAAGGTTTATATTGTTGATATATGCCTCAAACATAAGGGTCCTTGGGCGTAGCCAAGGGGGGAGGAAGGCAGGGCCGGAAGCCCTCCTCTAAATCTAAATATTTGTTCAATTTTATAATAATTATGGCCAAAATTCAAAAAATCATCATTCCCCCCCCCCCACTAAATCATTATTGCCCCCTCTAATTCCAATGCTGGCTACGCCCATATGAGGGTCAACCCCCTTACTTAATTTTAATCCGCTGTTAGCGCTCATTGTATATTTGAACTATGTTTATAATAAAATACCTATCAAATTGTAGGGGTGTAGGCAATAATAGGGTCAAGTTATTTAATCTGAATATTCTTAAAGTTGAAAAACTTGAAAGAAAATAAATTTATGTTAAAATTCTAAGATATTTTTTATAGTATTTATAAGATTGCTAATAATATAAATGTTAATCAAAAATTTCTTTGAGATTTGTGAATGACGTTTTCGCAGAAAGTTATAATATAATATAATAAATTTGTTAAGTTAAATTACCGTTGCCATTCACTTGAGTTTCCCCCATAGAGGCAATAATTACCTATAGAATTTAAATGAATTTGAATCTAAGTTTTACATACAAATTTTTTCATCAGTATTTAAATTAATATGTACATAATAAAAATTTGTAAATGTTATGTATTTTAAAACATATGGTGATGAAAATTTTAAAATTTTTATTCACTTACAACTAAAATGAATAACTTTACCATGTGAATATACATTAAATTAATAAAAATATTAAAGCTTTTAAGTAACGAAAAATGTATAAATAAATTTTAGGAAATTTATTCATTTAAATAGTTGAAGCTTAATTAATCGCTTGGTTCAACAACCTTACGATGGCAAATTATTTAATTAACTATGATTAAAATTAGACATTTTTATTTTACATGCTTTATGTCAACAACATACCATTATGATAAGATATTAAATTACAAAACTGTTGAAACTTAATAAATCGCTTGGTTCAACAACCTTACGATGGCAAGTTATTAAATTAACTGAGATTAAAATCAGACATTTGTTATTTTACATACTTTTGTTTACAACATACCATTATGATAAGTTATTAAAACAAAACTGTTGAAGCTTAATTAATCGTTTGGTTCAACAACCTTACGATGGCAAATTATTAAATTAACTATGATTAAAATTAGACATTTGTTATTTTACATACTTTATGTCAACAACATACCATTATGGTAAGATATTAAATAACAAAACTGTTGAAGCTTAATTAATCGTTTGGTTCAACAACCTTACGATGGCAAATTATTAAATTAACTATGATTAAAATTAGACATTTGTTGTTTTACATACTTTATTTTTACAACATACCATTATGATAAGATATTAAATAACAAAACTGTTGAAGCTTAATTAATCGTTTGGTTCAACAACCTTACGATGGCATATTATTAAATTAACTGTGATTATGATTAGACATTTGTTATTTTACATACTTCATGTCAATAACATACAATTTTGATAAGATATTAAACAACAAAACTGTTAACATTACATTAAAACAATAGCGTGTCAAAATGTTAGCGTAGTCGTTAAAATCGCAGCTACTTCTCATGTTTTCATTTACATTGATTTTTAAGCTGTAACAATAATTATATTCCATTCAAAGAATTTATAAAAATGTAACAACATATAAATAATAATGTTTTTAAAAATAACAAGTGGGTATATATAACTTATTAATTATCTCAATAATTTTATACAACGTTAAAGTGCGTGATAAAAAGGTGTTTTATCATGTATATATGATGGTTTATTGGAATTTGAATAACGCGATTCGATGACAGGAAATTACATAACAACGAAATTACATTTTCATTACATAACACAATCGTTACATCTCACATTTTTGTTACATAACACAATCGTTACAGTTTTTATAGTGAAAATATAACTATAAATATTAACAACCTATGTCAATAATTAGAAAAATTTATAGCTGCCATGTAACTAATCTCGAGTGACTCTCTTCATTGAGAATATCATTGAGAATTGTTATAAGCTTCAATCAGGGTTTCTTTCAGAAAAAATGCTCCAAGGGGGGGGGGTATTTTCAACTTCCGGGGGGGGGGGGTAAAAATTTTTTTAATTGGTAAACCATTTTGTATAATATTTACTGATTTTTATTGGTGATATAAGTGATATATAAATAGATACATACACATCATTAAATAAATACATGTAATATTTTAACGGGCAAGTGTTCTTTTAAGAAAGTAACCGAATTCTTCTTTGTTTTTTAAAGGCATACTCTTTCATCGCCATATCTAGATATTCTTCAGTAGGAAGGTCAGCCCCTTCTATAGATATTCTCATACAGTGGTCTAAAAATATCTCCCCTAGCCTGTTTCTTAATGCAATCATAATTCGGTTCAATGCACTAAAGGACCTTTCAACGGTCGCCGTTGTCAAAGGTATTGTCATTAGTTTGGCACCGAACCGTTTCAACTCTTCATACCCCAAATTGCATTTTTAAATAAATTTTAAAGGTGTTTTTAATCTATTCAAAGTAGCCGCAAGAAATTTGAATGATTTTATGTCGGCATAAAGAATTCTTCGTCGACGTCGTGAAAATGACGACACATATTTTTAAGTCAGATTCTCGGATCTGTTGGAGCCTTTCAAAACTCTGTAAAAAAATGAGCATCCTGAAATAAGCTCAACTGCAGATTTATTGAACCTATTATTAATTTCAGATATAACACTCTTAGTAAATTTCCCAGAGATTTTTTGCAGGCTTTATTTTCACTAATGTCACATTTCAGTGATACGTCATTAAGGCATAACAATTTATAAAAAAATCATTATTTTTAAGTCCTACTATATTGTCATAAATGGATTCTAAATGAGACGTTACCGACATTATTAATGACGGAAGGGATTCCACTGGTAGGTCAGCTTTTTGTAGACATTTGCTTAATTGACATACGGAACCCAATATCTCAACTAACAAACAAAGCGTCAATAAGAAGCTGGATTTTTGCATTTCAAGGAGTATGCCTCCTGCTAAGGAGGCTAAATCTGCCCCATCTTTATGGAGATGTTCACAGGTCATCATTGTAGACCCATAAGCTCTTTTAATGGCGTTTAGAGTATAGTATTGACTGAGCCAACGTATATCGTTAGGCTGGGTAATCTTGAGAATAGGTTCTTCCAAGATCTGTTGGATTTCATGAAAAATATTTTCTTTTTTAGGTGACTGATGGAAGAGTTTATATATGTCATTCACGATAAAAAAAAATCTTTTGCCATAAGGAAATTTATTTCTTGCACTTGTAACTGCTAGAGATAAGACATGGGCTCTGCAATGAAAGTAAAGGACATCTCTCCCAATTTTTTTAGAAATCAGTTCGTGTACTCCAGAAATACAGCCTGAAAAGTTTGCGGCCCCATCAAATCCACAAGCAACAATGTTATATAGAGAGAGGCCCCTTTTATTAATTTGGTTTTCAATACAATTAAAAATTGTATCCGAACAAGTGTATAAAAGGGGACTATACACAAAAACTTTTCTATAATCACACCCTCAGAGACATACCTAACACATATCGAAAGTTCGGATTGGTTGGCATTATTGGTTGATTCATCTGCCATTAAAGAAAAATCGTTGCCTTTAAGTTCTGCAATTATTATTTTATCAAGAACCTCGCCCATTGATTGCAATAATTCGTTGGCGGTATCTTTACTACAATATGTAGAACGTTCACTTTGTTTATTTAACCATTTTGCTAAGTCTGAAATGCAGAGGGCCATTTTTTTGGTTTCATATTTCGTTGTATGAGAAACAAAACATCTTCCTTGATTAGGAAGTATAGACTTCTCATCACTATTTTAATAGCTTGCTTATTTTCCGCAATTTCAGCATCAGATTGGTAATTAAGTATCGTATGAACCGGCTGGTGTATATGGCGCATATTTTCAAAGGCCATTGCCTTTCTATGGTATTTAGATTGTTCATGTTTTTATAGCTTTCCTCTTTCTCCTGTCGCTTTTCTGTAATTTGTAAACGGGACTTTAATGAACACACCCTTTGTTTTTTGTTGAATAATAAATCGTTTTTGTTGTAAAGACAACAGACAGAGCATAAAGTTCCACCTCAGGCTTCATCAAAAATTAGCCATTTGTATTTAGATGGGGGGGGGGGGGGGTTACCCTCCCGGTTTCCCCTGAAAGAAACCCTGGCTAATGAATGTAGTTAAAGTTTAAACACAATTTGTCAACATGTGGCCTATTTGCACAAAATACTTATGGTCTCAATATTGCTAAATCCATCCAATCTATTTAAATTTAATGTGGTCGATGAATAATATTATTAGTAGTTACCGGTTATCGTTGCTCCATCGTTTTCCCTTCTGATGTCACCCTTTCAGCCCACCAATTCTTTTGTCCCAGTGCGGTCGAATCAAGAATTTTTCGTTCCCTTACTAGATCCAAATGTCGGTGGTGCTTTGTTCCCTAAGCCCACACATCGTAGGAACGACTACCATGCTTGGCTTTTATAGTGCCTTCTATTCTGCTTGGTTCCAAAAACATGGGTACCCAAACTTTGTCTTCTACGTCGAACATATTAGGGTTCCCTGTCTAAATCCATTTTTCTGGTATTGTCATTTAATACCTTCCATTCAGTTCGCATACGCCTTATTAGCATCATCTCGGCTGAGCTTTTATTGGTTGTGGGGTCTTTAGCTATGTAATTTTCCAAATATATCTACCCTACCTGCCCGGCTTGCCCATAGGCCAGGCCAGAGCGGAAAACTGTCTTAAATGAGATTTTCGGGCGGACTCGGTCGGGGAGCATGACAAGATTCAGGCGAATTCGGGCTGAATATTTTTCAATAATGTATTGTTATGTTTTTGTTATTTAGTATAATATCCGCAACTTCCCGATTGACTTCTTTTATTAATTAACAAATAAATATGAACATTTGACCGTAATCAAAATGAATAAATTATCGACCGGATAATGCTCTTCTGAAACATTAAAAAGTCGAAGTTGAACGATGGCGGAGGGGGGGCGAAATATCCGTGCACGGGTGATGTATAAAAATCAGTGAACGTATTAGGTTTGGGGGACTTTGGTTTTTTGAACGGTTACTAGGTAGAGAAAAAAATATAATTAAATGCTGTGTAAAATTCCAGCCATATTAACCCTGTCGATGCGCTTCTCAATTTGCATGAAGGTTGCCTTACGACAGGTCGATATACTGCACATCTCAATGAGAAATACCTTTACATATTCGTCTGCAAATTAGTGTCTTAAACAAACCATTAATTAGGTCTCCCGCAGACGATAACTAGTTTCTCACGCTTAATTAGATTACTTCCAAATTTTAATTGGCCAACTACAACACCTTCCCCTTTTACCTTTTCCGGCACCTCCTATTTAGGGCCCAGGGAAAGCTGCTGCAGGGCCTCCGCCGCACTCTGCGACGACCCATCATTACTTGTTGGCGCTGCCTCACTAGCACTCTGCGTTACTTCAGGAGTAGCCTGAGGTACGTCACCTACTTGTGACGTCCCTGTGCTCCTTCCCTCACACATTGGCATGGTGCCAACGGCGGCACCCATTACACCTCCTCCGAGGTCTACTCACGGGCCTGCCATGCCGCTGACCCCCATACGGCCCTGGTCCATTTGGCATACCCGATGGTGGTGGCTCGAACATAGCCACTACCCTTAATATCCCATCTACCCCGATTATAATCGTTAGATATATGGGTCCTGGCGGACAAATGGCCGCTGTCCTCCTTACCACCACCTCTACTGAGCACCAGGACAATTGTAATTGCATCTAAATATTAAAATATCATTTAGACATCGTGCATTAGTAATTACTCAAAATTTCTTACTTCCTCTTTCTGACTTTCTAAAAGTCTTACTTTATAAATCTTATTACCTATATGATCAATAACACGTGTCAAACCCACCTGGGTTCACCTGCATGGTTACGTGACCATACTAGTTGATCATTTTAAAGCGGTGTGGTCGTTAAAGTATTATTAATATTTAATTCCAAAAAAAATTCAGGCGGATATCTTAATTTACATTTAAAAAACTCTTCGCCTACCGTTAAACGATCCGGATACCTGGGAGACATGTTATGATATAGTCTATTGAGCCAGGTACCATCCTTACCAGACTGTGATAATCCAATCCATTTTTTAACTAAACCTACATATCTCTCAACCTGTCCATTAATACATGTCTTATTTTCCATTGTTCACAAAATATATTAAACTCTGCGCTAGAAAATGCTCTGCAATTATCGGTTACTACGCACCTTGGAAAACCATACGAACTAATTAAATCTTTTAAAAAATTAATCGTTACCAGGGTAGACATATTAAAAACCTTTCTAAATTCAGTCCAACCCGAAAAAGCATCTACAATAAAAATATAGCATTTTTTATCAAGTTCGAAAAAATCAGTATGTACGCGATTCCAAGTTTTTTTAGGAAGTGTCCACCTCGCCGCTTTGTCTCTGCGAGGCATGGCCGTTTTTGCCTTGAACCATTCACATTGTCGAACCTGTCTTTCAATATCTTTCGTCATCTTAGGCGACCAGACATACCTTCTAGCCATGACTTTTATCTTTGTAATACCTGAATGCCCTTTGTGAAGTACCTTTAACACATCCTCACGTAGCTGGGTAGGTATGACAATCTTCCGTCTCGTTTAATTACGTTATCCTCCAAAAAAAGCTCGTTAAGCACATGTTTAAAAGCCAAAGGTACCGACAGACTATGCTCATTACCCAATAAAATATCTTTTATTTTAATAAAATCGGGGTCAGTCTCTGAGCTCTTAACTATGGTGTTAAACTCCACAATTTTTATTACATAAATGTAATGCTCATTAAAGAAAAATTACCAAGTATTAATACTTTTGATATAAATTAATTAAAGGCTTGTGATCGGTAAAAACGGTAAAGGTCTAATCTATTAAATATACATCGTTTTAAACCAAAAGTTATCAAGCGCTTTTTTTCAAATACAGAGTAATTGCGTTCCGCTCTATTAAGTTTACACGAAAAACAAATTACAGGAAGTTCAATTTCATCCTCGACTGATATAAAGCTTCTTCTATACCCGTGTTGGATGCATCAACATTTAAGTTGAGAACAAATTAATGTGCCCTGTAAAAAATTAAATTTTCGCGCAGTAGAAAATTCAAATGCACAGTAAAATAATCAAATGCACAGTAAAATATTCAAATGCACAGTAAAATAATTAAATGCTCAGTAAAAAAATAATATTCAGTAAAATATTTTTTGTACAGTATTAAATTCATTTGTTCAGTTATTTATTAAGATGCTGTTCATTAAATATGATTTTTGCACAGTTATTTAAAATTACTTTCAAAATAATATATAGGTATAAGCGAGTCTCAAACTCGCAACCTAAGTTCGAGAAGCCTACATAGTAGGGCGTGGATTACTAGTGGTCTCCTTAAAAGTTGATTTTTTTCGTTAATATATTAATAGCAAAAAGCTTTTTTTCCTAAATCTCATACTCATATCGAAAATACTGACAAGCTTAAAATAAATAATGAAATTAAAGATGAGATAAAAAAAACTGTTTGATTTAGGCCTCAAGCCTAAATCTATTATGCATAATCTCAACAAAATGAATTATAATATTTCATTGGCTCAGCTAATAAATACATTAACTGCATTGAGAAGAAATAAATATGGTGTGTCAACAAATAATTTAGGAGAGTTGGAGCAGTGGCTAATTGCTCATTCTCAAATACCCTTTGATGATGATCAATTCTATATTGTATCTTACATGGTGTCATACATAGATTCCAATTTCAAATTTTTCATGTAAACAAAAAGGTATTTAGTTATATGTAATCTGTTAGTTTTAGGCTTTTATTAAAATGTAATTGTCCAGTGTTTTTCAAACAGTATATTTGCAAGCATATAGTGAGTTTGGCAATTAAATTGAAACTTTGCATACCACCCAAAGAAGCTAAGTGTCTGCCTTTAGGGCAAAAAAGAAAGAGGGGCAGACCCTCAAAAGCCAAATCAGCCTTAATTGTTAAATAATGGTAAGTTTAAATTATGTGCCTTGACTATCACAAATTTTAGGCTTGATTAAAGGTTGTTCCAGCAAAAGGTGTTGACTATGAATATCTATTTAAAACTATTTATGTTTATATTGTCAGCAAAATATGTTCATTATGCATTTGTATTTGAAATTATTTATGTTTTTACTTTAATAAAAATTTCAAAAATTCATTAGATTTAAATTTATGACATATCCATAACATTAAGAGGAAGGGCAATATATTATCAAGCCTCCAACTATTTATTTTAGCTAAAATTAATAAGTGCTTAATTTTATTCACAAACTAAATTTTTTATATAAAAAACTTAAAATCAATGATAATTTAATTATTAGTTATTGCATTATAAACTGAGTATTTTTTTAATTTAGCATCTAAATATTATTGAGCAATTTGTAAAGATTATTAGACATTTTTTAAAATAATATATTTTAAAAAACCAATCAATTCTATTGAAAACTAAGTTGTGTTTTGATTACTGAGCAATGCTCAAAAACGACTTATCAATTCAAATTATATAAAGCAATTAATGTTATTAAATTACTAAGCAATGCTCAAAAATTACTTATCAATTCAAATTATTAAGCAATTTTATTAAATTATTGAGGTACTGAGCTATGTTATTAAATTACTGAGCAATGCTCATTGCTACAAAATTACTGAGAAATATTATAAAATTACTAGGCAAGGCTATATAATTACGAGCAATTTTACTAAATTACTGAGCAATTTTATTAAATTACTGAGCAATTTATTGTTAATTAACTGTGCCATTTTATTTAATTACTGAGCAATTTATTATTAATTAACTGTGCAATTTTTAATAATTTACTGCGCACTTAAATATATTACTGAGCATATTTTACTGCGCATTTTTTAATTTCTTACTGTGCACTTAAATAACATCCATTTAAGATGTGCTCTTAACTCGGATCAAAACATTTTAAGATGCAGTCTTTTAACAAAATATTTTTCAAATAATTTAAACCTTGATCTTCCCTATCTTCCCATTTAAATAAATCATTTACTTTAGTTGATTCAAATAGGGGACCAGAATACTTCGTGTAATTATCAATAAATCTGCTATATTAATTCATAAGCCATAAGAACGAGGATAACTCCCTTTTATTATTAGTCCTCTAAATATTTTTAATAGCTTCAATTTTAATCAAATTAGGTTTTACCCAGCCATCTGCTATTATATAACCTAAGTAAGTAATTTCAGTTACCCCAAAAATACACTTATTCGCTGATACGTGAAAATTTTTATTTTTAATAAATGTTAAAACATTTATTAATTGTAAGTCATGCTAGGCTTGCGTTGAACCCGTTACTAAAATGTTGTCTAAATAGAAAAATATGCCATCTAAATTATTAAAAATAGAAGCCATCGCTCGTTGAAAAGTTGGCGCAGACACACTTAAACCAAAACCCTTTTAAACGATGGTCCCCCCCCCCCCCAAAAAATCCCGAAACGCCAGAATCCCGAAATTATTACTACGCGCCAAATTTAACATATGTTAAATTGTGCTTAATATTATGGAAAACGTGGGAATCTCTTTGACGCAAATCTTCAAAACAAAGAAAATAGATGTAAGCATTAGTATTCAAGTGTAAATATATTGTTGTAGGGTTTAAAAAACCAAAGAGAAAACATAACATTTTAACCCTCTTTAACTATGATTATATCAAAGTTAAAGAGGGAAAAAATGAACAAATGTATTATAAGTGCAGCAAGTACAGTAAATATCAATGCCCAGGAAGGGTTGTGATTAAATCTAATAATTGTCAAATAACATCAGAACATTCTCTTAATTGTATACAAAAGCATAGTCAGAAGAAATTTATAATTTAAATTAAGTATTTAGTTGTAGTAAATATCTCCATACCCATAGAGGATCAAGAAAGTAAGAGATTTTAGTATTTTTTTTAGATTTAAGTCAAGAAGCAATTTTATTGAACTCATTAGATAATATTGAACAAGCCCTTACATCAGATGGTAATGGAAGTAAGAGATTTGGGTATAATGTCAAATTACTTGCTACAATATCATCTAGTGAGTTTAATATGGCATCTTGACTTGAATCGATTCAAGTCAAGATGCCATATTAAACTCACTAAATGATATTGTAGCAAGTAATTTGACATAATTCAATGTCACATAGTTAATGTTTAACTATCCTATTTATAAATAGATTCCAACAATGATGCTTTAGATGTCATTGAACAGGCCTGTACACCACGTGTTAATACCCAAAGTAAATTCATTTTATATTTAGTTTCTGTGAGATTTTTTTAAGATTCTAGTCAAGGTGCAATTTTATTAAACCCTGTGGATGATATAATACCAAGTAATGTCACATGATTGATTATCATAGACATTAACTGTTAGTTACTATTAAATTTATTGCAAATAGATTCTAACAATAAAGATGCGTAGATGCATGACCAAACATGAATTATGTATCAAATCTAAGAAACAGATCAGAAAAGAAAAAAATTATCCTATGAGAAAATTTGCACTTAAAGCTTGATTACTGTTATTTATTACATCCAATAAAGATATGTTTATTATATCAATTGTATTATAGTTCTAATTAAGTCTATATACATAAGCTAAATATATATTTAATATAATTAACATTTATCATGAAGTTTCTTTACTTTTTGGATTGAGTCCAATATACCAAGAAACTTGATGTTGAACCATCTTATAATTTACTATAAACCTTAAAAGTTTAATATTCAATAAAAAAACAGAAACATGGAATTTTGAAATCGTACATATCGAAATTTGAAATCGTAGTCGTGGCCAAATCGTAGTTTCGCGATTCTGGCGTTTCGGGATTTAGAGGGGTTCCCGTTTAAAAGCAAACAAACCTCTATCGGTGTTTATTGTTAAAATCTTAGACGTATCATCTACACGTAACTGACGGTAGGCATTCCTAAGATCTAATTTTGAAGGGAAGGGGCATTCAATCACTTTTTGAGTCCTGTCTCAATATAAAGTTTAGTCCCGCCCAATGGCTCCAATCATCCCTCCCTTCTAAGAGAGGGGGGATTGGCATAAGATCCCCGAGACAGATTGCATTAGCGGATTTTATATCGTCGCGTATGAGTACCGACCCGCTAATCACCGCTTTGACATCTCTCTCAGACCCGCACCTTCAGGAGGCTCTACGCCTCTGGGATACGGAAAAGCTCGAATCAGCCCACCGACCACTTGGAGTGACCCAGAAGGAATGGGACCTTCCCTTGATAGCACGTTCCGTAGCTTACCTCTCTCCGAACTACCTATCTCAAGGAAAACACCTTTTCAACTGGGCTTCTTCCAACAGCGGTTTCGAATGGCTCGAGGCAATCCCTAGCAGGAACCTGGGACTTCACATGTCTGGTGAGGAGCTACGCATTGCCACAGGCCTGCGTCTCGGCTGTGACATCGTATCCCCATTCGTATGCGACCAATGTAAACAGCCGGTCCAACCCAATGGCCATCACCCCCTCCACTGCAAATACAGCAAAGGGCGCAACCCCAGGCACACGGCGATTAACAAACTAATCGGCCAGTACCTAAGGAAGGCAGGCTTTCCAAATACCTTGCAACCCGTCGGCCTCAGCACACTAGATGGAAAAAGACCCGACGGCGTTACGCTCATCCCCTGGTCCCGCGGACTGAATCTCACTTGGGACTTCATTACGGTCGACATATTCGCCCCCTCCAACTCCTCTCCTGACCTTTTAGTCAGCACTGAAAGTAGGAAGTCAAATAAATACTCTTCCCTTTCAGAAACAATATTTATTCCCTTAGTGGCTACCACAATCGGAAACCTAGGCATTTAATGCCTCTCTTTTTTAAAACAAATTGAGATAGCAATTTCCATGGTCTCATCGGATTCGAAAGAGTCGTATTACATCAGACAGAAGATTACAATGGAAATCGTTAGATCTAACACGATTTCCATTCACGGCTCGATGCCATCCGTTTAGTCTTCGCGCGTTTATACCTTTCTTATTATACTTTTTAGTCGTTAATGTAAATTTGTATACAATTAAACCTATTGAATTAGCTAAAACCATTTTTATTCTGGGTAGGGGGTATTTAACCTCTATCACATGTCTATTAATAGTCTGTAGTCAGCACACACACCTATACTACCGTCGTTTTTCTTAACTTGCCCACTCAGAATACTCTATTGGCTCAATAATATTATCTCTTAACCAACTATCTATAACGTTATTGACCTTATCAATCCACATAAATGGTATTTGACGGGCAGGACAAAATCGAGGAATTGCATGTGAATTAACCTATCGAAAAAATGTTACCTTCAAACAACCTAGTTCCTCACGAAAAATTTCACTATATTTCACTTTAATTCTATCAATGTTATAATGTCACAGTCTCTCGACGTACTGCCCATTACAATCAACCCAACCAGAGGTCGTAGGCTTATTATCGAAAACTTTTGCCCCTAAAACCCAGGCTGGCTCATTTACTGAGTCCATTTCCTTATTAATAACAACCAAGGATTTATGCTCGTTTATAGATGCTACCTTGAAACAGGGTGCATGGTCATCAGCATTATTAATTAAACAATTGATTTCATGTGGAATTTTTACAAATGTTTCACCAATTAACTAAAGGACCAATTAATTTTATCCAATTCCAACCCATAATATTTTCAATTTTCACATCTAACTCATCCTAAAAATTCCTCGCCTGCACATACTCGAACTCTAGTACTCCCTAAAATTTTATTCGGCCGGTCTTAACTCGTCAACTGTACTTTTTTGTTGAAATACACTCGTCAAATATGCTAAAAATAATAATTATAATGCTAAATTTTCATCTCGTCAATTGTAATTATTAGTTTAAATATTCTCGTCAATTAAGCTTAAATTCATTAATTTAATACTAAACTATCTCCTCGTCAACTATGCTATATTCAATAATATATTCTCTGCTTGTTAACTCAACCTTCAATAAAAATACTATCGTCAACTAAGCCTCTATTAATAAAACAATTATTAAATTTTCTCCTCGTCAACTCAACTTAAGCTAAAATTTTAATCGATTTCTCATCGTCAACTCAATCCAATACTAATAATAATTCGTCGAAAAGACCCCAAGTGCCCCACTTCCTCTCGCCAACTCTTCCAAGGGCAAAAAAATTAACAGCGCTAAGTCTCAATAGATCGCAGTTTACGGGCTTCTCTATCTAAGCACACCCCGCTGACCGATACCTAGGTCTACGAATAATTTAACACCCTCGCCGTCATCCCGAATGTTGAGCCGATCGGAACCCGACGCTTAATCGTTAGCCGGGCTTCGAGAACGGCCATCAACTTCGAATGGACTGAGCATAAGTAATTTTTTAGGATTGAGTTTAAAAATTAAAGGTCTATGGGCATTAATCTTTGATAATGTTATTTCAAACTTAAATAAGGATAAATGTTTGGTTTAATTCTTTAGTTAATGAACATGCTATATCGTTTTGTTAATAATAATAACTTTAATTGCACCTAGTAAGTAATATTATGGATGAACATTTGTCATATTTTATTTTATATATAATTGACATTGGTGCAACAGGGTGGTGAGCGTGGACATTTTGCCAATCGCTGTCCTAGAATCCCAACGCACTCTTATCAAAATAAAGATGTGTCCCAAAACACCTATTCCCCTAACACCCTATTTACTTGACACATTCTACAATTTGTTCATAATCAATTTATTTAATATAATTTAAGACCACTTGTTGTTTGCAATTCTATAATCCATAATTGATATCCCATTCCTATCACTATTGTTTAAATAAATTTCCAAAATACTTGTTGTATCCCTTTGAACTCATAACCCTTTAAAGAGTTTTTAATATGATTAATGAGGTCATCATTGCCTGCCCTCACTTGTAGCCAAATAAATTTTGGGTAGCCTGTGCATTGGCCAGGTTGTGACTAAGATTCATAATTAAAATGCTTATAGAATAGTCACTAAGATATAATTATGTTGAATACCAAAAAAATTCGGACCCAAAAGTTTTAACCTACATTGCAAATATGTAGCCATGGTGGATTAGCCATAATTGCTTACTAAATATGGAGGTGTGCCTTTGTTTATTGCCTCGGGCTTTGAGAATTGATCACCATGTACGTGATTTTTTATAGCTAAAATTAAGGCAAATACATATGTATAAGCTAGGAAAATGTTGAATCGGCAGTAAAGGCTGTTTTTATTAGGTGGATAGGGCTTTATATACACATAACGAAGGACACATAACGAAGGACATATATAAAATTAATAATCAAATAAGGGATACTAAGTACGGTGTAAACTAATGTGTATTCAAATGGCGTATAATCAAATGTCTGTAACCGCGCTTAATTTATTAAAATTGCAACCTTCAATATAATCGTGCAGGCTATAACAGAAAACATTTATTATTTATATTTAATTATTATATTATCACGAGCATAAATAGGGTATTTTTCAAGCCTAGTATCATTCATTTTTATCATAGAAAGGCGTAAATGATAACATTCAAAAATTATCTATGATAGATTTTGCAGATGACAAAATATTAAAAGCCCGCAATTTCATTATTTGACTTATTTAAGCTATTTTGACATTTTACTAAAATTAAATATACGAAATAAAATAACATTTACATAGCGATTTTTGGATTGAGATTATTTAAAACGAACCTGTGTATTGTTACCACTAAAAAATATTAGCTAATTTTATAGGAGAAAAAAAAATTCTAGACTGTTTTTTATACAACTAATTTTCATTATACATGTGTTTGCTAAACAAACTACCAAAGCTTAGCACTCAAAAATGTCTGCTGGAAATTTTAATCAACAGCTTTAATTTATATTCATTAACAAAACAAGCTTTTATAAGCCAAATGTTTTGATTGCAAAACATCACAGGTTTTTTCTAATGCGCATCAAATGTTAGGGATTTGAAGTAAATTTTTATGCACTTCTGCATATTAATTGATTAAGTAAATCATATGTATTAAAATCAGTTGATGGCATGCGTTCATGCCGCTACTCAAATGAACTTCAAAAGGTATAATTTGCTTATCATTTATTTATACATTAAGTCTGATATGATACAGCTCTTGTTTTATAAATGTTGTTAAATGTTAATTAAATTTTTTTATCTCACCTTTACTTTGCTCTTGTAGAATCGTATAAAATCAAATGAAAATGTTAATGGTTATTTATATTTTGAAACAATAGAGGATTTTAAATTCATAAATATCATTCCATCATCCTTAACAATTGCAAATTACTTAAACTATACCTTATCTTGTATTCAACATTTGGGATTATTTTATATGTATTATTACAAAATGATTTATGATATTTCAACTATTAATAGATTGCCAGAAAAATGATAATTCCTTGATGTTTACACCGTACAATCTTTAAGTGCTATTGAAAATTGTGTGCAAATATAACCAAAGTCCCATATACATTTCACTAATTTTATACGAATGGATGTAACATAATTTAATTAACATTTATATATTCCTCATACATTCGATAATTGCCTTAAATAAATGGCCTTAACGTAATAATCAATAATGACCCGTTACAATCCTTTTATAATTCGACACCTCCACAGGTTTCATTTTTTATTCAATTGCAAATTTAAAACCGCAATTCGGATTTCGCATTAATTATCGTTTGGTTTTGCCCCTCTTCTAAATACCAATCGATTCGAAGTTAACAATCGCAAAAAAAACAATTATAAAGATGGCTCTCATCAGTATGAATTTTGATAAAGCATGTACAGCAACAATCCCAACTGTCGTAGAAGTTTTTGCAGGTAAATTTTAAATGCATTTTTACTTAGATTATATTCTATAAATTTCCAAAAATTTAGCACTTTAGTGCTGCCTGAAAATCAAATATCCTAAACTTAAAATTGTCGAGAGTAAATTTGCTATATTACTCAAGTATTCCGTCTTTTCCGCGGTTTATCTTGAAGTTTTTTAATTAATAGTTGCAAAAGCTAGCGTTAAATAGCGTGCCATGCCAGGATTTAAGATAATATGTATGCTTTGGTGTCGAAATAATTATATAATATCAAGATAAGCGCTCAGACTTCAGTTTTAGCAAACCTAGAGCTGCACAATTCGTGTAGGAAGAAAGAATATTTCATTGAATTTTTTTTACTGTTTTTCTGTTTTTAGTAAAAAATTTAGTATTTTATGGCAAATCTTTGGCATTAGTTTCGAAAGTTTTTAGCAAATTAATGCATTACTAATGAATGAGTAAGAAACAAGTGAGATCCTTTATCTCTGGCACATGTGAAGCCTTTGAAATAAGATACGATTTGATTACTTGAACGGGTTATCTATCAGGAATGTCTAAGAGTTTCCAAGTTATGATTTTTGAAATAAATGGAAAATTTTTGATAAATTTTGAAGGTCGTTATCAAATTGTACAATTATTTTTCCAATTTTTAAATTATCTCTAGCATAACGTAGCCGTATAAGCCACGAAATGTTAGATTAAATGAACAAGCATTTTTTAAACAGACTAAAGAGACTGCTCGTCAACTCTAAATAAGTGTAATATTGAAGTATGCACAAGGGAAGGACATATAAATTTTAAAGTGTTTTAGATCCTAATAAAAAATGAAATAGTTAACCCTAAAATCAGCATTTATATATATCTTATGTCATTTACAAAATTCATAAAAAAAATATTGCGATGATATAATTATTTATTAACATGTTCTTTTTTATTTAGTTACTAATGAGGAAGGTGTAAATTTTTTTTTTGTTTTAATGAGGTACGCTGCAAAAAGACATGGGAGATAGTAAAATTCAAAATGGTGGATTTAATGGTACACAACACACACATTTTACCATATGATACATCATATGACTTGAGCAGTCTATGTAGACTATGATTATAAAAGAAGCGCGATATATTTGGGATAAAAACTATTACCTAGATTCTAGAATATGATTCACCCATCCCGGTCAAACTTTGGGTTTTTATACTAGTTATATAGACCGCCTGGCGATGGAATTATCCATGGGGGTAGCTGGGGGGGGGGCAGGGTAGGGCGGTCACCCTCCATCCAAAATTTGTTAAAATTATGGCCAAATTTCAAAAAGTTGTCATTTTGCCCCTCCCTAAATCATAAATCTTATTTAAACACGTATTTATATCATTATCTCTGTCCCATGCAATTTTTGGAGCAATTCTAGTCTACTAGATTGTTAAGGATTTTGTCTAGGGCGTAACTAGCATTTTTTCTTAAGAGCGTTCGAATCAGGAAGTCTTACAAATTAATATTAATTACCCCTCCATGGGCGTAGCCAGGATCTTAACTAGAGGGGGGGAGCCATAATGATTTAGGGACGGGGCGAAATCCCCCCCCCCCTACGCTATGATTGCATTTAATTAATTTCATTCGATTTAATATTGTTTGGATTTGGACGCCATTTACAACTTTTAATTTAACTTGGTTTTTTAGAAATTCCACCCATAATTATATTAATTTAAAAAAAAAATTGGATTTGAGGGGGGCAGCTACACCTTCCTGCCCCTCTCCCGGTTACGCCCATTACCTCTTTCAACAAACTAACACCTCTTGTCTTGATTGTTTTATCGATTTATCCAAAGTTAAAGAACGTGTAGTATAAATAAACGATTACTACTTGCTCGATTTACTAGTAAGTAAATACATTTAAGAAGCCTCTCCCTCCCGTTAGGGAGAGTCTATCATATTCTGATTTTGCTAAGGGGAGCGATAAATTATTATTAGTATATTTGGCTGTTACCAGCCGGTGGGAATAATTGAGTTTTTTTAAGTATTGTGTGCATATTGCCTATTAAACCTAAAGCCTCATTGGAGAACTTCAAAGTAACTTTTTTTAACCCGAACCCAACCCGACCTTAAGGTATTTTAAAATTTTCAACCCAAACCCGACCCGACCCGAAAGCATTTTTAACAACCCGAACCCGGCCCGAAAGCATTTTGAAATTTTTAACCAGAACCCGAACCTTGTACTTGTAGGTCTCTGAGCCACATGTCTTTAAACTTAGTATAGCGCGGGCTTGATAAGTAGACGAGCGTGGAACATTTAATTTAGTAAAGTTGGGTTAGATCTTTGAATTTCAAGTTGTATAGAAAAGACTTATGGATTTATGGGGGGGGGGGCAGATGGCCCTCTTATGCTCTGACCACTTGGCTTTATTTAGCTTCTAGAGACCTGCACGGGTGACTCGAAACCCGACCCGGACTCAATCCAACATGGGGTCGGCTTCAGGTTGCCTTTAGGTCGGTTTGGGTTGAAAAAAGTGACTTTACAATTCTCTACCCTGACTTGTTTTATATTATTTGTAATTAATAAGTTTTAAAATATTTGATTTCAAATTTTTTTGGTATTTATTTAGGAAAAAATACGAGTTTCAGATATCGGCTTTGGTTTTGATAATTTTTTAATCCTTTAAAAAAACGCTGGACAGGAGTAATGCATTATTAAAACCTGTCCAAAATGTCCTTTTGATGTTCCCTTTAAAAGGACTTAAAGATGCTCAGCAGGTGCATCTAATAAGCGTGGAGCTAAAAAGCACTTAATTTTAATCGAAACGCCCGAACGAGAAATTTCCTTCTTTTTTAATTTGTCCTTTTTAATATCCATTTAGATGAAAGAGAATAATGCCTAATGGAAATTGACCACTTTTGGAAAAATTAATTCTTTCATATCATATACCGTAGTGTCCATTAAAATGATTGCCTTTATAATTTGCTGCCCGACCGTCTCACCGTCGACTAACCTCAAGCCACTTATTGAATTAATTAAGTCCTTAATTATTATTTGGTGAAGTTTTTGAGAAATTATCACCTCACCTTGCTTTATTGATTTTAGTAGTTTTGTAAAAGCGGCTGGGTTTTTGGTTTTAGTCGGCTAAACGTAAAAAAATCAAAGGTATTTTGGTCTTTTTTTTCCTGAATCGAACCTCTAGGCTTAGTCGAAATTTGAAAAACACACCAGAGTCGACCGTTATTTTAGTTGAACCGAAGGTCGACCAAACAAAACCCAGCCGTTTTTACAACACTAGATCTTAGTAACCCTTAACATGCTTAACAAACTGAGGACACGTTTTTTTATTTCAATCCCCTCCCCCCTCCTCATGTCGCGTTGCAAATGTTAATTGCAAAAATTGTTTTGCCTCAGCTCGTTTAAATGAAAATTGTAAGAAATTTTCCTTGGCTTGGACTAATTTTAAAATTAGTCGAGAGTATATAACACACCCACACAACCAGGAAATATTGTATTTCATGACATAAAAATGGTATAAACATTGACTAAATCCATGAGCGTAGCCAGCATTGGGATTTGAGGGGGGGGGGCAATAATGATTTAGGGAGGGGCAAAATGATCATTTTTGAAATTTTAGCCATAATTTTAATAAATTTCAACAAATTTTTGGATTTAGAGGGGGACAGCAGCCCCTCCCTGCCCACCCCCTGGCTACGTCCATGAATAAATCTGAACTAAATATAATAAATGTTTTAATCGTAAAATGTTGTCTAGTGGTCTTTTGAGAGTATTTTGTGTTGGACACTTGCTTTTAAAAGGTACTCGATTGGCTATGCGCCAAAGCTATCAAGGTTTTATGGTTTATTATAACCGCGTTCTTACCACCTTTAAATACCAAACATTTGATTAAGTATTTAAGATTACGTAAAAGCATGGGCGTAGTCAAGGGGGGGGGGGGGGGGCTTAGGAGGGGCGGCTGCCCCCCCCCCCCTTTAAACTCAAAAATTTATTAAAATTATGGCTAAAATTTTATAAGATCATTATTTTGCCCATCCCTAAATCATTATTACCCCCCTCCCCCTCTAATTTCAATGCTGGCTACGCCCATGTGTAAAAATAAAAGTTAAAGGCCGCTTAACTTTTATTGTCCACTTTACATCATATTAACCTACAATCATAAAGGGGGAGGGGTGATAGAACTATTGAAGTTATTTGAAATTGTTTATACCAAAAAGGCAATTTAAACATTAGAAACTTATTATTTGACGACAAGCAGGCGTGAAAATTGAGAATCGGTCGGTATAATTACTACTTAATTTTATCCGATTTATTATTAAAAATTAAAATTTTGAAATGGATATGAGTATTGAGGCAAACTTTAAAGTGTTAGAGCTTATCGCTTCTATAACTACCTGACTTGAAAACTTTGGTAATTGTTAGACAGGGGGTGGCAGGGAGGGGCGGCTGCCCACCTCTTAATCCAAAAATTCTTCAAAATTTAATATAAATATGACTAAAATTACAGAAAATTATCATTTTGCCCCTCCCTAAATCATTATTGCCCCCTCCTTTGTAAATCCAATCCTGACGACGCCCATGTTTGATCCTATTGTTAATACTAATATTAAAAGGTTGACCAGGAATTAAAACTTAGATTTTTATTAAAAAATCATTGGTGTATTTCCATTATTTTTAGGTGATTAATAACGTTATCAGAATTTTAAATCTATACCATATAAAAAGAGTTGGACAATACAGACTGTATAAATTGCATACCAATTAAATTATTTTGCCACTTTCGCAATTATCCGTTATAAAGCAGCAACCTAGACGAGTTGCCAAAAGAAATTTATATATAAAGACAATCAGTCGGGCCCAAAAACAATTATGGAATTTGAGCTCGGGCGAGGTCGAAAAATTTAAGCTAACCAGCGGTCATTAGCTAGTCTGTATGCGAAAGCAAAATAAGAGTCTTTTACAGAAGCATAAGTCCATTTAAAACCCGTATAAGTTGACGGCAGTTTTTGTAAAATTTCAAGTTGGACAGGACAGGACGGACAATTAAAAGTGGCCCATAAATTGCATAGCAATTAATGTTTATTTTTAAACATTATATAAATTTCTCAAGGGATCGCTCCTTTCCAAGTTGTTAGGGAACATCAGCTAAGCCATGATTTATGTTAAATAGTGGCAAAAATTTTTATTATATGCTTTTTTTTAGAAATAGCTAAAATACATTTATTATGTGTTAACTACTCCCCTATGTAATTTAATTTGTTTGGTCCCCGATACGACCTTGATAATATGAAAGATAACAATTATTAATTGCTATGCAATTTATGGGCTCGCTTTTGGTTGTCCGTCCGTCCTGTTATGTCCAACTTGTAATTCTTTATTAATTCCAATTGATATTGACTTTTGTTATTATCCAGAACCTTTTACGCATTAAAGGTTTCGTTCTCAAAAACAGTTCCCTTAATTAATATATAATTACACAAGTGTTAAAATAGTCGATGTCGTCCCTCGATTGCTTTTAACCTTCGTATTATAGCTTGGGAAGGCTTTTATAAATATTTGCAGAAAAATGGCTAAAATTAACCTCTTAGAATAGTTTGGAATTTATCGGAAAAAGTTATTTTTTTGGCTCTTTTAGCTTTGCTAGTTCATTGAAATATAAGGTAAATTTATAAGTAAATTTGTTAAAGCATATTTACTATTTAATGATGTTGTAAAAACGGCTGGATTTTATTTGGTTGTTCAACTAAGAGTAACGGTCGACTGATTTGTTTTTTAAGTTTCGAATAAGCCTGGAGGTCGACTATGAAAAAAAAGGACCAATTGGTCTGTTTATGTTTATTCGACTAACACCTAATGTCGACCAAACAAAGCCCACCCCTTTTTACAACACTGGTATCCATTAAAACTCGTGTCATGGAGCACCTAAAGCATATAAGCTTGGCCTTGCCTATAATAAAGCTGGACAAAATTGAGTTCTAAATCTGAATTATATGATTAATATGTGGGCTGTCTGGCATGGGCAAAGCCAGAGGGCGGGAGGCAGATCTAAAAAAATAATTATGTTTTGGTTTTTAAAATTCCCGCTATAAGTCATGTATTTTACTTTTGGCCCCCCCCTCCCTTTGATTTTAATTTGACTAATTCAGCTCGAAGGCCAAATCAAAGTACCATAAATTTTAGTACCTTTATTGACTGCATGAGTGCTTTTTAAAAGTGCTGGCTATTCGGCTAGGTTTTGTTTGGTCTGTTTATGTTTAGTCGACTAAAACTAAAGGCCGACCAAAGAAAACCCAGCCGTTTTTACAACACGAGTGCAGGCTGTCTTTCGAGATTTTTTTCGGCCAAACTTTTATAATTTGTTTGAGTTCAAAATACAGATGATTTATTGATTTTAAAATAATCAAAACACCAAATTGTTAAAATGGCAAAACAGCCCGAATGGATCAAATTTTCAGAAATTACTAAAATTAGAGTCCTATCTAAGATTACCTGAAAAACTTTATTCTGACTCTAGCTCTTACCACATTGGATGTTTCTATCTTATTTATATATAGGAGCACTCATCATGGGCGTAGCTAAGGGGGCAGAGAGGGGTGACTGCCCCCCTCTAAATCCAAAAATGTTGAAATTCATTACAATTATAGCTAAAAAAATTTAAAAAAAAAGGATCATTTTGCCCCCCCCCCCTCTAATTCCAATGCTATGCGTTGGATAAATTTCCCCCAACCAAATTTATCCCCAGATTGGGCATAATTTAATTGGGCTACGCCTCATATCTATGTAGGTTAATATGCAGGGGGGTGGTGGTTCGATTCACCTAGCAGTTGTTTAAATAACGCTACTCCCTTTCATGTCAAAATCGATCGGATTCAATATTATTATTTTCCAATAAATAAGTGCGCCCTTTATCTCAACCCCCACGCTCAGCCGTAGCCTATATAGATATGAGAGGTTTGCAGACAGACAAACACCTAATAGCATGTGTGTATCAAAAATGGGATTTAATATTTTTACCAATATTCAATAATTCATAAGTGGTAGAAGTAGTATTGGGGGGAAGGCTTTAACAATTTACCACCATATAATTGATTGATTATATTTATTCCCCAAATTTATGGGCATCTGTAATGTGCTTAATAGATGATCTAAGGTAAAAATGATAAAATCATAGCATTTTCATCATTTTAAAGGTAGATCAGCCGAAATACACTTTATCTTTGCCTTAAAAATTTGCAGTTTTTAACATTTATATAGGTTAAAGACTTGCGCGGCTGTCCCTAAACCTCCGGTCGGGGTCGGGTAAAATTTTAAAATGCTTTTGGGTCGGGTTAGGGTTGAAAAAAGTGACCGCAATTCTTTAACATAAGTGTTTAGTAGGTCATATTCATCAAGTTTTGCAACAATAAATTGGAACTTTTAAGTTTAAGGGCGAATGAAAAACTCCATTTTATGGCTAAATTTAAATTGATTATTACAGGTTTAACACGAAATGTTAATTGCTATGCAATTTATGGGCTCGCTTTTGGTTGTCCGTCCGTTCATCCGTCCTGTTTATATTTATTTGTAATAGTCCATCTAAGTTTTTAATTTTGGATTGGCTAAGTTCAAATTCGTTAGAAATTGGTTTAAATAATAAAATTTGTCCAATTGTTAATTAATTTACTTCATCTCGGCTCAACCAAAAAAATGTCCAACTTTATAAGACTATATTAGTCTGCCATTAGGCGCGCAACACTATAGGACTTGAAGTTTAACCTCGTATGTATGTTATATTAACGAGGTTTACCCATTTTTAACATTGCAAAATATTAATTGCTATGCAATTTATGGGCTCACTTTCCAATTTGTTTTGTCACGCTGTTTGGTCACGCTGTTCGGTCACGCACCGAATGACTTCGGCTTGTTTACTGTATTATAGTAGTGGAGTAGTGGTGGAGTATATTTTATATTGATTTTTTTTTTCAATGGCGCTATGCCACTACCCCTATCTTCCTCTCTTATCCGCCCACCGCTAGGGGGCGGGAGTGGAGGAGATGAAGAAAGGGAGAGAGATCATCTAAACGACATTTAAAAATCAATTTTTTGGTAAAAAAAAAATACATTTAGACAAACTATTTTGTTTTAAACAGATATTATATCAATGAAAAGTTATCATAATTAAAAACATTAAATAAAATATAAAGTCAAAGACGTTTAATTTTTTGATTTCACCCCCCCCCCCTTGCCTAGTTACCCCCTCCTTGCCTTTTATATTTTAGCAAATAAATTAATATAAAATTAGTAATACACTAAAGAAAGCCTAACCTAGACGAGGATAATTGTTGTTATAACTGGAAACATTCTTTACGACAATATGATTTTTGAATTAATAATAGAATTTTTAAAGTATATTTGATTATTTAATGTTCACATTTTATTTTACAAAACAATCCCTTGTTACATAGCCATCATCTGCCAAATTAAAAAAAATACTATCTTTTTCTTCTTCAAATTTTTATCACATGCAAAACATACGTTATAAAACGGCGAGTAAAATTGAGGGTTTAAATTTAAATGAATTTTCATTTATTTTTTTTGGACAAAAAAGTAGATTTTTATGTTGTGTAACTAGCATGGGAGTAGTAGGCAAGGGGGGAAACCCTAGCAATTATCCTACCCCCTATAGGCATTCTCGCCCCTTCCCACCTTTCTCGCCCATAAATTGCATAGCAAATATGCTACATTTATACGGAGAATAGATGAGTCGTCCTCCCTTCCCATCTCCCCCTTTCCAGGGGGGCCTGGGGGCGGAGCCCCCAGGAGATGGGGGTTTGGGGCGTAGCCCCCAACGGGGGTTTGGGGGTAGAGCCCCCAACGGGGGACTGGGGTCTATTTTTCTTGGTCGACTTCTAGGCTTAGGCGAAATATGAAAAACAAACCAGAGTCATTTAGACGACTAATATATGTTTTTCTTAGTCGACCACTCAGCTTAGTCGAAATTTGAGAAACAGACCAGAGTCGACCTCTGATCCTTGTTGAACAAAAGGTCGACCAAAAAACCCAGCCCTTTTTACAACACTGCTAGCCATGGGCGTTGCCACCGTTGGAATTAGAGGGGGCGATAATGATTTAGGGAGGGGCAAAATGAATTTTCAAATTTTAGCCATAATTTCAATAAATTTTTGGATCCATAGGGGGGGGGGCAGCCGCCCCTCCCTGCCTCCCCCCCCCCCCTCAACTCTCTTTTCAATTATATTTTTATCAATTTTTTACTAGCGATGACTCCATTGGGATACGTTATATTGTCGATAGCCACGTTATTGTCCCTCTTCACTTGCCTGGTTTTCATGGATGAGCTCTATTTCATCCACGTCAAAGTGCCTTACAAATCACACAAGGAGCGCCTGTATTGGCTAATCGGCATTTTTCCGGTAATTTTCTTACCATTTAACACCCAGTATTTTTGTGTAAATTGCCAAGTATTTTAGTCTAAAACGCTCAGTTTGGCGAGTTTGAGTTAAAAGCACCCTAAACATACGTTAATGAGCTCGGGAACGGATTAAAGAGATTACATTTTTATTTTGAGCACATCAGCCTGACAGTGTTGTAAAAAGGGCTGGGATTTGTTTGGTCGGCCTTTGGTTTTAGTCGCCTCATAAGCAGACCAAAAAAAATTTGGTTTATTTTTCTTGGTAGACTTTTAGGCCTAGTCGAAATTTGAAAACCAGACCGTAATCGTCCGAGTCTTAGTTAAACCAAGGGTCGACCAAACGAAACCTAGCCGTTTTTACAACACTAACATCACCCTACGTCGTAAATAATTAATTTATTAATTGCTATGCAATTTATGGGATCGTTTTTTGGTGTCCGTCGTCCGTCGTCCGTTACCCTATCTATTTGCATTGGGTATATTAGGTTATCGCTTTTTTAAATTAATGGATGAGAAAGAGGTGCCCCACCCCTCATCTCTATCTCCCTCGCTGTGTTATTTTTTAAATTAATGCATAAGAGGTGCCCCACCCCTCATCTCTATCTCCCTCGGTGTGTTATATATAAGATTTGTTAAATTATCTATTATATAATAAACATAGATAAAAGTTGTGCTATGCAATTTAACTAGTTATATAATAAACATAAATAAAAGTTGTTTACTTTTAATTGCTATGCAATTTAACTAGTTTTGGTTATATAATAAATATAGATAAAAGTTGTTTACTTTTAATGCTATGCAATTTAACTAGTTATAAATAAACATAAATAAAAGTTGTTTACTTTTTAATTGCTATGCAATTTAACTAGTTTTGGGGTTAGAATCCCGGAGTTTTTTTTGACTCTTATGATTGTTCTTGTTACTATCATTGATAATAAGAATTTTTGGCCGTCCGCTGGCTGCTGACCAATGAAAAAAATGACCATTGGCCAAAATGTGAATCGAAATTATTTTTTTCGTTTTTTTTGACTACTATAATTGTTCCTGTTTCTACCATTGCTATTATGACTTTTTGGCCGTCCGCTGGCTGCTGACCAATGTTATATAATAAACATAAATAAAAGTTGTTTACTTTTAATTGCTATGCAATTTAACTAGTTTTTGGGTTAGAATCCCGGAGTTTTTTTTGACTTTTATGATTGTTCTTGTTACTATCATTGATAATAAGACTTTTTGGCCGTCCGTTGGCTGCTGACCAATGAAAAAAATGACCATTGGCCAAAATGTGAATCCGAGTTTATTTTTTCGTTTTTTTTGACTATTATGATTGTTCCTGTTACTACCATTGCTATTATGACTTTTTGGCCGTCCGCTGGCTCCTGACCGATGGAAAAAATGACCATTGGCCAAAATGTGAATCGAAATTATTTTTTTCGTTTTTTTTGACTATTATGATTGTTCCTGTTCCTACCATTGCTATTATGACTTTTTGGCCGTCCGCTGGCTGCTGACCAATGGAATAAAATGACCATTGGCCAAAATGTGATTCGAAAACTTTTATTTCGTTTTTTTTGACTATTATGAATTTATATCCACTTTTATTGTGTCCTGGCTGCTGACCAATGGAAAAAAATGACCATTGGCCAAAATGTGATTCGAAAATTTTTTTTTCGTTTTTTTTTACTCTTGTGAATTTATATCCACTTTTACCGTGTGCTGGCTGCTGACCAATGGAAAAAAATGACCATTGGCCAAAATGTGAATCCGAGTTTATTTTTTCGTTTTTTTTGACTATTATGATTGTTCCTGTTACTACCATTGCTATTATGACTTTTTGGCCGTCCGCTGGCTCCTGACCGATGGAAAAAATGACCATTGGCCAAAATGTGATTCGAAATTTTTTTTTTTCGTTTTTTTTGACTTATGAATTTATATCCACTTTTACCGTGTCCTGGCTGCTTACCAATGAAAAAAATGACCATTGGCCAAATTTTATATATAACCTAAAAATTTATTATAGATGGTCTAACAGACAGCCAACTATGTAATATATATTTTTAACCTTATAAATGCATATATATTTTTTTATTGGGTTAATATATTTCATTTAATTAGATTGTGATTTCATAGAAAACCTAAAAAGTAATATTTAAAAAAATAATATAGGTATTAGATTCTAATTTACGATAAAATATATCGATAGAAACTAACACAAAATTCGAAACCTCCTTCAAAGGTATAAGCATAGCCCGTTATTTCTAATTAAATTGAATCTACTATTAAACTCAGACACGAATTTTTACTTTATTAGATGGCGCGCGTAAGTTTATATAATTAGTAAAATTTTTCTACGTGTCATAGATATTACACCGCACGTGTGGCAGGGAAATGTCCGATATTTTTAAAATGAAAAGGTATTTTAGGAATCTGAAAAGGTTATTTTACCCCCGGCCGCCCTGGGCACCTACGGGTAAAGTTTCGAGCGAATCGGGCTGGTAGTTTAAGAATTTAGCCCTTTTTTAAAACTAAAAAAAAACTTTTTTTTAAATTTTTTTTTTACATTAAATTAATATTTTGTTTTTGTTAATACCATTGATAATATGACTTTTTGACCGTCCGCTGGCTACTGACCGACGAAATATATTGATTTTCTAAACATAAAACACACCTTTATTATTTCATCATCTATATAAATAACATAATAACTTCTACTATTTTAAAGCCAGCATGGTATAGTGGTTATAGCGCCGGCTTGTGAACTGGAGGTGTGGGGTTCAAGTCAGGAAGTGGACAAATTTTTTTTTAATTTTTTTAAATTAAATTAATATTTGTTCATGTTAATACCAATGATAATATGAATTTTTGACCGTCCGCTGGCTACTGACCAATAAAAAAATGACCATTGGCCAAATAAATCGAAATTTTTTTTCGTTTTTGAATTGGTTAACATTGATAATTACCCTATGTCCTCCCCTACAAGGGCCTATAACTAATTAACTAATTATTTTGCATCTAATACCCCCTATAGGCATTCTCGCCCCTTCCCACCTTTCTCGCCCATAAATTGCATAGCAAATATGCTACGTTTATACGGAGTATAGAAGAGTTCCCCCTTCCCCTCTTCCCTTCCCCTCTTCCCTTCCCCTACTCCCCTTCCCTTCTCCCCCTTCCCACGAGGGCCGAAGGCCCGAGTTTTAATTAATAAGTCTCTATTTTTTCTTGTTTTCTAAATGAAAACGGATGCGTTCGAGATTATCTGGTTTTTTTTACTTATTCTTATGAATATTATTTAGACGAGAGAATTGTATGTTTTTATTGATTTTTCGATAATAATTAATTCCCCCGTTCCGTGTGTGTTAGTTAAATGCCTCTTTAGCGATGTTTAAGGGACTAAGAGGTATTATCGTATGACAGGCCCTGCTCTTTATTCCATAATAGTAGGCATGCTTATTTTCAAATTATTATTTTTGAACGCGCTCAATGAATATAATGTACATCATTAAATTAAGTGCTATAACAATTCTTAGGCTTTGTCCTTTCTGCACTTTTAAAGTTTTTAGTTGCAAAAGTTTTGTTTGCAATAAGAAATGTCAATTTTTACCTTAAAGACTATTTTGTAATCCCATTGAATTGATATATGAAGGGATTATTAACGAACTATCGTCTTTTTTATTAATTCTAATCTAAAGACGCGAAGAAAAAAAATACCACGAAAATAAGTTTAGAGATATATTTTAGTTTCTACATTTTTCCTTCTTTTTAATTGCTATGCAATTTATGGGCTCACTTTCCATTTTGTTTGTCCGCCTATTCGGCGTGCGCACCGAACGTGGATGTCACGCACCGAGTGTTTTGTTTTGTTTACTTTTGATTTTTGTTAATTTAACCAGTTTTTTTTTTTTTTTTTGAGATGATATCTTTTATTAAATGAAACTATATATACTATAAAAATTATATGCGAGGTAAACATTCAAAAATTGCGATCGCGTTGAAATGACAAATTATAATTCCGATTTTCTGTTTTAAAAAAAAAGTTTCCCTTTTGTCAAGGGTATTGGCAGCTATACGGCGCCCCAATTCTTTCAGGAGGCCTTGGGTTTTAGGCCCTATTGTTGCAA
This sequence comes from Gordius sp. MW1, assembly GCA_964036665.1. Classification (NCBI taxonomy): domain Eukaryota; kingdom Metazoa; phylum Nematomorpha; class Gordioida; order Gordea; family Gordiidae; genus Gordius; species Gordius sp. MW1. The sequence goes on from OZ038528.1 coordinate 1,368,679, forward strand.
GGGTAGTGGTGACTATAGGGCAGAAAAGGAGTGAGGAATTAAGTTCTGCGTATTTAGCTGACTTTTTTCTTTCAGAATCGACAAGGGGGTCTTTGTTATGGTTTGAGGGTGCAAAGGCATCCGGACAAGTGTAGTCCCATGCTAGGCATAGCCCTTTTGCCCATGGGATGAGGGTCTGTCCATCGGGTCTCTTCTTGTCGCTAAGGCAAAGACCATTAGGCTCCAATTGGGAGGGAAAGCCAGCCTTATTGAATGTCTTCTGTAGAAGAGCATTAACAGATGTGTGACGTAAAAATCTGGCCTTATTCCAATCCCGGGTTTTTTTTTGACTATTATGATTGTTCCTGTTACTACCATTGCTATTATGACTTTTTGGCCGTCCGTTGGGTGCTGACCAATGAAAAAAATGACCATTGGCCAAAATGTGAATCCAAGTTTATTTTTTCGTTTTTTTTTGCCTATTATGATTGTTCCTGTTACTACCATTGCTGCCTGTTACTACCATTGCTATTATGACTATTTGGCCGTCCGTTGGCTGCTGACCAATGGAAAAAAATGACTATTGGCCAAAATGTGAATCCAAGTTTATTTTTTCGTTTTTTTTTCGCCTATTATGATTGTTCCTGTTACTACCATTGATAATAAGACTTTTTGGCCGTCCGTTGGCTGCTGACCGATGGAAAAAATGACCATTGGCCAAAATGTGAATCCAAGTATATTTTTTCGTTTTTTTTCGACTATTATGATTGTTCCTGTTACTACCATTGCTATTATGACTTTTTGGCCGTCCTTTGGGTGCTGACCAATGAAAAAAATGACCATTGGTCAAAATGTGAATTCAAGTTTATTTTTTTCGTTTTTTTTTCGCTAACATTGATTTATAGACCATCTAATTTTTTGTTTTGTTTTTTGGTTTGACTCTTATAAATTTATATCCACTTTTACCGTGTCCTGGCTGCTGACCAATGAAAAAATGACCATTGGCCAAAATGTGATTCGAAAATTATTTTTTCGTTTTTTTGACTATTATGAATTTATAACCACCTCTACCCTGTCCTGACCAATGAAAAAAATGCCTTTTACCATTTTTGAATATCTATACTATTTTATTTTTAGATATCTTATTAATAGATCTAATGATTATTACATCTTATTTTTAAAAGTCATATTTTTTAATATCTAACGCATTTTTATATATTAATTGCTATGCAATTTATGGGCTCGTTTTTTGGTTGTCCGTTGTCCGTTACCCTCCCTATCTATTTGCATTGGGTATATTAGGTTATCGCTTTTTTAAATTAATGCATGAGAAAGAGGTGCCCCACCCCTCATCTCTATCTCCCTCGGTGTGTTATATATAAAATTTGTTAAATTATCTATTATATAATAAACATAAATAAAAGTTGTTTACTTTTAATTGCTATGCAATTTAACTAGTTATATAATAAACATAAATAAAAGTTGTTTACTTTTAATTGCTATGCAATTTAACTAGTTTTTGTTATATAATAAACATAGATAAAAGTTGTTTACTTTTAATGCTATGCAATTTAACTAGTTATATAATAAACATAAATAAAAGTTGTTTACTTTTTAATTGCTATGCAATTTAACTAGTTTTGGGGTTAGAATCCCGGAGTTTTTTTGACTCTTATGATTGTTCTTGTTACTATCATTGATAATAAGAATTTTTGGCCGTCCGCTGGCTGCTGACCAATGAAAAAAATGACCATTGGCCAAAATGTGAATCGAAATTATTTTTTTCGTTTTTTTTGACTATTATGATTGTTCCTGTTTCTACCATTGCTATTATGACTTTTTGGCCGTCCGCTGGCTGCTGACCAATGTTATATAATAAACATAAATAAAAGTTGTTTACTTTTAATTGCTATGCAATTTAACTAGTCTTAGGGTTAGAATCCCGGGTTTTTTTGACTCTTATGATTGTTCTTGTTACTATCATTGATAATAAGACTTTTTGGCCGTCCGTTGGCTGCTGACCACTGAAAAAAATGACCATTGGCCAAAATGTTAATCCGAGTTTATTTTTTCGTTTTTTTTTTTACTATTATGATTGTTCCTGTTACTACCATTGCTATTATGACTTTTTGGCCGTCCGCTGGCTCCTGACCGATGGAAAAAATGACCATTGGCCAAAATGTGAATCGAAAATATTTTTTTCGTTTTTTTTTTTACTATTATGATTGTTCCTGCTCCTACCATTGCTATTATCACTTTTTGGCCGTCCGCTGGCTGCTGACCAATGGAATAAAATGACCATTGGCCAAAATGTGATTCGAAAACTTTTTTTTCGTTTTTTTTTGACTATTATGAATTTATATCCTCTTTTACCGTGTCCTGGCTGCTGACCAATGGAAAAAAATGACCATTGGCCAAAATGTGATTTGAAAAATTTTTTTTCGTTTTTTTACTCTTATGAATTTATATCCACTTTTACCGTGTCCTGGCTGCTGACCAATGGAAAAAAATGACCATTGGCCAAAATGTGATTCGAAAATTTTTTTTTCCGTTTTTTTGGCTATCATTGACTTATAGAGTATCTGTTGGTACTGACCAATAGAGAAAAAGTGACCATTGGCCAAATTTTTGAATTTTTTAATTAAAAATTGTTCAAATTCAACAAAACATTTCTCCCAACAATTCTGCAAATTCTTAACATTGTGTTGTTTTATAATATAATGTTTGTTAGACCCATAATCAATAAAAACTAATGTAATACGCAACTAGATGCAAACACTAAATCTAACCCTAACCCTTGCCTATATTACATTTTGCCTATATCATTTTGCCTATAATGGAAAATTTGTATAAATAATTAATTAATCATTAGGCATTTAATACCCCCCTATAGGCATTCTCGCCCCTTCCCACCTTTCTCGCCCATAAATTGCATAGCAAATATGATACATTTATACGAAGTACAGATGAGTCGTCCCCCCTTCCCCTCTTCCCTTCCCTTCTCCCCCTTCCCACGAGGGCCGAAGGCCTTAGTTTAAATTTTATTTTCAAAAAATTTTATTATAAGTCACAATAGGAATTATCCCAATTTAATAACATTTTACATTAACCAAAAGTAAGTTATTAAATTTTATCATTTTTAGATGTGCGGTCGTAACAGGCAATCCAATTCTCTATTATTATTAAAAAGTTGATTAATTAATTTTATAATTTCTAATTTCCGCCTGTTGTTATTTTAATTGAAACTATTTTCTAACACTTAAAATTAACCTAATATTTAGGTTTAAAATTGCAGTTGTCATAATTGAAAATTACAACTAGATAATCAATATATTAGAATTATTATTATATAGCAATTAAAAGGGGAAAGGGGAAAATTATTCCTTCGTCATTTTATATTGATTTTTATTTCAATGGCGCTATGCCAAGGTTAAACCCCTACCCCTATCTTCCTCTCTTATCCGCCCACCGCTAGGGGGCGGGAGTGGAGGAGATGAAGATTATTTCACAATATTAGGTTAATTTTAAGTGTTAGAAAATAGTTTCAATTAAAGTAATAACATTAAACATGCATAATACGTCATCATATTTCATGGATATTGAAAAGATTTATATATGGAAGAGAATACCAATAGTTTTATATTAATAGTAGTAGCCAGAATTTAATTTAACATCAATTGGTCTGGTTATTTTTATAACCCCCTCCTTGCCTTTTATATTTTAGCAAATAAATTAATATAAAATTAGTAATACACTAAAGAAAGCCTAACCTAGACGGTAACAAACATTATATTATAAAACATCACAATGTTAAGATTTTGCAGAATTGTTGGGAGAAATTTTTTGTTGAATTTGAACAATTTTTAATTAAAAAAAGTCGAACAAAATTTTAACAGCAATAGAAGATTTTAATATACATGCTATTATTAATATAAGTATATAAAAGTGAGATAATCGTTAAATATCATTGATTAAGCCGTTAATAAGTGTAGGGACACAGGGACCCATATCAGTAAAGGCATAGGGTTCTTTAGGGGGTGGGGCACAAGGTAATTATCAATGTTAACAAATTCAAAAACGAAATTAAAATTTCGATTCACAATTTAGTCAATGGTCATTTTTTTCATATTTTGAATTAATAATAGAATTTTTAAAGTATATTTGATTATTTTAATGTTCACATTTCATTTTACAAAACAATCCCTTGTTACATGGCCAGCTTCTGCCAAATTAAAAAAATACTATCTTTTTCTTCTTCAAATTTTTATCACATGCAAAACATACGTTATAAAACGGCGAGTAAAATTGAGGTTTTAAATTTAAATGAATTTTATTTTTTTTTTACAAAAAAGTAGATTTTTATGTGTAACTAGCATGAGAGTAGTCAAGGGGGAAACCCTAGCAATTATCCTACCCCCTATAGGCATTCTCGCCCCTTCACACCTTTCTCGCCCATAAATTGCATAGCAAATATGCTACATTTATACGTAGAATAGATGAGTCGTCCCCTCTTCCCTTCCCCCCCCCCTTCCCTTCTCCCCCTTCTCCGGGGGTCTGGGGGCGGAGCCCCCAGGAAATGGGGGTTTGGGGGCTACGCCCCCAACGCCCAACGGGGGACTGGGGGGGCGGAGCCCCCAGCAGGGGGTTTGGGGGCGAAGCCCCCAGACGTGCGTTTATTTAATAGCTAAAAGCCAATATAAAATCAATTTGTATCTAACTAGTTATTATTATTATCGATACACCAAAAATATAATAATCATTTTTCTACGAGCGATATCGAGGTAATCCAAAAAATATTTGCTAAATCACGTAAATAAAATAACAATCTTAATTCGATATAATAATAAACCAAAACGCGATGGTAATTAAAATCGCTCGCTCGAGATGGGTAATAAAATCTATTTTTATTCTAGTGGTAAAAGCCAATCGAAAAGATAATTAAAACAAGTAAGCGGGGGGGGGACAAATAACGAAAAACAAATCAACTAATAAAACCAATGTGGAACACCACAACTATCTTTTAGAATTTTCTGGCGTCGCACTATAATATCACAAAGGCTATGGACAAATATAATTTGTCGCATAACCATAGATCAATTTTAGAGAAGTGTACCTTTTTCCGCCATTTTAAAACGTGCAAGAATAAGGGAAGGACATATAAATTACAGTATTTTTGGTTAAATAAAAGTGTTTTTAAACTTAACAAAAAATATTAAACATTAAAAACAGCATTTGAAATATATACACATGAGCATAGCCCCCCCCCCTAATGACAAAAAAAAATTTATGTGCCACCCCCCCTAATGGAACCCTTAAACGTTTGCCCCCCCCCTAAAGCAAAACCTGGCTACGCCCATCTATATCCATTTACAAAATTCATAAATATAAAAAATAAAAATACTGTGTTGATGTGATGTCAAAGCAATTTAATGTCATCTGCATTTTATAAAATAATCATTTGTTAACATTCTTTTTTATTTATTAACCAATGAGGAGGGTAAATTCTCTTTTCTGTATTAACACTGAGATACACTGCATAAAGACATGGGAGATAGTTAAATTCCAAATGGCGGATTTAATGGGATGGGATACACATTTTATTATACCATATAAAACATATGACATGGGCAGTCTATTTTCATATTTTTAGTGTTAGTGAATCGATAAATTTATGATATATGCTTGTTATCACGTTTTACTTTTCACATTCTAGTAAACATTAATTGAATTAGGCTATGATTTAGGTATACCCTGTTCAAACCTTGCGAAGTTTGATAAAACGTTACAAAAATATCAATAATAATAAAATCAATGATCAATATATCCAAATCTAGGCATAAATAGTTTTATGAAGCTTGTATAATCAGTAAAAATAGTCAATCTCTACGCATCCGAATTAAGTCTTGCTCGTTCGCTTCTTAATTTAGCTTAACCATCATTGCTCCTTTACAAATTCATGACCTTGGTGACATCGTAAAATGTCTTATCTAACACATTTTTTCTCCCCCTAAAATCCGTAATGTCATCTTTCTTTTTGCCCGTTCCTCCTCACAGATCCCAACGGATCTCTTGTCATTTAGTCACAAAATTTGTTTGAAAAATGCGATAAAATTTATTATTATCTATCACTCGGATGTTACGAATTTGCTTGTAAATTTAACATTCAATTCTCGCTCTGCCTAGCTGTGGCGAAAAAACTCGGCCCGTTTTGTGTTGAATCTCCGTCGGGATTTATTTACGTTGTGAAAGGCGAAGGGGAATTTACGTTGTAAAAACCTCTTTTTTTTAAATAAATTTTAACGATTTCTTTTGTGACATTTTCCTTGTTGTTCCATAATAACTTTTATATGGGGCTCTTCGCATGTTGTCTTGGCTTTTAAAGTGAAATTTAACAGTGAATTTGTGGATTGAAAGAGTAAATTTTTGTTGTGATTGAACTAGCGTAATAAAAAGGGTTTAGGAATTGTATTTTAGTGACTTATTGAGAATAACATTTTTGACGGTTATAATAGAAGAGGCTACAAATAACGTTAGTTTCCCATTTAAAAGTCGTCGTTGTAAAATTTGCAATATTAAATTTGTATATTACTGAAAAATTTTGAATTTATAAATGAGAAGTTGATGTTAACTGAGCTCGCTGCATTCCATCCCTGTCAATACATGGCATTAATAATAATTTAATTAAGGTGACTAAAACACTCACTCCTAATAATTTTGTCGGGACCATCTGATTGAATTCGCGCGAACAGTAACACAGCTCTACAACAAAAAACTTGTGTTGTAGAACGGCTGGGTTTTGTTTGGTTAGTCTTAGTTAAACCAAAGGTGGACCAAACAAAACACAGTCGTTCTATGGCACTACTATATAACTATACAACTACATTGAATTAAGGTTGTTAATCATAAAACGTTAAAATATAAATTTCCATATTTAGGGGGGAATAGACACGTGATTTTTTTGTTATTGTTGGGGTTTCAAAAACTTGCTGCTTTCCCACATTTAAATAATATTTTATTTTACTATACAGGTTTATTCGATGACATCTCTGCTCGGGATATATGTGCCTCGGGCCGGTGTGCTAGTGGACTTTGTGGCCTCTGTGTAAGTTATATGTTGTAGCTATGCCGTCTTATTTTTTTTAATTTTATCTAAATATGCCTAAATATCCTTTTTAGACAGACTATTGTTACTAAAATCTAGTTTTTTTATTATTATTATTAATCAATAAAGCAGGGGGGGGGGTTTCGAGTTAGGACCCCCCCCCCCATTGGCAAAAAAAGAATTTTTTTTAAATTATACGGAAAAAAATATTGAATATGAGGGTAAAAATCTCTAAAAAAATTAATAGGAGTCTTGTGTGTGTTGCGCATATAGAAATATATTATCTTAATTAATTTGATATTTAATTTTAGATGAATTTTACTAATTATAACATTAACAAAAAATTTATGTCCCGAATGCGTGCTTTCTAATAAGAAGAAATTTAATTCCTAATTATTTCTCTAAAAAACTATCTCAACCTCTAAAATAAACTGGGAAATGCTGATACAAGCCAAATTTTAGCAACGGGGTGAACTTGGGCTTATAATTTCATTTAAACGGTCCCGGGCGGGACAATTATTGGTTCTGGTGGAAAATATAAGCCTAAAAGGCCAATGCAAGTGTTTAGTTTAAACAATGGCCGTAATTAGCGCAAACGCAAACAGAAAAATTGAAAAGAGCTCCTTGCAATTTGCGTCTCTGAAAATATTAGTAATGCATTTTTGACGAAAAACCCATCGTACATATTTAATTTATATAATTTTAATAAGTTTTTGTTTCATCGAAATTCTTTGACACAAAATTAACCCCCCCCCCCCCCCTCTTAATTAGATAGTCCTACCTCCGTCACTACTATAAATAAGAAGCTTAATAAATTTTTGTTAATAGTTTCTTTTGGGGAAAAAATTTTTGGAAACCCCCCCCCATGAGGCAATCCTAGCTAGGCCTATGTTACACACCGCATATTTATGTGTATTTGATAGTCATGGCCTTAGCTAGGGGGAGACATCCCACCCTTCGATAAAGTTATTATTAAATTTTATTATTTTGCCCCCCCCCCTCCTGATTTAGGTTCTAGCTACGTTCATGTTAATATTTTTGGTTACATCACGCAACTCAAGCTTAATTATAATTTGAAGGTTGTAGCCCTATTTACGAATCAAAATTGCGAAATATATCTGAAGTAGTATTCCGTTTTATTAGTAATAGCTATGCAATTAATGGACTTGCTTTTGGGCCATCCATCCGTCCTGTCCAACTTGTTATTTTTCAATAATTGATGTGGAAACTTATGCGGGTTTTTAATGGCTGTCTGTGAACTTATGCTTATGTAATTGAATTTTATTTTGCTTTCACAAATAGACTAGTTAATGACCGCTGGCAGGCTTTAATTTTTTCGACCTCGCCCGAGCCCACAATCCATTATTGTTCATTGGCCCGACTTATTATTATTATATACGTATATATAACTTTCTTTTGGCAACTCGTCTAGGTTGTTGCTATATATCGCATAATTGCGAAAATGTGATTTCTTGTTATCTCATTTAGTTACCTATCCATCTCGGTATTTCAATTCTTCCAACTCATCGTAGAGTATTTCGGAGGCAAATCCTGCATGCTGGAAATACTGTCGGACACCCCCATCCCACTGCAAAGTCCACCTTTGGCTTGTTGTTGCCCCTGCCTACCCAAAGTGTTTGTCAATAAGTATCCGTCTTTTTACACTTTTTCGTGACCGCAACAATTACACATTGCAAATTACTATTTTATTTATTCTTCTTTAAAATTTGTGGTTTTCGACCTTTATGAACGTAGTAGGGCTAGGGAGTAATGATAGTTCATGGGCTATTAAAACCTAGCTTGACTTTTTGTGTGCTCAGTCGTCGCACGCTTTTTTGAGTTCATATTGCTATAGGGATTTTATTTTAGATTTTGATAACCTTGTCCCATCTAAATCTTAAAATTACACGAATTCATACTCGGTATATTAGGTATTGATTGAAAAATGCCAAAAATTTGTGTTGAAATTGATGATAATATGTTGGGACAAGACATAATTAGTATAATGTTACCGTGGCCTTTCATTTTATAGATTAGGGTTTGAATATATATTGCGTACCTGTGTTTAGAAACTAATATCTAATATACCTGATATGCAAGGGCGTAGCCAGCATTGGGATTAGAGGGGGGGGCAATAATGATTTAGGGAGGGGCAAAATGATGATATTCTGAAATTTTGGCCATTATTCTGATAAATTTCAACAATTTTTTGGATTTAGAGGGGGCAGCCGCTCTCCCTGTCGCCCGCCCCCTTGGCTACGCCCATGCCTGATTTGTCTCCCGTCAGGGTTTATTATAAATCACTTACTGCTACCTAAAATTAGCTAAAAATAATAATTTTCCTTGGCCAGCTATATGCATGCACGACCCTATCAAAGCCTCTATCTTCAGACCAAAAAATCGTTGGTCTGTTTATGTTTAGTCGACTAAAACCAAAGGTTGACCAAACGAAACCCAGCCGTTTTTACCACACTAGTATGACAGTTTACCTTCATTTACTTATAATTTACAAAATGTCGATTTCTTAGATTTGTGCGGCTTTTGATGGAAGTGACTTTCCTATTAATTGGTTTCAGTTTTGGCAATAGTAATAACGCCTCCGGGTTTGATATAAATGTCGTTTTCACCTTAATTTTTGCGATGCCAGAGCGCACAATCCAGGCTGACACCTTACTAAAATGACGGTTTTTTGCTAGTTTTATGTCATAAGTCATAATGAAGGGGTAGGGAACAAGGGCCTTCACAGCAAATTTTCTATATTTTCTACACATTTTATACTTAAGGGATTTGTTTTATATTTCTAAATTTTTGGTTTTCTCACCAAACTTGTCAGATGTGGGGTTACATTTTGATTTTTAAATAGCAACTATTCTATGATCAAGAATTTGGTAATCTTTGGCAACTTTTAACGGACTTTATATACTGACCTCTTATAAATGCTCGATAAGTTCGATAGGTGCAAATTTTAAAAATTAAATATTTACAGCAAGTACCTTTCAAAAACTTTTTTAATTACGGCAATTTTATTATAAATTTTTAAAAATGACGTTTTTTTCGGATTTCGGGCTAAAAGTTTAAAATAAGTATCACTCACAAATAAACTAAGAAGGGTGAAATTACATTTAATAAATACTTTTATAGTTTTAATATTGTGGCCCAACCTCTTCAATTCCGCATACCAATTTTCTTTGTTAATTCGCAGGAAAAATTTTACTCGGCTCAAAGCGATCGTATTTCAAACGGCCTTAGTCAGACCCCTTCTCATATTTATTGCTTCCGTCCTATGGACCGATGGAAGTTATACACCGGGCCAAGTAATTTTAGTTTTCACCTGCCCCAAATTGTTTAAAATTTTTATATAGTTTGTTTAATTTTATTAATTTCGTTGTTTGTAAACGATTAACTTCAAATTTATAAACAGAATTAATCGTCCGTTTTTCATGTTAATTTTGCCTTTAAATCCAATGTTAATCCTCAAAATTTAATGTAAAATCTTATTAGAAGGAAATGCGTGGGTTTTTAAATTTTAACTTGCATATATGCTTTTGTCGTTCATTTTGGCCTAAAATTACTTCTTTCCACAAGTTTTGGGCTAAATTAAAGACACGCAGAATCATTATGTCGAACTAGTATTGTAAAGACGGCTTGGTTTTGTTTGGTCGACCTTTGGTTTTACCAAGAATAACGTTCATTTCTGATCTGTTTTTCAAATTTTGACTAAGCCTAGAAGTCGACTAAACGTAAACAGATCAAAACCCAGCCGTTGTTAAAACACTATATCAAACCAAAGAGTAGCGGAACTAAATTAGCCAAAGAAGAGGCATAAGTTACACTAACTTCTAACTAGCTTCCGGCTGGATTTTGTTTGGTCTACCCTTGGTTTCACCAAGAATAACGTTCATTTCTGATCTGTTTTTCAAATTTTGCCTAAGCCTAGAAGTCGACTAAACGTAAACAGATCAAAACCCAGCCGTTGTTAAAACATTATATCAAACCAAAGAGTAGCGGAACTAAATTAGCCAAAGAAGAGGCATAAGTTACACTAACTTCTAACTAGCTTCCGGCTGGATTTTGTTTGGTCTACCCTTGGTTTCACCAAGAATAACGTTCATTTCTGATCTGTTTTTCAAATTTTGCCTAAGCCTTGAAGTCGACTAAACGTAAACAGATCAAAAAACCAGTCTGCTTACGTTTAGTCGACTAAAACCAAAAGTCGGACGACAAACAAAACCCAGCCCCATTTACAACACTAGTAATACACGGTGTTAATATATGTGGCACAGATCGATTTGGCCAACGCGTACCTCTACCTCACGATCATGACGTCCATCTCCACCATAATAGGGATGTACGGCCTAGTAGTCACGTTTCGCTTGGCTAAGAATCACTTGAAAGAACATCACCTTTTAGCGAAATTTATCAGCATTCAACTCGTCTTGATATTTAGTAATTTGCAAGGCTCAATCCTAGACCTCTTGACTACCAAAGATATCCTGCCCTGCGTTGCGCCATTTTACACGAAAACTCGGGGACTAGGTGAGGATAGGAGAAGAAGCTCTCGTTTCAACCAAGAGGGGTCCTTTAAATCCCAAAAATCTTTAAAATTCACTATAATTATGGCTAACGTTCCAAAAAATTATCATTTTGCCCATCCCTAAAACATTATTGTCCCCCCCCCCCTTTCAATTCCAATGCAGGCCACGCCCATGCATGTGTGTCTTATCAATGTTACCACTCCAAATATGTTTTGAAAGCTACTAGACTATTGCCCAAATGTAAAATGTACAGAATTTGAAGTTAAAAATGGCATGAGGTTAACAAAAAAAATAACGATACACTTAATGTTGTTAGGTTGGGTTTTGAATAAAAAGATTATATCCGGTTGGTTTCATGGTAAAAATAGATATTTGCGATAGGTGAGGGTGAAATTGAGCTTTTAGAGGTATAATATAGTTTCATGATTTAACTGTCAAACTACTAATTGGTTTAAATTAAGTTAAATATAGGGCCTTTATTTTAAAATCTTAATGTTTTGGGGTTATATTTTATCACATTTGGTATCAAAGTCTTTTTAAGGTTAAAATGTTTTTTATGGGTGTTCACCTAAAAATTATATTTATCTAGCCAAAAATCTTGTTTACCATTGGCCAGGAAAATAATGAGAAACTATATGGGAAACTAATTAAAACAGGTACAGGAGACATTATAAATACATGAAAACATTTTGAAATTAAATATTTGCTAGCAGAATTTTTTGCTTTCAATCCTCTTTTAAGTGTATTTGTTGTTAACAATTGGTTCATAAATCCAATCTTACCACCTGTTAACCCCCGTCTCAATACACGATCCAACTTCAAAGCGCCATATTTCATTTGTCCAAATATGCGATTTACATGTCGTGGAATCAGCAATTTTTTTAGTTTAGTTTCTATGTGAATATGGATTAGGAAGCGTAATTTAAGGGATCAATATTTGTTTATATGGTCAAAAACAAAAAATTTGAAAAAGGCGCGACGCTCGTATTTATTAAGACGCGGCTATGTTTAAACACGCATTCGCTTATTTAATCTAGATTCAAAATCGCCTATTAAAACACACCCTTAACAGCTTATAAGGACGCGCTTTTCTGATAGATCCATCCTATTTATAAGCCAGCGCCTCATTTAATGAAATTATCATTAAATCTCATGGGCGTAGCCAGTATTCGAATCAGAGGGGGGGGCAATAATGATTTAAAGAGGGGCAAATGATCATTTTTTTACATTTTAGGCCATAATTTCAATGTAATTTTTGGATTTAGAAGGACCTTGACTACTCCCATGCTTAATATATCTCGATTTTTACGTATGTTCACCTCCATCACATGTGTAGAGCTTAACCACTTGCTACTGGTTTTGGAATGCTTTATCCTTTCCATCCTGCTTCACCATTACTACAGGAAGGAGGCCCTCCATCGGACGGCCCTAGAACGTGATTCGTCATTTCGAGGAGACCAAACTAGTCCGGCCGAGCCCTCTACCATAAAAGATATGTTTATGACACCGGCTCGTAAATTAACTCTAGTCAGCGTTTTGATGGCCCAAGGAAATCACCATCATCATAATTATAGATCGCCCAGCAACGTTAATAACCCGGGCGGGGCTAGGGCCATGAGTACGTTCGTCATAGAACGCGATAATAATAGCAATAACTCCAAAGCTGTAGATACTCCGAAAATATCTTCGCCCGTCCTGGGAGCTGATCTTTTGGAAGAACCCATGAGGAACTCTAACGATAGGTCAGTCAATGTATCTGCGTCACGGGAAATAATTTTGCAGCGGCTTTGAGTGAATCGCATTTTTTTAAATAAAATATTTGGAGTCCTAATTCTTAGTGGGCCGGACCCTAAGAATTTTATATGCTCTTTGCTGGAAACGAGATGTGTCTTTTATAAATGTACTCTTTAATTAGGGATATCTATTACAATATTTTTATCAAAAGATCTGCTTCGAGGGAAAGGAGAATAAAAGATTTATTTTTGCATTTTTTATTATAATGTCAATAATCATTGAGATTTTTTACTTTAAATGCGCGGTGAATATTTTTATCTACATTCTCTTTGACAATACCTAGTGTTCTATTATATAAAATTTTGCATCGCAATTTTTGGTTACACCTTTTTTTATTGTTCTGGTTTACTTTAATATATGCAACAAATTAATTTATTCGACGCAAAATATAACAGCGATTAATAAAATGCAAGATTCATATAGTTGTGATGCAATTAAATTATAGTTTAGTTTTGCGATGAATCCATAAATAATACAGTTTTCAATACAATCAAAATTAATCGAATATTCTGGCGAGGGTCTAATCTAAAACCGCTATATGTCTCTAGTGTTGTTTTGTTGAGTTAAACCATTGCCTCTGCAAGTTATATAACCCAAGGGCCCGACCCAACCCTATAATCTGTATAATTTTGATATTTTTGCTTGACTGCTTAGGCTTAGTCCAGGCAGTCGTACGGCCCCGCATTATAAAACGCTCCTCCTCAAAGGCCACCACTCCCGTTCGATCGACCACAAATTTAGGAGAAAAAGTGCTGGAGCTTTTCTCAATCACTTGCACCACCATCAACCCCGTGGTCTTATCCATTCTTGCCCCCAAAACGGTGTGCCAAGGGGACCATCCGTCGGTTTGAGTCGAAAATGCTCATCCTCTTCGCCCGATAGCTCCAACGAGTATACGTCTTTCAAGGTGACTGAATCTCCTCAGCCCAACTCCAGATCATCGCGACTAGCACTCGCGAAAAACGAAATCAGTCTCGAGAGGGTTGTCGTGAATCAACAGTCGTCGCCTTTACCAAACCTTGCTGAGAGAGGTGCTAAAGTTTGCCACGACGTCGGAGTCCAATACGACGGTTTCCACGAATCTTATAAACCCCAATTTTAAAGCTGGCTAGCGGCATTAGAGCTCTCCTTGGATATTTAATGATTTCAATACCTGTCGTTGCGCTCCGTTGCGTTCGTAGTGGTGTTGTAAAAAACGGCTGGGTTTTGTTTGGTCGACTTTTGGTTTTAGTCGACTAAATATAATGCAGACCAACGGTTTTTTGGTCTATTTTTCTTTGTCGACCTCCTGGCTTAGTCGATATTTGAAAAACAGACCTGAATCGGCCCTTAGTTTTAGTTGAACTAAAGTTCGACCAAACAAATCCCAGCTGTTTATACAACACTAGTTTTAATAGAGGGACCTTATAAGATACTCAGCTTCGTGTGTTTGAATGGTTTCGTTAACAATTTACCAAATACCCATGTCCTCTCCCCCCTTCGCCTTGTCTTCTTAAGAATTATCCTCCTTCCGTGATGATGAGTTCGTTAAACACGGTTATTCAATACTAACATCACCCAAAATGCACTCATTGTTATATTTCGGCATATAATATATTCGTTATATAATGGATTATTCACAACATTTGTTTGCCAACATCCATAAAATACACCCTCGTTTATATTTATATCGCAAATATTTTTTTTGTAAATAATGTATTTTGTTTGGTTTGCCGACTACATAGCCTTAACCTCAATGCCTAAATAAACTGGTTTTTAGCGAGGTGTTTCAACAACATTTTGGATATTTAGCGAATAATTATCATACATATTTGTGCCATATATAAAGCATCCTAGTTTAGGTTCATTTATTAAAGTGGTAATTTTATTTACAAGCATATTCTTGTTCTTGTGCTCCAATGGACATAAATCATGCTCATTTTGAATTAAAAGCGTTCTTTAAAATTTAGCAGTGCATGAAATGGGGATATATGGGCCAGAGACCAGAAAAAGCCCGGCCTGGCCCACAAAATTAGGGCAATTCAAGCTCAATGATATTTTTTATATAGTTTATTCTTTTGTCACTTTTCTGAATATACAATATTTATTAATCGTAATTCTTATTCAAAATAAAATCAAAAATTTAATTATATAACCAAATTACCCGGTAAAATTTAAAAAATATCATTTCGGGCCGGGCAGCTCTTATGATTCGGGTTCTACCGGGCGGACACTTACAAGAGTTCGGACGGATTTAGCTAAAAAGATTACACCTGGCCGGGTTCGGGCAGAAATTTTTTAACAAGTCTGACTTCTGATTTGGACATTGCTAGTTGAGCTGAGAATTTAGGAAATTGGCGAATTTCATACATGAACTAATGATTTCGAAATCCATGTGATTTAATGGTTCATTGAAATCGATATAAAGCACTTATACGACAGCCATAGACAGGGTTTCTTTCAGAAAAAATGCTCCGGGGGGGGGGGTAAAAAAAATTTTAATTGCTAAACCATTTTGTATAATATTTACTGATTTTTATTGGTGATATAAGTGATATATAAATATACATACACGCATAATCTTTAACCCCCCCCCCCCCGGGCTCCCCCCTGAAAGAAACCCTGGCCATAGACTTGTCTATTGTTTGATTGAAAAGTGTTTAATCACTAGATGTAAAGTTTAAGATGGCTGGCTTGACAAGAATTTAAAAATAACTAGCATATCCTCATTGCAGTGTCTAAATATTTAATAAAATAGTCGAAGTTAGGACCAAATATTAATTGTAAATTTTTACGGTGTTTACTATGATCCATAGACTGCCCATGTCATATGTTCCATATGGCAAATTGTGTGTGAAATTTGCCTTCATTTTGAATAATACTACCGTCCTATATATATCACATAATGGCGTTTTGCGCTGTGCCGTTTTGTTCGAACAGGAGAGGTAAAGAAAAAAGGTTTTGATTCCATAAATAAGTAAGATATTACAAAATATATGATATTTTTAAAAAATTTATTATTGACACATTTCATAAAAATGAAAAATGTAAAAACTGTAATGATATTAAAAATTTTTAAAAATATCATATATTTTGTAATATCTTACTTATTTATGGAATCAAAACCTTTTTTCTTTACCTCTCCTGTTCGGACAAAACGGCACAGCGCAAAACGCCATTATGTGATATAGGACTGTAGTGTTATTCAAAATGGCGGAAAAAAACACACACATTTTATACCGTGATGAGCAGTCTATGGATATGCCTTAATGATACTACCATTGTAAGGGGCAATATTGTTTACAAACAAGGACAGCCTTATCGCTATGACCATTTATAATACGTGAAACTTGGCTCTCCCTTAGATTTATATTAAAGCAAATCTTTATGTCTAAAGGTTTTTAATTGCATGGGCTTAGTTTAAGGATTAAGGTAGGGTATAATAAATTAGAATCATGTTCAAAATAACGACAGTATCATAATAACGACAACCATAAAAAATTAGTATTTAATATATTAAGTATGTATAAATTGCTTTTATATTATTACATATTGTTTATTATATACACTTAATTATATAGCACCCTTTACCAGACTAACTTGTAATACTTAATTATATAATTTAGTATTGAATATATTTCAAGCTATACTCCTCATGGAATGCACAAGTATATAACACTTAATAAGATTAAGTAATTTTATAATAACTTTTCTTTGTTAATTATATAATTTAGTGTTTAATATATTATAATAAGTATGTAGAAATTGCTTATATATAATTCTATATATTTATTATATACATATAATGGTTGTCAGTATTATGATACTGTCGTTATTTTGAACAGAAGCGATAAATTATCTGTCCATTTAATTCCAAAAAAAAATTAAACCTTTATGGTAAGTGGCAGTTGCCCAGGATTTTGACATTATTCAAACCGCTATAATTGTGATTTTAAAAGGTGTAATAAAGTTTTGATTAAATTTTAATGCACCCTTGGCTTATCAAATTATTAAGGCTGTTATATAAAACAATGTTTGAAAAGAATTATTAGTTGTATCTTAGGCCTTGAGCCTTAAACTTTTGAATAAGTTATTTAATATTATCGTCTTTATAAAAGCCAATGCTGTTCGCTAACTCTTTAATTGTTTATTAACTGATTCAACAATCAAATATGTTATGGTATCAAATAAATTTTAATAACCACTGATGTTAACAGAAGTTTTATACTAAAACATTTCTTCAAACTAACAACTGTTATTTTTATTAATTTTCGATATAATTAAAGTTTTTCTACCCTTTATCCTTAATAAGTAACTGTAAATGTAGCACAAACATGGTATGATACCTACGAAATCATTATTGCATTGGTTATTTGAGGCATTTTGGCCTGGGGGATCTCATAGTGATACTTTACCCAATATTTTAATCGATTTGTTATACCAATTGGCATCAGCTCCGTCTCAAGGTCTTGATTGGATCACAAGTTTCGTATCGTGTTCCTATTATCACACCTTTTTCCTACCTTCGGCTCTGTTTGAAATTTTGTTTCAAATTTTTGCCGGGCTATGTTGGTCATTTGCAGGAGGTCAACTAATACCATGGAGCTGGATCAATAGTTTGCCCTTAGCACCTACCTTAATTACTGGGGCTGAGCTACTAGGATTACCCGACACGGTAAAGAATTTGAACGACTGGTTTTGGTTGAGTCTAATCACATTGCTGACCATCAAAATAGCCGAGAATGAAAATTCCCAAGATCGAGCTAGCAGTTCAGAAAGTCTTGAAGAATCTATTGATATTTTACCGAGAATAACTCAGACCCTGATTGCGAGACTAATGGATTATACGCAATCTTTTTTAGGTGTTTTGAGACGAGCCAATAACGAACATAATTTGTTGAATCTTAGGAATAAAATAAATGCTGAAGGATCTGAAACACAAAATAATTTGGGAATGCCATTGATAGGTTTATAATAATCATCATACCATTACTAAATTTTAATACATAAATTATTTTATTGCAGAAAACAATCTTGAAAATGCATCGCCTTCCGATAGAGGTCCAACAGCATGTCTAATAGCTTTCAAGGCATGTTCTCTATTAATTTATTAAAAAAATAATCTAGAAAACAAATATTGCGACTCTATATATATTCCATATTATAGGATACCGATAATACTTCAACTGATCAGAGCGTATCTAAATCTCAGATACACAGAGAAGATTACACATCAATTCATGAAAGTTTAGAATTGATTAAAAATGACTTAGGAGATATAAAGAAACAAATGGATTTAGATCGTACACAATGGATTATACCGCACGACAAATTGCCATACACACCCAGTCCAGACGAATCTCTTGTAATCCAGCCAAAAGAATTAATTTTGGCAATGATCAAAAAAAATTTAAAAAATGCTAACGCCCTTATAAATGAGCAACATGTGATAAAAGAGGCAGTTAGCAGGCTCAAATGCATGGTAGGTAGCATAATAGAAAAAGGGAAGCAAGAATTAGGTGAGACCAACTCTAAAATTGATCAATTGCAAGAAGCGATAGAATGGTCAACGAGTGAAAGGACGTGTAATATTAAAGAGCTGACGGAGGATATAGCAAAATTAAAATTTAGTTTTATAGAACAACTAGAAGTTTTAAAAAGGGAATCATTTTCAAAACTCGAAAATCTTAAAGTTTCGGTCATTGATATTAATTCTGGTTTGCAGGAACGTGCTGAGCAGTTAAGTAAGGTAGAAAGTCAAAAGAGAGATGAACACTTCGAATCCTTAATGAATGAGATGAATTTATTGAAAAATACTTTAAGGGAACAATTAGCTAATGATAGTTTAAAACCACATATAGAAGATATGATCAAAGAAATAATATCTAAGGATGGTGAACTAACTGTTTCTGACCTTCAAAACAACAAGATAAACGAACATTTGAATTTATTTACCAATGCATTGAATTCGTTTAAAATTAGTATCGAGGGGCAATTAGATGAAATAAGGTTGAATCTTTCAGCAGACGTACATTCGAAAGAGCGCCTTACCGACACAGATATAATAGACATTAAAAATCTTATGCAAAATTTAATGAATCTTTGGGCCGTATTCTTATGTCAAATCAGCTGCACAGCTAACCAAAGTTTGTTCAACGAAAACTCAGATGAAACTCCCGGTAGTTATAAGGACGATTCTGGCAAAACCATGTTACTTCCTAAAGATAGTAGGGAACAACTTCCTAGATACATTGCTGATATATGTGAAAGACGAACATTCATTGGAATAAATAATTTGATAAACGATTTTTTGAAACAAGTAAAATCAAATGTTCTTCTACCTGATCCTTTTGATCCCAATCAGTCAGGGCAAAGGAATATTATTAGAAGCCCTAAAGGTGTTGAAGTCTACGAAGTAAAAAGTGATTACACTCAGACTGAAGAACAGAAAGAAGACAATGATCCAATGGCGAGCGATTTGCTTGTAACATCGCCCCCTAAGTTTAATATTAGGCCTGCTATCTGTGACCAAAACATCATGGATGAACCGAAAATTGAAGATATTAATCAAAGCTTTTCTTACGTAAATAAAAATATGACTCTCTTCAACCAAGACTCAAATTTCAAGAGCAAAAGTACACATAAAAGAACATCCAGCAATGATAAAATATCTTTGGACAATCAGGAATGGTGTGGGAAGCGAAGGAGACAATCTCTAGATGCAATGATCGATGGGTCAAGTAAAATTCTGCCCATAAAAACACCCATTAATCAAATAACGACCACGGACGAGTTAATCACCAAAAAAGATTTTGGTACTAATACCGAGTCAAAAAATGAAATGGACATTGCGGGACTTAAACCGGCTATCAAAAGCTCTCCTGGTCAAAGAATTAGTGGTTTGAAAACTTCGGGTAAAATCACCTTTGATTTGAACAAGTCTAACCCCCAACTTCCTCACGAAGATCTTGTTTGGGGGAAAACAATATACGAACCTCCGGTCGAATCGCAGAAAGAATTGGTATTGATAAGGAACAAACCGATGATTGATACATATGAACAATATATAAATCAACAAAAAGAAGCGAACGGTCCATTACCAACACCTTCTAATATTATCAGCCACATAGAACAAATGATTGCCGAAAAGCAGCAGAACATCCAAGAGCTAGCGAATGTGACAGCTCTACCACAAATTACATCTAATACCAATTTAGAACCTATAAAATATCAGGTCTACTCAACCATGTATATGCCGCTGCAGGACCATGAGCTTTTTTCAACTTTACCAAATGTTCAGGAATCGCCTAAGTCAATATGTGAGAGACACGAAAAAATAATGGAGGTTCAATGGATGGAGAAAAACATTGCGTTTGAGAAAGAAACTCTGCCCGCCCCCATTGCTCCAGTTTGCGACGCTTTCCCATCCGTGAATCCCAATATCACGATTAATTTAGTAACGAATCAAATCCCTGCCCCTTCGATAATACCCGACATTCGAATGTCACCGAGTCATGCCGTAA
Organism: Gordius sp. MW1; assembly: GCA_964036665.1. NCBI lineage: Eukaryota > Metazoa > Nematomorpha > Gordioida > Gordea > Gordiidae > Gordius > Gordius sp. MW1. The sequence continues at coordinate 1,389,591 of OZ038528.1, forward strand.
GCAGCTCTACTCAAACCACTAAACAAGCGACCTTCAATGATATTGTAAATTACGAGTCTGTTAAGAAAACACGAAACGTGGAATCTATATTGAGACCACAACAAAAAGGTATTGAAGATGAGAACGGCTCGCCGGAAGAAAATGGTAGTCCCGATGCAGATCTCATGGATATTGAGGGGATGAGTTTGGAGAATACGAAGGAAATATTTGACGCGACAGCGGAATCTTTGGAGAAATTAATTAAGAAAATTGAAATTTATTTTGATGACATGTACACACACGAAAAGAAAAGCCACAATGTAGCATTTAGTAAGAAACCGAAAGATTCGATGCAACTCACAAAACTAGTTTTAAGATGCAATATGGATCAAGTTAAAATTGAAGAACCTATTGCTGAAGAGGAGGAATATACAGAAACAGATGAAGGTCGCCAAAGTAATTGTTTAGAATTGCAACTTTTTATATTATTTGATAACTTTAATATAAAATTAAAATCATGGTAAGATTATCATTGTAAGATCGGAGAACCTTGAATCTATTTAAATTAGTGACAAAATGTATTATATATAAGTTTGTTTCAATTTTTGCTCCCTTATTTTGTAAACTTTTTCAACAATATATACCAAATACGTGGGCACTCTTCTCAAATATGTCCTATATATTATTAGAGCAAGAAAGCTTGCATAGGGAAGAAATTGGAAAGTGCATAGACGATTGTAACCAAGTCAAGGAAAGATCTGAAGCAGACAATATCTGTGCTAAGGTTGACAAAGTCTCTTTTAGAGAGGACAAACAAGCGGATGAAGTAGCTGTTGATGAAGCTGACCAACATCCATCACATAGCAATTACTCGGCAAACACACAAGCGGAAGAGATGGACAGTACTAGTTTTGAGGACCAAAACGAAATATTGGCGTATGTCAGGGAGCCTCAGTTTAATATTGTAAATATTAATGTTGAAAGAGCTGAATTTGCGGTTTCTTGCCTAATTAGTAATGATAAGTTAGGCTATAAGCTAGCTAAAAAGTCTAAACGACAAACAAGGAACGATGATATGGTAGTAAGTTGTAAACCTCAACCCAAAAAGAAACGGCTAGAATGTACAAGGCCAAAAATCACATTTAAATCTAAGCCCCCTACGAAAACCGCTAGAAAAAGAACTAAGAGCAAGGCCAAAGATACTAGCAAAAAAGTTGCCCAAAAACGGAAACGTCGCAAAATAGTAAATAAAGGAGCTGCACGCAAACCCAAAAGTAAAGGGGGACAGAAAAGGAAAAAGAAAGTTTTAATTAAGAAAAGAAAAAGGCACAGTCCCAAGAAATCACGGGTAAAGAGCAAAAATGTTAAAACTAAATCTAAGAAAAGGAGACCAAAACAAAGGAAAGAAAGATCTAGCCGTGGTTGGAACTTTGAGATGAACTCAAACGATGGCAGCTGTACAAGTATAGCAATAACTTCTACTGGTACAGAATCCCAACATACATCAAGACGTTAATATAGCAGTGTATACGTGCGCCTTTTGTAAGCAATAATCACATTCAAATATTTTAATTATCGAATATGTTATAAAAAAATAATGCTAATGTTTATTATTTTTATAGAGGAAATAAATGTGACATGAATATAACTAGGCATGAATAGCGTGATTGTTTGTAAAATACTGCCCGAACTTTAAGAAAACTTATATTCGTCATTTTTGATTAACAATATAGATCAGTTTTCAAATGACAGCTTAAAATAAAGAATAAAGCATTGCGAAATAACTTGATAGGGGGAGAGATAAGCCCGTTAGTCGTGCAGTACATAAAGATTTGTTCAAATTTTTCAACCTGAACCTGCCTTGTACGATTTTATAAATAAATTGCCCTCCAGAACCCTTCTAATGTCCGGCTAATTAGAGCTGTCCAAATTGCCCAGTAATGATTATTTTTAACTTTTGACCTTAACTACGGAATGTTTTTAAACAAAGTTTAATTCATTTAACGATTTTATGGATAAGAACTACGATTAATAAATGTTATACTACCATCAAATTAAAAGTGACAAAATATCACACGAAAACAAAATAATACACAAATGGGCGTAGCCAAGGGGGGGGGCGGCCAGGGGCGGCCACCCCCCCCCCTAAATGGCGAAAAAAAAATTTCAATGCAAAAAGCCTTAAAAATTAAAAAATTTATGTTTTGCCCCTCCCCCTAATCCAAAACCTGGCTACGCCCATGAATACACAATATCTATTTTCTGGTCTCTGATACAATTACCAATATTAAATTAGTAAATGGAATTATACTTATATATGTTTATGTTGTTACGTCGACTATATTGTTATTATTAATGAAAAAAACTCCACGATCGACCTTTTGGAATTGCTTAGGATCATATTTGCTAAAGCGACTCAATGCCAGTCATGTGTAATAAATTGCTTCTTCAAATTATTATTAAACATTGTTGGAATTGTTACTAAACTGCTTGAATAAAAAAAACAATATGCCAAAAAAGTACTATGATAACCTCGTCAAATTTTTTTTATTACCTTTTGCTCATAGGCATTTTGCTCATGCCATACAATAAAAAATGATATTACATATATTCTATAAATTTGAAGTAAGTTGTTTTTTAACCATTATACACCGTAAATGTAATAGCAATTAAAAAAATGTTAAGTCCTTTGTTAAATGAAGCACCAAATTTTATAAAAGCGTGATTTGGAAATTTAATTTCTACACAAAAATTAAAAGGCTTTAAACGATATCTACGACTTACCAAGTGGATTTCAATGTTCTGTCGACTATGGAACATGCTTTTTGCCTCTAAAGTTCTTATCAAATGTTAACGGAAGTTGCATTACTATTTTTAATTGTATTTAGCTCGCGGCATAGGAAACGATTAGGAAATTTGCTAGTTAACGCCCGAAAGATTACTAAATTTTGTAGGCTAATACATACATCAATTAGATTCGAATTTATGCTGATTTATGTTCTTTTTTAAATCTTTTCAAAACTTTAAAATTGAGTTCCATTATTATTCACAAATACATTTAACTGCATTCAACGCCCTACCAAATTGAAGCTAGAGAAATGGATTCTCAAATCTGTTATATTTTAATATATTTACAAATAGCTATAGATGTTACCTTCTTTTTACTATAATAATTCTAAGAGATAGTAATCATAAAGCTTAGGCAGATTAACCCTCCTTTAATTCTCACTTTAGACTTCAAGCCAAATGTCTTTATCGATTCTTACCCTTAATAACTCCGACCAGCATTGCAAAAATCCAATAAAATTTTACACGGACGCTCACAGAAGAGGAGAGAAAGATAAGAGATTCAAATGCACATCATTCACACACTCTGGGGAGGACAATTTTTACTAGTTGTTCCTTGAGCGATGTGACATAAAAATCTATCTCACTGAGAGGTATGAAAGGAGGGAAGGGGCATTGCATGTCGTCCTCGTTTCCTGATTTTAAATCTATTTCTGAAAAGACGCACGATCATACGTACAATAAGATTTTGTGTTCCCGTTTTTTGTTATTTCTACTTGAAAGATGCTTTGTTAGGCGAAATTTAGTTGGTCCTGGTAGGAAAAATTGAAAGTGGTTTTTATCTCTTCTCCTACCCCCATCAAAGTCAATCAAGAAGTTGCCCATTGCAGAAGAGATGTGATCGATCGATAAGGGTTTACTTAAACTAATTTTATCCAGCGAAACAGAAACACGGTGGCATTTAAAGAAGTTTAAAATTTTTGCTATATTTTGTTTGTTACTAATGCTCTTTAAATTAGCACTTGTACAAAGGTTTAGAAAATTTGCTAAATCTCTATATTGAAAAACCTGTGTATCATATAATATTAAGAATTAGTTGAAATAACCATTTCTACGTAGTTTGCTCTACCAATTCTAAATTCATATAAATCTATTTTTAACGCGAGTCCGTCCTAGGGCTTGTCTTAATATCGGATTTTGCGGCGCAGCAAAAATTGTCGTATGGGTTATAACATAGCCGTGTCTTAACTTCGAAATCACAGCAGATTTACAATTCAGACGCATAACATAACAGCGATTTTGTAAGATGCAAAATTTTTCCTAATGTTTTTAAATTTTTAGGTATCAGCAAAGTTTCTATTTAAGGTCAATAGTTGAAATAAACAAAAAAAACATTTTTAACTATCAAAAAACAAAATATTAATAATTACAACCGAGTTTTACCCATGAAATTGAATCGAAAATTTAGACAAAAATAAATTCAAGCGATTTGAATCTGAATCCAATATTAAGACAAACCCCTAAGATCTTGTTATAATATCGGATTTTGCTGCGCAGCAAAAATCGTCGTACGGTTAGGTTAATAACATAGCGCGTCTTAACTTAGAATTCACAGCAAATTTGCATTTCAGAAGCATAACATAACAGCGTTTTTGTAAGATGCAAAATAATTTCTAAGCTTAAATATTGTATGATTTTTAAGATTTAGGTATCAGCAAAGTTTATATGTGTCCACAATAAAAACTATTTTAAAAGATTATAACCTAATTAACGCCAACACAAATGTTGGGAAACAATAATTAATCTTGTTCATTAATTAAACACCAGTTTTATGGAAATAAATCAGTTATTATGCCTGCGTTATAAATCATAGAACTAATATTTATGTAAAAATCCAGGGATTTGCAATACACGTGTCAATGATCACATTTCTTGAGGTTCCGGGGGGGGTATTTAGTTCATATTACGTCATTGATTTTCTTTTAAAGAGCCAGGTAAACTATTTTCCAAAAATCACCTATGCTAAAGATGTCTTTGTAGCGTATTTAAATACAGAAATCTGCTCCTTCTTTGATTAATTTAATGCTTTATATGCAATTAATAATATTTACTAAATTTGATTAAAGCGTATGCTTGGTCGTTATTTAGTTGTATACAACTTAACACAGACTGTCACCAACCCAATTTAGGGAAACGCATTATTATAAAAAAGATAGGTTTGGAAGCTGATTTAAAACTTTAGTTATCAAAAACCCTTGTTATATCACTTAGACGAATAAGTCAGAAAAAATCTCCCGATTTAACCATATTAATTGCTATGCAATTTATGGGCTAGCTTTTCGTTGTCCGTCCAACTTGTATCTACTAATGTGGGTTCGAATCCCGGCGACTTTTTAATTTTTTTTAAATTAATATATTGTTCTTGTTAATACCATTGATAGTATTGGCTTTTTGACCGTCTTGACCAATGAAAAAAATGTCCATGGGCCAAACTGTGAATCGAATTTTTTTTCGTTTTTTGTCTCTTGTGTATTTATATCTTTTTTGACCGTGTCCTGGCTGCTGACCAATAAAAAAAATGACCATTGACCAAAGTAAGATTAAAATCAAATTTTTATCTCTAGATTATAATTATTGGCTAGTTATTTGGCTGTCTGCTGACCATTAGAAAAAATGACCACTGGCCAAAGTGTATATCGCATTTTTTTCTATATTATAATTATAGGCTATTTGGCTGTGTAACCAATGGAAAAAATGACCAATGGCCAAAGTCTGATTGGAAATTTTTTTCGTTTTGAATATCTTATTCATACTATACATATGCGCTCGATTTGAATAGAGTCTATAGTCATAATTCAAATTATGGGTGGCCCAAACCAAATTGTTTAAATCTATACAGTATCAAAAAACACTAAATTGAAAGTTGTACGTTTTGGAAGGATGACTATTGGCTTTTCCAAGGTCATACCTCTATTTGCATTCCTTTCGTCATTTTGAGTAATTAAGAAGTTGATAAATAAGAATGAATGAAAGAAACCTATTCCTCAAAATCAAGTATGAAATGAAAAATAATAACTTAGTGTTTTTTCCATACAAATTTTAATGGCTGGAGCGGTCTTATTTTCGTAGATAAGTTATGCTTTATTGACCAATGAACTAATGGTAACACTTTCGGAATAAGTTATGCTTTATTGACTTTATGAACTAATGGTAACAATTTCGAAATAAGTTATCGCGAATAATTATAACGGTTTTCAAAAAAGAGTAAAAAGAAAGAATTTTTTTTGAACAAAAAACGATCTTGTAATTTTGCACAATAATAATAAGAAGGAATGAATGCGCTTTTTAAAAACATAAAAATAACTATGGTTCGTAAATGACTGTTTTTCTTAATTTAGCCTTTTAATAGCTTTTAATATGCCAGTTTAACTCGCGATATCTAAAACAAAAATATCACGGTTATTCGGCACAAACCAGAGTACGGGCGATATAAAAATTCTTTTTAACTTATGAAGTAATAAGGTAGGGGTAATAAAAAACGTTGAGAAAGGGTGGAACACCACACAAATATTTAAAAAGCTAAATTTTTGTAAAATCTGCTATAAAACATTTATTAATACTTTATTTATTGAGGAAAATTATTAATATGAAAATAGTATATTTAAAAAACAACTATAACGTTGTACGAGTAGTGTTGTGACGGGCGCGCTAGATAGCGCGCCCTAGGGTGTGCTGTGGGGGTATTGTAGTCCCAAGGAAAAGAGCCACACCCACACTGTTAGTCTCCTTTTCTGGTGAAGACATTAAGTGTGGGTGTGTTGAATACCGACCATTAGCTAGTCTATTATTTTTTCATAGAGACCCGATAGACCCTTAGATATATGCTAAGGGGGTGTTATTAGCTAGTTGTTATTGTCATCATCATCAACACGATGTATGCTGTTGTGCGTGCAGTGTGGTCAAATTTGTTAATCTAAGCTATCCTATCTATAAAGTGTAAGTAAACTAATAGTAAATTAAAGACTTTGCTAAGTACCGGACAGGACATTCAACTTTTACTTTTATTATAACAAGTAAGTCAGGGGCGTACGCAGGATTGTTTAATTTTTTTTTTTGGGGGTGTAACCGGAAGGGAGGGTTTAAATATCAAATAAATTGTATCTAAACTTGGTGTTTTTGTTATGCCCCTCCAAAAATATAATGTTCTTAAGCCCTTGTAATTTTTACACAAATTATAAATTATTTTTATCTTTCGACTAATTTTTATCTGTAACAAGTAAAAGCACAACATACATTTTATTTCAAAAAAATCATTTTTATCCAAAAAATAGTTACAAAAAAATTTAACCATGAAAATTTTATAACTCCCTCCTTCAAAAAATCCTTCTATTGTTTCTAGGTTTTTATAAGTTTTTTAAAGTATTTGATGTAACTAAACTATAATATTTTAACCCATTTAATTTAGTTATTAATCAAAAACTTTTCAGGAATTTTCCGTCCCCCTCCCCCTCATTAGCGCCACTGATTTATCCACAGTGTTGCTATTTTATGTTAAAAAAAAGTAAATAGTACAACACTCATGCCTTATTTGTGTCATCAATGTGATGTAATGTGACTAATGTAATGGCACATGTGGCGGTTCTTTTTTCTACAATTTAGGACCATGGGGGAGGGGATTAGTAATAAAAAAGGGACCTTACACTAGGCAAGCGCGTCTTACGAGGGACCTATATAAGGGTGTGGCTTCTTAGTCTCTTTCTTTCTATTAAGGCGTGGGTGTAAAATGGCGAGCCGCATAACATCACTATGTACGAGTATTATCTGACTCCCTGCTTGACCATTCCCCCCCATAGGCATTCTCGCCCCTTCCCCCACCTTTCTCGCCCATAAATTGCATAGCAAATATGCTACGTTTATACGAAGTATAGAAGAGTTTCGTTCCCCCTTCCCTTCCCCCCTCCCTTCCTTTCCCCCCTCCCGTTATTTAGACATTTCAAATTAAAAAAATTATTGAATTTAAAATAATGGAAACAGAATTTAATTTACTTTTTTAAAAACCTCTTCTTCACAACTCTATGTGGAACCCTTATCCACCTTTCAAGAGTTTAACGGTCATCATATCGATTTTAATTCCAGACGCGTCTCTTTAGTATTAAATTAAACAAAGTAACGGAGAGATTTAGCTAGACTGCCAAGAGGATTGAGGATATTTTACAAGGCATAAGAGTGTTTTACCTTCCAATATATTACTTCAAATTTAAACTAGGCAGTTTATAGTTTTATAATTTAAAAATATTGTTATTAAATGTCAGAAATTTAAACTCTTATTTGTATGATATATTTAATTTAAGTGCGTGAACATGGGCGTAGCCAGTTTTTGGATTGGGGGGGGGGCAAAACGTTTAAAAGTTTAATTAGGGAGGGGCAAAACATATTTTATTTTTTTATTTTTAAGGGATTTTGCATTGGGAAAAATTTTTTCCGTCATTTAGGGGGTCGGGGGGGGGGGCCCTGGCTACGCCCATGTGCGTGAACGAGTTTAGGTGGAGTTTTGCCAACAAGTTTTAGTTTCAAAATTATTTTTATTGTTTTCAATCAATGATAACGATTGATCTATTTATATTAGTTAGATGATTGCGAGTATTGAATTCTAATTTAATCTAAAAATTTTATATGCTTTAGTTAAATTATTGTAATTTAATGTTAAGATAGCTTGCAAGGTTAATTTCCTCTACATTATTCCTTACTCTTGATAATTCTAGACTACACCAATCAATAGATTTATTTTAAAACTAAACTTGATTCGCTTGCATTATGACCAAAACATGGGCGTAGCCAAGGGTAGGCAAAGAGGGGCTGCTTCCTCCCTCTAAATCCCTAAAATCTGTAAAAGTTTATATAATTTTATGGGTAAAATTTCAAAAACCTGTCATTTTGCCTCCCCTAGAATTATAATTGCCCCTCTCTAGTTTTTGCCCTGCCTGGCTACGCCCATGGACGCAGCAAGAATTTGAAATCTTAAGGAGAGGGTTATTAGTTGCGAGGTTAGAGTTGTTTATTTATCTACCCGAAACTGGCCCGGTCCGATTTTATAACTTAATTACCCGTCCGGGCCCGCGTCCGAATCCTTCTAAGTGTCCCCTACCATGCCCGATTCATTAGAGTGCTCGAACTACCCGACTTTATATGATGATTTTGCATTTTTAGCGATAATTTCGTTATATTTTCCAAATATTTTAAGATTGATTCTCGTTTTTTTTGGAATGGAACCACGACTAATTAATCATATATGATCAGGTAAAAAGTGACAATATAATACACGAAAGCAAATTATTCGAAAAAATTTCACCTTTAATATTGTTGTAGCCCACCCAGGGCCGCCTGAAGATCTAAATTTACGACATTGCCTGGCCGGGCCCGTGGGCCGGATGAGCAGGTTTTTCCTGGTCTCTGATTAGTTGGGATTTTGCCATCAAAATGATAATTTGTCGAAATGTTAATAATAATTTCGGATAATTTAAGAATCTTGATTAAGGGGCTAAGTGAAATTGCCTATCCAAACTCCCTAGACCAATGTAGCGTTTAGAGGATAAAAATTCCAGGACGGGCCTCAACTAAATTAGGCCAAGCGAGGAATGAATATGTTCTCACATAAAATATTTGAAGCCCTTAAACTATAGTCAACAAGTTTGCCTCACATTTAATGTCAGTTTTGTTTCTTCCCTTTCAAATCGAAAAAAATTCAAATTTTATTATTCTGAATTCTGATAAAGAAAATGCTTAAGGAAAAGTTTAGAATGGTGAAACTTCCATTATGTCTTCAATGAAACGGAGAGAAAATTCCCTTTTTTATACTAATATAAAAACTCAAAACTTTTGTGTGCCATTAAAATGTTGATTTATGAATTTAAATAGTTCAATCAAAAATTTGTAAAGAAACGTTAAAGCGAAATATTAGTAAAAATTGCATAGCAATTAATAAGTTTTAATAGATTAATATTTATACCCTGATATACAGACGATGATTTTTTAGATTCCGGGCTAGGCACTTCTAAGTTTATCTTGGGCCATCCAAGCCAGACTTTCGACTTCTTAGTTATTATTTTGCTGGCCTCTAGGCTCATGACATTAGCTTATCGGGCCTATTAGGTCGGCCGGATGCTAATTAAATTTTACTTAATTCGTTTGGAATATTAAATAATGGTTAAGGTGCAGCTAGTCTTTCATATTTTTTACAAAGTCAATCTAAATCTTGAAAGGAACAGCAATCTTACCTAAACCTCCTCAATGAACTATGCATGGGCGTAGCTAGCATTGGAATTAGAGGGGGCAATAATGATTTGGGAAAGGGTAAAATGAACCTTTTTTAATATTTTAGCCATAATTATAATAAAATTAAACCAATTTTTTGATTTAGAGGGGGCAGCCGCCCCACCCTGCCCCCCCTTTTTGGCTACACCCGTGAGACTATGGTGTTTATGCTATAAGGCGAAGAGGGGGTGGCCTTAAAATGTTTTGCAATATTTTGTGTTAAGTGGCAAGGCAAGATAGGTAGATAGATGTTCAAGGTAAAAATACCTGTATAGGCAGTCAGAGAAAAATAGTAAGGGGGAGAGGGGTGTGAGAGTTTTAATTATATAAATTATTCCTTATATAGACGAAGATACAAGATCGAGCAGCTCAAAAGATCGGATAAAATCTATACTTTTTTACACATTCGTATCATAAAATTTTACCCAATCCCGAACCCGTAGTAAATATTTTGGCCGTCAAATTTTGTTTGCCATCGAAATGGTATTGCACTTTATTTCAACGGTAATTTCAACTTTTTAAGAATTCATATTAAATTCCATTAACTTTACATTCCGATAAACTGAAGATTAGGTAAACCATTTTATAAACATCAAATAAGTTAAATTGAGTTTAAACATTTTGAGCAATGTCACTCCTGCGTCACAAAAAATATATTTTATCAAACCGTGATTATTTATGCACATAGATGATGCCATCTTTAAAATAGATTTCCAGCTTTTAGGTTTATGTTAATATTTTGTTCAAGAACTCGTAAGAGAGGAAGAGTCTTTTGATCGACCTTTCGTTTAAAGCCTAACCGTCGACTCTAGTTTGTTTATTAAATTTCGACTAAGCCTGGAGGTCGCTTGAGAAAAACAGACCCAAAAAGCTTTGTCTGTTTATGCTTAGTCGCCTATAACCATGGTGGACCAAACGAAAATCAGGTCTTTTTGCAACACTAGTCTCTCTAGGCCCCTTCCAGAGATTGTCAAAATTCGTACAGGATCAATTTTAAATTTTCTTTGTGATCTATAACAATTTGTATCTTTTGCGTCTAAAAGATGTGCGATATTGAAAATGCCGAATTTTAAATCGATCACTATTAATTGCTATTAACCTAATGAATGCACCAGATTTTTAAATTGCTTTATGATTGGATCGATTCCTTCCTTAAAAACTAATGTCTAGCAAATTACTAATCGACTGAATGAAGCAAGTTCAATACTTTCAATACGGATAGATTTAGCGTTTTATTTGACTACTAAAAAATTTGCTATGTAACCTTAATCAAAAAATCCAATTTTAGCTATTATTTGGTGCTTAAAATTGAGATTATTTCTATTACATGATATACTTTTTAGGGCAATTTGTCAATCAGCAATTAGATTTTACAAATCTAATGTCAAATGACCTTTATCGACATATTACCCTCGTCTTATAAATAAAAAGGTTGCATTTTATTCTTATTAATGTCCTAACTAAAAATTTTGAATCTCCGAAAACCAAAAAGATCTTTTGTTTTATAACGAGTTTTCTAAGAAACTAAATTCCAGGTAAAGCATTCCCATCCTTTATACAATTAATTTGCAATTACTATCCTATGTTCGTAAATGAGACAGGGGCTGCAAAATGTTACGTAAAATTTTTTAGAATTCTAACCAAATTTTTGATTACTTTATTTTTTGGGTAGGACAACTTTTGGGCAGGACAGCAGTGTTTCTCTTCTCCTTTTCTAATGTAATATATATAATATACAGGTGCATGGGCGTACCCGGGGGAGGGGAGGGGGCAGGGGGGCATAAAAATTTATGTTTTGCCCCCCTCTAAATGAATTTTTAAACGTTTTGCCCCCCCCCTTAATTCAAAACCTGGGTAAGCCCATATACAGGTGCAAACAGAACCTATACCTAACAATTATTTGTATTCGTACAATAAATTAATTATATAAAATTAACCAACTAGTACAATTGTTGCAACTATCCTGGAGATACTTTTGGCAATTTAACCCATTCCGATCCCAAACCCTAATAAACTCTTTAAAAAACCTCATTACAAGTAAAAACTTTTTTTCAATAATATCAAATTGACTACTATGACTCCAATATCGTATTTTTTCCCCTGTCATTCGTATATTATATTATATTTTGAGGTTTAAATCTATTTCTAACTGGGACTATCTAAATTCTAACCAGGCCAACTTCCACAGGCATAGACAAGGGGAAGGGGAGGGGTGTTAGAAGGGGCGGCTGCCCCCCTCTAAATCCAAAGATTTGTTAAATTTATTAGAATTTTGGCTAAAATTTTCAAAAAATGATCATTTAAATCATTGTTGTTCCCCTCTAATTCCAATGCTGACTACGCCCATGCAAACTCCCTTTAGTTTAATTCAATGCGGGATGTGGTTGAAATATATTGGTGACATGAATTTATGGCTTTGCCAGGATATGAATTAAAGCTGGCGGATAATAATACCAAAATTTTAAACATAAAATTATAAAATTCTAAATAAATTTTGGATTTAGAAGGAGACAGTTGCCCCTGATTGAGCTTAAGCATTATGAATCACTTAGTAGATCACATTATATATTTTTAATCATATTTATTGAACATTTCCCTAAAATTATTGCAAAATTAATTCTGACAACGATAAAATTTTTTGCTTTTTGTTTATACTTATGCCCTGCAAATGGGGTATTTTAGAAGATTTATGAGCTTATGGTTTGGCAAAAAAATGCATTGGCCTTGAACTAATTTTATTATCACTTGGGTGTGGATGTGGAATAAGGGCTGTAAAGGATTCTCTTTTTTATGGCACCGCTTCTTTTTCTCTAAAATCTCTTTTGCATTTAGCCCTGTTACAGCGTGTAATAAAACTTTTTTTTAAATATTTTTTAACGGGTATTTTATGTCATAATGGGTTTTTTAAATAAAGTTTACATGTAACTTAACATAAACTCTTAAACGATTCCTGGATTAGTTGTTAAATATTAATTTGATTGGGTGGATAATGCTTTGACAATTTTAACCAGTTTCTATAACAACTTAACCAAAATTACATTTGTACTATGATCTATGTAATTGATTAGGGCTTGGCATAGCCAGGAAAGGCAGGGGGAATGACAGCCCCCCATTTAAAAAAGTATATTTTGGCACTGCTGCCCCCCCCTCTAAATCTCAAATCCTGGCTACGCCCAGATGATGGTATAATTATAATGCACTATAATGGGCGTAGCCGGGGGGGGACAGGGAGGGGTGACTGCCCCCCTCTAAATCCAAAAATTTATTAAAATTATGGCTAAAATTTCAAAAAAAGACCATTTTGCCCCTCCCTAAATCATTATTGCCCTCCTCTAATCCCAATGCTTGCTACGCCCATGTGCACTGTATCGATTAAAGAGGTGAGTAAAATTATTGGGACTATGTTTAATCCTAGGGCCGTTTGAAATATTTGGCCCCGTCTAGCCTATTTTAAGAATTTGCCCGCCCGAGCCTAACCAAAATTGGTTTAGTTAAATTGGTCGCCCGTCCACTAATCGGATATCGTACATTTTGTTTAAGTTTTTATACCTTAAAATAACAAGAAAATCTAACAAAGAGCTCAGTTAAATTAGGCTTAAGATAGAAGGTCAATTTAGCGGAGTAATAATAAGTAAACTTTTAAAAACTTTGGAAAAATAGATTATTCGAAATTTAAACTATTATTGACAGGCATTGTCTTAGAGAAGAGGTTTTGGAAGTCATGGAAATATTTGTAATATTTTATTAATATTATATATAAGTATTTGGATAAACATGGTGGTAGCAATTTAACTTTTTACATCATTTTGGCTTAAGGATGATAAAAATTATATCCTGGCTAGAACCACAACGGTAGTACTATGTACTTTCTTTTTCCTATAAACAACCCCTAGCTTCTCCACAACTAGCTAAATTAATAAATTTCGCGAAAACAAGCCACATTTAATCAACAGTATATAATAAATTTCTAAAATAGTTTGTGTACATTTGCATTCCGCAGTTTGTTCGTGTTTTCGTTGCCTCAGCTTAGCAACTCCCCTCCCTTCTCTATAAAATGAACTTTTATTGCTGGTCGCGTGGCAATCAACAAAACCATTTGAACTTATAAAATATTAATTAAATAATAATTTAGCAATAAACATGTAACATCTTGTCTCAAAAAATAACTTGCTAAGGTATTATTTAAGGCCCTGGCATGGGCGTAGCCATGATTAAATTTAACTTAAAGGGGGCAATACTAATTATGAGAAGGGCAAAATATAATTTTTAATAATTTAAGCCATAATATTAAATTTTTGGATAATTTTGGATTTAAAGGGGGCAGCCGCCCCTCCCTGTCCCCCCCACCCCCGGGCTACGATTATGGGCCCTGGTGAAAATTTGAATTGGTTGTGGGGATCAGGTATGTTTTTAATTACTAAGGTCGTGCAAAACGAATAATTCAGGCATTTTTGAGGGATATTGAACTGCAATTATTTAACAGAACTTTGTGTATTCTTTGTCAATTTACAAATACAGTGTAATCATCATATAAGTTGTAATTTAATGGATTGCCATCTTTTTATCAAAATTTTATAAATCATCATCTAATAAAATTCAAATTTCCCGCGCTTTAACATTAAATGGAAGAGTAGAAAATTTAGTTTTATACTGCCGTTAGTTTTATTGGGACAAGCATTTTTCAATAAAATCCTCACTAACTTCATAATTATTGGTAAAATTACATTGTTTCCCTCAAGCCCAACCTTAACATAAATTTAACATGGTATGAAATATTGTTGCTGAAGTAATCTAGCTAGACATAGGCGATGTGCTTCGCTCTGTCTGTCTAGCCATTTGTACTTATATTTGGAAAAAAAAACATTCTTATGGTAAGTAAGATGGTGACCAAACCCACGCAGAATTCAGATTAATATTTTGAGCCCCCCCCCCATTTCTTACATCCACCACGCCCCATCGATCTATTGTTGCCGCATATAGAAGTTTTATAGTCGGGGCAAATACTACTCAACAAGAGGTTGGCTCCATCATCATCAATATATATAACACGAAAATCAATACGAGTATTTCTTAAAATAGTACTAACAAATTCTGCTTTAAAATCAAAAAGCTTAAAACTAAAGTTCACATAGTCAACATCACCACTTAATACACGCAAAAGCGTATATAGTAAAACTAGAAATTGGATGTTACGCTTCCCCTTTTCTACTTCGTGTCCTCTATTGTCCTCTAAGCTAAGAGGAAGAGGACGTATTATTTTATATGTTTGGTGTGGTGTTTCTTTACGTTTCATTCAAATTCCTCTACCTTTTTTGGCTGGCTGGCTGGCTGGCTGCTTAGTGTGGGGAGCGAGGCTAAGAAACAAAAAAACATATAGCTAGCTATAGCATAATTTAAGTAGAGAGAGAAAGTTGACAGAGCTAAAGGTAGCAAAGCGCAAAAAAATATTAGAGACCCTGTGGCTTGCTCTCCTGTCCTGTGTGTCGTCTCGCCTGATACTGACTTACCTTTTCTCATTTTTTTGTCAACGTCTGTGCTGCTGCTGCTGCCTCTTCTGCTTGCTCTAACGACTGCGAGTGAAAAAGAAGGACGACTACTATATACATGTATATTTACCCTCTGAAAGGTCATATAACGCGGCAGTTATGAAAAAAGCATTCGAAGAAGGTTGTTTTTGTGCTGTTTTAGCTGAGTTAAGTCACTTGTTATATAAGCATTCAAAATATGAAGAAAAAATTGTTTGAATTTTAAAGCAGGGTCGAGGCAAAACTGAGCTGGACTAAAATTGATTGTAGTACTTTACCGAGTTTCTATTATCTTCTAGCAGAACAATGTTACTGGATTTTAGTAAGTTTTAGTTCAACTATTAGATAATTAGCTTCATTCTATATCAGTTGAAAATTTTTAGATTGTTAGAAATTAGTATATTGAGAGTTTCTTTATCGGCTAAATATAAAAACCAGGCGATAAAAGTGTCATATGAAACATTTGAGACGAAAAAATTAAACTTCGACTTATTCTAGCCATTAATAAGGCATTTTAATGGATAAGTGATATTTTACAAACCTGGTCTATAAAAGCATCTTCAATGATTGGGGCAGGAGTAAAGTATTATTATTATTTATATTATAAATATACTAATGGGATTTAAAGGTGGTTCACTTGACCTGTAAAAAACAAAGAGTCAACCTTTATATTGTTTAGAAACTGGAAAGTTCTAAGGATTGCTCGGACACGCTCTAGATGCAGTAATTTCGATGTCTCGCTAACACTAGCGCTTGTTATTTTGTCACCTGGTCATCCTTATATATACACAAAAATTGCGCTTTTTAAAAGAAATTTTTAACAAATAGGAGATATGCATGCGACAATACTAACTTTAGGAAATGTGCTTTTTGAAGAGTATGTTACGAACCGTTAGGGTCCCTTTTAATACTCTAGCCAAAAAATTCAGTTAAATTTACAAGCACTTGTTAATTTTCATTGCTTTAGAGTAATTTTTAATAAATTGTTCGTGAAACAATCGAAACTCAATAGTTTGACTATTACTGTGCTTGCAACCTAGATCTGTTAACATTACAAGGGCCTAACAAAGAGCACTTCCCCTCAACAAACTTTTTTAACATTTTAGTTGCTAGGAATATATCAAAAAATTGTGTCCTTTTACTAAAAACCATTATACTAAACTTTCTTTTATCTAATACACCTGCCTACGTCCATCCACTCTACAAATGTCTATTTTTGTACTTTATTCTATACCTCTAAAAAGACTTAGAGATATAGAATAATTTAGCGAGCCGTATTTTATTAAAAATTTTAAACTTAGATTATTTAAAAATCCTAGTGCTAAAAAATATTTGAAATTATCGCCATCTTGAATACAATATAATTTCCTTAGATTTTGGTGCCTCGATGATTTATTTTTCTATATTACGAAGGACATTAAAATTCCTAAGTTTTATGCAGCATTAGAGCGCTAAGAAGCAAGGCAGATAGCCTGAAGTTATTTTGATTTAGAGAACCTTAGCTAAATTTCGATATGCTGGATCAAGGCTGTGTCATGGACAAAGTCTTTATAACTTCAGATTTTTTTTGATGAGACTAGAGACTAGCAAATCTTCTTGACGCTTTGTATAGAATAACGTTTCATAATGCACCAGTAAAATTCCAAGGACGGCTAAGAATTTTCTGCTGTGTTTCTACGAAATAATTTTTCTCATCCTGGCGCTTACAACAAATTGTTGTAACAATATTAAATTTTCATCATATTTTTTCAGTTGTTTTACCGAAATATTGAGTTCGGCTAAGTTTAATTTTAAAAACGGAGGCATAACCCCCCCCCCCCCCATTAGATTCTACGGATAGATCAGATGTGGTTTTAAGGTCCCATAAATTTTTAAACTTGTAAATTATGACACTCTTATAAAAATCCAATCATTTGAATAGCTTTACTAATGTTGTCATGGGTTTTTAAACATTAATTTTTTAATAAATTTTGTAATATTTAGATTGTTATCTTCCAAAAATCATTGGATTGGATGTAAAATAAATTGATTTAAAATGATCTAAATATTAAATATTTTAAATGTTTTACGTCGCCCAAAAAATAACTAATTATAAATTTTTTATAGGCGTTTGGCGCCTTTTTTGTAAATTTTAAACTGAACAACCAAAACGAAATTGATCAAATATTAAGCTGCAACATAAATTTATCTTACTATAATTAAATGATCGCTGTCATACCATTTTGGGGTTTTCAGAACTCCCTTTTCTTTTGCTATATTCCTGAACAACATAATCCTTAGATTGTCATGTCCACATTTAAAAGTATTTTACTGAGACCACCACAGAGGCAATTAGATTGAAAAATAAGGACAATATTGAAAAAAATACCATTTACCCCCTACCCTAATTATTATTTCTCTCTATCTCTTTATCTCATCCTGCAAGGTGCGCTTCTTCAGTTAAGGTTAAAAGGGAGATTTGACAAAATTAGAAGAATTTCTTAACTCGTCATTCATTATCCATCACAAATATAGGTAGGTGAGAAAGGAAATATCAAAGGCGGGGGGGGGGGGGGGGGGTGGTTGCTTTAGGTAATAAGGGGCGAAGCAAGTGGGGGGGGGGGGGTAGAGCTTGGAATGAATGGGGGGCAAGGATTTATCGATTACGTTCTTGGACTTATATATTGCCAAGGGAAAAAATATCGTATGTGTTACCCAGGCGTGCTTCCTAAGTCAGAATAGCTTGAATAATGAACGGTATAGATTCTACCTGCCTAGTTTGGCAATCACCCCCCCCCCCCCCCTTCCCTAAAGCTACGTCAACTAACAGGAGAATAAACTTTTGATTATATATAGTGTTTTATTCCATTTTATACCGCACTGGTGCTCATCAAATTGGTTTTGTAAATATCTTAAAGCCCCAAAAAATTTATTTAAGTTTACAGAGTTAAATAGCATTGATTGACTTGCTTTAATAAATATTGCAGAATAGGTACAATCTATGTTTTTTGAAAAATTGTGCAAGTGAACACTCATTGAGCAAGAGTTTTCAATTTACCTGCAGGGTAAGTATTCATTTTTGCAGTAAAAATATTTCCCTTCCCCACTCATGCTCATCTACTTTGCAAGCCTTCCATGACAAACATCTTTTTGGTGAAAGTTTAGCTATCCAATCTTTTAGATAATAAGATTTTATTGTAAATCTATTTAAATTTTTTACTTGTGAACCTTAAAGAACAGGGTTTTTGACTCATGAATTTCCTAATAGCTCCCCCGTTTTGTAGTATAGAAATGATTGAGCTATATTGGACAGTTTAAATGAAAAATATTTGTTCATCCCCCCCTCGATATAAATGTAAAGAAACTCTGTAGTATCTGAGTCGAATTCGGGTGAGGCATATGATTTGAATTTTAACCCTATTCTTACGTAAATATTAGATATTATAAGCAGGTCTTCAATAAATAATCTTCTATATATGGCATTTCTACCCTGCGAATTATTTACAGAATCAAAAGGCATTCAGGCTGTAAATAGTTGAGGCGCTCTCTCTCTCTCGCTTTATTGATCTTTTAGGTCAGAATTGGGATAAAATGGGTCGATTCCTTCCTCCTTAACTGATATAAATATAACAACCACTGGCTACCCCCCCCCCCCCCTACTCCCGTTCAGTATATATTTCCTTCATATATGTCAATCGCAGAAAGCTGTAATAACACACAAACAGAAATGCACACACAACCTTCTTTGCTCTTCCCTGCCCTACTCGTGCCTGATTTGCTGACTGCTGAGCGCTTTTGCTATATATATCAGCCTGACCTGAGCATTAGATAGCTAAATCAAACACAACAACCATTGATTAAAGGGCCCGCGACCTGATAACGTGTCAATACCCCTCTTGTCATTTTTAACGGGGTTAGGGGATAGGCGTAGCCAGCATTGGAATTAGAGGGGGACATTAATGATTTAGGGATGGGCAAAAAATATTATTTTTTTAAAATTTTAATAAATTTCAACAAATTTTTTAGAGGGGGGCAGCCGCCCCTCTTTGCCCCTTCCCCTGGCTACGCCCATTCGTTGGGGGATGGGCAAAATATAATCAAGTCCCCCTGGGCGTGATGCCGTATGATATTGATCGCCCAATATCTTACCTTCACTCTGGCACTATAGTAAATGCAGAGTTGGCTAGGATTTTAAGCGGTTGTTTAAACACGTCAGTGTAGTCAAAATTGGACGATAAATCAAAGGGGAAAAATTAATTTCCTAATACTCTCTTGATTTGGGTTGAAACAGCATCAGTTGGAATTAGCCCCAGACCATATAAAATAACTCAGACATTGGGGTAAAACCACTGCAGGCCGCAGACTTACTAGTGTTATTCTTACTTTCTACCTCAACAATTTCCGAATTTATATCGACGCGCCACTGTGAGCAAATTACTTCTCCGTTCACTCACTGGCAAGCACATGAGGAGATTGCTTTGGCACGACTTGCAGGATGCATAGGATACGCTATGAGAGCGCTTTCTCAAGCAAATAAGCAAAGCAACCACTTGTTACTCTGTGCAGCAGCAGCAATAGCATTAGATGCCAGTTTTTATAGTGAGGATTTTCATTTATTGATCGTACTCCCTCGCCCGACCCCTCACCCCCTATCTCCTCCTTAGCTTGGTTCTGGCCCTCGTTCCCTTCTTTTGTGATGCCTCCAATACTCCCCCTCCTACTACTCTGACTCAATGTCCTCGATTTTATTTGCACTAGCCTCAAGCTCAGCTCATCAAGCCAAATCATCGATAATGCATTACACTAACGCCCCCAACATAGGCATGGCATACCCATCAATATTCCAAATCTTAACTTCTCCTAAAAGGATTTCCCAAAAAATATTTCCTTTCACATAGCCTCCTCCCCTCCCTTTAATTACTACTAACTACCGCTTGGCCCTAGCAAAAAAAACCTGGCCAAAATTTTTGGGTACGTACTCGTTTTTCAATTAGTCATCATGCCCCATCCGAACCCAACTCGTTGAGTGCGGTCGGTGGGCTTTTTGTTTACTCGCAAAACGCTACAAGTTACACCACCAAACTAGTACAGGGAGAAAACACGGGAGAAATACATATATCCTATCTATACACTAACTACTACTACTACTATCGCACCTAGCCTTCCTACCTGTATAACCGCCCCTCTCTCTCTCCCCTCCCCCCCCCTCTCATGCTGAGCGTTAAAATTTCGGGGGTGCAAGCCAAAAAATATTCCTACCAATTTTGGAACCCCTTACCCCCCCCCCCCCGCTCCGCCTATAACCAACTGTAAAAAAAGCTTGATATTCCTTAAGCATCCCCCCCCCCCTTTATATCTATATATTTGTGAAGGAGTAAGGCGGTTTTAAGCTTTAAGTGTGTGCTGCTGAGTGCTATTGCAGAATTTATATACTAAATACACCACTACATACGTAACGTAACATCTCTTCTCCCCCTCTCTATATCATCATCCTAATATTACTGTTGTCAGGTGCAAATCATAGCTAGATAACCCATCATCACCTCCAAAATATTTCCAAATCTAAAATCGTAGCCAAAAATGCAGGGAATTTAAAGATGGACTCTACAACCTGATCTTACATTCCAAGGTAAGGACATTATAATCATTATTATTGACTTTTTGTCAATCCTGTGAGCCTCTAGATTTAAATTAAATTACTATTGTTCTGCAAATGACATAGATATTTACTTTTGTATGAAACTTTATTACCTATATAGCGATTGTTGGGAGAAAATATTTATGGGCGTTGCCAGGGGGAGGCGGAGGGGCGACTGCCCCCTTTCATAAATTAATTAATTTTCTATGGGGAAAATCTAACAAATTTTCATTTTGCCCCTGTCTAAATCATAATTACCCCCCCCCCCCTGTTTCATGAAAATAATTTTATTTTACAATTCTTATTTTTAAATATTTCGATAGTTCTCCTGACTTTTTCACAATAAACAGTGTTTGCAATTTATGAAATATTGATCACTGGGTGTGGAAGCAATAATGGACAACAACTACCCCTTACTAAACTTTTATTTTTATTTAGCGAAATTATACTTGAAATTCAAAAAAAGTATATTTTATTCATACCTTTCCCCTCTTTAATATGATACTCATGCATCTATTATTTATGCAATTAATGATTTAATAACGAATAGATAGGTTGAAATTTTAATAAAGCCCATAGCAATGTTTTGAAGGCATTTGGCAGGCAGCTCGAATAAAAATCAACCAAAAGATTAGCATTATATACGTGTTGTAATGAATCCTTAGTTTTTTTTTGCCAGCTTTTTACTTGAGGCGCCTTAAGTTTTTTTCAACCACAAAATACCATTATTAAAACCCTAATTTTAATAGTTTTTAGATAAATTAAGATTTTCAAGTGATAAATCTTTTGTAAATCTTTTATGTTTATTATGTTTATGTTTATTTCATTAATTAAGTACATATTCAAGGTTTTGGGCG